>OX101825.2:44816144-46016144 GCA_944452925.2 Chrysolina oricalcia | reverse complement strand
AAAGGCAAGTAAACACTATCTGGGTCTTTTTTTTCCTAGTGGCAATTGAAGTGAGACCCAGTCCCAAATACAGGTGCTTTTTTGATTGCCAGTACTAAAGCTTTAATAATGGTTATTAAAGTTTTTTCTCGGTGTAAAAAGACCTTGCACCGTTTCAAAAGGAAATTGGATTTAAGTAAATTTTCTCGAATTTTCCCTATATTGTAGAACTCGTGATGCTGATCAAATTTCTCTATTGCGCAAAAGCTGTAAATTCAACGGTTTAGACTATACCGGGTGCTGAAGTTATCTTTTCCAAAATTTCAAATGGTCATTATGAGGAATTTTTTTTTGAATATACAAGGTGTAACATAATTCAATACAAATATTTTAGGGACATATTCCTGGGGTCAAAATAAGACATTTTTGTCCAATAAACATGTGTTCTAAAATCCACCCCTCCAAGCTACAGACATCGCAAGATGCGCAAAAAAATCTTAAATTTTGAATTTTGGCTACAATTATGCATCAAATATTTTGAAAATTCACATGCACTTGTATTTTTAGACGAATCATTAATTTTTTTTTTAATAACTCGAATCGAAAGGGGTGAATGAGGGTTGCATACAGATTTGATGGCAAAAATTTTCTATTTCCTCCAAAAAAAATTGAATTTAAATATCATCGTTGAGTTGGCCACTAAAGAAACATACATTTAGGTCTCCTGCATTTTTTTGAATAAGCTAACCGTTTTAGAGAAAATCGCTAGTAAATGAAAGGGGTGTATTTTCAAATTATTATACTAAAAAAACTTAGTGATCCATGATCATTATTGTCTCTGGTAACTAACGATTAATTAATATCTTTTATGCCAAACTGACATTGTGGTATGTCATAACCGTCATGTTACAATCGATTCACTTTCCTCAACTTACCATTACAAGCTCAGAAAACGGATCAATTACTTCAAATGTTTGTAGAAAAATAAATAATAATTAACTTTTTATACTGAAAATGATTTATTTAACAGTAAAAAACACAAAATGAAATCTACTCTAACCATAATTTTGTTAAATGAAGTGCTGGAAATGCCCTCCTCTTGCTACGTACGCGTTCTAAAATTCCAGGAGGATTTCGTATGTGGTCAAAGCCATGTATGATTCGTTGACGAAGTACTTCAATCATAAACTAGGTCTGCATCATAAACTAGGCTCTTCAACTACCACCAGAAAAAGAAGTCCAGCGGGTTACAATCTGGTGAGCGGGGAGGCCAAGGTACTGGACCTGCTCTGCCAATCCATCGATTCGGAAACCGTAAGTTTAAATAATTGCGCACTGTTATTCGAAAGTGCGGTGGAGCACCATCGTGCATAAACCATAGACGCTGACGAATCAGTAAAGGAACGGAATCGAAAAAACCTAAAAGTAAATTGTTTTCTAAGAAGTGTAAATATGATTACTTGTATTTCGGACGTCCATCATATTAATGGTTGAAAGATTTCTATCTCTTTCAAATTTTTCAAAAAATTTTTGTGAAAAATTTGAAAGAGATAGAAATCTTTCAACCATTAAGATGATGGGCGTCCGAAATATAAGTAATCAAGTTACTACATCGTCTAAAACATTCAAACAAGTGTAAATATGTTTCGCCATTTAAAATTCTTTGAAAATGAAAAGGTCCAATTAGTTCATTTTCCACTATTCCGGTCCAAACATTCAGGCTAAACTGCACCTGATGACGATTTTGTCTAATCTGGTGCGAATTTTCTACAGCCCAGGGACCCTATTCTCAAACCGTGACATATTTTGTCGCATGCGAGATATGCTCTTTTTCGAACGAAATTTGAATATTCTTATTCTCAAATGTCGCATTCGCAAATTTTTGATAGACAAATTGTAGAATGGTCAAAGGCAGTCGACAATTTATGACGAATGCGAGAATTTCATGATATGCGAAATTTATATAGTTTATAGTAAATGTCAAATTATTCTTTGATACTTTTTCAGAGATTTTTGTAGTGAGATAAATGGCATCTTTTATAATAGCCATAGAAAATCTGGAAATTTATCAGCGGCCTCGAAAGAGACAAGTAATATACAGGAGTGCTTTCACATTCTCATGTGAGAAAAATGTATTAAAGCGTTCAGATTAACTAAAGAATTTTCCGATAAAAGAAGCTCATTTTCTTTTACTTGCATTACATTTTTTAAAGTTCGCTTTGATTTTGGGTGCAATAATTTTTTTTTGGATTCACTTTCCATGTTTCTACTTTATTTATTCTGATGTAATCTTACTTCCAAAAGCAAATGTCATTTTATTTATTATTATCATTGACATTTTACAAGAGAAGGGGCATAGAACACGATCTAACATCGAAAATTCGGTGTTGCCAGCTCATGTTATTCGACAAAATTTATCCCATGCGACATATATGTCGAACCCATTTGAGAATACCACATGCCAATGTTGTGCGACAATTTCCATCGACATATGTCGAATGCGACAAATCTCACTCGACATTCGTGAATAGGCCGCCAGACATGAGTATTGTGGAAATTTACAACTCCATCTCGGCTAAAGTTAGCCTCGTCAGTGGAAAGGACGAGGGATTAAAAAATTGGATTTCTTTCGTACTTTTCAAGTACCCACCTCGAGAACAGCAAGCGTCGCGGGAAATCCTGAGGAAGCAATTCTTAAACTCGTTGAATATGGTATATGGGTATAAACTATTTTCGTGCAACACCCACTAGATAGTTACATGCCAAATATCTAAATCCCGGGCAAATTTCCTAGTGCTCAATCCAGGATTTTCGTCAATGAGGTTTAAAATTTGCTCCTCTGTCACTGGGTTAAGGACTTCACGCGGTTTCCCCGCATCATTTCTGGGATTCTGGAATTTTCCGTACTCACGAAGATTACGAGTGTTTTCAAAAGTTCGTACGTTGGGTAGACGGCGATTGGGATATCTAATTGCATACAACCTTCGAGCTTCAACTGAATTACCATTAGCCAGACCATAAACAAAATGGATATCAGCGAGATGTTCGTTTGAATAAATTGCCATTTCAACGTTTACTACAAGACACAGAACACAATTTATACTAAACAAAAAAACACAAAAAGATACTGTTTAACAAACGTCAAACTAACAAGTGAATTAAAGTACTGATTCACAAATTAAACGTCAAAAGCGTCAATAGGGGAAACAAAGTGAAAAGTCATAGCCCTCTAGGTATTTTTTTTACTTTCATTTACCAGCAATTTTCAAAACGGTTAGCTAATTCAAAAAAATGCAAGAGACTGAAATGTATGTTTTTTTAGTGGCCAACTCAACGTGATGTTTGAATTCAAATTTTTTTGGAGGAAATAGAAAATATTTGCCATTATTCACACCTTTCGATTCGAGTTACCTAATTTTTGAATCAAGAAATGAATAGATCGTCTAATAATACAAGTGCCTGTGAATTTTCAAAATATTTGATGCATAATTGTAGCCACAATTCAAAATTTAATATTTTTTTGCGCATCTTGCGATATCTGTAGCTCGAAGGGGGTGAATTTTAGTACACATCTTTATAGGAAAAAAAAGTCTTATTCTTCTTTCTTTCTGACCCCAGGAATATGTCATTAAAATATTTGTATTGAATTATATAACACCCTATATAAACCAACTATGCATCGATTGTTCACATGGCCAATACAAATCTCCACTATAGAGTATAATAATTTCTTCACATACCCTCGATATACAGAGTGAGTCCAAAGCTAGTATCAAGTTTTTTAGTGATTTCTAAAAAACTGAGCTGTGGAATTTCTTTAATTTCCCGATATTTCGAAGGGTACAAAGATCAAAGCCAATGGATGATATTATCATCTCCTGAATCAGACCTATTACACTTATTATACAGGGTGCGTCAGAATAAGATCGACAAACTCCGACTACAGATTCCTCACCTCATTTTGAGGTGAAAAAGTCCATTCAGGGTATGTCCTAAAATGAATCCCCTCTGAGATACAGGGTGTCGAAAGTACGAAAAAATTTGATTTATTTTTTTTCTACAATACTCCTGAAGGAAAAAATATCAAACTTGGTACACTAACCAAGGTTTATCAACGTAATAATTTGAGGTCATATTTTCCTTCATATTTTTTTTGGAAAAACGCTCTGAAAATCTCAAAACAGAACAAATTTGATATTACTATTCAATAATATTGTGTATACTGTTAGAAAAATCAAAGGAGAAACTATTCACTTTCAACACTTTTATTCACTCATTTCCTTATCTCACCAAGTCAACTCTGATACTACTTATATATATATATATATTCCGTCGTCACCCGATTCGTAGTTCTGTCTCATCAGCTCTGCTATGATTCATGACTATCGTAGTGTACTGGGGGACGCAAAATATCCCAAATCCTACAATACAACATTTATGATAACGCTTCAAAGCAAACAAAATCTGAAAAATAATCTTGTTTTCAAGTTCTCATGGAACACCATTTACTGCCTTTTCGCCCTTTCTTGTCATCTCTTAGTTAAGCTACCGACTACCAGAGGGCGATTTCACTACCATCGAAAAATTAATGAAAATTGAACAGCTAGTAGTAGGAAAAGGGAATTTGTGACGTGTTCAAATCTTTCAACTCGTCATTAGATATCTCCAAAATAGTTTAGTTACTCAATCGCAGTTGAATGTTGTACATTTTGTCAGATCATCTAATAGTAATGAAATAAAAACAATTAAATAGTCAGATCCAAGTATAGGTGAACAGATATTGGACAGAGTTTTTTGTCTGTTCGGACTTACTTCATAAAGCTCAAAACCGGATGACGATGCAACACCATTGCCTGATATATTGATGTTGATATGTAATAAAAATAATGTTTGTTCGGGATGTACAAATTTTGCAATCTATTTTTATTCAGAGTTTTCGATTTATGTATATTTTTCGAAAAAATACCTTCGTCTTCCACGAACAATTGTCTTGGTATTTTTTTATACTTTGAAGGTCTGTAAGTGATCATTCCAATTGTTGAAATGTCTACTTTCAAATGGTCTATGTACCTTGGTGGTTTTCTCTCTGAATCGTAATTTTTTCAATATTTTCTATGATTTTCAATAGTCGTGGAAAAGAATAAAAATGATATTAATAAATTCATCATTTAGTGTAATTATGTATTCAAATATTTTATTATAAACAATTGAATTGTTTTTGTTATGAAAATAATGAAGAAAGTCGAAAATCGAAATCGAGAAAATCATGATTTATACAGACATTTTACTCTATTTTAAGCGGTTTAACGATAAATAAACCACCTAGTTACATAAACCATTATAAAGTAGACATTTGAATGATTAAAATAATGACTTATAGACCTTCAAAACATAAAAAAAAATTGTTCGTTAAAGAAAGGGCATTTTTTTTCGAAAAATGTAATAACTCGAAAACTAGTCGTCTTCTGAATTGCAAAGAAAATCATACTCATTCGACACCAAAATAAACAGATTTTTATGAATAATAAATCAACTATACGCTAGAAAAAATTAAAATACTGAAAAATCGGTTTTTCGGCATTTTGAAGGTAAAAGAACCCCGCAAACTCCTTATGGAATTTGGGTTTCGGTGGATTTTTTTGAAATTTTGGTATGATGTAGTCCATGATATTCTCAACCAATGTTACCATTGCGCGAACCCAAAAAAATTAACAGTTTTGCTGCTAGGGGTCGTTGGAATCACCCCTTGCGCAGATTAGAATATTCATTTTTGAATCCGGTAACAATAGTTTCACTTGTTTCATTGTTGCTAATGTTGCACAATATTGTGCTGTTTCATAAAAAAAATCTTACCCCCTTCCCCTTCTTCCCCTCAACCCCTATTACGAAACGCAAAAAAATATTGCTCGAGTGTTTTTAAATGTATCGTCGAATGTTTAAATATGCCTGAATATGGGAAATAGCAGTTTTTTATGATTATCCTCCCTCCCCCCAAAGGGCATAAAACGAAAAACGTTAGGTGGATTTTTTAAATTTTTTAATATGATGCAGTTCAAGTTATTTTGAATAGAAATTAATCGGATGACAAACCCCAAAAATGAATAGTTTCGATGCTAGGTGGCGTTGAAATCATACCTTGCTCAGATGACTATTCAATACTATAGGCAGAAACAATATCTCTCCGTATGAAACTTCAGATTAGGATGAACAATTGTGTAATTTTTTATAAAAAGAAATATAAAGCCTCCCCCTTACCCCCAACCCCTATTTTAAAACACGAAAAAATCAATTCTCGAGTACTTGTGATGCTTTATCAAAATAAATGTTTTAATCAGCTCAACTTTAGGAAATCGTACAGTTGTTTGATTTCACCCTTCCCTCCCTTCAAAAAAATATTGGTTGATTTCGTTGACTTTTTAGTAAGGCGTAGTTCATGTATTTTGAATATCAATTAATTGGGCAAAAATTTTGAAAAAAAATATAAAATAGACATCAACAATTAGAATTGGTGCCTGAATTAATTTTTTTCGTGTTTTAAAATAGCAGTTGGGGGTATGTGGGAGGTCTTAGATATTTTTTCATAAAAAATAACACAATAGTTCAGCATAATCTAAACTAAAATACGTAGAGGTATTGTTTCGGCCTTTAATAATGAATAATCTATTCTGAGCAAGGTAGATTTCAACTCCCCCTAGCATCAATTTCTACTCACAATTACTTGAACTGCATCATATTAAAAATTCAGAAAAATCCACCAAATTTTTTTCGTTTTGTGCCCCGGGGGAGGGGGGATAATCATAAAAAACTGCTATTTCCCTTTTTCAGGCATATTTAAACATTCGACGATACATTTAAAGGCACTCGAGAATTTTTTTTGCGTTTCGTAATAGTAGTTGGTGGGAAAGAAGGGGGGGGTGAGAATTTTTTTATGAAACATTAGCAACAATAAAACAAGTGAAAATATTGTTACCAGATTCAAAAATAAATAGTCCAATATGCGTAAGGGGTGATTTCAACGCCCCCTAGCAGCAAAACTGTTCATTTTTTGGGTTGGCGCAATGGTAACATTGGTTGAGAATTATATGGACTACATCAAACCAAAATTCAAAAGAATCCACTGAGACCCAAATTCTATAAGTGTAACAACTTCTTCACTAACATATTCCTTAAGTTACTGTACTATAATACCTCGCTCCAGACAGTGCGATATGGAGATCAACAACTGTCATTGTTCCAAGGCGATCCGGACCCAAAAAGGAAAATAAGGGGTAGTCTATCTGTCAACGTGATTTTTTCATGACTCTTTGCTAGTATTAATTTGAAATCAATTATATCTTGTGTTAATTCAGTTATAATAAAAGTTTATTCTTGTTCCACTCACTCTCGATATTGGAGTCTACCCACCCCGTCTGATAAATTTAATTATCAACATCGTTACATAAGGAGTTTGCGGGGTCCTTTAGGTTGTCGAAAAGTGTTGAATACAAAAGTTTATGATTTTTTATAATCTACAACTTTTTTATCGAACATTTTCCGAAGTCACGTTTTGCCGCAAATCGCAAAAAAAACCTCAAACTGCGTCCCATTTTCACTATTTTGAGTGTTTTCGTATCTAAATATTTTTTTCCTCAAAGTTGGAACCTCTACAATATTCTCCACCTGTTCATTGACTATTAATTTTTTTCTCATGTCAGGCGTTCAAAATTTGTCTAACTAGGAGTCGCCTTCTTCCGAGTACCTACTTCAAAGAGTTTCCATCAAATTTCGTGAAAAAAAATCACCAAATAAAAAATTAAGAACTGAAAAATAGGTTTTTCTGATTTTCGCAGAAAATTTGAGATAATGTGGAAAAATAATAGAAATAAAAGTTGTTCATCTTTTCTTTTTCCACAACTTTGCCATTTAACTTTTTTCAATATGGGGTCAACTTTCGTTGTCAATCGCAAAAAACTGTGAAATATAACTTTCAACCCCCATAAGTTCATCTTGTTCCACCCTTCTCCATTTTTTCTACTCCAATTTATTTTTCTCGTCATTCGAACAATATTTTGCTCCTCTTCCAGTAGGTCTCATGCTGTTTATTTTTCTCCGAGATCAAACTAAAAAGTTTAGTGTTATCGATTTTTCCTCGTCAATCCGGAGTTTTGCCACATTTCCCTCGTTATATTTTTTTACTGAACTTCAAAGCTTTCGAAGTCATTATTTAAGAAGGCTTCTCTCGAAGCTCACAAATTCAAATATTTTAACAGTAATAAAAATTCCTGTCTTGTTCCTCTCCACCTTTGGTTTCCAAGGGGTATCTTGAATGAACAAGACTTTTCCTTTTCTCGTTATCCTGAAGGGAAAAATAATCCTGATATTTTGTTGAGTAGCAGACATACACAAAGAAGCCATTATTTCATAAGTTTTTTCCGTTACTCATATTCCATTCCCCTTAAGGAAAAACAAAATATTTCGTATCACATTTTCGACTCAATCATTATACAAATTGGCGAATGGTTATTGAAATAAAAACGTGTCTTTTCATCAATACTTTGATGAAAATAATATTGTATACAGGGTTTACCACAATGAGCTGAGTCGATATGTACCTACTGCACCGAGAGAATTCCAGTTATACAAGTTTTTCCTCAAAAAAATCTCGTAGTTGCTAAATAAATTATTTTAGCAACTGAATATCATCTGGTTAATGTGAAAAGTGAAGGTTTTAAACGTGAAACGGGTCTTTTTTTCAAATCACTCATATTGTTTTACACAGGTTACCTCTTAGATTCAATAAAGGGGAGAAAACTCGTAAATTTACAAAACTTTTAATTGATCCTCTACCTGACTTCTGTCACATCTGCTTACCTATGCAACTATAATAACAAAATCTACAATCTTGAATAAAAATTTGGATATCCAATCGATGTTGATTCGTAACAGGCACGATTGTGGTTAAAAGACGGAATTGAAAAAACAAACTGTTTAGCAACCATAATTTACATTTTAACTGTTAAACGGTACTTCGTTACCAGTAAATAGATGTCGTTTAGTTCTGGAAATATAACGGTTTTTTCTACCACCACTGATCATGCACCTACTTCGTCACACACGTGTTTCCCATGATGTTTCATTTCACTCACCCCTAACAGGCCGTCATTTCAATTCTTATTGTCAATCAGTTCACGTGTGGATTTGGTTGTGTTGTGCAAGTGCAGAAGTAAAGGTTAAATACGCTATTTGTATGGTTTGTTTCTGAAAGACATAAATTTCGGTAAGTGCCTACCTGAGTGTGTGTGTTTCCAACAGTTATTCACAATGATTTTATCCATTGTTATTACTTGTGGGAGGTTAAAATTAAACATGTAAGTATTGGGCGAGCTTGAGGGATGATGCATTCTTATTTTAGATGATATTCATTTGTTCGAAAACTGTTGACGGTGATGGTTCAGTAGTACCTAATTCTGGTTCGAACAGATACGACAGAGATCAAATTTTTTTCAAAAGGAACATCCTATCCATTTTATCGTTTCTGACGTAGAGAGCAAATTCTGCGAATATGAAGAGATTGTGAAGTTATTTTTTAAATAAAATACTTTTTTCTTACGAGATGATGATAATTGTAAGATGATTTTTCCATATGGGAAACTTCTAGTTCCTAAAATTTGTAAATTAAATGAAAACAGATTGCCACAGATTTTGCCACATTCAAAACCGTGGCTGATGCAAAAGTATTGTAACTATAGGTATTTATTGTGTGAGTGTTTATATGCATGAAATGTAATACAACATTCTATCCACAGCTGGTATTTTATAAATACGAATACTTTTCCTTAATTGAGGACTCATTTATTTGATGTTTGTGAAAGCAGAAAATTTATTAAATATGTTTTTCGAGAAAGATACGATATGGTTTCTATGATGAATGATTATGTATTGTTTTATTGTATATTGAAAATCAAGCAGTGTTTAATGTTCTAAGACACTGGTCATAACATACCATAGTGTATTAATCAGCGTTATCGTATATCTGCTCTGGAAAGCACGGTTAGTTAACTTTTAGCGGATCACTGTTGATTGCTGATGCATCCAGGCGAACAGATTCTGAATAAGACGATCAAAACCCTAATGAGAAAACCACATCAACTAATTTTCTCAAGCCGTACTTCCTTTACAAAAACACTACCAACCCTGACTGTACCAGTGAAACTAGTGATCTGTGCCTCACAAGCCGACACTGTGCTCTCCTTCCACATGTCATGGTACCAACGTTTTTTGTTCATTATAACTATTACCATAAATGTACGGAGGGTTTCAGGAATGAGTTCCTCATTTCCTTCCTTATTAGGTGGGTAGTACTATTCTGTCTCATAAACCTGGCTCCGTTTATCCTCAACAATAATTGCAGCAGCAAACTTAACAATCCGGAGTCTTTAATCTTGTTGAGTTTTCAACGCATGGTGGTACCAAGCGCAGCATCCAACATTTTATATACTGTGCTTTTGAAAGACACAACGGACTACATATACGAAGAAGAGGTATTTATTATATCGCTACCAATTTTTTGAGCAGATGAGCTTCGACAATCATCCATTATTTGGCCCATCAACTCGTCGAGCGAAAAATGGCAATCTCCATCACTATTATCAAGGTAAGTATAGACATCTTCCATTGCGGAATCAACAACATTGGAAATTGACAGCCTTCTTCTCTTGACTTTTTGGACGATTGTGCAGTTTTCTCATGCATAAACTGTGATACTGCTAATGAGTGGTCACCAAGTCTGAGACAGGTGAAAAGACGTTTGATTATGGCTCGTCCATACTTAGCACGACACTCTTCTGCTTTTTTTATGATAGTTTACTTCGCATCCAAACAATCATTCTTGCTCACCATCCTTCCTCTTTTTGCTTGATTCGATACTCGTCACCTTCTCTACATCATTATTAAGCAGTTCATATCCTTTGATAATCAATTTGAGTTTTGGGGTGGAAAAAGTGAGATTTTGCTTATTCAGCCGAAATAAGCCCATTTTCAACTAGCACTTGAGACCGAACGGTTTGATGGAGAAAAAACTTGAACAAACAACAAAATTTGTAGGAAATTTTATGCACTTTGACATCGAATGGGGTGGTTATTCAAGAAAAGTTGATAGTTCTAGAGTTATAAGCGAAAAACAGCAAAAAAGTTGATTTTTTCTAATTTTTTTGATGTGCCGTCAATAAATTTCGTTAGCAAACTTTAGATTCGGATTCAGCACCCCTAAAAACGTGTTGAACAAAAAGAGCAAATAGAACAAATTTACTAGATTACTAATACCAGGAAGAGGTAGCTCAAAGGTCAACAACCATTTTACCTCACAAGCAAAAGGCTAACAAATTCGCTATGCACTTTGTTGGGATGTCGCAAAACCAAAAACCTGTGACCAGCTGTCATCTCAATCCACGATTAACGTACTTCAGTCCTTCGTGGTTTTTATAGAACAAACCAAAAAACAAAAGTAAGATAAAAAACTCGGTGCTTCGCCGCACTTGCAATTGCGTCTTCTTGGAAGAACGTTGCACAAATATCTGTCAGATGTAGTTCAATATCCGTCGTAACATTAGCCAGGGAAGTAATTGTTTTCCGTAAAATTTTTGCCTCATGTTTTCCACTTTCTGGAAATATTTGGAGAGAAGGGTACTCCGACTTTGTCGATTTTATTCTTATCATTTATTTGTATTCTCCTGCAAAATATTCGATCTTGTTCAAATTTTCGCAATTACTCTTCCTGGAGACCTTTGCTGTCTCGAGGAGTGCTTATTGATTTTCCTGGCGGGTGGCGCTGCGACTGATATTACTGTAAGTCGCTGCTTCATCCGTAGGGAATTATTAGATAAACAATAAATCATAATTCATTTGGCAGGGACAAGACAACTCAAAGTTGTCGGACCTACCCTTGCACTGATGATAGGCATCAACCTCGAAACATGTCTGCCGGTGTTCATCCCCAGCCAAATTGAGGACAATCTTTTGTTTGTCTACAATAAGCACATGTAATTGAGTCTTCTTGAAAGAACGTTGCACAAATATCTGTCAGATGTAGTTCAATATCCGTCGTGGCATTAGCCAGAAATGTAGTTTTCTGTCAGATTTTTGCCTCATATTTTTCACTTTGTAGAAATATTTGGAGAGAAGAGTACTACGACTTTGTCGAACGAACGATAAGTTGTTTAAAGAAAATTTCTTCACAGAGTTTCGGACTATACCGGCTGATTCTGTTACAAGCCCTTTAGACAAATGCTGTTCCCAATGAAGTTATATTATAATTTTTCGAAGATTATAATAAATAAACTTAAAGAAAAACTTTTTAGATGAAAGCTTCCATAAATGAAGGGGGAATTTTTGTATTAAGTGTATAATTTATGAAATGTGCAAAGCGGTTTCGACTTTCGACATCTTCAGTGCTTCAAGTTGAGTAACAGGAAGAATCACAATTTTTGAAGACATCTTAAATGTATTTCATAAAATTTTTGGCTTCAATTCCAACGAAAATCATGTTAGAAAATTGAAGGCCATGTGGGTGTGTAAGGTTATTTGAAAGCTTTTATTTAAGTGCACCTAAAAGAAGGAAATGAATTCCAAAGTGAATTAAACCCATCATTTTGTTACATTATAAAATTATCTAGTGAGTATCTATGTGTTTCTTATTGTAAATTGAATTTAAAATCACCTCAAGATTTATCCTCGTGACATGCTTTTATATCATTTGGGTTGAATCCACTTTAAAATTTGTTTTCTTCTTTTCAGTGCATTCAAATAAAAGCCTTTCTCTGAAAAGTTTTTTAAAATTTGATTTATTTATTTCTCTTTTAGTTTTCTTTGGATATATTCCTCAGTCCGTTCATTTCAATTGATGCGTCATAGTTGCACGGCCACTTTCCTGTTAATTTACCTACCGTTGGAAATTTTTCCGACATTCTACGCGTTCCCTATCTAGATTCCGAGTGGGAAAGAGGAGTAATTTTTTTTTAAATCATATTATTCAATGGTCAAATAATTTTCACTATTTTTACGGATTTTCTTGATTTCTACTTCGCGAGTTTTCCTAATTTTTTTCGTGACAGGAAAGGTAGGCAAGCCCCCTGATCCATTTTTTTCATCATCATTTTCCATGACCGAAACTGTTGAAACATTTTCCGGATTCCTTCGTGTTCTCTATCTAGCTTTTGAAATTTTTTCGAACCATAATATTCGACGGTCAGATAATTTTCACTATTTTTACGGATTTTCTCGATTTCAATTTCGCCAGTTTTCCAACTTTTTTCGAGAAAAGGGGGAAAGGGCGAGCTCCCCCTACCTAATTTTTTATCGCTGTAATTTTTGACGTCCAAATCCGTCAAGAAAACTTCCGAAACCCTACACGTTCTCTATCTAGCTTTCGGGGGGCAGAAGGGGACAATTTCTTCGACATTAATGTATTGTCATCGGAACTGAACCAACATGTAAATTCTCAATTCCATTGGATAAGAGCAAGTGGTTCTAATTCAGCTTGCAAAATTTGCACCCATCTAACACACACACAAACACACAGATAAAATCTTTTAAAGATGCAATAAAATACAAGGTCTTCCGTTTAAAAAAAAAAACAAAGTTGAGACCCACATCGCAAAACTCCCGTATACAAATTTTCAGAAAAATATTCCTCGTAGTCTGCTAATTTCCAGATGATATTTTTCGATCTTTCTGAAGATAATAAATTTATATCAATAACTCAGCCACGACTATTTTATAATGGAAATTGATAATAACAGAGAGAGGTTTGATCGCATTGCGACGTTTATCATCGAAACATCACAACAATGGATGTTTGATGAAGCGTTGTTATGCCGTTTTATAGAGAATAATGGATATACCTCCCGGAAAGTCGAAATGTGTTAAGAATTCGTTTTGGCTGATATTTTGATATATCAATTGCCTTCAATTTGCTGACTGATGATTCTTTATATTTCAAGTGTTTTTTTAATGGTCTGATTGTTCCTTGTATCTTTGACATTTTTTTCAAAATACTGAAAAGAGATTTATCCATTTCTATGATTCTATGGTTCTGTTTAGTTGTCACTCGAAATTAATATTAATTTCGAATTATAAAATGAATATTGAATAAATTTCCGGTACTTGGACTTTGAATTCATGAAAATAGCTGCACTTTATTTATTTTTTAAAATTTATTTTTACTAATAAAAATGGATTAAGCAATCCAGATTTCTGAATTTAAACTATACAATAGGAATAATCGTAGGTAATATTCCAAGACCATGACAAATAGCCAACTATTATTTTCCTTTTACCTTGTATTTTGACAAATTAATAAGACCATCTTACGTTTATGTTTATTGACGTGAAATTCCTGGAGAGTTTTTGCAGTTGAATTCAACATCACTTTAATCATGTACTATTTACATTCCTCGCCATTTTCTTTACCCATATTCCATGCCCAATCTTTGAGGATTTTGGCGATCATGAGAGTTGGGGTAGTCGCACAAAATTCATATTTCGTCTGCTGTCAAAAAGACATAAATTTTTTCCAGACAGACTCTTTACCCTTCAAGCTATTTATTTGGGATGGAGTCGCTTGTATATGCATTAATTTCTGTCATAAAAGATAACCCAAAACGAGTCATTTCAATTTTGAGCGACTCATAAGTTAAGTCAAACTTTGACACTTATACAAACAAAAGAGAGCTTTGTTTACATGAATAGCCGTGTTTACCTAATATCCGCTGTTTACCTAAATAGCCGCTCATATCACACATCATGTGACTTCAATTATGAAATTTCATTGGTGTAGCAATTTGTGAATGAAATAATCGTAGGTAATACCACAAGTGTATCGGTGATTATCGAAAGCAACATAATTTGATTCGAAACCGAGAAGGAATTAACGATAATCGCCGATAACACGAGTTGTATTTGTTAAGATTATTTCATGAATAAAATCGGAACCATCTTTATTTATTTACTATTCAATTTAACTAGGAACATCAATCCCGCATTTAGTTCTGAAATTATGCAACTAACAAAACATTTACTTGATATATCAGTTACCAATGATAGAGCGCGTCATTCGTAGTTTCGTCATTGCATGTCTAGTCTACTGCTTCTCGTTCGAGGTTATGTTTTGATAACATTTTGATTAAGTGATTTGATTAATCAACGAGTATGCAATATTTGTCGAAAATTGTGAAGTTGATATGAATTAATAGTGAGTGCTTATTTAGTTTTGGTCAAAGTTTGGTGTTGTGTCATTATAGCAGCTTGCTAGTGGTAAGTTTGCGTTTTGATAATGACCAATCAGGAATCGAACTACAAAATCGAAAACACATCATATACATATCCAGTAGCCAATCAAGAGCCGAACTACAAAATCGAAAACATGATGTCATCATCGTTATTCAGACGAAGTCGAGACCATAGTCGTAGTGCTCCTTGAATCTTGAGGTCAAGATGTTTTTTGATTGCGTTGCGTGAGCTTCCTTGCGCTGATGATTGGCAAAACCCTGAAACCGGTCCGTAGGTGTTTCCCCACGTGGGTTGGGATATGTTTTGGAGTGA
This sequence comes from Chrysolina oricalcia, assembly GCA_944452925.2. Lineage (NCBI taxonomy): Eukaryota > Metazoa > Arthropoda > Insecta > Coleoptera > Chrysomelidae > Chrysolina > Chrysolina oricalcia. The sequence continues at coordinate 46,000,589 of OX101825.2, read as the reverse complement.
AGATTAAGAGAACATTGCAAAGTAGTTCTTGTAGAATACTTTACCAATAATCTAACAGATATAATGCAATAGTCGTAGAGGGCAGTAGCTGTTTTCTATAGGAGACGATTATACCTACTGTATAGGTTAAATGCATAAGTCTGCATTGCCTAATCCATGTTCAATATTAGTTTAATGGGCTTCTGCCAAGTGGTGTCATCGAATATTTTCTTCCGAAATTCATTTTTATAAGCGTTTTGGAACATATTTCTGAACAATTGTTGATAACTGGAATGCTTGATTACATGCATTCAAAAATATGTTCAGTTATATGTTATCACCTTCGAATTTGGTTATAATAAGTGATAACAATTCTGAAGGTTTGTATGGCGCGATTTCATGCCATGATTTCGGTTTTGCTATTTTTATTGATTTCCAGTCAGTGTCAGAATATTTTAGATAGTTATCAATAAGATTTGAATTGAATGAAAATGGATTGGAGAACTTTGAAAATAACGAGAGATGATAAATAGAGCTCACTCATATTTTTTCAAATCATACGCCAGGGATTATACTATGCTCCTACTCACAGGGATTTCAAGACGAGTGTTTGTTGGTTGAAATCTGCTGTCAGCTGCTCCTCTAGGTATTCCTATGCTTCTTTATGGTTAAAATTCTCCTCCATTTGCTTTGCTACATCGAAGTGGGTCGCGATTTACGTCTTATGCTAGTTTCCTCGATGTTGAAGTTTGCTTCTCGGCGCTTCCTCCTTGAATATCTGAAGGTCACTTTAGTTCGTATCCTATTGATATCCTACCGTCTGCGCCAGTGTTACAGGCCAAGCTGTAGATAAATATAGGAAGCTCTATTCACACAAAATAAAAGAGGCAAACGGCCTACACTGAAAAAATTATTGTTCATAATATCAATGGACGATGATAATCAACTTGTTATACATTATTGTAACGAATTTTTCATCAATACTACGAAAAAACAAATGTTTCATTTCCATAAAATGACAACAATGTTCGTTAATATCACTCACCTATGTTCATTGAATAATACATCATTCAATGCAAACTCTCATCCCATTAGTTAATTTTTTTTTACTTCGATGAACTTATTCGTTGTATTTATGGAACGGATGGAATTCTTCAGAAGTATTATTTCAATAAATTTCAGTACTTGATTAACGTTCAGTACTTCATTGAACAATCAACTTCAACATCAATATAATCACAATAGATAATATCGACAACGAATGAATCCATAGTTTTATTATTGATATTTATTATATTAACGAAAAGTTTATAATTTATACATAGATTGATGAATTTTAGTTATGAGATTTATGAATTTTGTGATCATTCATTGAACATGTTATAGCTTAAAGATCGGATTTATCGAAACTACGTATCGGTTCATAAATGAATAAAAGTTTTCATTGTTTTACCACCGACTATCTTTCTATTAATGAATGCGAATGATGATAACAAAATTTTCCTGGAAATTGAAGCACCTGGAGTTGACGTGCTAATTTCGCAGTCATTCAGTTCTGTCGAGTAGCCGAACGGTGGTAATACAGGGTGGGTCACGGTCGATGGTACCTTAGACGTTTACGGAGAACGGGACATAGGATCATTCTGAAAATTTGGTTTCTCAAGTAGTTGCTCTTGGTCTATCGATCTAAAATATTTTCAGCAATGCAGCGTTGCCGCTTATACCAGAAAGTAGCAGCATCTTTGTTATTTCAAACGGGTCACCCTGTATATTACCGCATTTTGGAACTTCTCATTCCTTTCTGATTATTTCTGCCTCATACTCCCCTATACCTATCTCTAACGGTTTTTGAGATATTGGTTATTTTCCATATTTTTTATCCAAAACATAGGTCGAATTGAATGTTTATTTCTGCGGTATTTGGATTCTTAGGAAGTTGCAATTTTGTGTTTAGTTTATCAAGATCATGTACATTGATTCTGTATTGAGAAGTTTGTTTTGCGTTATACAGGGTCGTTAAAAATTCATGATCTTACTGCTAGATACGAAAAGGGTTGAAAGTGCGTTTTTTTGAATGGAACATCCTGTATATTATGAAATATCCTGAAAGACGACTAAATTCCCTTCGAATTGATATATTATGCTCCTATACCTAAATAGCCAGAATTCCGAGATAATAGCAATTTTCACTTGTAATCTCCCAAGTGCTTGAATTATTGCCGGAAATTTTTCGAGTAGGTATATGAATTTTTTGAAAATTACCCGAGTCGCGATGAATTTTCTGCACGTTCTTGCTATGATTCCCTCACATTTTCCATGAAGAATAAACAATTTCATCAGAACTTCGTTTGAATAGTTAGGTATTTCCCTCCATTTCAATTATTTTTGAGTCACTTTCGTTAAGAAACACACAACGGTATTATTAATAGTGCACTAATTGTCAAATTTTCATAATCATCATGACATTTAATAGCCACCTTATATGAATATGAGAAAAATAAATCGAATTTTTTTGAAAATTTCACACCTCACTTTTGTAGCCAATCAAAAAGTTCGTTCTTGTTTAGATACCATGGCAACCATAAAAATTTCCGAAAATTTTTATTCTCCTGGGTACCCTGGGCGAAATTAATAAGTGGAAATTTTTCTGTCAAACATTTGACATGTGACAAGTTGATATTTTGCTTTAATGTACAAATGGAGGTCTAGTTTTCATATGAAAGGAGATAATTATGTATTTACTAGATATTTGGAATGTGTCTGAAAATATTTTCTCCACGATAATTGCAGAAATTGTCAATTCTGAAATCATATTTCAGAAGAAGTTCAATACACTATTTGTCACAAGTTTTTATCCCGTAGCTCAGCCATCGTCCATAGATATACTAATATATCTATGGACGATGGCTCAGCGGTAGTGTTGCGGCCTATATGGTTCAATCCACGATTAGAACATAACTTTTTAATTTTTTTTTGTTCCAAATTTAAACATATTTATTGATGAAAATTTTGTTAAGTATTTTACATATCAATATTTCAGTGGTTATAAATAGTTCAGGTGAAACCATCGTTAGTTATTTCTTATGAATTGTTGGATGATTTTCATTTCTCGGTGTGAAATTTTCTTACCGAATCCCCCTCGTGCTTGAATTAATTGCCGTAAATTTATCTCGTACATGAATTTTCAAATAAAATTCATGTACTCGAAAAATTTCCGGCAATAATTCAAGCACTTGGGAGATTACAAGTGAAAATTGCTATTATCTCGGAACTCTGGCTATTTAGGTATAGGAACATGATATATCAATTCGAAGGGAATTTAGTCATCTTTTAGGATATTCCATAATATACAGGATGTTCCATTTAAAAAAACGCACTTTCAACCCTTTTCGTATCTAGCAGTAAGATCATGCATTTGGAACGACCCTGTATAACTAAACACAAAATTGCAACTTCCTAAGAATCCAAATACCGCAGAAATAAACATTCAATTCGAGCTGTTTTGGATAAAAAATGTGGAAAATAACCAATATCTCAAAAACCGTTAGCGATAGGTATAGTGGAGTATGAAGTAGAAATAATCAGAAAGGAATGACAAGTTCAAAAATGCGGTAATATACAGGGTGACCTATTTGAAATAACAAAGATGCTGCTACTTTCTAGTATAAGCGGCAACGCTGCATTGCTGAAAATATTTTAGATCGATAGACCAAGAGCAACTACTTGAGAAACCAAATTTTCAGAATGATCCTATGTCCCGTTCTCCGTAAACGTCTAAGATACCATCGACCGTGACCCACCTTGTATAAAAGCGCTTTGTGTAAGCAATAAGTGTAAAGTGTTTGGAGCTGAAAAATACCTATAGGTATTGTTTTTTCAACAGTTCTACTGATTGGAAACAAGTGAGGTGAGTTAGATGCATTGAGTTCTGGATTTATCGCAAAAAATTTGTAGGTTATCTATAAAAATCAAAACGCACAGGAATGACTTCAAAATGCTCTGTTTTGTGTGTAAAAAAACACTTAATTCACTAAACGTACTCATTTCTCATTTTCTAAAAATTCATATCTTGGTAGGTATACAATCAATATATCGATGTTGCGAAAACGAGTGCAGTCAAATATTTAGAAACATGAATAGTTTCAAGGAAACATTGTAAACATATGGAAATTATTCTTGAAATTCCAGATTCTGTTGAAGATTCTAATCACTATAACTCCGTTATCAGTGACAACGAAAACAGGGAGTCAATCTCATGCAGATTCATTTGTCGATAGCGAAGTATATTGTCACAAAAAACTGATGTTTTGAATTCAGAGTTCGATCCATTGCTCACTAATAACTCTGATGTTAAGGAGTTTAATTTTGCTGTTTCTAAAAAAAATGTTGATGCATCTGTGAAAAAGTTTATACTTAGTTATCATAATAAGAATAATTTTTCTAGAAAAGACGTTTTTGAACTTCAAAACAGTAGTGAGACATGTTTGATATGCTGCAACTTAATGTTTTATTATCTTGCAGATGGACATGGATTTCAGAGCTGGTTTTGAAAATGGAGATGGACTCTTGACCAATTGGACAACACTTTCAAAATGATAATAATATTTCTCTGGAATGATAATCATGTGAATGATAAAAATACCAGGGGATTTATTGATTGCCTAACGAAAGAAAATGACTATAGTAAAAGTGAGTATTTTTCAAATAATATCAGGAGCCAAGAATACATTCAACTTCTTTTTACAGATCTATGAACTACATGGATATTTCGTCCCTACGAAAAAATTAGTCCAGAAGGATAATAGTCTAGTCAACAAGTGCCTTGGTGGTCAACTTTTTTCAGCAGTCTCCGAAAATTATGATTGAGGTGTCATTCGATTCAGAATGGCATCTAGATAGTTTTCGAAAAACAATGAAGTTCCGCAAACAAAAATTACAAAAGTTATCAACAATTAACTAAAAAAGGGGGGTTTAGTTTTCTGCAAATATCTCATAAACGAATGAAGATTTTTTAAATTTAAAAAAAGATTCAAAAAGAGGAAGAAATTTCCTAACAAATGTTCTGACTCCCGAAATTGTAGGACTAATATTTATAATTTTCCCAGAGGGTTGAAAATACGCCCGAAAACGGGTACTCCGGCTTGCGCAAGCCAAGCTTCCTTCGGACCTTTAATGAATAAATATTATTTAAACGTATTAAATATGAAAATCAAAAATTGAAAAATTCAGGTGCCTACAGAACAGATCAATGAATAATCCGTGGTCAAAAAATTTTTATCGCGATTTTTCAGTAAGTTATCCATTAATTAATTAACAATTTTTTGTAGCACGAACATTAACATTGCAAGTGCGATAATTGTTAAACAATTAACCTAAGAAATTTTTCTTTTCGTGGAGCTATTTTTCAAAGGTCTTAAAATAGATTCCCGTTGGAAATATTAAAAAATTGTTAATTTTCATTTTGTTATTAACAATTTACTAAGGTGAAAAATTATAAAGCTTTATTAAACACTAATTTTTTTTTATAATATTATTTTTGATCCGTTTTCTTATGATCAGAAGCTACTTAAAAATGATTTTTTATAATTTTTATCTTCTATTGTTTAAAATATTGTTATAAGCAAATGCGTTGTTTATGAGATAATTTAATTTTTTTTATAACATAATCTTTGATGATAATTATGATTTAAAAAAAACCGTCTCTTAAAAAAAATAGTTTACTGCTGAAAAACGCATTTGTTGATTAACAATTATTTTCTCCCACTTCTTATTAACATTAAGAAATTTTTTTTAAATCATTATTTTTCTTTTTGATATAAAAAAATTGTTTTATTTAAATTTTTCATTGTTTATGTAATAAACAATTTGTTATAAACAAATGAATTTTCAACTTTAATTTTTTTTCTTATTTTACTTACACAAAAACAGACATGATTTAGTTTTTTTTAATTTTTTATATATATTTTTTTAATTTTTAAATATTCGTTGTCCGTAATTTCGTCATTCTTGCCTGGTTTTTCATCCTTAAAATTATTATAATTTATAAACTAATGGAGATATGATGAAAACACTCAAGACTTATTTATGCTTTATTAGTTAAAGAATAAATTCAGCTGACAAGTTTAGTTGTTACTAATTTATTTATCATATTTATAGCAATTGTTAATGAAAAATAATCTGGAAATTTTTTTTTCTTGCTTTAATGCTTAAAAATCTTATCAATTATCAAAAATATGACTACCTCATTCAAGCATCTTGTCATTTGTTGTTCATTAGTAAACAATTTTATCTTCTATTACTATGTAAAATAAACATTTTTCCACATTTCATTAGCCTAAGCGTATTAGAAAGGAAGAATGATCTTTACATTGTGTTTTATTTAACAACATTTATTTACAAGTATGTATTAACATATTATAATATTTTTAAGCATTAAAGCAAGATAAAAAAAAATTCCAGAGTATTTTTCATTAACAATTGCTATAAATATAATAAATAAATTAGTAACAACTAAACTTGTCAGCTGAATTTATTCTTTAACTAATAAAGCATAAATAAGTCTTGAGGGTTTTCATCATATCTCCATTAGTTTATAAATTATAATAATTTTAAGGGTGAAAAACCAGGCAAGAATGACGAAATTACGGACAACGCATATTCAAAAATTAAAAAAAAAATAGTAAAAAAAATTAAAAAGAAAACTAAATCTTGTCTGTTTTTGTGACAATAAGTAAAATAAGAAAAAAAATAAAAGTTAAAAATTTATTTGTTTATAACAAATTGTTTATTACATAAACAATGAAAAATTTAAATAAAACATTTTTTTTATATCAAAAAGAAAAATAATGATTTAAAAAAAAAAATTCCTTAATGTTAATTAGAAGTGGGAGAAAATAATTGTTAATCAACAAATGCGTTCTTCAGCAGTAAACAATTTTTTTTAAGATACGGTTTTTTTTCAATCATAATTATTATCAAATATTATGTTATCAAAAAGAATTAAATTATCTCATAAACAACGCATTTGTTTATAACAATTTTTAAAACAATAGGAGATAAAAATTATAAAAAATCATTTTCAAGTAGCTTCTGATCATAAGAAAACGGATCAAAAATAATATTATAAAATAATTTTTTTTTCAGTGTTAAATAAAGCTTTATAATTTTTCACCTTAGTAAATTGTTAATAACAAAATGAAAATTAACATATTTTTAATTTTTCAAACGGGAATCTATTCTAAGACCTTTGAAAAATAGCTCCACGAAAGGAAAAAATTCTTAGGTTAATAGTTTAACAATGATCGCACTTGCAATGTTAATGTTCGTGCTACAAAAAATTGTTAATTAATTAATGGATAACTTATTGAAAAATCACGATAAAAAATTTTAGACCACGGAATATTCATTGATCTGTTCTGTAGGCACCTGAATTTTTCAATTTTTAATTTTCATATTTAACACGTTTAAATAATATTTATTCGTTAAAGGTCCGAAGGAAGCGTGGCTTGCGCAAGCCGGAGTACCCGTTTTCGGACGTTTTTTCAACCCTCTGGGAAAATTATAAATATTAGTTCTACAATTTCGGGAGTCAGAACTTTTGTTAGGAAATTTCCTCCTCTTTTTGAATCTTTTTTTAAATTAAAAAAATCTTTATTAGTTTATGAGATATTTGCAAAGAACTAAACCCCCCTTTTTTTAGTTAATTGTTTATAACTTTTGTAATTTTTGTTTGCGGAACTTCATTGTTTTTCGAAAACTATCTAGATGCCATTCTGAATCGAATGACACCTCAATCATAATTTTCGGAGACTGCTGAAAAAAGTTGACCACCAAGGCACTTGTTGACTAGACTATAATACAGGAAAAAAACATCGTGAAATTTACTATGAAAGATTCACATGAATCATTTTTATCTCTGGGAAAAAACCATCATGAGCTAGAGGATCACATTTTATTTCTAAAACAGAAGAAACAGTCCATTCAACCTTTCATCATGTGAGTTGGTAAAGATATTTTATCTTTAACAGAAATATACGCATATTTCGATGATATTAAATTTAAGTTTCAAAGCTTCCTGGGAGCCGTTGATATATGTTTTAAGATAAATTATGTTTTTCATTTAAATTTTCCAAAAACGAATCGATAATGTTCTGGAATTTTATTGAAAAATATTTTTTTCAACATGAAATCTACAAGTTCATTTTCAAAAGTACATATCTTATCAGAATTATTATTGGAGAATTCTCCACTTGTGTAAACTTTTGTACCATCTGAGTAGTCAATAAAATATTTCTAGAAAAACGTATGTTATTTACATCTATACTCTTCCACAGACTCGAGCATCATCATTTTACCGAAACAACTTTTTCCAAGCATTCAATCTACTTGTTCCATTGAAAATTAGATAATCAGTGACTGTACCTGATACGAGACGAGATTTGTTCTTGAATTTCTAGGTTTATACCTATATTATTTTATATATTCATTTCTTGGGTACATATTCGATTAGTTTAATCGAAATTTTTCCAATAATGATTTTCGATCATATTTTAGAATTTAAAGAAAATTGTCGACTTGACTGAAGTTTCAACCGAAGAATATTTCTTCTTTCTCAAATTGTGTTCATGATATCAACGTATGCATGCATTAGGCTATCATCAACATACACTGAAACAGTAAACGCCATTCATCATCATGAAAAACGGTATTCATGATATTAAAGAATGAAAGTATGAATTAATGAATTGCATACATTGAAACAATGGTTACCATTCATCATTATGAAGAATGGTCTTCATATTATTAACGAATAGAAGCATGAATCAATCAATTCAAAATATTAGAGCAATTAAAATGTTCTTCAATACTAAGAATGCATTTCATAACATTAACAAATACGAGAATCAAGATATAATTTTATTACATTATCTCAATTATCGAATTCCATCAAATGATGAAAAGTTTGAATGTGGCCATGTATTTCATTCATTGTTTTAATGAAAGGAGTGTTAGTTACGATGTACGCAGACATCATCACTATGCATTTTATTTCATCACGATAACAAACTTCGAACACGGGTTAATGAACAAGTGATGATTTGATATTCAGCGTTTCATTATAATGATAAATTCTTACATTGGACCAAAAATGATCAATATTTTCATCGATATAACGAGCGTATTCATTATATTCACGTCGACTTTTGGTTCAGTGTATACTACTTTTTATTGGGAGAGTTCGTAAATGAAAACCCTGGTTTTCGCCCCGCAGAATCGCTTTGTGGAATTTTTCAAACAAGAAATAGTGAAATAAATTAAAACTGTTTTGTTTTTTGCGACTGTTTCAAAAAGTATTGGAGGAATCGTTTTACAGTCGATGAAACTTTTGTAGAGAATTATAAAACCTACAAAATTGTTCTTTTTTCGAGGTTTTCCCAGATTTTGTCAGTGGAAAATGCACCGATCCGGTCGTATGAAAACCCATTTTGTAGATTTTATTAATCTCTACAAACGTTCCATTGACTCGTAAAACGATTCATGGAATAATTGTATGTTACATCACAAGACCTATAGATTTAATTGATTAATGGTTCAAAACATTTTGAGCATGATTTTGCTTGGAAAATAGTTGAGTGCACAAAAATTTAGTAAAATTCCGAGACCGCGAAGCGGTCGAGGGGTTTTATTTTGAAATTATTGTGTATGAAATTATTTATCAAAAAGCACAATCATGCAAAAAAATATTTTGATAGTTTAATCCATTAACGTTTATAGGTCGTGTGATATTCGACAAGATTATTTCTTGAATGAGGTAGATTAAAATCAACAACAAAGCATTTTATTGATAATGAACACCAAAATATTCTAACAATTCCTTTATTATATACATTGAGAAAATTCCTATTTTTATTTTGTATCCGTACAGTTGTAATAAAAATTGCAATTTGTGTAGGTCACAAATGTTTGTTTTTCATTGCTATTTATATTAGATGAGACATTGGTATTTAATGAACACGATTGGGCAGATGAAGCTGGAACAGCGGCTGACAGATTGTTGGCAGTTGTTGAAAGACAGGTTGTTTCAATATCTTAAAAGTTTCTCATTTTGTTAATTATGTCCAGATGATGAGTGGGATCCATTTGAAGATATGGTTTAATAGAAGATGCGCTGTTATGTCCTGTGATTTTCATTAGTTGCTGTTCTTGAACTCCACTTTTAGCTACCTTACTAACTGCTGTTGATTGGTTTCTTGATTCCAATTGTCTGTGCAGCTTCTCGGGTCCATTTCGATATTTGATTTATTCCTATCGGGCAATTTTTGTACTAGGTAGTAGATTCGGGTCTTTTCCAAAAATGATTCGGGGTTAAGAATAACCTATCCGATTTAATATTATTGCATCTTTTGCTGAGAAGCTTTTTAAATAATCTTACAGGGCACATTTTTGTTTCTGTAGTATTCTGAACCAATCATTTGCTGTCCGTAAGCTTTTTATCGCCTTCTTGTGCGGTTTAGGTGAATATGGGGTTGTATCCTATTCTACCTACAACAAGCAAAAAATTATACTTCTAGACAGAAATGCTCTTCAATATTTTACCTGTAGAATTTCCTTTATTGTCGACTTCTTCTTTAAAGTAACTTATTAAACAGAAAGTCGCTTCGCCACCTCTCCACGGTAGTTCAACGGCTATTATATGGTAGAATTTTTTTTGCAATCTCTCGGGAGTATTCTAGTCTCATAACTCAACTGTTTTCAGATGTTCTTCATCACTCCAAGCAGAAGAGCATTCCTTTCTTTTAATTGGGTTCTGTTGAAGAATTCTGCGTATAGCATTTCTTGCATTGCAGTTTTGAAAACTATTTCTATAAATGGATCGAAACTTACATTATATTGAACGTGGTATATTTCTTGCAGTTTTTTTGCTACGATATTCCACATTGTCTTCACCACACCTGCTTTATATTCCGTTCCATCTTTCTTCCGCATATTAACCCCCAGTCTTTCAGTATTAAAGCCAATTCATCAATTCTGGCATCTTCATTGAAAGAGTAACTTTTTATCTTACAAAACTCGAAAAACTGTTGCCATACAGAAGCATGAGTTTTCATAGTGTTGACTGGTGTACTATTATGAATTGCTATATCGATATTTTCACACGAAATATTACTGCAACGTGAATTCATTTTTGCTTAAGTTTTAAATTCGAAACTTCACAGAATCAAACACTTCGTTGATGATGTTTGTTCATATATTACTTTGATTACGCATCCCAACAATGCATTGAAGAAGCCTTTGCTGCGAATTTTGCATGTAAACATTTCAAATTCTGATGTATTTTCGTCGCCTTATGTCAAAATTTTTGTATAGAAATCCTATCGAAAATCGAGTTTTCACTGATGAAAATCAATATTAGGTCGTTCAAACGATTAGGAAATCATTGTTTTTTTTAAGAACTGTTGCCAATAATTGTAAGAATCCCTGAAAAACGACACAACAAAAACCAGTATGGAGGACGTAAATTTAATCGCGATCAAACAGCTCTTGTGAAATGATCACTTATTTATACAAAATATATTCGAAAAATGGTGAGGTCCGATTGGTCTATTTCATCATGAATGAAATAATCTTTGAGATATTTCCAAAAAACCAAAAATGTTGTAATTTTTTAACTATTGCTTGTTTAAATAATTCCACAAAGCGATTTTGATAGGGCGAAAACTGGGGTTTACATTAACGAACTTTTTTATAAAAATTAGTATAGGCCAATTGCTTCTTTTATTTTGTGAGAGAAAATCCTCCATAGCTTGGTCTTGTATATTTCTGGATTTTTCCAGTTCATTATAAAAGTAAAGTTTATTTTTGTACATCAATTTGACAAAACAATTTATATGCACCTTAAGGTGCATTTAGTACATCATTTTGAAATTGTCCTTAAATATATAGGGTCTTTCATGACGAGTCTTCGTTAGGAATATATGGAGAACGATTCAAAATAAAAACTTGAAATTTTGTGGTAGTGGGTTTTACAAAATGGCCTTCTCAACTTCCGGTCTCTTTCCGTTATACCGGAAGTTGAGGGCAACTTCCTTATTTCAAATGAAACACCCTGTATTTTATTACATTTTTTAATTTCTCAGCACATTTTATGCCCACTTTGTATAACAATGCATATACCCAAAGTTAGTTTTCGAGATATTGATTTTTTTCTGAAAAAATTTACAGTTTCAGCACCACTCAGAAAAAGTCATAACTCATAGACAATAACAGTTAAAAATGTGAAATTTCACCGAATCATACCTTAAGCATCAAGTCATGGACAGGTCCATCGAATTTTCGACAATAATTCACAGGGTGGTCGAAATTTCCACCTAAAACATAACATCGAGAAAACTGATGAAACGCGATTTTTTCAAAAGGAAACCATACACTATTCTATTAATTTTGGATACTACGAAAAAAAAGATATGAAGTTCATGAAGAATGTCCTATACCTAAAATACACCTCTGGCAAGATATATTCGATCTTGGGAAATATTTGAAATGTAAATCATTCGAAGCAATACCAAACCAAGCAAGCTTTGAAAACAAATGAAGTTACAACAAATAAGTCAAAATTTGATGCTATATAATTGACGTGTATATCGTAGTTTTCTATTTGTGTGCAAAATATCTCGTTTTCCAAATCTACACAGACCCAATAAAAATATTCGGAGAAGACTTCTAAGATTTCGGATCTTTTTCGTCTGTCATCAACAAAAAAAACCACTCGTAAACAATGAGGACATCGAAATTGTAGTTTTGGCTTACTTCACAGTCTATCCAGAAAATTCGTTGACAGACGTAGAAAAGTCACTTAGAATTTCGTGTTCGTCAATAAACCGGATTTTAATCAAACATAAGTGGCGTCTCTTTAAATATCGCCAGGTTCAAAATCTCACGACTTACCTGCACGAGTGGAATTCTGCGAATGGTTCCTTATCAAGATACAGGAGGACCCTGAGTTCATTTTTGCCAATTTTGCCAAGAATAGTCATTTTTGGGCAGCAGAAAATCCAAAGCTCGTTCACCAGTGCAACTTCCAGGATTCATGGAGTTTTAATGTTTTTTGCGCGATAGGAAGACCGAATTTTATGTTTATATCTTCATGATGAATATTTGAATAACGATAGATATTCGCATATAATTAGGAATGTGGTTGGTGAATCCATAAGGCATGTTTCTGAACAATACCGTTCCGAGTTATGGTATCAGATGGATGGAGCCCCTGCACATAGTACTACTATTGTTGCTGGGTTGTTGTATGGGATGTTCGAAGATCAGTGGCTTTGCTACAATGGGCCATTTAAATTTCCTCCTCGCTTTCCAGACCTGACGCCACTGGACTTCTTCATCTGGGGATATATAAAAGAAAATGTTTATGCGGATCCTGTGAGTGATAAAGAAAACATGAAACGAAGGGTTCTGAGAGCTTTCAATAATTTGATTCCTGACTCCATACAGAAAGCTACAAAATAGTAGTATGCAAAAAAGAATATATTCTTGTTTAAAACAAAACGGCAATGTCTTTGAACATCTGTTGAAATGAACTACAGTATTATTTGAATTTAAAGAAATTAAGTTAAATTCTAAAATTAAAGTAAAATCTAACCTTAAAAAATATTAACAAAATAAAATTACTGTATTCGCTATTCATAAACAAAGATATAATTCATCTCTCTGATAGTATTTTATTTCAATCCATCCATTTTCATGTTGGGTTACCTTTTACCAACGACAGAGTTAATATTAGTTCATTTGTTTTCAAAGCTTTCTTGGTTTGGTATTGCTTCGAATAATTTACATTTCAAATATTTCCCCAAATCGGATATATCTTGCGAGGGGTGTATTTTAGGTATAGGACATTCTTCTTGAACTTGATATTTTTTTTCGTAGTATCCAAAAATAATAGAATAGTGTATGGTTTCCATTTGAAAAATTCGTGTTTCATCAGTTTTCTCGACGTTATGTTTTAGGTGGAAATTTCGACCACCCTGTGAATTATTTTTGAAAATTCGATGGACCTGTTCATGACTTGACGCTTAAGGTATGATTCTGTGAAATTTCACATTTTCAACTGTTACTGTCTATGAGTTATGATTTTTTCAGAGTGGTGCTGTAACTGTCAATTTTTTCAGTAAAAAATCAATATCTCGAAAACTAACAAATTTGGGTATAGGCATTGTCATACAAAGTGGGCCTAAAATGTGCTGAGAAATTAAAAAATGTAATAAAATACAGGGTGTTTCATTTTGAATAAGGAAGTTGCCCTCAACTTCCGGTATAACGGAAAGAGACCGGAAGTTGAAAATATTTTAGTTGAGAATGCCATTTTGTAAAACCCACTACCACAAAATTTCAAGTTTTATTTTGAATCGTTCTCCATGTATTCCTAACGAACGCTCGTCGTGAAAGACCCTGTATGTTAAAAACAAAAGTTGAATCTGTTATATCAAATTACACCGTTCATACAACAATGTTAAGTTTATGCTAAAAACCTTTGATGTTACCGTTATGTTTATGATAATGCTTGGGCTAAAGTTGACTAAATCCACCCTTAAAATGGTACAGTGAACTGGGCTGGTAGCTGCATAACTGAATGTAGGAGCTCTGAAGTCCTCTCCTTTCATAGGTTACCTTTCTTAAGTTTTCCTCAAACGATGATGACTCTAATATTTGGCGCAGACGCCAGTATTCCTGCTAGGTTAGGTTTGAACGTGAGTGGGCCCGTATCAGGCCCTCCACTGCGGCCAATGGCCTATTGTGGCTCACCCGATGGTTATATTTCTCCTAGTATATCCAATCTCTTGACGAAATTGAGGAATACATTGGGAGAACAATTTACCAGGATTTCTGGCCTTACTGTCGTATCGCCAAATATTGAGAATCTGGTTCTGGCCGCTGCAGGGCATGTACACAGAATGTGTTCAGCGGTTTCATCATCCTCCATGCATAGCCGGCACTCTGCATCTTGTGCAAGTCCGATTTTATGCATGTGATGTTTGAGTTTGCAGTGGCCAGTAAGCAAACCTACTATAACTCTGAGATGCACTCTGCTGAGTTCTAGCAGTTTGTCAGAGTCCTGTTTTTTCCTTGTACAAGCAATACATGCTTTGAGATAGGCTAGGCCCGGTAGACTACGCCAGTACTCGAGTCTTTTATTGTCTGCCAAAGCTGTTATGACATTCCTGGCAGTGCTATATGCTAAACCGATTATCGGTTCAGGTCCAGTGAACGTTGTTTCGGCCCCCCCTTTTGCTAGGGCGTCCGCTATTTCGTTTCCTTCTAGGCCTGCGTGACCTGGTATCCAGACTGAGGTAACGTTGTTGCGTTGCGCCAGTCGGTTTAAGGTGTCTCTGCAGTTCCATACTGCCCTAGATTTAAAGCAGTTGGATTCAAGCGCTTTAAGTGCTGCTTGACTACCTGAAAATATTTTTATTGTTTTTCGTGTGTGATGTCGATTTTCCAGCTCCCTGGCACACATTTCAATGGCATATACCTCTGCCTGAAATATCGTAGCTAGTTTGCCCATACTGAACGAGCGTTTCACTACTGGGTTCGTCCCATATATTCCGGCTACGACGCCTTCCTGAGTTTTGGAACCATCGGTGAAGCAACGTTCATTTGCCCTACATAGGTTGGTTTCATTCCGGACCCAGTCTTCTCTTTCGGGAAAGACCACAGTGTAGGACGTGTGAAGGTTGATAGTTTTAGGCATGATGTCTGAGGGCATTCCTAGAATGTTGTGAGCTATTATGCCCTCCAGCATGCCGCTGCCTCTCATGACACATGCCTGCGGTATACTAATGGCCGCTTGATAAAGTCTGTATGTTGCCCATCTTGCCTCTCTCTCCAGAACCATGTGGAGAGGAAGTAATCCAAGGAGGACTTCCATTGCTGCCGTTGGCGTGGAGCGAATGCTTCCAGTAATCGCCAGGCACGCTTGTCTCTGTAGTCCGTTAAGTTTAGCAATGGCCATTTTCTTATGTACCTTGCTCCACCAGACTATAGAGTATCCTCCATCGTTCAAACCGACTTGCAATTTAAATGCATAATCTCTTCATAATTGCCTGAAGTACTACCGTCTAATTTTATATTGAAAATAATAATAGTGATCTTCATTGACCTTTGTTTGCCATATAAACATGAATAAGGTACGTCAGTTGATGAATAAATAAAAGCGGTGTAGTACAATACAACACATAACAGAAAATAATTCAAACATGACATTGACATGGCATGATAATTGATATAAAATAAAATGTTCGAGAGAAATCCTATACCGGATGGATACGGAAGTATTGCCTCCGGAATATCTCAGATATTGTATGAGGAAGGCTTGTGGAATTTGGAGCATCGATATAATAACATAAGAGTTAAAATTTGAGCATTTTGACATGTCGAAGTTAACTTCCGCTCTGACCGGAAGTACCAGCAACTTTCTTATTTCAAATAGCAACCATTTTCTTTTCACGTCATTCAGCATTCAATCCATTTCTATAATGAGATATCAAAAGTTGATATCTAACGAGAAACTAGAAACCAGAAAAAATTATTATCGAAATTCACTGAGTAGGCCGTGAAAGCAAAATAAAAGCCAAAAATTAAAAAGTTGGCTATGGAAACAATACGTCACTTGGTAACAGTTGCTACTACTGTGATATTTTATTTTCATCCGTAAGCGTTATAAAAAGCCTTCAAAAAAAGATTGGAAAAATCGGAAAAGAAAAAATAGGAGCATACAATTTTTTCTTGCCTGTACTGTTCAGAATAACCATTTCTTTCTAATGATATAATAGCAAGTAATTTTTTGAAATTATTTACTGAATAATCCAATTATTATTCTTCAAATAACCAAAAAACAGATTTATCGGAAAAAAAAATCAAGTTGATAGGATTAAAGACAAAATAAATTCAAAACAAATGTTCGCAATGCATTTCCTCAGCGTTACTACATTTATTGACTCTGTTGATATTTTCATGTAAAACGTTTTTCAACATTTGGTGCGTGATATCTTGGAAAGCTCTTCGAATTTTTACTTCTAGCTGATGTAGAGATGTAGACTGCCCCCATAGAAAAAAGTTGCACGGAGTAAGATCGGGTGACCTTGGTGGCCACCTGACTGGACCATGGGTTGTTATAAGTCTATCTTGAAAGCGATTTTGAAAATATATCGCTATTCTTGAATTATGAGGAGGGGTGCCGTCTTGCTGGAAGAACATGCTCTCAGTTATTTCCACTGGTAGGTTGTTAATGAATTCCGAAATATGATTCTTTAAGAAATTAAAGTATCTCTCTCCGATTAGTTGGCCTTGAAAAACAATGGGGCCAACAATATGAGTTCCAACTATCCAGGAAGCCGCCTTGTCGAAACCTGTGCTCGTTTTCTATCGCCCAGTACCTGGAACAAAATACCGTTCTCTAGCATATATGAATTAATTTGTACCTATCTGATTGAACTAACTTTATTGTGCCTTTGCTAATAACCCGAGCGGTTGATGCGACTTTCACTAAATAAAAAACTATATTCCAGGCGCCTTTAACCGTCATTTTCATACAAATGTGGATGCAACTGATACTGAGGATTTCAGTCCATGCTTTTTCAATATTTTCCTAGCAGAGTCCTCACTTATATAGATAGATAGATAGATAGTTTATTTACCCACGTCACATACAAGTACATTTTATGGCAGATCAAAATCAGGACAATAAAAAAGAATAAAATATATAACACATATCAGTAATAAAAATTGTATCATGAGATTACATTGATGGACTTTCACAGAATAGTAATTTACGTAACAAGTCCGGAAAATACTGTTTTTTGGACGAGTAGACCAAATTCTAGGACGAGCGTTAGCGAGTCCTGGAAGTCTACGAGTCCAAAAAAACTGTTTTCGGACGTGTTGCGTATTTTTTTTTCGGCAATCATGTAGAATAACAAATCAATGAGACGCATTTAGTTTAAGAGACGAAGAGAGGTCGACTTTCACCCATCTGTTAACCGGATGAAACGATTCCAAATTTGAATATTTCGAACGTTTCAGTTCTTATTTGTATTATATATTGAAATTCGAACAGAAGATAGGTACCAACAGAAACATTCTAATTCTTATTTATATTAATATTTGTATTAAAATTCGAGCACTTCCCGGCCTAGTCCGGGAAGTACGTACTTCCCGGACTAGGCAGGGAAGTGCTACTTTCCCAAAGAAAAAGTGTCCGGGAAGTGAACACTTCCCGGATGGTTACCGAAAAAAAATTTATATATTGAAGAATTAAGAATACATAAAATCATGTGTATAACATGAGGGACAAAAAGATAATGCAAACGTAAGATATTTGTGGGGATATAATGTACATAAGTCTAGACTTATAGCTAATTCGGCGCCAATCTGTCTTGAGGAAATTGTGCTATCATATTGTATTAAAGCTAATTCATAAATTTTAGTTTCCTCATTGATAACAAATGCGTCTTGGTCTTCTTGAACATCAGGCTCAGTTCTTAATTTTTCTTCAAGCCACTGAAAATACCTTCTTGGCGGTTGTTTCCTTCCCGGATATCGCTCCAAATACAATTGTTCAGCGGCATAAGAATTTTTTAAACATTCGCCACAAATGAGAAGCATGTCAATTTGTTCGGTTCGTGAATAACGGGGCACTTTTTGAATATTCCACTAACTGATTTCGATTTCCAAACCCTTTTAAAATGGCAGAATCAAAAACACTACTTCGAACGTCAAAATAATATGGATCGTTCCTGACTGATCTTCAAAAACACTGCCTGGGGAAAGGAAAGCAAATGCTGGTAGATTTTTCATTTGTGAAGCCAAATCTACATCGTCTTGAAATCGTTGTTGTAAGCCATTTTCTTGTATTTTTCTATATACAGGGTGTTTCTTAAGTACGTGTAGAAAATTAAAGAGCATGTTGTGATGTCAAAATATGAAGAAAAGTTCCTATGAACATATGTCCGCAAGTTATTCGTTTCTGAGATACAGAGTGTCACAGTTGAATTCTTGTTTTTAGTTTTTGTAAATAATCTCAAAATAATTTTGATATTTGAGTGAATTTAGGTATCTGGGAATATTTATTATTTAGTTTGTGTAAAAAATATATTCTTGGTAGAGGTCACTGCGAGCAACTGTTTTCGAGTTATTGAGGTTTGAAATAATCTATGCAAGTGATTTTGAATGTCAAGATTTTTAAATTTCAAATACACTCAATTAGAAATTAGTTTTTTCACAACTAACATGAAATTTGATTTTGTCATTGAAAACTCTTTCCGGATACCAAACTTTAATCGAATATCACAAATATTTCGCAATTTATTCACAAAAAAACAAATATAAGAATTAAACTTTGACACTCTGCATCTTAGAAACGAATAACTTCCAGACATGTGTTTATGGAAACTTTTTTTCTTATCTCGACGACAGCAACATGCTCCTAAAGTTTCTACACGTACTTAAAAAATACCCTGTATATTTTGGTTCAGATGAAAAAACTACCTTTTTTCCACTATTTGGAAAAAAAATATCTTAAATTATTTATCATTGCTGATTCATTAGACGGAAAATAGTATGTTGATGGTATTTTATACCAGGAGTTTTTTGAACCGGGGGTATTTTGGGTTAATGATCATGGGGTTATTGTCGGGGTTAAGTCTGGGGTGTTTTTGTCCAGGGTGATACCATGAAGCTTGACCAGGGCTATACCTGCTACCCTTCGTGTTGATATTAATGGTTTTTGACTGTACAGGATGTTAAGAAGAAGATGTTCCAGTCCAAGTAAAGTATCTTTTCAGGTTTTCATTCAATTTCTGTATAACATTCATTCCTAAATTTTATGAAATCGTATACCATAACAAATCATATCACAACAATATACTGGGTGTTTACTAAGTACTTGTACATGCTCAGAAGGGTAAATCTTTGACTGATTTTAAGATAAAAAGTTCAAATGAACTGCAAATGCTTCGTTCAGAGATACAGGGTGTTGAAGTTAAAATTTCATTTACAATTATTCTGGATAACTTTTGCAAAAAATGTATTTTTCTCACAAAATTTTGCGAACCGTGTTTTTTGAGGTATTAATTTTTATATAGCACTTAGAGGATACTATCACTACTTTTTTAATTTACCTTATCTTTTTTTACAGTAAACTTTTCGGATTTTTTATATTCAAATTCTATGCCTATAACTTTCAAAAGTAAAAAATATACACGCAGTCAACAAGGCAAGGAGCAACCATTTTTGAAAAATTTGCAAATTTCTGCATCGATGTAGGTTATGCGGTCACTTAGGCGCAAGATGAAGTTGCTCAGATATTTACGAAAACTGAGTATGTACTAGATCTCGCTAAAATAAACAACTATTTTTTTACGAAGATATATCAAGAAATAATTCATTCTCAAAATACAAGATGTTGAAAAACCGATATTTAAACATGATTCAACACACTGTTTTGAGAACGAATAATTTTCGATGCATATTCATAAAAGAAAAGTTGTCATTATATCACATACTCAACTTTTGTGAAGTTCTGAGCAACTCCATCTAGTGCCTAAATGATCCCATAACCTGCATCGATGCAGAAATTTGCAAATTTCTCAAAAACGGTTGCCCTCAGCGTTGATGAGCGGGTGTACCCATTTTGCTTACTTCTAAGCAAGGTATAGGAATAAAATTTGAATATAAAAAAATCCCAAAAGTTTACTGTCAAAAATGTTAGGGCAAATTAAAATGAATCATGATAACGTAAGCAGCGCCTTTTGTGCTACATACACATGGATGGATACCAAATTTTGATTTCTCACCTCAAAAAAAACCCGTTCACCAAATTTTGTGCAAACAAATATTTTTTGCAAAAGTTATTCAAAATAATTGAAAATAACATTTAAACGCCCTATATCTCCGAATCGGAACATTTACGGATACATTTTCATATAAACCTTTCATCTTAAACTTACTCAAAGATTTACTCTTTGAAGTTTGTGCAAGTACTTAATAAACACCTTGTTTATTCTCGTTATCAGAAATATAGCCTTTCTGCATTTCCCTCCATTAAAAAAAAAAAATCTTATTTAAGATGGAATCTCTTGATGAATACTTGAAACAGAGACCATCTCCTTGGATGTACAAAGTGAATATTTCCTTAATTTTATCTTATCTCTGTTTCCTCCCACACGTATTTTCTCAGACACAATAAATGTTGAAAGCTGCTACATTATTTATTCCACAATGGTAAATACGATGTCGCAAGTTATCTCCTGCAGACAAGTGCATAATTTTCTCTTTTCACCATAGAATATTCAATGCAGAAAAGTAGACTTGGTATAAATTAAATCATGGCTTTCGTTATTTGATGTTGGAGTTCTGAATATTATTTGGAGATATGGGGTCCACAAAATGACAAGAAGCAAATATTTTCAACAAAAATGTGGCAGTAGAACGCGGGACACAGTAAATAAATCATTTCAATATTTGTCAACTATATCGAAAATCTTTTGCTTGAAGAAACATCCTATCAAATTTGTTTCCCACAAAGCAAAGTAACATTCATTCAATATTTCATTAACCTTTCATGGTAATGTGTAATGTTACATCAGAGTTTTCTGCTACCTTACTGCAAAGGTTCAGCAACTACTGAAACGGACGTTCAGCAATATTAAAAATGGGATAGGACATTATCAATTATTCCAGCTAGGGTTCTGCAACATTGCATATAATAAACAGGAAAATTGCAAATGTGATTTTAAAAATGTCGTCTTGTGACAATGTTGCAGCAACTACTGAAATGGATTGATGGATGTAATCTTTTATAATTAGTAATTGCAGCAAGGTTACCGCAACATAAAATATAAATTAGTAGAAAATAACATATTCAATATTGTTATATAGCAGCAACTTACCATCAATCTTATCTATTCCTTTTCATAATATAACAGTAAGATTTCATAAATTACTTTCCAGTAGGTTTATTATCGCTACTGAAGAATTTTTGGATTTTCACTACTGGCTACTAATATTGAAAATGAATGCAATCTTCATGGTTGACAGATCAGTTTTGATATCTTGGAAAATATCATTCAGTATGTGTCCTCTATAGAAATAAAACTCATCATTTTCTAGTTTTTAGAAACAAGCAGTGAAACCCAAAAAATCTTCTGAAATGGTACCTATTAAATATATTATAGTATTTTCATTCGAAACAATAAATAGTTATTTTTTCATATGCTTCCGTTATACAAAGGTATATGAGATTTTGTTAATTTTAAATGTCCATTTGATTCTTGGAGGTCAAAAAGACAAAAATTTTGTAATGAAACCTTTAATTAAAATATCACAAAAAACAAATAAGTACCTACTCATTTTGAAATGTCTTAATTAAAAAAAAAACTGATTGGCCTTATCAGGTACCTGAAACAAAATAATCATTGATTTGAATGTGCAGCTTGAATATCGACAACTTGATCTGCTACATAACCATACAAGTAACGAATTTTTGCGAATTGTAGCCAAGCCATCACATTTATTTCAAATGCATCATCTCTGATGCATGGAAATTAATTTCCAACTGCATCTGAAACCAAAATATTATAAATAAATATATAATTAGGCAACTCAACAATTATGGTCTTATTTCAATAAAGAGTGTAGAATTGAACTTGTCATTGATTATGACACTATTGTGCTTACATATTTGCTTTATATTCAAATTGAATTGACTCAAGTTTTAAAATTTGTATAGATTTTAATTCTTTGATTCTGAAATTGTCTTTTTTGCTGGTCCAATTGCAAAACATGGCACAAAATGATTTGTGAATAAACGTTCAAGACTTTTTCCAACACAAGACTTTTTATTCACCTTCCCATTACCTTTTTTTTCTATTTTGATACCTTTTATTCAGTCCATTATCACACAAATTAGCAGCATTCAGATCAATGATACATAGGGCATTTATGATTCCTTCATCGGATAAGGCTTTGCAAGAAGAAATAAAAATCATAAAACAGATTGCAATAAATAACTAAATTCCAGTCTACTTAATTGATAAGATCATCTCCAATATACAGCAGACAATGATCAGGAATGAATTATATCCAATTCAAATAGGACCCAAAGGAGATAAAAAATATGCTAGTATAAGTTACTCGGGAAAACTGTCAGAAAGTATTAAAAACTATTTATCAAAATTTAATTTAATAACTTCATTCACTAGTAGGAGTAATTTAGGGAATATACTATTCAATGCAAAACCCAAAAAGGATAAATGGAAAAAATCAGGTATATATAGACTGGAATGTGGTGACTGTACAGCATCTTATTCAGGACAAACGGGAAGAAATTTTGAAATAAGGTACCGTGAACATGTGTCATGAGATAAAAAATCAGCTATATATAGACATTTGCAAGAAACGAATCATACAATAAATAAAAATAACATGAAAATCCTTCATACGTGCAATAAAGGAAGAGAAATGAACTTGTTGGAAGCCTTGGAAATAAACAAATTGAATAAAAACCCCAATTTGGATACCCTCAATGACCAGTTAGAATTATGTAGCTCTCCACTTCTGAATTTATGACTTTTGATAACAAAGTTGGACCCACCGATTGTATGAACCCCTATTAGATAAATTAGATTGACTCATCAGGTAGATTCCAGGTGTTTTCCCAACTTGTTTTGAAACATCAGTTAGGTAATATAAACCCAACCTTTCTTTAATTACTTTCTTATGTATAAATATCCACGAACTTGATGAAATCTGTAGTTACTTGAAAATGGTGTAAACGCCGAAACCGGTCGTAATAAAGTAGTAAAGTGTTAGTGGAAACTGGACAAAAGTTATATTTTTTCTTCCTTTTCTTATTTCATCATGAATTTCCACAAAATAAATAGATCATCAATCAAACAAGTTGATAAAATACTCCTCAATTCGGCATTATAAGATACTTATAAAATATAACAGTTCCATAAAGCAATGATTTTGCTACTTGGGTACTAACGAAGAAAAACAGGAAAAACCGGAAAATGTTGCGATTTTTTGAAAAATTCATAACTCCGCCATTTTTTCAAGAAGTAGGATTGGCCTTTCCCACTAAAGTATTGAATCATGTGTACTTTATGTTTGCACAAAACAGGCGCTGTCGGATAGTTAGTTTTGGCACAATTGCAATTTAAAATATGTTTTGTACCATCTTGCAGCGTGCCTGGATGCTCTAGTGACAGCCCGATTTCAATTTCTCAGAACAGGTTATGAAAGTAGAAGTATAGTACTACAAAATGTATGTTCTCATTTTGCGCTACAATGGTGCGGATTGGGTGAAAAATGCATGCAAACATGACTGAAAAGGGCCGAGCCCGCGTTAGCTGCCGAGTGGTACGAGAGTCAGGGAGATGAGGAGAATTCTTCTAATGAACGGTTACGTGATAATACGCTTTCTCTCATCTCCCGCTCTTTCCTACCAATCAACCGCTTCCACCAGCTCGGTCGTTTTAAGTCATGTTTGAAAGCATTTTTCGACCATTTCGCAGCATTTAAATGATCATAACAAATTAATAAATAACAGTTGCGAGTCAAAAACAAAACAGAATATAACAACGATGGCACAGTCGGTTTTCTACTAGTATTTTTGTTAGGAACAAAATGCTCTACTGAGTTTACGCAAGCAGAGCTTACGTTGCGTGTTTTCCTAGATTTGGACACAACCGTAATAGACTGGTGCCTATAATTTTTGTGAAAAAGAAAAAAGTACCAGGCAAGGACCAGGTGGAAAATGTTGTTGAGTTTCCAACTTTGAGAAAAAAAATTTAAACACAAAAACACTCAAAATATTGAAATGGGGTTGCAGTTTAGGAGTTAAAAACGTTTTTTTGCGCGATTTGCGGCGAAACGAGACTGCTTAGCGGAAAATGTTAGGTGAAATAGTTGTAGATAATAAAAAAATCAAAAACTTTTGTACCTAACACTTTTTGACATAACCTCAAATTAACCGTCAAAATGACGAAAAACCGATTTTTCAGAATTTAATTTTTTTATCGCGTATAAATGATTTAATTTACTTTAAAGTATGTAGGAATGTGCCTTTTTTGGTGTTGAATGAGCGTGATTTTTTTGTAATTCAGAAGAACACTTGTTTTCAAGTTATATAATCAATTGTGGTGTTTTTTTGTATTTAGATGGTCTATAAGTAATCATTTTATTTGTTTAAATGTCTACTATCAAATGGTCTATGTGACTTACATGTCTATTCACTATCTTTTAACGATATCGTTAGCAGTCGTTACCAAGCGATAAGCAGTTAAATAACGATAAAATCACAGAATCGTATTCACTATCTGTTTCTTCATCGTTATTTAACGATATATCGTTGCCAAAACATCGCTGAGCAGACGACACCTATTTGGCTGTCGTAACTGGCAACGGTGATAGATGTGCTCAGCAAAAAAAAATTCTCACACGTCCTTTGGAAAATTTAAATAGTAATCCAACAGAAATGGATCAGTTCGAGCGGGACGTATTGGTCGTAAACATAGAAGAACTGCGAAGAAGATGTTATAATGATTTCGGATCACGTATCTGTTGTTCCGTAGAGAGTTGAATAGGAGATTCAATAGATGGTTGAGGAATATCGGCATCTCTCTCGAGACTCCTGAAAAAAATTTTCGGAAAGATTTTAGATTAACCAGAAAACTGGCGTGGGAGTTACTTAACGAAATGAGTGATCACTCTGCAATGTCCCTCAGAAATACGAGGATACCTTAAGTTATACAAGTAAACAAAAATTGTTAATTTCCATTCAATAACCAATTGCACAGTTTTCTTTTAACATTGCATGTTTTTGCTCATGGTCAGTACCAGAAGTCTATGGCAAAAAATAAATCGTGTGTCATGTCCCAGTTTTCTGTAGGCAGCAGGTGTATTCACGAAGTATCAGAAATATTGGTTGTTTATTTGGCCCCTTTATTTATATGAAATTATCAACAGAGCAGTTCAATTTGGCTGTTAGGAGGTGCCAAGTTTCTTCGAGAATTTCTGGTTTACTTGGTTCATACTTATTTGTTAGAAACCACTAGTTTTCACAATTTCGTAATATTAACCAATTTCCATAGTTGATTCAAATTTCCATCAAATGATCAAATAACTGAAAAAGACAGTTTCAAAATATTCATTTTCATACATCACTCAATCACAAAACATGAATTTACTTGTACCACCGTCTCAAAAATTCTGGTTTCTCGTTATTCATTTGGTAACGACTGAAGCCGTAACCAGAGTGTTTACAGAATACAAATTTCTGTATTGTCGTTTAGATCGACGTAATCGTAAATTGAACTACAGTCGTTAATTAACCTGTTTTAGTGGTGGGCTGATCGTTAAATCGCTTCAAATTAATATTTTTTTCTTCATATTTTTCGATGGGGATATTTTTCGAGACGATCACTGATTTATAGAAGTAACCGAAGGACCCATGGGAAAACATACACAGAGAGAAAATAATGCAGCAGGTTCATGCACAACGTTGTGTAAGATACAGTTGTGTTGATATTTTACACAATTGTCCATTCTTTCATCATATATGTTTTGTGAAACTCAATAAATATTTGTGAATGTCAATTTGTATAGTATTCATGCACTTCCACATTGCCTAAAAATACACAAAAATATGCACCTCTACCGTAACACAATTTATATGGAAAACATCTACAACGCATTGAACTCATCTTACACCCTTTGTGTACTTTCTATTTGATATGCACAAATTGTGTACTATTTCAACACAATTGTGTAATTTGCCACAACTTGACCAAGGCGTCGTCTCACCCAACTCAATACGCATGCGCAGCACTCCAAATGTCCAGTCCAACATTGTTTGATTGTTTTATGCTGATCGAAGGGCGAAGCTGGTTAAGTGTACTTATCTATTATTTATTATTTGCTCATGTGTATATGGATTTGTGTCAAATGGAAGTGTTATAATATTTGCAAACTGATACCAATATTTGAAGGTTAGTATTGCTATTTTTTCTTTGTTATAACATGAAACCTACAAACTGACTCATTTTCGTCATTTTTAACTTTTTGAAAGGTGCATCCTCGTACCTACTTCCAACTTGAATAAATATAGTTCGACACGAAGATTACTTTAAACTTTATTATTATTCAACGTATTCCAAAATAACAAAATGTATGATTGATTTATGTTCTGTTTGGTATTTTGTGTTTCTGTTATTTTATTTGTAATTAGAGTTTAGTTCAGTTATTTTTGTTATTAGTTCTTTGAGATGAAATAAACATTATTTGAATGACATTTAATTTCATTTCAACCTTCTGGAAAGTGAAGCTTATAATTTCTGAACAGAATAAGATATGAAGAAGCGAGCAAGTTGTAACTGATGCTTATTCTTATCTTATTCCGTTTGGATGTTATGTGCCTCGAGTGTTTCTTTCTCAAAATTATAAATGGTACCTATAAAAATTGGCCTTGCTTTGTACACAAATATGTGCAATATCCCTACACAATTCATGTATGCGGAGTACACCAATCTGTGACATTTTTTCATCTTATATTTAAAATACCCACACAATTTGTACAAACTAGGTACACAAATTGTTGCCATTCGTTACAATTTATGCATAAACATTACACAAGTTGTTGACATTCGTCGCACAACATACCGATTAATTTTGTATATTTTGTGTATAAAATTAAAACAAAACTATTCAGAATAATACAACACTGAAGTGTATCGTTTATACACAATATCTCTAATACAATATTATAGAAGAAAAATGAACAAATTGGTGCTGTCAACTTTTTCGAAACAAATTGTGCTGAAATTGTTCACAATTGTGTAAAAAACACACATTTATTTCTCTCTGTATGGGATTTTGGTTGATTGCGGAATTCAATAAAACTCTGGTATGTTGTAGATCATGCACAAAATGTTTTTGTATTACATTCAGCAGATAGATTTAAACTAACAATGTCTTCTCTACAGTTTAGTGACACCTAAATGAAACATTTTGCCTGAACGTAAAAAAAAAATATTGTATGCAACTCGTGCAATAAGAGTTTATTGCACTCGACGTGTTGTCCAACTTGGCCTGACGGCCTCGACGGACAATTTCACGTCGAGTGCATTAAATACCTACTTTTTGCGCTTGTTGCCTAAATTACTATTATGTTCCACGACAAAACATCTTCAGCTAAATCAACATTTCATAAATTTCTCAATAATACTGTTGATATGATTATCATAATCGTTATAAAAATAAGATGTAATTGTTCATTAATTATTAATTATTATTGAAGTCAAAATCAAGATTACACAAAATATCGTAGCCTACTGCAATTCTTTCAATTTCAAATTTCAACTGACATTTTCTCCATCAAATCAAATGTAAAATATAAGGTGGGATACATCATTGGAAAAGTAATTTTGAGTAGAAATCAAAAATTGCAAAAAATATACAAGGTGCTATTTGAAATAAAAAGTTAGAGTCACTTCCGGTCAAACCAGAAGCGACTTTCAATTTTTGTTTTTCTCAGTTAAAGGTTCCTTGAACGAATTGGAGATTATGATATTTTCATCTTTCGAAATGTCTGAGATAATCCATTGGAACATGTATGTGAGTAGTAGCTACATTGTCTTACTATGCAATATATTTTGTAGTTTATTGACTTTGTCGACAAAATGATTTAATTTTTGACAATCAAGCTCATCTATCTATGATTTTTCTTTGAATTACAGTTTTCTTTCCCGCTTGAGTTTCTCTTCTAACACTCATCAGCTTGCAATTAGATATCTTCATTATTTTTTTTTATGTTGACTTATTCATGGAATAGGTTTTTTTCTTCGATAGATGTCTTTACATTTACATAAACCTTTTTTATCGACTCATCCACTCCATTTCATTCATCTTCAAATGACAATCCTGGGACCCTATTCTCAAACCGTGACATATTTTGTCGCAGGCGAGATATGCTCTTTATCGAACGAAATCTGAATATTCTTATTCCCAAATGTCGCATTTGCAAACTTTTGATAGAGAAATTGTAGAATGGTCAAAGGCAGTTGACAATTTTATGTCGAATGCGAGTATTCCATGAGATGCGAAATTTATAGGTTAGATTCAATAGTTTATAGTAAATGTCAAAGCATTCTTTGAAACTTTTTCAGAGATTTTTGTAGTGAAAGAGGCATCTTTAGTAATTGCTATTAGGAAAATCAGCGGCCTCGATTGAGACGACTAATATACAGCAGAGCTTTTACATTCCCATCTGAGAAAAAATGTATTAAAACGTTCAGATTAACTAAAGAATTCTCCGATAAAAGAGGCTCATTTTTTTTTTCTTGAAATAAATTTTTCAAAGTTCGCTTTTCATTTTGGATGCAATCGTTTTTTTCTGGCTTCACTTTCCCTGTTTCTACTTTATTCTAATGTAATCTTACTTTCAGAAGCAAATTTCATTTTATTTGTTATTATATTAACGTTCTACAAGAGAAGGGGCATAAAACACGTCTAACATCAAAAATTCGGTGTTGCCAGCTCATTTTATTCGACAAAATTTATCTCATGCGACATATATGTCGAACCCATTTGAGAATACCACATGCCAATGTTGTGCGACAATTTCCATCGACATACAGTGTGTACATAAAGTAAGGAATAAATTCATTATTTCTGAATGTAAAGATATTTCGGAAAAATCCTTGGACAGGTCGATTTTCTTTTCGGATGGGCCAATTTTTGAACCCCACCCAAAATATATAGGGTTATCCGCAATTGAGTAAAAATGACTTTGATGATATTTTTAAATTGGATACCCAGTATATTTTTCCATATTTGGTTAGGGATCGTCATTACAAATCCAGTGATACCAAGTTTGATGGGATTATGTCAAACGGCTGCGGAGATATGGCAAAAAAACTTCCTCGTATGTCTAATGAGTATGACTGCAATCCCCTCAACGAGGGGAAACATCAAACTCGGGAATTGCAGACCACGCCTGGACAAAACACCACCGAATTCTTTGGGACGAAGCTAGTGTTCTTCATAGAGAGGAACATTGGTTCAAACGGAAATTTATGGAAACCACCTATATAGAAGCCAATAGTGCCTTCAGTCAACCAAGCGTGGAAATTAAAAACGTATGGAAACCGCTCATGGACCGTTTTGGAGGGAGAAAAAGCGCGAAACCACGCGCGCCACAAGACCGCGCGTAATTACACCGTAATTACACTTTAATTATAGACCTATAAAAGGTCGCGTAGCATCTGATTTTGTCATTATTCACCAGAAGACGATTGCGGATTCAAGCAATTGAAACGTTGTGAAAAATTTGAAATAGATAGAAATCTTTCAACCATTAAGATGATGGACGTCCGAAATATAAGTAATCTATTTATTTTTACTTAATAATCCCCCGTCTGATAATATCCTCAGGCATTAATAACCTTATGCAAAATTATCCCGTCCAATTCTTAGTCTGATCTTACCTAAACGAACTAACCTAGCTCGCCAGTTGGGAGCTTGGAAGTTGACGAAAAATTCATTTTGAGGGAAGTATTTTATTAGTCTGATCTAACCTGAACGAACTAACCTAGCTCGCAACTTATAAAAATATAAAAAACTTTACGAGATTGTAGCCAAAACAGTAGAAAATTATTATGAAACAAAGGAAAAGTTATCTCGTTTAAAAGGCCATGAGCGCGATCAGATTTGGCACGTTTTTTTGGTAAAACGGTTCGTTTTATCGATTTCAAACAAGGACAGGCTTCTAGAGGACGTTCGATTCCATGTACATGCGAGGATGCATTCGGGACTGGATCAAACGAAAACAAAGAGAGATGTGGAACGAAGCCCCTCTCATGCACCACGGGAAAACATACATCAAAGAACCGTCAAAACACAAAACTGAGGAACTACTCAAGATGAGCAGGAATCAAGTCAGAACGATAACGGGCCTTCTCACTGGTCACAGCCCAATGAGAAAACACCTGCACAAAATGGGGATGTACAACGAAGAACTTTCCTGCAGACAATGTGGCAAAGGGACAGAAACAGCCAAACACGTACTGTCTGAATGCGAGGCACTAGACCGCAAGAGACAGGCAATATTCGGGGAACCCAGTCTATCTCTCGAAGAATACAACAGTCAACCGGTGAAGAACCTGCACAGACTGGTACAGGGGACCAGAGTTACGGACTGGGTGCTGTGAAACCAACTGGAATGCACAAAAAGCCCAATAGGCTGAGGTGCAGCTGGTGAAAGGACCAGCATCCGAAGGAAAATAAAAATGTACATACGTCTGCGCCAGCATCTCACGGTGCTTCTCACAGATAATCGAGGTGGCTGCAATGTAATTTCTCTTCCATAAAATTTGAAGCAATCTTTATCCAATCGAAATGAATTTGGTATCAAAAGAAAGGTAAAACATTGATCCATGGAGGTGCTGTAATGTTTTATTTGAAATTATTTGATTATCTACCCAAAAAATTGCCTCAAAATAACTGCATTTTTGGGACATTTCTGAGATATTTTTTGTGAAAAAGTGAATTTGGAAATTTGGTTTTCCTTAAAAATGAATTTATAATATGAGTTTGCGTTTTTTTCCTTTGTGTGCATTTATACATGAGCAATTTTTGCCTAATGCGATTTAATCCATGTGTGCAATTTTCCACGTGTGCATATTTCTTGTGGGCATATGTAACAATGCGCTTTTTTCTGTGCGTTTATTTCCTTTGCGATTTTTTCAATTGCGCTTTTTCCGGCCACGTGATTTTGATGGTGGTTCCACCAAATGAATGGTCGCCTTCCATTCCTCCTTAATGTTGGCCATATTTTGCACCATACATATAGTAATTCAATAGAATTCTTGTATTTTTTATTATTAAACCTATCCCATGCCATATAATTATCCATTCTCGATTCGAAGTCCACCTATTCTATTTGATACGTACCTGAGGAAGTTGTGATATAATTATTATAAGTCATTTATCAATGTTCGAGGAATATTCGGTGACCATTTTTTTCTGAAAGGACAACGACACATAAGAAATAAATCAAATTAATGAAATATGAAAGACTTCGTGGCAACCTCGTGACAACTAACCGTGAAAACTAACCATGGGTAATTAGTTATCAGTATTATGTTGATTTCAATTTCATTGGTTAATTGGACACACATGACTAGAAACAACCCACTGAACATGTAATGTTACAGTATATTGCCACAATATGCCATCGTAAAATGATAATATGATATTGCATAAGGCTCAATTAAGTTTTTAACATAACAGAAGAAACTACATACAAGGCGTTTGTAAGTTATAAAGCAAGCTATTGATTGAATTTCAAGTGCAATGTTACATGATCCATAAAAATTCATTGTAAAAGCAAGAATACAGAAACTATCTACGATCAATATGAGTGCAAGTATTTGGAACTATCGAACAAATCCAAATCGCAATGTTGCACTGAGTTTGAAATTCCATGATATTCACAACCATACATGAGCTAACTACAAACAATATTGACAGTGACAAAATGGTTAAGGCTTTCGCGGCCGGAGTTTTCAGTGTCACAATTTTCACTCGGGTTTGAAGGCCGTCATTTTTTGGTATTTCAGAAAATTGTGACACTGAATATTGACAGTATACAATACAATTTTAGTTATCGATTGCATCATCGCAGAAATATACAAAATGATACGCTAGGACAATTTTAAATGGTAAGTATAAAGAACCTTGAAATGATATTTCATCTATCAGGAAACCAACCAATTTTGAATTTCCCGGTCTTGATGAGATGCCACCTAACGGAGCGACACCCAATCACCCAGATCCCAGACAAGCACGCGCCATTTTGCTATTGTAAATTGTATTGTTGTTGAGTGTCGTGCTGTCGTGCCTTTGAGTAGGTTTCGTTTTGGATACTTTCATTCGTTCTTAACCTAGGTACCTAAGTAAAGTACATATTCTTCTGAATAAGAGTTCAATGGGTGTTGAAGCAGCACAATGGATAATGCTAATAAATTTAAGGCACCTTCATGTAAGGTAGAGCGATACATCATTTATTATTTTAGGTTAGGATGGTCCGGTATGCTCATTCTGCGTTTAGTAGCAAAATGTTTTTTCTCCGATTGGCAGCAAATATTAATTTTGCTGACACATATCAATCAGTAAAGTATTACTTTTCCTGCCTACGCAGCAAAGTGGGTACTTTGCTGCCTAGGTAGCAAAGTGGTTACTTTGCTGCCTAGGAATAAAACATTTGACGTATACATTTATTAGCAATTATTACATAACACTTTCAACAATAATTTAAAAAACATATGTTTAGTTGTTATTAACATTGATGGTAAAATTACTACAGTTTTGAACGAATAGGCTACCTTTTCTTTCCTCAGATATCGTTCCCTATACATTAATTATATTACCAGTTTGATTCGTCTCATAAGTAGTTCCTATATTTGTCAAAACTTTTTCACAAATGCTGGTTTTACTTGCCATTGAATCTTCAATGTACCCTCCTGCTATAGTTGAGGATTTCCACCCACCATGTCGTTTCAACATTGTTATGTCACCTCCTGCATTCACAAGTAAAGTGGCAGAACTTCTGCGGAGGCAGTGCCCCGATATTTTTTCGCACAACTGTCAGAAATTTCATGAATTGTAAAACTATAATTATTATGGACATTTCCATAGCAACCAACCATTCCAACAACTGACATTTCTATCAAATTTTATTTTAATTGAACACTACAGGAAAAATAAAGAGATTGTGGGAATTGTAATAATTTGCAAATACAATATCCTCCTATATCATTATGAACAATCGGAAAAAAAATTATAGGTTCAACTCGGCAGCAAAGTAGATTGACTGCCTTAGCTGAATTCCTAGCCTCGCTACGCTCGGCTATGAATTCAGCCTCGGCAGTCAATCTACTACTTTGCTGCCTAGTTAATCAAATAACTATTTTCTCCTTATATTGCGAATAAATCTGGTAGTAGTGTCAATTTGAAAGGTAATTTTACATTTGTTAATGATGTGGAATACTTTTACGTTTCGATTTTAGTTGCAGGTTCTTCAATGTATTGGTATTAGATTCCTTGAGTCCATTATCACACAAATTATCAGCATTCAGATCAATGATACATAGGGCATTTATGATTCCTTCATCGGATAAGGCTTTGCAAGAAGAAATAAAAATCATGAAACAGATTGCAATAAATAACCAAATTCCAGTCTACTTAATTGATAAGATCATCTCCAATATACAGCAGACAATGATCAGGAATAAATTATATCCAAATCAAATAGGACCCAAAGGAGATAAAAAATATGCTAGTATAAGTTACTCGGGAAAACTCTCAGAAAGTATTAAAAACTATTTTTCAAAATTTAATATAATAACTTCATTCTCTAGTAGGAGTAATTTAGGGAATATACTATTCAATGCAAAACCCAAAAAGGATAAATGGAAAAAATCAGGTATATATAGACAGGAATGTGGTGAGTGTACAGCAGCTTATTCAGGACAAACGGAAGAAATTTTTAAATAAGGTACCGTGAACATGTGTTATCAGATAAAAAATCAGCTATATATAGACATTTGCAAGAAACGAATCATACAATAAATAAAAATAACATGAAAATCCTTCATACGTGCAATAAAGGAAGAGAAATGAACTTGTTGGAAGCCTTGGAAATAAACAAATTGAATAAAAACCCCAATTTGGATACCCTCAATGACCAGTTAGAATTATGTAGCTCTCCACTTCTGAATTTATGACTTTTGATAACAAAGTTGGACCCACCGATTGTATGAACCCCTATTAGATAAATTAGATTGACTTATCAGGTAGATTCCAGGTATTTTCCCAACTTGTTTTGAAACATCAGTTAGGTAATTTAAACCCAACCTTTCTTTAATTACTTTCTTATGTATAAATATCCACGAACTTGATGAAATCTGTAGTTGCTTGAAAATGGTGTAAAAGCCGAAACCGGTCGTAATAAAGTAGTAAAGTGTTAGTGGAAACTGGACAAAACTTATATTTTTTCTTCCTTTTCTTATTTCAGTATTTTATCACTTAGTGTGTTTGACTGCGACATTTTTGTGTTTGTAGAAAAACGTTTTTATAACATTGTCCTATAAATATTTATACAACTTGCATTATAAAATTCAAGCTTGCTTTTGGCTTGAAATAGTTTTAAAACGCATTATAAGACCGATTTAAAACTGTTTTGAAAGAGTGTTTCAAGTGCTTTATAATGATTATGTAGTTTCTGTATAACACCTTTAAGTCCTGCGGTACAAAGCAGTTTTATAACGGTTATATACAAGCTGTATAAAAGCTTTATAGTGTGATGAATAAAACAGTTTTTAATGATAGAGACAATTGCTCTATAAAATAAGTATAAAATTGTTTTATAGTCTACCTATAAAGGCCTCGCTTACTCCGTTATAAACAGTTTATAGGGCAAAGTAGTAGTATTTGGAACAAAAACATTACAGTGTGTGCGCAATAAATACTATATAAAACATTTTTATAATAACCCTTTAGTGCCCAAGTTTGAATTCTTGCAAAAATTTAAAGAGCAAAATTGTTACAAATTTCCGCATTATAAAATTTTCAACTAATAATTATTTGTCGTTATTATAATTTCCTCAGTCCTTAAATCAGTTAAATAATATGGAATTATCACCCTGGAAGAAAATAACAAGGAGTGGCAATTTCAAAAGAAATGTGGAAAAAAAGTATCTGCAGATTTTAGATGATTGTAGTTTTGGTGAACTTATGGCTGTAAGTTTTAGATATTTATTTTCTTTGATAGAGTCGACATAACTAATATATTTGGTATTTTAGTTTCATCAAACAGTAGGTCAGAATTAAATACAAAACAGGACAGTATGGGTGTTGATGTCACTCAGTTGTATCGTTTGATTCCAGCATGCTTTCCATATCCGCCTCGGCCACTTCGTAAGAAGGCAAGTGGCTCTTTTTCAATTTGCAACGAAAAGTATACCAACTTGGGTCGGGAGCAGATGTTGCGTCTCTTTGCAATTTGGAAAGGAATTTTTTGGGCCATTTGACCATTTTCCCAGCTTTCCGGTACAATCGTTAGTTCCTTTCTACCCTTTTCCACCGTCTCCACTATTTTGAAATTTTTTTTCACAAAAACTACTACCACAATAACTTATTTTCACCCATCACGTGTTTTTACAATTTACAGGTTAGGTTTTATACCGCCGGCGCCGCACAAAGTAACGAATTAATTTTGAAGCGCAGCTTCAAGCAACCGTATGATTTATAATGCCGCTTGATGTTTCCCTACACGATACTCACAGAAAGATGGTACACGGGGTTGCCACATGTTGCAGAACTTCAAATACACCCAATGACTTTAATATACCATTAGCAATACTCAACGTATTCATCTCTTTTGTGTACGAATACGTTGGAATAAATTAAACGGGGCAATAATTAGCATTGCTGTTCTAAAGTACCTATCGCTCTTAACAAAAACTTTTGAAAAATATATAGGACCCTAGTAAGTACGGTGTGTACATAATCAATCATTTCACAGCTTTTTTTATTCCAGATTTTGCCATTTTAAATGTTTTGCAGGATATGATAAATACCTAGAAATTGTCATGAATGGCAATAAACGCTTTTTTGGTTTAAAATTTTTGGTTATTCAAAAATAATAGCAGAAGCAGATTGTTTAAAAGATGCTTAAGTTACCCTCGGTGTTGGTGGGAGATAAAGAATTATTTTCCTCCCTATCTCGGGGATCAAAAATTATGTTTTGATATGATACATTATTTTTGACCATTTTTGCAGAATAAAAAACAACACTAATTAAAATATGGCTGATGTTAACTTTAATTTGGAGATATTTTAGTTGTAATACGACAAGAAATCAATAATGAGACGATGGAAATGTATCATGTAAAAAAGCATTAAAATTCTTTCAGTGTTTTTTACATGATCACCCCTAAACCAGACTCAAAAAAACAATATGTGGCAACCACTGAAATAAATAAAATCAATATAGGTTTGTTCTGGAAAAATTGTTTTTTAGCGCCATTCAAAAGAGCTCTATAAAATCATTAGGCTCTATAAGGTTTCTTATAGAATAAATTTCTTCTTTAACGTTTTTATTGACACATAAATATTGTATAACTCAACGCCATATTTATTTGCGGGTTTGAGTATTTGCAAGTAGCCGCCATTGTTCACGAAAAATATTTTGGAATATGAAAACATATATTTAAAGCAATTATGAACCGTTAATAAAAATATAGAGGGCTACACTCTATTTATTAAATTAATCGATCATTATACAGGTATTTCCGATGAAAAATAATGACTTCGAAAACTATAGTACATATTTTAATATTTTTATCAGATCGGCCAATTTGTTACTAATTCAAGGCGCTTCTATTTTTTACTTAAAACAAGTATACAGGGTGTCCGGTAAACCTTGTACAATATTAAAAATGGTGATAGACCAGGTCATGACTGTTCAGAATATCGGAATTTCACCTCAGTAGAAATATCAGCGTTTTCGAGATAATGGGCATTTTAAGAATTTCTGGAAAATCGCTACCTAACCTGGGATTTTTGAGTGCCATGTATACAAATTGGGACGAATCCAAATATCTTTGCTGCTGAAGATTACTGATAAGCGATGCTTCTACACGTACAGAACAGTTTTTCAGAAAGTGAAAACATTTTTCAAGAAAATGACAGATTTGAGTTTCATCAATTTTTTAAAAAATAGTTTGACATTATTATCTGAAAGAAACATAACCAATTGGAAGTGGACATTCATTTCAAAAGAATGCTCATTTTTTCCAGACTCTACCATGGTATAAAACAAACTATAATTATTTTTAGAAGAAGTGGTTTCCATTGAATTAGGCGTGGTTTTAATCTAGGCTTCTATCAACTTTTATTAAAGAAAAAAAGGAAACTACCCAACACCAAAACTACGTCACAATCATACTCGACGCGCGTTTCGCCAACAAAGTTAGCATCTTCAGGAGCTAAAAGTAAGCTTTTAAGATTTTAAGATTGTGGGTATTTAATTTTTTTCTTGAATTGAATTCACATCAAAGGTTCCAAAATAATTCATTTATTTGCTAAACTTTTATACTTACGACCAAAAATTATTTTATTTAGATTTTATCAAGATAAAAAGTGGGAATAATTATTAATTATAAAGAATGCTTGGTAGCATTAAATAGTATGTCAATAAAATTAACTTTTCATGTAATTAGGTCTACTGAAATTATCAAAATTAAATGTCGATTATCCGACATGGCACCGATTAATACGAATTCTTATGACAAATGTCGCAATTGTCTAACATCCAGATTCCAACGAAGTTTCAGATATCGACAGATATACAGGGTGTAACCAAATGAGTGCAAACTTTTTTAAGAGATGAATCCTTGTCGAAAATTAAAAACTTTTGTTTGAACAACTTGTGACTTCTATCGTAGTTTTTTGAAATTATTCCGCTTGTTTCATTCAGTGGAATTTATTTCTTTGTCATGCCGTACATACGTCATACTCCCCGAGAATATGCGCAAATGCATGACATTTATGGTGAATGTGGAGGTAGTGCTACTGCTGCAGCAGCGCTTTATGCAGAACTATATCCGATTGCACAATGCCGCTCATAGAATCGCTGATTTGGGGGCTATAACCTATAACGCATTTGAAAAGGTTCTTTTTGAACATATTTCGTCTCTGCGTACGATTGGATGGAAAATAACATTTCAGTAATATTATTCACTGCGATGTTGAATAATCGTTATTGTGGTTTATAGTGTATGTTGATTAAAAAAAAAACGTTAAATTAGTATTTACTTCATAATATCTCATTGAATGCTTCTAAGCAGTTGCTTCGTTATTACTCATAATTATTCAATCATTTCATCTTGATAGGATAAAAATAAAAGACATTACTGACAAAGTCTAATGGAGTTGATTTTAGCTCAGAATAACATCACACTCTAATATTATCGAAATTCTACTCCTTCCAAAAATAATGATCGTATGTATTTTACCATAGTGAAGCCTGGACAAAATGGGCATTCTTTTGTAATGAATATCCAGTTCCACTTGGTTATTTTTTCAAACAATAATGTCAAATTGTTGTTAAAAAAATTGGTGTAACTCAAATCTGTCATTTTACCCTCATTTCTTGAAAAATTGTTTTGTTTTTTGAAAAACTGTTTCGTATGTCTGACAGCATCACTCATCAGTAATCTTCAGCAGCAAAGATATTTAAATTCATCCCAATTTGTATACATGGCATTAAAAAATCCAAGGTGAGGTAGTGATTTTCCAGAAATTAAAAAAATTCTCATTATCTCGAAAACAGTGAGATTTTTACTAAGGTAAAATTCCGATATTCTGAAAGGTCATGATCTGGTCTATCACCAGTTTCAATATTGTACAAGGTTTATCGGACACCCTGTATTTATTCAATCAGAAAATTTCGCTGCGTAGGGTAATTCTTGGTGCTGAACACATTTCAAGAGTTTTATAAACCCAATGATATCGCATATTTTCACGTTTTTTATTATGGCGACTGTTTCACTTTTATCTTTTCGAACTATGACTACCATTTCGATGAAGTTTCATCGTCCCACGTTATGTCAACGTCATTCGACATACTCATTGTTAATTGCGTCTCTAAAGTATCGTATATAATTTCACTATAGGACACTGACCAGACAGCGTTATATCATTCTTATAAAATAAGTTTTTATGTTCGTATAGCTATTCTTAAAATAGTTTTAAACCGCTTTATAGGATCCCTAAGAATTATAATTATAATGGTTGTAAACCGCATATTTGGATATGCTGTATAAATAATCTAGTAGACATAATTATAAAACAGTTTTTTAACTATCACATAAAGACATTTTATTGAGATGATATAAATATTTATAAGCTATGTGTTAAAGAACCAAAATATTTTATAATTTGGGCCTTTTTTGGTTGTATACGTACTGTATTAGAGCTGTAAAGGGCGTTATAGGATATTTGTAGTTTTATTAGATTTGTGGTATAGCAGTTTATATCACTCTTATAAAACAGATTTTGCTACTTGAGTAATGATCCGACCGGGTCGTAAAACATCCCATTTTTATCGCATTTTAATTATCTACAATTTTTTTTGGAGCAACCAGATTGCTCAATTAGCTTTCATTTTATGAGCAAAACAATTTTAAACACGCTTTTTGTTATTCAATCGTTTATAAAAAATTAATAAATGACAGTTGCGAGTCGAAAACATAACAGAACAACTACGGACTCTATTTCAAGTGATGGCATAGTCGGTTTCCTACTAGTAATTAAAAACTCACTCATTTTATACTCAATTGCTTGGTGTATAGGCGTTTCCCAAGAGCTGAACACCAACACTAATTCATTTTAATTTTTACATTTACTGTAATTACTATTTAAGATAAGCCACATCATCTCATATATTATAATCTGTGTCCGAACTGAATAAACTGATTGAATGATTGATAATCACTGACATTCAAAAATCTTCATCTTCCAAACGTACTTGAAAATCATAAGTAATCGATTAAGTTTTCAAAGATTCATTATATTGCTATTGCAGCAAAATGAACTTCCGATCATTCTTTATTTGCACACGTAAATGGAGTCACCCTGAGATAGCTGTTGAAGCATGAGATATCTTGACAGGGCGTCATATTTCCTTTCGTTAAATATTTGACGATGAACTTTCTTTTAACGATTCGCATTAAACCGCCTGAATCCATTAGAACATTTGAACTTTTCAATTCAAATTAAAAATACTCCGGCTCGCTATATCTCCCGGTTCTTGGTCTTGACAGGCGCCGTTGTCAGTCGCAATTAACTTTTCCTCTATAATATTTGCTTGGTTCAGGTTCGGATTTTAATTCTGAATCTCTGAATATTATTCGTCTCAATTTTCGCCGGACTGGTGACATTCTCTACTTATTTTAATGAAAGGCAAGTTTGGAAACTGATGGGGAAATTGGCGAAAATCTGTTTTTCGTTATTGTTCTGGATTTGGCAATTGAACATAATAATAAAACTAAGAATTGCTGTGATTTTATTGAACCCATGAGAGGTTTTATGTCAAAAAATATTTCCAAAGTGTCACCGCACAAGGAATAGCCCAACAATTCCACCATAACTGTGTGAAATTGCTTCTGAAGAGTATGATTTCCAAATCTTCCGACCTCTCCGATGATTTTAGAAGATAGTGATAGATTTTTGTAAATGTAGTGGAGGCCTAGCGAAAGAGATGCAATTCACGCATTATTTTCTGTGAGTGATACTTCTGGATAACATTCTCCCTTAAAGATCTGCATCTCCCATGGAAACTACAGCGGGATTTTCATCTCTCTACTCGACAGCTGTCGTGTCGAATAAACAAAATTTGCGATTCACATGCTCCATATCGAGAAGTGAGTATCGACTACGAATGTCATTTTTATTCAACGTCTAAAGAGGTGTCGAGAAGTCGATTTTGTGAGGTTATGAGGTGACAAGTTTTTGATTTGCAAAAATATCGTCATTTCAAATAAAAGAAGATATGCTAATTTAAGATATGGACAATCATCGAGATTTTATCACAGGTCGCTTGTGTTCCGTAAATGCGAATGGCAAATATAAAGAAATGTGACAAGAGCTAAGTAATAAATTAAAATGGAACAAGAATGTTACTGACAAGAGAAGCAAAGGACCCCGCACTTTTTATTGGTAAAATGGTTCTCGGTGAAATTGTCTGAATTTTCAGTATACTGTAGTATTCCATGTACTGATTGAACGTGCAGAATCACAAAGTTCGTTGATGGATAGATTTTGAAATACAGGGCGTTCAAGTTAAAAATCGGTAATTTTTATTTAATTATTTTCTTGGGATTTGAAAGTGCCAACTACATATTTTTTCGTTCTCATCATCAAAGTACCTTCATATATCACTAAATATCATTCAGATGATGCAAGTTATATCATTATGTACACAGTGAAAAATAAAAACATTTTAGTAATGTCTCAAAATTCGATGTAATAATGAAATAGGTATTGATAAAATTATTTTGGCATGCAATATACTATTCTTATTCCACCATTGATCATAATTCTTCCATTTCCTACAGAGTGATTTGAAAAATTGGTGAAATATATGGCCGGTTCTTTTGTACATATCCTGTATATTCAAGTGAATTACCATCCTCCGAAGATAGCTGATACCGTATAAACATGATTTCGTTGGGATATATAGGGTGATTATGAAAATTTTCGATGATAAAAATTACAAAATATCAACGTTTCAGAAATCACCCTGTAATTCACGATTAACTCGGTGAAATTCCTTTATTATTATTTAATATATTTATCAATCTCTCCTCAACACTGTCCAAAAAATACAGTTTCCTACCATGACTGGTTTCATAGTTATTAATTGAGAAACTAACTACCGTTTGC
This sequence comes from Chrysolina oricalcia, assembly GCA_944452925.2. Taxonomy (NCBI): domain Eukaryota; kingdom Metazoa; phylum Arthropoda; class Insecta; order Coleoptera; family Chrysomelidae; genus Chrysolina; species Chrysolina oricalcia. The sequence goes on along the minus strand of OX101825.2, from coordinate 45,958,040 downwards.
ATGACGAGCTGAAGGAACTTGTTCACGCGTACATTCTACTAGTGGCCAAGATTTTTCACAAATAGTGAAACGTGAGGAAGTGGAGATCAAAATAAATGTAACATTATATGCAGGGTGATGACCAATGACGGTCCATCCAATTCCATCTATCGTTTAGGAACTGACACATCAGTTACAACTTACAACTCAGGCATTAGCCGGATAAAATTCCTAATGCTTAGATAGTTTGACTCGCCCAATCGTGTATGAGGCCCCGGTACGGGAAATCACTTATCACTGAAGGTGACAAGGAACAGCCTTAACCGAATCCACCTCCCCCGTAGCAGCGCTACTGTCCTCATATAGCAAGAAAACCCTATCGCCTATCGGGTACATTTTGATTCTGTCGTAGACAAAGAGTGAATGAAAAAGAAAAATCAATTAGTTCCATCAGTGATAATTATTATTACTTTAACGTATTGAACTACCTATATTGATGAAATAAAATAGATGTCTTTATGTTTCTATTGATAGCCAGCCACTATAAAAATCATGGAAACCTCTATCCGAGTGGAACAGGCATTGGAAAAAACCCGTTGCTGCCCAGATTCAAATTTTTGAATTAGAAATAAAAGCGTTCTATCAATCATTTTCACTTTTCCCAGATAGTTTGTTTCTCACGTTTCACTATTTGTGAAAAAAATCTTGGCCACTAGTAGAATGTACGCGTGAACAAGTTCCTTCAACTCGTAATGCAAATGGTAATAAGTTTCTCAATTAATAACTATGAAACTAGTCATAGTAGGAAACTGAATTTTTGGGACAGTATTGAGAAGAGAATGATGCACATATTAACTAATAATTAAGGAATTTCACCAAGTTAATCGTGAATTACAGGGTGATTTCTGAAACCTTGATAGTTTGTCATTTTTATCATCGTAAATTTTCATAATCATATATCACAACAAAATCATGTTTATACTGTATCAGCTATCTTCGGAGGATGATAATTCATTTGAATATACAGGTCATGTACGAAAGAACCGGCCATATATTTCACCAATTTTTCAAATCACCCTGTAGGAAATGCATGAATTGTCATTAATGATGGAATAAGAATAGTATATTGTATGCCATAATAATTTTATCAATATTTCATTATTACATCGAATTTTCAGACGTTACTAAAATGTTTTAATTTTTTACTCTGTACATAATGATATAATCTTCACCATCTGAATGATATTCAGTAATATGAAGTCGTTAATGATAAGGACGAAAAAAAATGCACCACTTTCAAATCCTGAGAAAATAATTTAAAAAAATTACTGATTTTTAATTTGAACGCCCTGTATTTCAATATCTATCCATCAACGAACTCTGCGATTCTGCATGTTCAATCAGTACAAAAAATACTACAATATACTAAAAATTCTGACAATTTCACGAAGAACTATTTTACATATAAAAAGTGTAGGGTCCTTTGAAAATGTTTCTTCAGGAGTATTTGAGTTTGGTAGTATTCGAATATATGTTCACAATTGAAGAGACTGTGTCAGATACTGATGTGTGATTAGTTATCAGATCATTAATTTAAGAGTTCATGGGCTAAAAGGTTTTTAACTAGTCTTTCAAAGTCGTCACAAAATACTTAAAATATAAAGTAGCATTATTGAAGCGGTGTAAATTGTATCTTTTAACAAGCATCTGATCATTTTGGTGAGAATTTAGTTCTTGGCAATGTTCCCAAGAAATTCCTAGGTTCACTATATATTCCTAGTTATCACCAGTTATATAAGAACCATTGCTAAAATATAAAGCAGAATGAAAGAAGCAGTTTTAATTTGATTCATTTCAAAATATGCTTTATTGTACATGATGAAAGAAATCATAGTGACAAAGCTATAAACAATGTATGTTGATAGTAAGTAGGTAAAGGGAATGAAAGAAATATAGTGCATACAAGGTCAACATTCAGCACTTTGGTCTTTGACTTTTGTAGCTTGTTTCCAAAGACTGAAAGTTTTGTGATCCAAACGAAATAATAGTTGCCCATTTGAAACAAAAAAAGGAGGAAGAATATGCCCCTTTTCTGACCTGCTTGTTTCCAAAGACTGAAAGTTTTGTGATCCAAACGAAATAATAGTTGCCCATTTGAAACAAAAAAAGGAGGAAGAATATGCCCCTTTTCTGACCTTTGATGAAAGACCACCACTTTTTGATCTCGGGAGTCGAATATTCTAACATAAATAGTTATAAATGTACACTCACTCGTCTGGCTTCCAAGTTAGAATCTTACCAAACCAAACCAGTCGCATAAAAGTGCAAAGCTTACAATATTTTTTGTTTCAATACATTCTATCATGGATTCTGGGATAAACGGTATCAAAAAATTGCACAAATCGCCAACAAATATTTGTTTTTTCAAAATAATTTCTAAAACGGGCTTCTAGAATTTCAACGACACTGAACTCTCTTCAAATTCGTCGTCGACGCCTTCCAAGTACACTTTCGTGTCGACGTCTAATTATGTTAACGATTGGCAATATCGTCAATATTCATTTCATATTTATATTTATAATTTCCATGATACAAGTAAGACCAACAGATAAAATAGGTTAGAATGAATGTTTCATTATTCAAATAAGACGACGGCGTATGCTGAGACATACGTTCCCTCTCGACTAGTTTTTCGACATGTGATGAGAATCACTCCTCTCTCTATGTCGAGAAGACTGTCGAAAGGTGACAGCTAGTCGATACGTGTCGAATCGAAAGATGAGAATCCCCGTGCTGGATGGACATTTAAGAAATAATCAAATATCTGAATGAAAATGCAAAGGACCCCGCACTATCCTTATGGAAAATGGCTTTCGATTAAAGGATACCGCACACTTTATTATGGAAATTGCCCCCCTGTCGAATTGGCTGAATTTTTGATATGTTATAGTCCGAGTCATTCCAAACAAAAAATTCGATAGGCACAACTTTTTCTAGTTTTGGCTAGTTTTGGCGCTAGAGGCCCCTGAAAACTCTCATTTGTTCTTCTTTGTTAAACAACACAAATCGTAATCCTGGATAATCATCACTATTCTGATTGATGAAAATGTAGATAGTCATTAATATGAGATGCTATTAAAAGTGTTTTGTTATATTCTGTCATTTATACAATGTGTTCCAGCTACTTACAATTTTTCTAAAATGGTTACAAATTGCTTCAGGGATCTACATTCAAAAAACGTTTATGAGTCCTATTCTAGGTCAGAGTCGAAAAATTAAAAAAAGCTAAAGTTATATTCGAAAAGTTTCGTATGAAAAATTATTTTTCGACCATCCTGTATAATTTCAAGGCATGAGAAAGTATAAGGAATATTTCAAATCTGTCTATAAATTGACATTACAAATATTTTTTTCTAAGTCTTTCATTGTAACGTCAGGAATTTTTACGGAATGCATCTGCAAATGGACTAATTTCGACCAAAAATTCGTAACATCCAAGCACTTCAGACACAATCAATAATAGTTTAGGGGTGAGTGGAGGTTACGCAGATATTTGAATTTACTTATATGCAGTGTGTCCAAGATAAGAATGAACAGCATGGGGATATCGGAAACGGTAAGAGATACGGGGTCGATTAAATTAGAGAAAAGTAGCGCATTTATGTGCCCAACAATATACAATTTAGAAAGTTTTAATATTCCGAGTAGTTACGGAGATATCCAAGAAAAACCGAAATTTGATAATTTCGTTTTTATTTTCTCCTAGGTTTATTTTCGAAGGAAATGTAAAACAAATAGAACTTTGTCATGGCCACTTTTTAAGGACTACCTGATAACGTAAGCAGAATTTTTCTGCGACGTTACGTCTTTTAGAAAACATCATCAACTTTTTATTTTTATATGGGCCGAAACTAAAGTATACTCTGTATACGACTCCATTTTTCATTGTGAATACAGTTACATATCACACAGTATCATTTCAGAACCATTTCTAGCGCAAAATGAAATTTAGTGATTACTTAACCTGTTTTTCTTCAATTTTAGATAGTAGGCGCTGGAAAAAATGTCATATTTTGATACATGAAGTAAATTAATTAGTCTTATTTATACAAGTATGAATTTTAACTTACCACTTGCCGGAATTTTTGCGTTGTTGAACACAAAGATAAGTCGCAATATCAAAAGTTTAGTTTATAAATGTAATTGTAATGTAATAACAAGGAGCTAATATGTATTACAGGAAAATAAACAGAAACAAGTGTTCAAATATCCCGCCGTTATTTTCCAAGCACAAGTACGCTACAGACGAATTTAAAACTTGAGTTAACATATTCGGAAATATATTGTTAAAGGATGCAGTAACGATCTTAGCAAATCTTCTTCATTTCGAAAATTATGATTAGAGTAAACTTGATTCTTGATATATCCCCAAAGGAAAATGTTTAGTGGGGTTAGGTCGGGGGACCTTGCAGGCCAGGATGTATCACTATGAGTACCAATCTACTTTCCTGGGAAGCGACGGTTCAACTAATCACGAACAATTCTAGAGTTATGTGCTGGAGCACCATCTTGTTGAAACCAGCAGCTGTGAGTAACCGCTAATGGCAAAATATCTAGAGCGTCTTCCATATCATTTACTAACAAATGTATGTACCGCTCTGCTGTTAAATTGTTTTGGTACATAAAAGGCCCATTACATTCATACCGAGAATTCCAACCCACATGTTAAAACCGAAACGATGTTGATGTCTGGACACTTTGTGAACACGCGGATTTTGTTGTGACCAATAATGAACATTCCGCCTATTAAAAATAGCATTGTTGGTGATCATACTTTCATCAGACCAAATTATTTTGAGAGGGAAATTTTCAACGTCTTGGCATTTTCTAGTGTACCATTCGCAAAAGGTTCTTCGCCTTGCATCGTCACCTGGTCTGAGTCCATGACAAATCCTAAATTTATATGGATGATATTTATTTTTTCTTGAAATGAAGTCAGCGGTGGATTTGGCTACTCTGGTATTATCTTCAATGGTGCGAGTGGATATCTCAGAATTTTCGACAACGGCCTGTAACACATCACGCAGACTTTCTTCATTAGATAGCTTTTGTCGGGAAACCACAGAACCCACATTCTTTTAAATTAAAAACTAACCGTCTAAATATTGATTTACCAGTTTGTCGCCTCTCTGGATACTTATTAGAGTACGCACGTTCAGCATCAACACAATTTCTTTGGCACAAAATGTAACATGACAACATATCAAATTTTTCAGTATTCGAAAAGCTGCCGTTTTTCATTTTTAACACAAATTAGGTAGGTAACGAGATGTAAAAGTAAGAAAGGTAATATGTCAAAAATTCTACCAAACTACAGTATTCTTATGACAACAGAACATTATGTATCATTTTTTCTAGCGCCTACTGTCTGAAATTGAAGAAAAACAGGTTAAGCAATCTCTAAATTTCATTATGCGCAAGAAATGGTTCTGAAATCATATTGAGTGATACGTTGCTGTATTCACAATGAAAAATGGAGTCGTATAAAGGGTATATTTAGTTTCGACCCATATAAAAATAAAAAGTTGATGATAATTCAAAAGACGAAACGTCGCAGAAAAATTCAGCTTACGTTATCGTGTAGTCCGTAAAAAGTGGCCATGGCAAAGTACTATTTGTTTCACATTTGCTTTGAAAATAAAGCTAGGAGAAAATAAAAACGAAATTCTCAAATTTCGGTTTTTCTCGGATATCTCCGAAACTACTCGGAATATTAAAACTTTCTAAATAGCATTTTGTTGGGCACATGAATGCGCTACTTTTCTTCAATTTGATCGACCCCGTATCTCTTACCGTTTCCGATATCCCCATGATGTTCATTCTTATCTTGGACACACTGTATAGTATTATTATTAATATTTTATTTTTAAATAATGCACGCCACCTTCCTCATTTTTTTTCCGTATCGCCCTGTATGTGTGGCAATAAATTCGTGTTCAACAGTATCTAGTTGTCTAGTTAACTTTCGTTTTTAGATCGATATCACAATAGAACTTGAGAAATCGGACTTTGACGCACTATTGCCCCACCCTGTATAAAAATGTTATAGTCCAGATTTGTTTTAAAACTTGTTTAAGTATTTTCGAAATTGTGGAGTCCGTACAGGATAATATGATTGTATCCCATTAATGTAGAAAAAAAACATTGTCAAAGTTTCGAGGGTTTTATTTTCTCCATATTATACTTATACTAAATGTGCGAATGGAGGCTTGGTTGACCTGCCAAGAGGAGTTTCTCCGCCACACTTTCTGAGCGCCAATGAAATAATCAGTTATAGTAACATACTCATTCAACACAACCCTATCGAAATGAAATACACCACTTTTTGTTATATCTTCCTTGAGTCGCATCATCAACTTGAAGTATTAATTTGACCAAACTAGCTGGAACATACTGTATAATGTATGTAATGTAATGACACCAATGAACAATACTTTTAATAGTACCTCATATTAATGATAACTCAGAATAGTGAAAATTATTCAGGATAACGTTTTGAGTTGTTCAACAATGGAGAAAAAATGAGAGTTTTCAGCGGCCTCTAGCGTCAAAACTAGCCTATAGAAAAAGTTATGCCCATTGGACTTTTTGTTTGGAATGATTTGGACTGTAAAATATCCTTTCCTGAATTTTTGGTATGTTGTAGATTTTGACTTCCTTGGCAAAAGTGTCTATGGGCACAAAAAAATCGGCCGACTAGTTTTCGAGATACAGGGTGTCAAAGATGAAAAGTGAAGCTTTCTGCTCAGAATTTTCAATAATTCCGAGAATTGACCAAACGCCTATTCATTCTGAGAGATCTATGCTTCAATGATGGTACAATGTCACCTAGATCTCATTTTCATTACACTTTTTCGTTTTGATCTCTACAACAGGGTGTACAAAGAAAAATTCAATTCGAATAATTTTAAACCGACCAGTGTAAGTTCTCTGATGAGAATTAGCAATTCAATATAGCCTGGATGAACTCCCTCGCCCGATCGATGTTAACCGACACAATATTTTTGTATATAGGATGGTTCGAAAATATGGGTACGTCAACCCTGTCGCTTTTAATTTAGTATAGGGGAGAGCATGCCATATATATACCGAACATTCTTCAATATTGAGAACGTCGCATAGCTATTTCATGTATACAGGGTGAGTGAAAAGATGAAGTCCAAGTTCATTAGGAAAATTCTGTTTTTTTTTTCAATGAATACCCTGTATTTCGAAAATGAATCTGTTAATTTTCATGAATTTTTAATATAACGTACGGTTTGAGGAGACCAAGATATTGAAAACAATATCAGCATAGGTCTCCGGACTCGTTTGTCGGCTATATAATTTTGAATGTACGGATTTTATTACCCCTAGCTTTTATTTCCTCGATTCCTATTTGTCTGTTTGTCAGTGAGAAATCTGTTGATTGTTTGACCCACTTCCAGTTGTCCAATGGATTTGAAGTCAGCAGGTGTTCATCATTCCGGTGAAGAATCAATCCCAACTTTGAGAGGATTTTTGCTTCTGATACATTTCAATTTCCGCTAGTTTCTTCGGAAACGGGGCTTTCGAATGAAAAACATTTCATTCACCATGTATATAAGATACACAGACAAAATTTATCTTCAATCAAAAATATACATACTCTTGAATAGAATAATCTTCTGAAAAGAATAATTATTTCTAATTGATGAATATACTCCCATTTCAAACTGATTGAGATGTGTGCTTCTTTACATAAATTCTCATGAAATGAATTTGCTTGCAATGAAAACATTCTGCTCTTCATCCTAGAAAACACTCACAATAACTCATTGTGAAACATAATCGTTTTGACACAAGAATATATTTCCTTGGTAGATATCACCACCCGTGCCTCGTGACACATTCAACCAATGAGCAATCAAAACAGGTGGCGGCACCGCGACCTGTGAATACGACTTCCATTTCAACCATTTCATCCAGTTTGACCATTTGGGTTGGAAATTATGAGGCTATGCGTACCTATGTTAGTTTTGTGCCTAGTGGAAACTGTTTCTATACAATAAAAATGCAATATCAAAAATTGAATTATGCTCATTACGGGCCAGTTGTGAAAATGAGTGAATAATATTTTCTTCAGTTTTGTGTCTAAAAGCGAGTGGCGTTGTTCATGTATTCAATCATACTGCAATATGCGTCACTACTAACTGGTTTTATTGACAATACAGTAATTAAACTTAAAACTATTCTTATTTGAAACCATTATTTATACCTAAATGGTTCGTAGTTATGAATCTATGCTTTGTTCAATGTATTCAATGTTGCTGACATGAAAATGGCTTCCATTCTATATTTTATAACCAAGTGCAAAGTGCAGATTAGAACTAAACCTCCAAGTTGATAGAAGAATAGTATTCATTATTGAAATTGCAATAGTCTTGTCCCAACCTAAACCCCATGATTCAACTAAAAAAGTGCCCATTATTGAAGCTAAAATATTCTTGACTCAACCAACTTATGAAGCAAGTGTTCATTTGTTTCAAAATATTTTCCTTGTTAAGTGGACAAGAGGAATCCTTCAAAAAATCAAACTAATATTTGGTTGGACCTATTCAAGAATACAATCTCTTTGAATCAATGCAATTATGCGTTGATGCAAAAAATCCATTTTATCAGTGTATTGCATGATTTCTTAATATTCTTCAACAAGAAGAATTGCCCGAAAATAGCCGATTTTGGTCTCCGATGGAGTATATGGGGTATCAATGAAATCCGTTCATTCAAAAGTATATAGCCGACAAACGAGTCCGGAGACCTATGATGATATTGATGACAATATCTTGGTCTCCTCAAATAGTAGGTGCATTATATAAAAAATTCATGAAAATTAACCGATTCTTCTCCGAAATCATGGGTATTCATTGAAAAAAATAGCATTTTTTACGAAACTTGGACCGTAACATTTTACTCACCGTGTATACATGAAATAAATATGCGACGTTCTCAACATTGAAGAATGTTTTGTATATATACCGGGTGTATCACAGTGGATGGAACATTAGAAGTATCTGGAGAACAGAAAGACAGATCATTTCGAAAATTTGTGGGCGTGGATAAACAAACTTGCTCTATCCGTCTGAAATATTTTCATCAATACAGTTTGTCGCTTGTATCAGAAAGTAGTAGCTACTTTGTTATTTCGAATAGAACTCCTCGTATATTATATAATTTTTGGAATCCTTATAAGATTCCTCACAACTTTCCCACATGATTCTCTATACCTATCTATGACGATTTCCGAGATAAAAATTATTTTGTCCAATTTTTGTGCAAAACCTGACCATTGAAAAATATCAATTTTTTCCCAATGCTAATTTACAATATATTGCAATTTGTAATTAGCTGCATAAGTCCATTAAGTATTCTGTCGATGAACTGGATCTCCGTTACAGCATACAGGGAGGCTCAGAAGTGAGTTCCTTCCGGGGACTCATGAAAATGACTGAAAATCCGTTTTTTAAATGAAACACCTTGTATATTATTACTTATTTGAAAAGCTGTAACATTTTTCAATTTAATTGAGTAAACTTTCCCTATACCTATCTCGTACAGTTTGTTAGTTATGATCACTTATGTTATGAATTCGTCTTCAATAAATATTGGATAGTGATTTAGATAGTAGGCTATAAACTTCATTCTGACAGAGAACTAACATGTTATTCCTTCATTGTCATCCTGTATTCAAGTTGCATGGGTGTGAAAGTACTATGGCAGAAAATAATTACTTGAATGTGGATTTGATGGATTTATTCATCATTTATGGTCAATGTAACAAGAATGTCAGCAGAACATACAGAGAGTTTAATGAAAAGTATACGTCGAATGAATTCGAGAAAATTTATTAGATTGAGTAGAAATTTTAAAATGTTTGTATCATCATGAAAAGCTAAAAGTATCAAAGTCTAACATGTGTATTAATAAATCTAGAAAGATTTAGCGGTTCTGAATCATTTCAATAAATGTTCAAAATGTTTACCATTCGTTTCCAAACACTTTCTTATGCGAACATCAACGGCATCTATTGCGGCTCTTTGAATTTCATTTGGATCTAATTCCTGAAACGCTAGGGTCACTCGATGTTCTAATTCTTCCCTTATGTTGACCGGTCTTCAGTAGACTCTGCTTGATAGTGCCCCACAAATAAAAGTCCAAGGGTGTAAGATCGGGGGATCTAGGGGGCCAGTTCCATGGACCCAAACGTCTAATCCGTCAATCGTCAAATATTCGGTCCAATTCCAACACGACTTCTGCAGTGTAATGAGCAGGAGCTCAATCAAGTTGATACCAACATGATCGATATTGTCCTAGTGTCAGTTCTTCACTGAAATCCCCAACCGTTGTCCTCAAGATATTCAAATATTTTCTAGAATCAAGGTTTTCATCATAAATCAAAAAGCGCAGTTGATTGTCCATAATTAAACAGAAAACGTTGAAACAAAATTTTTCTTGAAATCCCATTGCTCTTGTGACATGCGGATTTCCGGTTGCCCAGTAATGAAGATTCCTCCTGTTGAAAATCCTTTCCTCGAAAATTTTGATTCAACAGTCCATATTATCTTCTTGGTAAAATCTTCGTCTACTTGTGTACGCACCATCAACATTCCATATAGTTCGATCCTTTGCTGAGCGTCTTGGAGCTTGAGAGCTTGAACTTCATGAAATTTGTAGTCATGCATTCCGTGTTCCTTCAGAATCCTATGAACTAATGAAAGTTTCACACCAAAATCGTGAACCGCACTACGAATGGAAGTTCGAGGATTCCCGTGGAAGTATGCCAAAACATTTATTGCGTTGTCCTCATTACCTGTCACAAGTCTAGGCAAGTTTTTTGTTACTTTCAAAATTTCTCTTCAATCTAATGAATTTTCTCAAATTTTTTAATGCAAGGGGGACATCTTCCTATCATAACCTCAACTGTCATACCTCTCCCCCCACCCCTTGGGCACTATAACCCAAACAATTTGAATAGGGAAAGTAGTAAGTGTGGCACATCATTGAAAAGGTAATTTCATAAGGAATTCAGCCATGTCAATTTTTGCCACCGAACTTTTTATTTTGGCGCCCTCTTGCGGGAAAAATAACTGTTCCGTATTCCAAAATATAATACTGTATTTGCAAGCTATTTTTACATAAATTCGGTGACAGTACATTATGGAATTTTTCTAAGAAAAAATCTGAAAGTGAAAATTTGCATTTTCATTCGGATAGTTGATTATTTATTAAATGTCCAGTTTCCATTGGAGATTCTTATCTATGAATGAGATAAGAGAGAATGTTATTCAGAAGTATCACTCACAGAAAATCGCTCATTCCATTGACTTCTGAGGATGTTTTGTGAAAGGTTTTTTACTATAGAATGCAGCTTCACTAGTAGTTTTGGAACTCAGTCCCTTGACATTGTCTTGAAGTAAAGGTGCATTTAGTCAACATCATATTAAAATTATGCTTAAATATATGCTAAAAGCAAAAGTTGAATCTGTTATATCAAATGGCGCAATTTTTACAACAATGTTAAGTTTATGCTAAAAACCTTTGATGTTACCGTTATGTTTATGATAATGCTTGTGCTAAAGTTGACTAAATCCACCCTAAGAGACTTTTGACAAACTCAGTTGAAGTTTCTTGTTTTGATCCTTGGATTCCCAGGATAAGCGGTTTGAATTTTATAGGGAGTCCTCCAAGAATGATCCTCCCAACAACCTTATCTTTGAATGGTTCTCCAATGTTTTCTAGTTGTTCGGCGATTTTGATGATTCGGTCAACATAATCCTGCATTGATGAACACAATTCAAATTTAGTTTTGAACAGGTTTGAATATAATCCAATCAGACGAACAATGCCAGTGTCTTCATACGCCTTTTTCAGATTGTCCCAGGCTTCTTTTGAAGTAGTAGCTCGTTTCGTTTCTGCTGCTGCACAAGGTTTCAAGGATAAATTAATCTTCGCTAGGGCACGTTGATCTAAGTCTGAATCAATATTTTGACCGGATTTTGGTTCAATACAAGACCAAAGGCCAGCGTCAACTAGGAAATTTTTCATCCAGAACTTCCAGTCATTGAAGTTTGTGCCGTCCAGATGCTTCGATTATGATAATCCACCTACTGCACTAGAAATTACTGTTGTAGTGGTCCTAGATGTATTCTGGTTCTCGTTATTTCGGGATTCCAATTGCTTCTTGAGAGCTGCTATTTCTTTGGCCATATTTTCCAAGTTTTCAGTCATTTTTGAATAAAATTTTTGTTTCAATTGCTTTCAGTGTCACTTTTTTTGTCACAAGTGTCATACAATTGGATTGGAAAATATGAAATATTATTTTCCAATGAATATTTCCGAAACACAGATTTACTTATTCTCTTGAATATTCTGGGCCCATAACCTGTTAGCAAAGCGTTGTTTAACTGCTAATTATGGTGGAAATACAATGAAAGAGTCAGACTGTGTAGAACGATGTAACTCGAAAATATATTTATTTAACAACTGAACATACATTATAAAGTTTGTTTTCATATACCACATGATAAATCTAACAATTCTATATGAAGTTGTGCAGTTGTGTAGTGGTGAAATATTTTTTACTGTTTCCGAATGTTATGAAGTATACAATAGAATGTCACGTAGTGAATGAATCTAACTAGTTGATGGTGGTCAAGCATGTACAGTGGCTAAATATCTCCATAATCAAAACTCAGTTTTCCTAGAGCGCCACAGCATTTAATAGTAAAAACCGTTCATCCTCCCCCTCGAATGCTGTGCCTCCTGGAGGACTCATGTGAGGATTGATGAGAGAGTATTACTCCATTCATCTCTCCATCTAAAGAAATTTAATTGAAAAACAAATAGCTGTTATCCTCATCTTTCCTCGATCATTTACTCGAGGAGAGAATTTACGTTCTCAACTCCTTCAAGTAATTGATAGGTTCAACTTGTATACCCAACCTTAATTAATCAGTGAAATAATTAATCTTTTACAACCCAATAGTTTAAGTTGCGATGAAGGGTGAAATTAAGAAAATTAATGTAAAGCAAGGCGCACCATTACAGTTGTGCATAATTCCCCTGCTTAGCGTTATTAATTACCCTTTGTATTGTGCGAATGTTATTTAGATAGTGTTTGTTGATTACGATCGTTGGTGTTATATTTTTTTTTTCAATTTTTGGCCTTCAGAATTCTTCGGAATTCTTGAGATTAACAGCAATACTTTTAGAAATGAAACGGACCAATGGAATGAGATATATCTAATTCTAAAACATACAGGGTGAGTCAGAGTAAGACCGACAAACTCCGAATACAAATTCCCTACCTTATTTCGAGATGAGAGGTTTCTTTCATGGTATGTCCTAAAATGCATCGCCTCTGAGATAAAGGGTGTCGAAAGTACGGAAAAAATTAAGATTTCTTTATTTTTCTCCAAAAACCCTGAAGGGAAAAATTTGAAACTTGGTACACACATCAAAGTTTATCAACGTTATAATTTAAAGTTACAACTTTTCATTTCCGTAAACCAGTTACGATGGTTTGTGGATTTACTTTCCTTCATATTTTATTTGGACAAGTGAATGGATAAATGAGTATTTCGCATCAGTTTTAGGGTGTGAAACTACAAAAAATATTGTTGCAAAATTAACCGCCTTTCCCTACCAGAATATTTCATATGAGAGGTATGCCATTTATAATAAAACACGTTCTAGTGGAATGTCTACTTTTTGAAACCAAAAATCAGATAAACAAAATCCCTAATAATTATATTGAAATCTTCAAAAGTTGAAACAACAGCATCATTTCTTTTCTTCAGGTAACAAATATACTTTTTGAAATTCAATTATGTACTCCAAGATTCTAATGTGATTAAAGCAGGTATTGTAATTGTAGACAAATGTAGTACCGTTAATATCCAATTGGCTGGTGCGGCTTCTCTATAAAGAAAACTAAACGTCAATATGGATATAAGAGCCTTTTGGATAATTATTTCATTCATGATATGAACTTATCGAATACAACTCGTTTCATCGATAATTATGAAAAATTCCTTTTCGTTTTCGAAACAAGATAATTTTCTTGATTACTTATATTTCGGACGTCCATCATCTTAATGGTTGAAAGATTTTTATCTCTTTCAAATTTTTCACAACGTTTCAATTGCTTGAATCCGCAATCGTCTTCTGGTGAATAATGACAAAATCAGATGCTACGCGACCTTTTATAGGTCTATAATTAAAGTGTAATTACAGTGTAATTACGCGCGGTCTTGTGGCGCGCGTAGTTTCGCGCTTTTTCTCTGTCCAAAACGGTCCATGAGCGGTTTCCATACGTTTTTAATCCCCACGCTTGGTTGACTGAAGGCACTATTGGCTTCTATATAGGTGGATTCCATAAATTTCCGTTTGAACCAATGTTCCTCTCTCTGAAGAACACTAGCTTCGTCCCAAAGAATTCGGTGGTGTTTTGTCCAGGCGTGGTCAGCAATTCCCGATTTTGATGTTTCCCCTCGTTGAGTCCACTTTTTGTGTTCGGCTATTCTTACTGATAATGGCCTCTTGGTCTCTCCGATATAGGAATCTCCACATTTACATGGGACTTTGTAAATACAGTTTTTGCTGGATTCTGTTGTGTTATCTGGTTTCGTCTTGGTGAGGAAGCTTCGTAAGGTACTGCCGGATTGAAAGCAACTCTTGATGTTGTATTTATTTCCGATCCTTCTGATCTTCTCGGAGATACCCCTGATTTAGGGAAGAATGAGAACGGGGTTTTGTGGTCTTTCTTCGGTTGTCTTGGTCTTTTTGGGTTGTTTCCGAACTTCTCCTATGAGTTTCTCAGAGTATCCGTTTCGGCGTAGGTCCTTTTTGATGTGGTTAATTTCCGCCTCCAATGACTCCTGGTTGTTGCAAATAGACATTTCTCTCTCCACCAACGTTCTTACGATTCCCCTCTTTGTGGAGTTTGGGTGATTAGAGCCGTAGTTGAGGTACTGTCCTGTGTGCGTCTTTTTCCTGTTAACAGAGGTGAGGATTCCAGTGTCTGTTCTTTCAGCTTTCACATCGAGAAACGATAGGGTACTATTGGTTTCCTTTTCCATTTTGAATTTGAATGGATCCCTCATGTTATTCATTCTGGCGAAGAATTCCCCCAAGTGTTCATCTTCATGGTTCCAAATGATAAAGGTGTCGTCTACGTATCTTAGCCATGGTTTTGGTTTGTATTTTGCCTCTCTGATAGCCAATTCCTCGAACCACTCTATGTATATGTTGGCGATCACTGGAGTGAGAGAGAAGATCCCATCGGCAGTCCATCAACTTGGGAGAAGAAACGGCTCTTTTCTTGAAAGTATGAGTTGTGTAGGCAGCACTGCAGTAGTTCCAATATCGCTTATGCGGGGAGGTATTGGATATTGATATTGGTTATTGGATATTGGAACTATTGCAGTGCTGCCTACACAACTCAAACTTTCAAGAAAAGAGCCGTTTCTTCTCCCAAGTTGATGGACTGCCGATGAGACCTTCTCTCTCTCCAGTAATCGCCAACATATACATGGAGTGGTTCGAGGAATTGGCTATCAGAGAGGCAAAATACAAACCAAAACTATGGCTAAGATACGTAGACGACACCTTTATCATTTGGAACCATGGAGATGAACACCTTGGGAATTCTTCGCCAGTATGAATAACATGAGGGATTCAATCAAATTCACGATGGAAAAGGAAACTAATAGTACCCTCTGTTTACAGGAAGAAGACACACACAGCTGGACAGTACCTCAACTAGGGCTCTAATCACCCAAACTCCACAAAGAGAGGAATCGTAAGAACGTTGGTGGAGAGAGCAATGTTTATTTGCAACAACCAGGAGTCATTGGAGGCGAAAATTAACCACATCAAAAAGGACCTACGCCGAAACGGATACCCCGGGAAACTCATAGGAAAAGTTCGGAAACATCTCGAAAAGACCAAGACAACCGAAGAAAGAGCACAAAACCCCGTTCTCATTCTTCCCTATATCAGGGGTATCTCCAAGAAGATCAGAAGGATCGGAAATAAATACAACATCAAGAGTTGCTTTCAATCCGGCAGTACCTTACGAAGCTTCCTCACCAAGACGAAACCAGATAACACAACAGAATCCATGAAAAAACTGTATTTACAAAGTCCCATGTGAATGTGGAGATTCCTATATCGGAGAGACCAAGAGGCCATCATCAATAAGAATAGCCGAACACAAAAAGTGGACTCAATGAGGGAAAACATCAAAATCGGGAATTGCTGACCACGCCTGGACAAAACACCACCGAATTCTCTGGGACGAAGCTAGTGTTCTTCATAGAGAGATACATTGGTTCAAACGGAAATTTATGGTATTCATCTATATAGAAGCCAATAGTGCCTTCAGTCAACCAAGCATTGAAATTAAAAACGTATGGAAACCGCTCATGGACCACGCGCGCCACAAGACCGCGCGTAATTACACCGTAATTACACTTTAATTATAGACCTATAAAAGGTCGCGTAGCATCTGATTTTGTCATTATTCACCAGAAGACGATTGCGGATTCAAGCAAATAAAACGTTGTGAAAAATTTGAAAGAGATAGAAATCTTTCAACCATTAAGATGATGGACGTCCGAAATATGAGTAATCAAGTTACTACATCGTCTAAAACATTCAAACAAGGTAATTTCCCTCGCGCTATGCACTCGTGTGGTTTTCAAAATCAAAAGAATTTGTATTTCATTGATTAATTTGCTGTGTTGCGTACAAAAATTCTTGATATAACTGAAAAGATAATTCTGGACGAAAATCAAATTACCTACGCATTTCAAAAACATTTGGAGGCATTAGCAGTTCGTGCGCACCCGTATATTCATGTTTATATTTATTATATGAAAATTCAGATTGAAGAGCATGACTTGAAAGACTTAATAATTCATAAACTTCGGGAGGGTAATTACCATCTCGACGAGCGTTCCCTGTAAACAGAATTTCACTTCAGTGAAATACATATTCAATTGACGAATAAAATTACCAAAATAAACTAGAGAAAGTACCTGAAGCTATGCCATTTGCTCTTAGACGTTATTCTGGCATACCTTAGGACTTCGAAATTCATCATTTCATTTCTGAGAATAATTTTTTCTTTATTTCGTGACGTACGACTACTGGATCGAATAGCTTATACAATGTAGCTTCTCATTCGTTGATGAAGATTCTGTTTATAGCTCCTTGCTATCTATTAAATCTAAAGCTATGAAAATCAATCTGCCTCAGATCCTCACATGGCTGTCCCACAGCACTGTTAGCAGTAACCGATGACATGTTGTCTGCGACTGATGAAAATATGTTAACTACTTTGTTTGAAAGTGGTTGACAATGTTTCACTTCGAGTAAGGTTATTCTGGACTTTCATTGTCCAAAAGAAAACAAAGAAAATTCAATTCTCTGCAATTTTATTCACGACGTTTCAACTGTTAAATTCTACATTCGTTATCAAGTGTATAAGTGCGACACTCTCAAAGATACTTCTTATATATGATATGGTTAATTTTGTGTCAGTAGCCTAGGGGTAATTTGCATGTGAAAGCTTGTTAATTACAATGCCGGGCCTTTCCAATACAGCATTGTTAATTCTTATCGCAATTTCAATTGATCCATGCCACTAATTAAAGGTTTCCGCACATTACGGATATCTATGCAAGCTTGACAGAAGCCCTTTTTGTTCATAATATATGCACTCTCTTTAAACTTCCTTCTATACTTCTTCTCTATGGATGACTTCCGCTTCAGTCCATTCAATATTGTGTTGAAGCCGTTTCAATAATTTACTCAACAGTTTCATCTGCTACGTTTCTATCTATTCTCATCGAGAAGGTGGTATCATCCGCAAAGAGAATGATATTGATATTCATGAATGATGGTGAATCATTTATTTCGATTAAGAACAGCAAGGGACCTAAAACACTGCCTTGTGGGACTCCATTATTTATTACCATTTGACTACTATATTCATCGTTGTGAAAAACTCTTTGCTCACGACCTGACAGATAGTATGATATAATGTTGATCGCAATAGCCCTTAATCTATAGTGTTCAAGTTTTTCTAACAGAATATTTTTGAGACACAGTCGAAAGCTTTACTCAAATCAACAAAAACTGCCAGAGTTGACTGTTTTTCTTCAAATCCCTGTCCTATGAAACTAGCCAGATCTATAACTGCTTTTGCTGTGTTCTTTCCATTCCTGAATCCAAACTGCCTGTTTGAGAATAAATAATTTTTACAAAGAAACAAAGTTACTCTCAAAGCACTCATCTTTTCGGCCAACTTACCTAATATTGGAATGAGAGCGATTTGTCTATGATTCGCTAAGATGTTATTATCGCCAGATTTATATACAGGTATAATTTTAGCAATTTTCATTTTATCTGGAAATATACCCGTCGTTAGGAATATATTGATAATATGAGCAATTGGTTTTGTCAGCGATTCAAGATTATCCTTGTAGAAGTATATTGAATGATTGTATATGTCAGTAGAGCTAGAATTTTAGGACGATTTGATAATATCTGATATTTCTGTTTCTGTCGTAGGATATAAAAATACTGAACTACTGTTGTTATTTCTATTTCCTCTCAAATAGGAGGCATGGTGAGTTTCTGAATCTGGAAAATCATTTATTATTTCTTCAGCTACATCAACAAAATATTCATTAAAGCCAACAATTTTATAATTGACTTGTTTCCATAGTGCTTTTGGTTAGTTTGATGCTTCTCGAATATGTTCAAGTGTTATAATTTTTTCTTTTCTTGAATGAGCTGTTCTTATTCATATTTTTTAATTTGAATAATTCTTTCAGATCTTCAGTGTTAGAAGATTTAAGTTCTATTAAATAACACAGGTCTGTTATATTTGCCTTTGCCCTTTTTATATCATCATCATCATATACAGTGCGGCTTTTTTTAGCCCTCCCCCCATGTTAACTTTTGAACGGTTCGACGTAGAAACATGAATAAAAAAATATTTGGAGGGTTTCACCGATACTACTTTTTGACATAAAAAATATGGTGATTGCTCGACAGAGGGCGCGGAGGGGCAGATCAACTCAAAAATTTTAAATGGCATGGGGGGTCAAGTGTCACATCGTTGAAAAGAGAATTCAATTCTCTTTACAACCATCTAATTTTTTTTTAATTTAGTTGAAATTTTTTTCACAATCCAAATTCGAAATATCAAAAATAAATGCGGATCTGAAAACTACTCATACCTCGATAAATTTGAACGGTTTGTTGTGGAACAATGAAACCAAACATATTTTGAAGGGTATTACCGATACTACTTTTTGAGAGAAGAAACATTGCAATTACTCGACAGGTGGCGCTGGGGACAGATCAACTTGAAAATTTCGAAAGGCATATAAATCGATATTGAGAAAAAATTCTCAACACAATTCAAAAATATTCAGATGGTTGTAAAGAGAATTGAATTCTCTTTTCAACGATGTAACACTTGACCCCCATGCCATTCAAAATTTTTGAGTTGATGTGTTCCCCCGCGCCCCCTTTCGAGCAATCACCATATTTTTTGTCTCAAAAAGTAGTATCGGTGAAACCCTCCAAACAGTTTTTTATTCATGTTTCTACGTCAAACCGCTAAAAAATCCGCACTGTATGTTCTTAATATGTGTATATTATTTCCACCAGTTCTTACTTTCATTATTAGAAAACTAATATCATGATAATATTGCAGAGTATTCAGGAATAAGAATTAGGATTTGTTTCATCAAATAATATCTCCCAAGATTCTTTTGATAGAAAAGTATCAAAAGTTTTTTTGTTTACACAGTTTTTATTGCGAATGAGTTTATGAGGGATATTAATGTTTTGATATTCAATGGCAAATGACCTCATACTACGCTAACTACGCCACTGGTATACGAAAATTATAAACCTAAATTATTGTACCAAGTTTAAATTTTTTTCCTTCAGGAGTTTTTCATAACAGAAATTACTTAAACCTTAATTTTTTTCGTATTGTTGACACCTTGTAACTTCGAGAAGATGTATTTCAGGCTATACGTTGATAAAAAGTTTTCACCTGAAATGAGGTGAAAAATCCCTTACTTATTTTGTATAAGACCGTAAACCTCCTTCTCTTTATTTCAGATTTTGGATATTCAATTCTCATGAATTAACGTCGTAGATACGCTGGTATGTGACCAAACTCCCCTGAAAATTTTTCTTTTGAACCGTTCAGAATAGTTTGTGGTAGGCTGTTCAGTACACCACTGATCAACGTATGAAACTTAGACGAAATTTGTTAGAGTTCTTCATCAAAAACATGTTGATTGGATAAAATTTTCATAGATATAGTACATCCTATTCAATTCAATTCAACCCCGCGATGTGGACGACCCCCTCAGCAGCCCTAGACGCCCTGCTGGGTCTGCCGTCGCTTCCAACTTGGTAAATTAAATAATTGGAAGTAACTTTGAAAGCGACAAATTTCAGAGAAAAAATTTGGTGTTTTCTCTCAAAGCTGTTGAATCGTATATTAAAGTTCATCACGAAATTGTAACAGTTAATCTGTCGTTCATATAAGAAACAATCCATCTCTTTCAACATGGTTTACATGCTGATCAAAGTTGAGATCTGAATCTAAATATAGTCCTAAGTTAGTTGTAACATTGGTCAGAACAAGTGTTTGGTCATTCATTTTAATATCAACAGAAGCTGCATATCTATCCCTAGACACCTGGCGTCCAGTTCTGCCAGTGCTGCAAGGTCTTCGTCAATAATAATATTACTATTATCTATTTCTGAACAAGGATTAGAATAGTATATTTGCAAATCATCAGCATAAAAATGAGATTGGCAATTTCTTAAGCATTCTCTGAAGGAAGATGTGTATATTGAAAATAACAGAGGCCCTAATATGGATCCCTGTGGAAATCCACGAACAAGATTCAGTGGCGTGGATTCATGACTTCCATATTTGACGATTTGATTTCTGACGGACAGATAGCTCTTCAGCAATGTTATTGCACCAGTTTCAAATCCATTTTAATGTAACGTTGCTAACAGCAGTCCTTGATCATCCCTTTCAGAAGCTTTCGAAAAGTCAAACAGTACTAATGTTGTAAGTTCATTTTTGTCTGCTGCCGATAGGACGTCATCAACAACTGTCTGTGGTACTTAGTGTTTGGGAATTCCCTTGTTTATTTATGACTGGTTTTTGTTGACCCCTCATCCTATTGCTTTCTTTGGTTTCGCTGGTAACGTTTTCTGCAATTTTTGTAGAGATTTCCGAATTGTGATCATTCTGAATATTAAAATTCACGATCTTGCTAATGGATGGCGCCACTTCTGGTATTTGTGAAACAGGACCATTATTCAATTGTTTCAATAGGAAAATTATACCCTCTTGTTCCTGTCATCTTTTCTCTAAGTGATATGAAAGCTTACTTACAGTTTCAAGTTCTTTCTTAAGAGAGCTGTTATTTCCTGACAATTTTTCACATTGAGCATAAATCACATCTTCCACCGTGTCATGGAATTTTATCACATCACTATTGATGTGTTCACCAATTTTATTTACGTAACTAATCACTTGTCGATTCGTCACACTCATTGGCACTTTGAAGTTAATAATTATGTCAATTAAATCGTTCTTCTTCAATTTTCAACTCAGTCGCCAACATGTCTCGAGCTGCCATCTTGTCGACGTATCTATTTGTGAATATCATATTCACTGATTGAAAGGATTTTTGCTCAAGGAGATTGTATTCTTGAATAGGTTCAACCAAATATCAGTTTGATTTTTTGACGGAATCCTCTTGGCCACTTACAAGAAAAATGTTTTGAAACAGGTGAACATTTTCTTCATAAGTTGGTTGAGGCAAGAATATTTCAGCTTCGATAATGGGCTCTTTTTTCTTGAATCATGCGAGTAGGTTGAGACAAGAATATTGCAATTTTAATAATGCATACTATCCTTCTATCAACTTGGAGGTTGAGTTCCAATCTGCACTTTGCACTTGGTTATAAAAATATACAATGGCAGCCATTTTCATCAGGTATACAAAATCTTTATCACCCTGTATCTCAAAAGTTAAGACTTTTAGGACTTCCGTTCATTGGAAGTTTTTTTCGTAAAATGAGTCAAAGAATCACCCCCATAAATATAAGCATGTGTTTAAGGAACACCCTGTAGTACTATAGTAATAATAAATTAGAGAAACAATGATTTCAGTCACTTTCAAGGTAACACAAAAAAATATCGTAGTCGTAAAACTCAACAAATTGAACAACACAACACATTAAATCAAAATAGGCAAATTATATGACCGACATACCAAAATCGAAAGAAAACTCATCCTGTTCAATGGAGCGAGATACTTTTCGTGGTATTTTCGGTCCATTTCGTCGCCAAATCGATCCACCGTCAATTTCAAATATTTAAAATGTTGATTTGCATAATTGGCTCATCATTAAGGCAGCCATTAGAAGTTGAGTTCGTCAATCAATTCAATTAGGAATGGTCCCAGCGGCTTTTTCTTTCGGGCACCTTAATCCATGAATTGATGCCAACCACGCCCCTTTGGCGTTCAATTGGCGAATTGTCAGTTTGGTCTCCGATATCGCACTGAATAATTAGAAAAGTTCATTCACTTCCTTAAACACAGTCTATGCAATATTCAAATTATAAAATAAAATATTTGTTAATTTTTCATTTTCAACTGAATGTAATTTTTATATAGTATATCCGAACTCAATTGAGACAGCACACAACCAAGCGATCATACGAGGTTATTTCAATATATAAATTGCCGCTGACAATTTGCATAGGCATAAATAACACGTTATTCTCTAACCGCTCCTCGTCTCAACTCGATTGTAGTCCACGTGGACTAGACATCTGTCTGTGGAAGGGGAGGGGGATATGAAAAACGAACGCCTTTGATTGGCCGCTGTCGAATTCTAATTGGTCAGATACCGAAAGTCTTTGACATACCGCTGAATTCGAATAAGTTTTCATTTGCGAGATTTATTTACCAGACAGTAAGGTGCAGCTAGGCACAGACGCATGTTAACCCATATCGTTATTTAGTAGTCCTAATTATATTATCTGTTCGGTATACCATAGAAATATAATAAATACTAGAACGCCAATTAGTTCAGAATAACGTGGTTCCCCACACGGCTTAATCACCAACCTATGAGTTTGCGCAATAGATCGAGTTATTGAGCGGGATGTGTCAGGGACGGTCTTAGGAAATTTTTCTTCTTGTTTCTGAATGTGGTATAAGTTGTCGGTTATATCATTTATTTTGCAATATAATAGAGTTTTCCTTCAATGATATAAAATACAGAAAAAAAAATTGTGCTTTCTCGCGACCAAGTAGAGAGAAATTATTGTGATAGTCAAAAAAAAAAAAATTTGATTATCTGTTTGGAATTTATTCTATTCCACTCATAGAGCCTGTAAATCAGAAAAAATTTCTCAATTTTTGTGGCCATCGGCCTCACGCCTGAACCTGAAGAGAGTGAGAAAACACTTTCTTAAGGTAGTCATATTTTTTATTTTCGAAATTCTAAATATTGAAGGTGATTTTCATGGATATTTGAGTAATTTGGGTATAGTGGCCTTTGTGTTTAAGTTATTACGAATTTCCTTTGCTATGGATGATGTAAGTGGAATCAATTAAGAACCCAATGTATGTGGTGATTTTGAATCATCTTATGTGATGAAAGTGTACTTCTACAAATTAATTAGTTGTTAATGTGAAAAAGTATGAAGTACACCATTTTCGTTAAAAAACAGAAATGTTCTTGATTGGAATTTTATTATAAAATTCAGATAAAATCTGTCAAATATAGTTTCTCGGGTTGTTGAATCGTATTGAATCAAAATGGCATTTTTTTAATGAGAAGTAGATTATCGAATGTAGAGAAATAAATAAAAAAAGTAAAAATTAAAATTGTCAAATGTAACAGGATATACAGTGTCGCCATTATAGTCCGCATCATTTGGAGTTCATGAACAGTTTGTGCTTTGATAATAATGCAAAATGACTTTTACGATGTCTACCTATCGATCGGCTTGACCCGTCAAATTTAACATTCTTTCCAAAAAATCAATAATCTGAAACCGTACAACTACGTTGTAATGTACAAATTTCTTAAACCACTAATGTCAGATGACAAGTGGTATTTGCCTCTAGCTCAGTGGAGATGGGGAGGTTCGTTAAGTAGACACTGAAAATATTATAGATCTTAAGAGGGCGCCAGGCAAATTCAGTCCCCAGCAAATACCTATATCAGAAATAGACAATCTTTCAACCTACCAAAAGGATTGTACAAAACAAATTGGCTAAGTAAAACTAAATTGAATTTATTAACAAAACGGAAAATATACAGTACTTATAAATGATGGCTATATTGAATCCACGGTTCTAACTAATGTTGAAGTAACAAACAATAAATTCTACTAGCAAAAGGGCGAAAAACAATGGCTGGACTATACGAAGCAGTTAATCAATACAGCTTTGAGTGAAATCAAAAGTAGTTGAGTACAAGCATGTGAGCAAGATCATATGAGCAAATGCAATTGAGCAATTAACCGATGAGCAGTGATAACGTCGGCAACAAGCACACAAAGCATGTACGTAGTTAGTGACTATGACGCAAGTATGTAGCATTAACAATGTAAGCAGTGAGCGTACCAAGTATTGCGCAATGAAATAACAAGTAGGTAAACCAACGAATAATTAAACGAATAATTAAACCCCGCGAATATCAATAAGCGCATGAGTAATGAGCAAATAGCAATGAGCAAATGAGCAATTATCACTTCATCAATAGGTAAATAATCATTCACCACTGAATCAATACGTAAATAAACAATACAAATAATAATGAGCAAATGAGCAAATAGCAATGAGCAAATGAGCAATAAACAAATATTCAACTATCAACAGATTGGAAAACAGTAAGCAATTAAAAGAAAACAGAATTCTTTGGGAGATCGTTTAATAACGAACAGTCGTTGCCGACCGAAGACGAACCCTTTACTCCCATAAATACCAACTAAGTAGTCTTATTATGGCAAGTATCTGTCAACAACCACTCCCCTGGCTAAGACCACGACGGGTATTGGATTAAATCTAACAGATACTTGTGCAACGTTCCTCAAAATATCAGAGAACGCAATTGCAAGTGCCCTCTGTGACCAAACAGCAGAATTATGTTTTGATTTTGACAGGATGACCACCTGCAGACTAGTTTCAAGGTTGTTGCCTCTCATCAGTGCAAAGGGTAGGTCAACACAGACAGCACTGAAGCCATCTGTTTCACGTCCAAACCATTACACACTTCGCTGCTTGGGCAACTCTGGTTCACGCGATAAAGCGGTTTCTAGGTCGCTCCACCTAGCGACCTAGTAAGCAATTGAATCAATAACCAATAGATTGATAACCAATAACCATATAATCAATGAGCAAGTGAGTAATAGTCAATAGGTTGATTAGCAATGAGCAATTACCCAATAAACAAACAAGCAATACTCATCAGCCAAGTCGCACCCAAATATTTAACACATCAATAGCAAACAGCAGAAATTAAAGAGTGGGAGAAACGAATGGTCAAATAATATTTAGCGTTGCGTCGCGTGAGCTCAGGCGTAGGCGCATATGGTGGGCAACATCAAACACCAAAACACATTCTATAAAACCCCTCAATTCCCGCTTTACATTAAAGCAAGAAAAAATATATGCAACAAGTAATGACCAATAATTATTATCATATTACCAAAATAACTATAGCAATAACTTCAATTAAAACTTGCGTGTTCCTTTTGGACACCCTGTATACAATGTCGCTCTAACCTGTAGACCAACAATAATGATTCTCTCTGTATCTCTACGAAGATGGATCACCCTGTAGCACGGCAAAGGTGGATCGCCCTGTATACCAAATGGGATAGTCCTGTAACCAGAGTCGACCACCAAACTGGTTCACCTTGTAGGACGTGTACGGTTGTTCACCTTGTGATATGCCACGGAGAAAAGCAAAATTCAGGGATGTTCTTGGCTCCAGAGGAACAACAAAAGAACCAGCAAAAAAAACCTGTGAGAAGAGAGAGTTTAAATTAGTAATGTATCGAAAGAAAATCGAGTTTATAATGTTCGGATGGAACATAGCGATTGACAAAAGATTAGGGTATGGCAATAAGCAATCCAATAAATGGAGTTGTTCAGTATAAATCAGCAAACAAATGTTCTCATAACCCTGTATTATGAGCTGGGTCGGCGACATATCTCTTTATCATTTATAAAATTTCAGAAAATGATTTAAATCTAATTCCAAGAAAAACAAAATTTTAAAGTTATATTCAGTGCAAAATCTTGAATATACAGGGCAATTCAAATTCGACCCCCACCGGGTGGCGGAAATTTGATCGAAACACAAATGATAGAAATTTTTTTGATAGAAGTCTTTTGATCGAAAGTATTTTTAATAGAAATACATTTGATCGATTTTTTTTAGATAGAAAATACATTTGATAGAAACATAAACGGCAGAAAATACAATTGATAGAATCACTATTTGATAGACACGTCATTACATCAAAAAAATAAGTAATCTCCAATAGACCAACAAAAAGACAAAATAAATTTCAGAAATTGAATACTTCCGTTGCGGACATCCATTGTCTAGAGTGTTTTTATTGGCAAGACGTTTCAATCTGTACAGTATCTCCGATCGTTATCAAGTGTTAACTGGTGCAACTAAAAATAAATGCTTATTTTTGATCACTTCATTTTAAACAGCAGTGCCTGTGAGCTGCTCAGATTGGTACAGGAGGTCGTGGGTATCGTTATCTGCAGAATAAGAGATGGATTTTTGACAAATATTAATAGAAATAGAGATAAAAGATACTATAGGTAAGATGATCTTTGTGCTTCTTAACAGTAAAAAGCAAGAGTTTCAGAAAACACTATATTCACAGGAATACACAATTTGAGTTATGATTGGAGAAACATGTTTTCATACAAAAAATACACTGGTTAACAGTTTACACTTGATAACGATCGGAGATACTGTACCGACTGAAACGTCGGCATCGTGCTAATTTAAACACTCCAGACAGTGGAAGTTCACAATAAAGAAATCAATTCACAACATTGTCTAAAACTTTCAAACGAACCTTTCAAATATTGTAAGAAAAAAGCATCATTGTCTTTTGATCGAAATTAATTTTAATAGGAACATATTTGATCGATTTTTTAAAGAAAGAAAATACATTTTATAGAAAATACCATCAATAAAAACACTACTTGATAGACAACACATTCGATAGAGATGTCAATATATCGAAATAACAATTAATCTTCAATGAACCAACAAAACGACAAAACTAATTCTAGAAACTAAATGTTAGAAGCAACAGCTTTCAAATATTGTAAGAAAAAATCATCATTGTCTTCAAATTCTTCATGGAATCGTCTGACAACTACAGACAGTCTTTTATTTTTATCTTTATAGAACTTGTTCGTTCTTTTTTGTACTTCAGCACCCCCACAAATTTGTTGTTGTAATTTCAGCTCCATAATGCTCTGTTCTCGAAGTAGCCCTTCTATAAATTTCCAGATAGATGGTTTTTTCGCATGAAATTGCCCCTTTAAACTTCTATGCCATCCTTCAACGATATTGTTAGTTTCATAGCGATTTTCAAGGGTTTGTTGGTAAAAATTCCAAAGTTTATGATCAAAACTAGGCCGTCTTCTATCTCTTCTCTCGAATTTTCCTATCCACGTATCCTCGAAGTAGTTAACAAAACCCTTAGCGTCTTCACGAATGACGTTTTTATTGGAAATTACTTCAAATGCTCGGACAACAAATTCTAAAGGTACAAAGGCTATTGCTGCTAAGAGTTTGATTTCTAACTGAAAATCTGCATCGGAGTCATACTGCTGTTTAAGCCCATGTCTTTGAATTTGTCTATATAGACACTGTTTGAAATGGAAAAAACATCCTTGATTTTCAGCCATTGGAAAAAGTAACCGACAGGCTTTTATTGCTGCCAATTCAAAATCAGTTGTACTTGTTGTTACTGTAACTGTTTCCATTTTCATTCGCAATTGCTCAAAAACCTTAGTGTAGATGTTTTCCGTCTTGGAGTTAAGAAATGCATATCCTAATGGATAGGTTGTTCCACTTACACATCCATGTACGGTATATAACTGGTAAAACAGTTCAGGCACAATCGAAAACGTACCGTCCATATGCCAAGCAGTGCAATTTCCAAGAAGTTCCAGGTTTCGCTTTGTTCCGAATATAATAAACTTATCCACAGTACCTTCTGATTGAAAAACAACAAAGTTTTCGCCTTTCTCAGTTTTTTGGTATTGTTCTGGCAAGAAAAAATCCTCAATTTTTAGTGGAACAGTTGGACCAATACTTTCTTTTTCTCTGGTAGACCTAATACTGCGTCCCAGGCTTGAAACGGAAGGCATTCCAAATGACGCAGATTCACTTAAGCCAGCACTATATCTGGAAATTATAGCTCTAGGAGCATCTCTGCTTGTTCCTGCGTCCTTTTTCATTTTATTGATACACTTGCTCACCTCAAGTTTTACTGCGGATCCTTCGTGATTGTGTTCCTTTCTAATAAAAAATCTTTCTACTTCTCCGACAATGCGACAGGAACATCTCAATTTTCCTCACACCGCCAGTAAGACTTAATTGGATCGGATTTTTCCTTAATGTAAAAATATCCATTATGATAAAGCTTTTTTTTTCCCTTTTGTGGTATCAATAAATTCAAAATCTTTGATTTCCATCTTACAAGAAACTTGTATTGACAACTCAATTACTAATCAAAGTTGACGTTTCAGACCTTGACAACCAAAGCAAAATTCAAAATGTATCAACAATCAAAAATTGTTTCGATCAAATGTGTTTTCTGTCAAATGGTGTTTCTATCAAATGTATGATCTTTCATAAAAATTTCGATCAAATGTATTTTCTATCATAAAAATTTCGATCAAATGTAATTTCTGTGAAAAGTACATTCTATCTTTTGTTTTTCGATCAAAAGACTTCTATCAAAAAAATTTCTATCATTTGTGTTTCGATCAAATTTTCGCCACCCGACCCCCACCATTGGGATCTCCTAAACTACAGGAGATTCGTCGAAGCTTGAATTGGGGCAAAGTTGCGTATTCTGGTGCTTAACAAAATACTGTTTTGAAACTTGGAAAATTCCGAGTATTTCCGGAAATATCGGGAAAATACTGAAAATCAGAATTTTCGTTTTTATTTTTTTCTATCGTTATTTGACAACATATCTCAAAACCAAAAGTACATTTTCATTGATACTTTTTTTTCAGCTACACGTTTTCATGTTCAGATTTACTATCCGACGTTTCGTCTTCTGGCATTCATCATCCACTTTTTTTTCTGTTATGGGCGCCATATTGTTTTTTTATACAGAAAAATAGTGACTCTCATTCTGATTTCATTGATGTATAATTTGTTATGATTTGCTCTTCTGAAACCACAGATATAAAAAAAATTACTTCATCTGAGATGGTCATGTTTTTTGAAACGCGCCGTACTCAGCCAAGTGTTTGCCCAAAATTCCGAATAATGTTCTATCCGGCTGTTGTCTTTCCGGATACAATTCAGAATAAATTTGTGTTGTTTTCGTACTATTCCTATCAAATTTATAATAAAGTTTCAACATATCTCGTTTTTCTTCATTTGAGAAAGAGGACATTTCGACTGAAGTATTTGTGCAAACTTATGATGTTTAATGAGCTCTGACAACTAGTGTTTATTAAACAAAATTTTTCGATGGAGTCATGACCATCTCAGATGAAGTTGTTTTTTTTTTAATATATGTGGTTTCAGAAGTGCAAATCATAACAAATTATACATCAATGAAATCACAATGAGAATCACTATTTTTCTGTTTAAAAAAACAATATGGCGCCCATAACAGAAAAAAAAGTTGATGATGAATGCCAGAAGACGAAACGTCGGATAGTAAATCTGAACATGAAAACGTGTAGCTGAAAAAAAATATCAATGAAAATGTACTTTTGGTTTTGAGCTATGTTGTCAAATAACGATAGAAAAAAATAAAAACGAAAATTACGATAGTTTCAGTTTTTTTCCGATATTTCCGGAAATACTCGGAATTTTCCAAGTTTCAAAACAGTATTTTGTTAAGCACCAGAATACGCAACTTTGCCGTATTTCGACGTATCTCCTGTAGTTTAGGAGATCCCAATGGTGGGGGTCGAATTTTAATTGCCCTGTAGAGCCAAATTATACATATCGCGACACCTGCATAACGGCTTTCGATAAATTAAAATGGATTCTGAATTAAATCAGTCTGCATTCAACAAATGTTGAAATCTCAAATATTATATGAATAATAATAAAAATCGTTCAACTTACCTTGGCGGTGAGGGTTTTTTTCTTAGCCGCAATTCGTTACTGGAACTGCGAAACCAAATGACTTAGCTAGGACAGACATCCGTCAATAGAAATTTGGCCTTATCGCATCTGTGAATAAGGAATATATGTTTACACTAGCGAAATTAATGAAATACGTACGGAAATGCTTTGATATGATTGGAAATTGATAGCCAGAGGGAAATATGGAATAACATACCTGTTGATTCGTCATAGCAGTCCAATAATACCGATAATTTACACGTACGACACAAGGTTAGAATTTGTGCTTTTTAAATTCCTCCGAAGAGCACAGTTCTGGTTATGTAACAAAAATATGCACGACGGCTAAACCATCACAACCAGAACTATCGATGCACTTGCAATATGAAGCCCACTGAAGGATGACAAGAATATCATAAACTTCTGAACTTCCATGGCTCGCTGTCAATTAGAAATATCAGGCAGCCAGTGGACACTGTGCCCGTAAGAAGATACGCGGAGTACAAGGTGGTCCAAGAAAGATTTCATATATTTCATAATAGTGCTTTTATGTGTGAATAAATGGAGACAGGTAGTAAGATAGTGTGTTATTTAAATATTATTTACATAATTTACTAAAACTAAAAACGAACGTTACAAATCGTTAGATTATTTCTCAATATTTCTGAAAAAAATATATGAAAATATTGTTTATTTTTTGGCTTTCTACTCACCTACCAAATTTGAACCAGTTTGAACAACTTTGATTTTTTTCGAGTTTTCTTAACCTTAGAATTTTTCAGGTAATTTAAATTTAGTAAAATCTGAAAAAACCAGTTGAGATGTAATACACCCATCTGCTGAAAGAATTTTTTCTGTATAAAAATGTTTCTAACTGGATATTTTCAAATAAATACAAATATGCTGAAAGAATTATGTCTAAAACTTGATGCAAAGTGACTCTAGACCAGACTCTGCTAGATTTTTTCCTTTGGGGGTATTTGAAGCAAAATGTCTACAAGCTCCGACCATTTCGAGATGTCAACCACCTGGAGACAGTCATTCGAAATTGCGTATTAATTATGCCTCCTCAGTTTTTAACAAATGCTGTCAACGAAGTTTCCAGGCGAACCATTATTTGCATTGAGCGTGATGGAAGACATACCGAAAGGTTATAATTGATATCCAACCCACATTCGTATCATTTGAATCGCATTATAATTAATAAATGGTTATTATGAAATAAATGTTCATTTTTCTATTACTTCAATTCTTTTCAGAGCATGCCAGAGCAACTTGATTAATTTGTAAGTATTACCTCAGAGAATCATTTTTGAAGATTGACTTAGCAACTTTAGGTCTATTGATTTAGAAATGGATTCGAAAATACAGAACTAGAGCCACTTTGCATCAAGTATGACATTATTCTTTCAGCAATTGGTTGTATTACATCTCAACTGTTTTTTTCAGATTTTACTAAACTTAAATTAGCCCAAAAATTGTAAGGTTAAGAAAACGTGACAAAAATCATTGTTAAAACTGGTTCAAATTTGGTAGGAGGGTAGTAAATCTAAAAATAAACAATTTTTTCATATATTTCTCGAAATATTGAGAAATTACCTAACATTTTGTAGTTTTTTAGAAAAAATGTCATATTTGACAGGTGTAGCCGATGCATAGGAAGACATCGTAAAAGTCATTTTGCATAATTTTCAAAGCACGAACTGTTCACAAACTCTAAATTTGCAATAACTGACTAATTAAAAAAAATCCCACATGATGCGGACTTCAACGGTGACACTGCACATTTGTTTCACTTTATTTGAAATATGAAGAAATGGTAAGATCCGAAGGAAACGGACTATATTAATTCTTAACACATTTAATTTTGTAATGTTACATACTCATTTCTATCAAACGAAAATTGTGGTATTTTGCTTCAAAATCTATTGATGGGAAAATATAATCAATTTTCAGTTCACCGCTAATCTTCTCAGTTTGAGACATTGCAAAATCAAAAAATCTACTTCGGGTATAAATTCCTGTTATTGCTTTCATGATTTTAATTTTTTTTTACTCACCTTATCGGGAGATATCTCAAAAATATGTTTTTTTATGGTGCTGAATAATTATTCATTCTAGAATAGTTGAAGTTTGGTGTATGAAGTTTATCTAAAAAATGTGTTTCATTTGGCATGATTTTATCGGTAAATGCAAGAACCTGCCGGATTTTTCTCTCAAGGAAAATATCTATATTACAGTTTGTGATGGCCCTATGAGACCACCTCTTCATTTTCCATTCATGAATTTAAAGTTTTCCGCATCTGTAGAAGATTCTGTAATATCAATCACTGACTTTATTGTTTTGTCAATTTTGTACAAACTATCCATTAATAATATTCATAATTAGATGTTCATTCACAAGAAAACAAAGGGCGAAGTCCAATTTGGATTCCGCGAACGTCAACAAATTTCACTCAACCTTGTCTTCAATAGTGCACAAACATACACTCTTCATTTGATACACATTTTCTGTCAGAGTACTCAAAGAGGGATGACAGAAACAACTAGGGAAAGCACAAATGGCAAGCAAAGCAATAATTACAAAACACGAAAACAAACTAGGTATCAACAACTGCTAAAACCTAACAATGCCAAAGCCCATAAAAATTGATAAAAGCCGACACTGTTCTCTTTCTTCGCTTGATACGTCACGATAAGATTTTGTGGCGGAGTTGACAAGTTTACAGAAATTCCCACAATTACCTGCCCAAACCACAGATATGATATTCCGAACTACTTGGAACAGACAAAAAAAAACTTGGCAACAAAGCTGATCCAGAGCCACTACATGGTAACTATTTAATAAAGCTTTACACATTCAAACTCAAAGGGTTATTTTGAATATGTATTCGCGTGTGAACTATGAGAAAAGTAGTGGTTTTTCATACTATGTGTATAAGTTTCATCACGAAAATAAGATGCCGACATTGACAATGATTCATGATAAATTACATGAATTTCCAAATTATGTTTGTAAATCGTTAGAAACTTTGAGAAACATTTTACATAATTGCGGTTTCAAATACAAAAGATTTGATGAACGCATGGTTATAATGGAGGCAACATGAATCGTTATCCATCACAACACTATATAATCAAGTCCACGGAAAGTAAATAGATAGGAATACCCCAGAATAAAAGGAAGAAAATATTATTGGAATTGAGTAAGAAAGAAAATTTCAAGAAGGAATATGTGATTGATGATTTTTCTGAAAAACATGGTCATGTTTTCCCAAGTCTGTCGCCATATTACTTCATTTTCAACCCCATTGAGACGATTTGGGCTGCTATTGAAGATAAACTGAGGAAATATAATGAATCGTCAGAATTGAGTGGATCTATATTGAATGATATCAGAACAGTGTTAGATGGAATGGCTGGAAGGGATATGTGGAAGAAATGTGTATCTCATGTGAAAGACAAAGAAAATGAATACAATACCCTACCACCGATCAATCCGATTGAAAATGTGCATACTATATGGGACAAATACACGCTTTATTAGCCACAAGAAAAATTAGATTCGTGAATTTGATCACTTGCTGTTATTGACGTAATTTGAGGAATTTAACCTACCGATATTAAACTCTTTATTAGGAGCAAACTTTTCATGTCATTAGCCTCAATCTACATCCTATTTGCAGTAGGTGCTCGGTTCAATAACTCTTAGTAACGAGTAAATTTTTCATTGATGAAGGATAATTTGCTCTCAAATAACTGATACTATAGAGTATTCCACTGATGCAACATTTTTAGATTATTTTAGTCATTTTGGTATACTTTCCTTATCAAATGACTCACTTTTGGTTAGTTTATGTCTTACCTTTAATAGCTCTCATACTATCTCTGGTATCACGATACACCTGACCCAATTAAAATATTCACTTGCCCTCGGTTTACAGTTATTAGTTTTCCGAAAAGGATCTGTATTTTTTAAAGCCTTAATTTCATTCTCATATTCACAACGAGATGAATAGTTCGATTGCACTAAGAATTCAATGATTCATTTTATATTCTAAGAAAGTGTACTGCATAGCATGTACAGGCTAGCAAAATACACTACTGGATACAGAGATTGCAGTTTTTTTTGAGAACATTTTTTCGTGAACTATTTGTTTATATGGAACGAGGTATACAACATTTCTATAGTTATTTTAAAGAAATCATCGCCTCTGATTTATTGTCTACGCGACATGTTTCGATACACAGTATCTTTCTCAAGCGAATGTAATACATTGTATTACATGTATTACATTCGCTTGAGAAAGATACCGTGTAACGAAACATGTCGCGTAGACAATAAATTTGTGGAAATTGAATCGTGTTTACCTTAGTGTCATATACTATTAATTTCTATCAAGTAACGGCCACGTCAATCCAAAAAATTTGAATTGGAACGTTCTGAACATTAAAAAAAAGAATGAAGATATGAAATGAAAATATGTAAATTTTTAATATTTTTATTGGAAAAAAACTGTTGTCTTTTGGAAAATTCTCTTGAATTTATTATGCATTAAATGTCAATAAGAATATTTGGTTAAAATCCACATTCTACAGACAAACAGGTATCAAAATCAAATCAAAATTACTTTGTCTGAAGAATGATAATTCCTATTGACAAAGTGAAAAACAGAACAGTAAAAAAACAAACATCAATAACAATTGAATATGTGCATATTTTTCATACATACTTCGTTACACTTTCAAAACACATTAAACATTTACCATGTCATTCATTCAGATAAAATTTGTAGAGCGGTTACTACACGTCAAATTATTCATATAAGTAAAAGTCTATAAATATATACAAAAAACAAATACATAAAATAAATTTCAAACAATAGTACTCTTTGTTACTACACGTCAGTTTCAGAATTCTGATATTTTCAATTAATCAAAATGTGATCATATAAAATAGAAATAAAATAGAATACAACAGAATAGCACATACAAAGTGAATACCGTTACGTATCAGTCTATTTAAATCGCCCAACAAAAAAAATCTAAAATTTCACGGAATAAAATTCGTCCAACGAGTAGAATGCTCCGCAGAGTAAAACATTTCTCACAGAAACTTTGAATTTTTTTGTATCCATAATCGTTTTAATTTCGTTAGGTAAGTGATTGAACATATTTATGCCATTATATTTAATGGAGTTTTTTATTTGTGCAGATCTTGGAATTGGCAAAGTTATATTAAAGGTTTGTCTTGTGATATATTGTGCAGTGCTATAAACTCGATCCCTAAACTTACTGTGAATTAGGCATACTGTTTCCGTGGTGGCCGTGCTGGTAGAACGTTCGCCTTTGGAGCGAAGGGTCGAGGGTTCAAAGCCTCGCATGGTCATCGGTCTCGTGCCTGGCATCACACGTTAAAAGGTAAGGGCTGCGTCTTCCCTAGCTCACACAAGTCTCTCGAAGACTTCCGAGGGTTGCGCGTAGGGGTGCAATCGGTTGACGGAAATAACAATTTTAACAATTTTTTTTTAATATATAGATACAAGGTAAGGTCAAGATTCGTTGTTTTATGAATAAAGGCTTACAAGAATCACTGAATTTAGCTCTGCACAAGTATCTAATTGCCCTTTTCTGAAATATGAAAATAGTTTTGAATAAAAATCCACTACAAGAACCCCAAAAGCAGATTCCATATCTCAGATGAGAATCAATTACCGCATAGTATACCTTTTTGGCCATATCCCTACCAAGTTTCCACGAGGTCGTTCTCACTGCAAAACATCCAGAGGCTATTTTTCCACCCAGCTTTTTTATATGGTCCCCAAACTTTAACTTTTCGTCGATGTACAAGCCAAGAAACTTCGTTGTTCTTGTACTGCTAATAACTTCATTACCCAGATACAGTTCTAGCAGATGACCTTTAAAAGTGAGGATATTCGTTTCCGATATGTTTAACGATAATAAATTGGCATCACACCACTGCTTTACCTTGATAACATCATTATTGATTTGTTGATGCAGATCAACGTCATTTCTATTATTCCATAGTAAGGTAGTATCATCTGCGAACTGAGTAAACTTTCCCGTAATCCTTATTGAGGCTAGGTTATTTATGTAGATTAAAAAGAGAATTGGGCCAAGCACTGATCCATTTGATCAATAATTGTTGCGATAATTTGTTCTGAAGAGACACGCTTTGCGTACGACCTGATAAGTACGACTCAAATCACTTCAGAACTATATCTCTGAAGCCATACCTTTCTAATTTCTTCAACAGGATTTTATGGTTGACACAGTCAAACGCTTTAGTTAGATCACAAAAAACCGCTGCCGCAACATCTCCATCATTGAGATTGAAATAAACATCCTGCAGTAGGTTAAAAATAGCATCACTTGTTCCTTTCGATCTTTGGAACCCAAATTGAAAAGAATGGATAACGTTGTGCTTTTCCAAAAAAGTCATCATTCTATTTTTTACAAGTTTCTCAATTAATTTAGAAAGGGAAGGTAACAATGAAATGGGTCTAAAATTGGCTGGATTTTCAATATCCCCACCTTTGTGTAACGGAATCACCACCACCTTTTTTAGACATGCTGGGAATACTCCCGCTAAAAACGAAAAATTTATAGCTTCAGCCAGAATCACGAGTAGGTAGGTAGGTGAGAAAAAATTTTGGTAGATAGGTCATCGTATCCAGATGCATTCTTATTTTTTATTTCATGAAAAGTTCGCTTAATCTCTCCAATATCTGTTGGCATGAAGAAAAAAGATTCAAAAACAGATTTTTTTTCTAGATAACTCATGGGGTCTGTAGTGGGGTGGATTACTTTGGAGATATTTTCTGCTATTGAGCAATAGTATTCATTAATATCGTCACAATCGAGATTTGTTTTCACAGGAACAGAAAATTGTTTACCCCTCAGCTCATTGATAATTGCCCAACTCTCTTTTTGCTTATTACCGGAATTTTCTATTCTTTCCCTATAATACAAATGCTTTGCCGCTTTTAGAGTTCCTCTATAAATTTTTCGGTACTTGTTACAAAATGAAATGAATGTTTCATTTTCCATAGCATATTTTCTAATGTAATGTAAGGTTCTCATATTTTTTGCGGACACTCTCAAACCTTTGGTTATCCATGGTTTTCCCGTTTTACTTTTGATGTTCTTTAGAAGAAAAGCAATGATGAAAATATCCGACAGCATCGAATGAAATTTACTTACGGGGTAAAATACACACAGTACGGTGCAAATGTATGGAATAAATTCATTATTTCTGAATATATACATATTTTGGAAAATTCTTCGAATACGTCGATTTTCTTTTCCGATTGGCCAATATTTTAACCCTACCCTAAATATACAGGGTGGCCCACGAAGTTTAGGACAGGGAATATCTCGGAACTCGAAAGTAGTGGAGAATTGTAATTTTGGTGTTCTGAATTAAAGCAATAGGTGCAGCTATTTTTGATATAATGTTACCGAATGATCTTTTTGTTTTCGGTCACGTGACATCAGATTAAAAATTATTAATGGAACACCCTGAATATTTTGGCATTTTTATGTTCCTATCGATGAAACAATTTCAACAAACTATCAGACTTGTGGTCTGAAACGATCAATTCAAAAAATACAGGTAAATTAATATCCTCTGTTCCACGTCGTCTGAAACGAGCAATTGCCAAATTATTTAGGTTTACCCTGTGTATTTGGGCAGTCCTATATTTTATGTGATGATTAAAACAAGGCAAAATTAAATTAATCATCCATAGTTTATTAAAAATCGTAGTGGGACAAAGGATATTGAAGTACCTGTATTTCTTGAATTGATCGTTTTAGACAACAAGTGTGATAGTTCGTTGAAATAGTTTCATCGGGAGGAACATAGAAATACCATTAAAGATTTTGAATCAGATGTCACGTGACCGAAAACGAAAGGCTCATTGGGTATCATATTATCAAAAAAATCTGCAACAGTTGCTTTAATTCAGAACCCCAAAATAACAATTCTCCACTACTTTCGAGTTCCGAGATATTTCTGTCCAAAACTTCGTGGGACACCCTGTATAGGGTTATCCGCATTCGAGTAAAAATGACTTTAGTGATATTTTTGTATGGGACGCCCAGTGTGTTTTTCCATATTTAGTTAGGGTTCGTCATTACGAATCCAGTGATACCAGGTTTGATGCGATTATGTCAAACGGCTGCGGAGATATGCGCAAAAAACTTCTCCATATGTCCAATGAGTGCGACAGAGACTTTTGACAAAATATGCTTATAACTATTCAGAAATAATGAATTTATTCCATACATTTGCATCGTACTGTATATCAAACTAACACTATTCATATAGCTCACAACAGTAATAACTCTAATAATAGTATAATTCATGTTCACAATGTAACACGTCTACATACAACTATTAACCCAAATGCTGGAATTGGAATGACGCCAGTTTTGCGAAAACTTTGATGAACAGGTGCGGCGGTTACTCCCGATTGATCCCGAACGGGTCGAAAAGCAACAAGTAGGTGAACACGTTAGATTTCCATAGGAACACCAAGTCCTACTGCAAATAATTTGTTGTGTTATGGCTGTAATGAGAGTTTCTGTTGTAATAATATACTTTTCAGAAACCCAAAGTTGATAAATATGAAAATGCACTTTTCCAGCGCTAGAGAAATGTTGACCTGACATTATGCAAAGTGAATTATCTAATGTTCGAAGTACTTGCTGTGAGTAAACAATATTACAGCTACATGTTCATGCGTTCAGAATTCTCATTATTCTAGATGATTTTTTTTAAATATGAGTATTTATTTTTTATCACAATAGAAAAAGTCAGGAAAACATTTTATTTGGACCATTTTTTTCCGTATATAGTTGGCCTTGACAAACTCCACATTGGGTGTCATTTACCTCATATTTCTCAACGATGAGAAGTACCCATGGTGAGCATGGTAAGTGGGACACACTGTATGAACAATTTGTTGAATGAAACCGTGTAGTTATGTTATTACCTGCACGTTTTTTCTGAATAAATAGATCAATACACTGAATAGCATTGCGGATAACAGAAATGGAAAATCCTCTAATGAACTGATATCATTACAATGTACGTATTGTAATAGGTAAAATTTGGAGCTCTTATCCTCTTTCAAACTATAATTTGGTAATTTTTTTCTCACTAAGATTCCTTTGAGTGAAAATTCAACATAATCTTTTAAAGAAATCTTTATGTAATGAACGGAAAATATTACAAATTCCATCTTATATTTCTCATTGTTACATAATAAAATCACTTAAAATGAACTCGTGTTTCCAACATTTCATATTTCACTAAAAAACTCACCACTGACAAGACTTTTAAATGAATTCATTTAAGCAATGCTCTACAATGGATGCTTCATTACCGGCACAAAGTCTTTCAAAGTGTTGTTCCAGCAACAAAGATTCGTGAAAAATAATGGCTCTTGTATTCACCATTATAAATGAATTTGATTACATGCTGAAGTATCTCAACTACAGGACAAATATTATCATTGTATTATTGTTATTGATGACAAAAGAAAATATTTAATGACACTACTCGGCAGAAGCCCATTCAACTAGTAATAAAATGGATCAAGCAATCCAGACTCCTGCATTTAACATATGTAATAGGTAAAATCGTCGGCAATACTCCAACAGAAAACAACTACTGCCCCCTACGACCATTGAATTATATCTGTTACACTTTTGGCAGAGCATTCTTCAAGAATTATTTTGCAATGTTCTCCCTATCTCAACGCCAAAACGTGTTTCAACCCACATAAAGAAATACCTACGAACCGGTTTCATGGTTTTACGAAAACCAAAACATTACTATGTGAGTCAATAGTATTATCGCATGCAAACTATGCTGATGCTGTGTATGGCCAGTGTTTATTAAAATTGGACCAGTTAAGGCTACAGAGACTCCAAAATGCCTGTTCTAGTCTAAGAGCTGGCTACATGGCGAGCAACATGCCTCGGTGCAAGCAATATTTTTTTTGGAAAAGTTTCGATTGTTGCCGGCAAAGCGAGTGCCCGATTGTCAGAAGGTGCGCTGGATGCTCCATGCGTGGGCGGGCGATGAAACGTGAAAATTTTCCGTAAAAAAAAACTGTCTAGTGCAAGGCTGAAAATTTGCACAGGTATTGAAGATCATGAGAAAAAGCAGGGACAAAAATGTCAGAAGCGCAAGTGGAAGCTAAAGGGTTGTCAGAAGTTGCCAAAGTTGCGAAAAATCTCGGAAAATTTACTTATAAGGAAAACTTCTGACAATTTACATTTGTATTGTTTACCTATAGAATAGATTACCTTCAAATCATCAGAAGCCAAAGTGGAAGAGATATTGAGAAATTCGAAGGCAAAGTGCAAGAGCGTCTTTGGCGCGGCGCAGTGTGCAGCGGACCGATCACTTGTCTCTAGATTTTCATACCGTACATATTTCAGTGCACTTCTAACAATTGATATGAATGTTTATGAAGGATTGAAGATACTATTGTCCAAATGTCAGAAGTGAATTAGAAAGAATTCAACCATTTAATTAACTGTTAACGTTAGTAACTTTTTAATTTAATTTTGTATATTTAATAATGCAGGCATATTAATGTTGAAATATAAGGAAAAAATGAACTGGCAAAGTAATGATGTATCTACTTTTATAGGAAATAATAAATTATATTCAGTGTTACTCATACAGCGTCGTTAATGGCTATGATGTTCGAACGCAGAATCCAGATTTTTTTGTCTTTCGCACGAAGAGACAAATAAAAATTGTTTATTATGCGTCTAAAATAAATTCAGATTGTAATGTTGTAGTGAAGTGCTCTGATACAGATATTGTTGCAATTATGTTAGGTAATTTTATAGTAGACTGGTGCCTATAATTTTTGTGAAAAAGAAACAAAATAACAGACAAGGATCAGATGGAAAATGTTGTTGAGGTTTCAACATCGGGGAAAAAAATTAAACACGGAAACACTCAAAATGATGAAATGGGGATGCAGTTTAGAGATTGAAAACTATTTTTTGCAATTTGCCGCAAAACATGACCTTCTAGGAAAAAATGTTCAACAAAAAAGACGTAGATAATAAAAAAATCAGAAACTTTTGTATTCAATACTTTTCGACATAACCTCAATTTAGCCGTCAAAATGGCTAAAAACCGATTTTTCAGTATTTAATTTTACATGAAAATTTGTAATATGTCTTTTTAGGTGTTGAATGAGCATGATTTTTTCGCATTTCAGAAAACGACTAGTTTTCGAGCTATGTACATGTCTAAGAAAAAAAAAACTTCCACGAACAATAATTGTCTTGGTGTTTTTTTTGTATTTCGAAGGTATATAAGTGATTATTTCAATTGTTGAAAAATCTACTCTCAAATGGTCTACGTAATTTGATGGTTCATTGATCGTCAAACCGCTCAAAATTGAGGAGAGAAGTCTCTCTGAATCATGATTTTCTCAATAATTTCAATGATTTTCGACTCTCTTCATTATTTTGAAAACAAAAATTATTTTACATCAAATTATTTATAATATAATATTTGACTGCATAATTACACTAAAAAATTGATTTATTGATATCTTTTTATTATTGAAAATATTGAGAAAATCATGATCCAGAGAGACTTCTCAATTTTATGCGGTTTAACGATCAATAAACCACCAAGTTACATAGAACATTTGGAAGTAGACATTCTAACAATTGGAATGATCCTTTTTAGACGTTCGAAATAAAAAAAAACACCAAGATAATTGTTCCTAGAAGATACGGGTATTTATATCGAAAAATGTTCAAGACGCAAAAACTATTCGTCTTCTCAATTGCAAAAAAATCTTGCTCTCAACACCAAAATGATTACAAATTTTCGTGTAAACTAAATCATTTATACGAGAGAAAAAAATTAACTACTGAAAAATCGGTTTTAAGCCTTTTTGACGGCTAATTTGAGGTTATGTCGAAAAGTATTGAATACAAAAGTTTCTGATTTTTTTATTATCTATGGCTTTTTCATCAAACATTTTCTCCTAGAAGGTCACGTTTTGCGGCAAATCGCATCCCTATTTCACCATTTCGAGTGTTTCCGTGTTTAATTTTTTTCCTCGATGTTGAAACCTCAACAACATTTTCCACCTGGTCCTTGTCTGTTATTTTGTTAATTTTTCACAAAAATTATAGGCACCAGTCTACCATAACATGCCGACTATTAGAAACTCCACATTCAATATATATTTTCGCTGTTATTTTGGGCAAATTACCTAACATAATTACAACAATATTTGTATCAGAGCACTTCACCACAACATTACAATCTGAAATTATTTTATACGAATGATAAACAATTTTAGTATTTGCCTCGAGATTCTGCGTTCGAACATGTCATTGGTTCGAACAACTTTCATTCATTGACAGGTAATTTTCCTCATATATTTCAACGTTAATACGTCTGCATTATTAAATATACAAAATTAAATTAAAATTTTACTAACGTTAAGATAAATAGTTAATTAAATAGATGAGTTCTTCCTTATTTACTTCTGACATTCGGACAATAGTATCTTCAATCCTTCATAAACATTCATATCAATTGATAGAAAGTGCACTGAAATATGTACGGTATGAAAATCAGGAGAAAAGTGATCGGTCCGCTGCACACTGCGCCGCGCGCGAAAAGACGCTCTTGCACTTTGCCTTCGAATTTCCCAATATCTCTTCCACTTTGGCTTCTGATGATTTGCAAGTAATCTATTTTATAGGTAAACAATACAAATGTAAATTGCCAGAAGGTTTCCTTATAAGTAAATTTTCCGAGATTTTTCGCAACTTTGGCAACTTCTGACAACCCTTTAACTTCCACTTGCACTTCTGACATTTTTGTCCCTGCTTTTTCTCATGATCTTCAATACCTGTGCAAATTTTCAGCCTTGCACTAGACAGTTTTTTTTTTGACGGAAAATTTACACGTTTCTTCGCCCGCCCACGCATTGAGCTTCCAGCGCGCCTTCTGACAATCGGGCACTCGCTTTGCCGGCAACAATCGAACCTTTTCCAGGAAAAAATATTGCTTGCACCGAGGCATGTTGCTCTCCATGTAGCCAGCTCTCCGTCCATTCGTTTGATCCATGGTCTCAGAAAATGAGATCACGTGACTAATTCCTTGACAGCTTCACGATGGCTCAACACGGCAGAAAGAAGAGTTTTACATTCTTCCACGCTGTTCCATAATCTTTTGTTTACCAAATGCCTTGCCTATCTTTATAACAAACCTTTCGTTCAGACGTTCATAATAGCAATACTGCCGTCCTAAGCAAAACCCCCGTAACTAACAAATTCACTGAAATTGATATTTTTGGCGCATTGGCTGCTATATAGCTCATATTATATACTCGCCAAGCGAAACCTACGTCTCTCGATTCAAAAAATATTTCATATACCCGTATCTAACAAAATAAAGCACCCCATATCTGCACATTACCAAACGAAAACACCGCATCTGTATTTGCGGCTCATGTAGATGCGTGGTTTTTGCCTAGCACCAATCAGATACGGTGATTTTATTTAAAATTGTCGCCGTCAGATTGGCGCTCGGTTCTCTCCAATAGTGATAGAAATATTAATGATAATGTCTTTCGCAAATGCAAGTTGTCAGAAAAATATTTAGTGCATTTGATGTATCCCAA
Organism: Chrysolina oricalcia; assembly: GCA_944452925.2. Classification (NCBI taxonomy): domain Eukaryota; kingdom Metazoa; phylum Arthropoda; class Insecta; order Coleoptera; family Chrysomelidae; genus Chrysolina; species Chrysolina oricalcia. The sequence continues at coordinate 45,913,818 of OX101825.2, read as the reverse complement.
TTAAATATTGAATTAGGACTTATTTATATCCAGGGAAATAAGTGTACATACGGTGAGAATTTCATAAAATATTTTTTCTACAAACGCTTAACAAAGTAGCCTTTGACGCTTTCAGATTTCGACGCAAATTTGACGTTTTCCGTGAAATGTCATTTTGTGACAGCATTTGCGCTCTAGAGCGGAAATATTTCGAAAACGCTCGCTTCTCCAACGTATTTCTGCATGATGATTGATGATAGTGACAGCGAATTATCAAACACTCCTCCTGATGTAGCAGAAAGTGCAAAAATTGTTACTTTGAATCTTCTACCAGAGAAATCAAGGAAAAAATTCATGACGTGGTGCCAGTCAAAACATTCACCACTGAAGATATTCACAAATTTTAACAAGAAGCGCCCGATGGAAAATATCTACTAAAAATGGTCAATTTTAATATTACCTGCTTTTAGTAGTTTGAGAAGCGATTAGTATTTTATGAATTTAGTGCAATTTGGTTAGCATATCCATTATGAAAGTTTGTTATAATATTATGTACTTTTGTTGAATAAAGCATCTGGTGTTTCTTTTTCTGAAAACTGCGTTTGTAGAAAAAATTTTGTGTGTATTTCGAGCACAAAGTGTCATTGTCGCTCTCCAAAGATTACCGCGCGACGCGAAGCGGAGCGCGGTAACTCTCTTTGTCAATCGACAATATATCACTTTGCGCTCTTAATATACAAATAGCTATTGTATGCAACACGTTAGGATACGCAATTTTGTGCTAAATCTGTGATGCTGCGGGAAGTAATTAAACTCGTACTGTAAAATCTCATCTTCACACAAAATTATCTGTTCGTTAACTGGTTATATAAATATCTAGTAAAAGAATTTATAAAAAAATATATTCCTTTTGTTGAAGGTGAACGATGGTTGAACATGGTTGAAGGTAATGCTGAACGAGAAAACTTTGATTTATCGTATAAAGTTTCATTTACTGAAAATGAATGATAGAAACAAGACGTTTTGTTACCGATTCTCACGAAAAACCATGCAGGATACCGGCTGAAAAGCAGGATAATATTTTAACTAGGTAGATATGTAATAATAATAAAACTACTAATGAAATTTATTTGATTAATCGTTTTCCGCACTAGGTATGTCAATATTTTTATTTGGTTAAAACAACGTTATAGATCCGGTGTTTTTATTTTTAACAACATGCAAAGTATATTTTTTTTGAAATATCGTTTATTCAAACAATTCTTATTACAATATCATTGACCTAATGTAAAAATTCTCAAATCAGTGCTTTAAACACTGGCCTCGAGAATAACAAAATTTTAAGGTAATACAGTGCTGCAAAGGCAGTTAATTAACGTTTACATAAACATTCAATTCAATATTGATTCGAATATTTTAAGAACTGCCGTAAATTATTAAATGTTTTGATTGCATCTACAATCGGATTGTTTAAACATATCTTTGTCCTTGTGTATATTTGATAGATGTTATTACGGGATCTTGTTTGGTAATCATGTACATCAAAGCAAAACTCAATATTTATGTTACATTTCTGTTGATTATTGAGTATTTTATAAATAAGTTTGCATTGTTCTATATCCAGAATTTCTTTCAATCGAATTGAGTTCAATTCTGAATAAATTGTATTTGTGCTAGTGAGCCAATCATATTTGAATAGAATTTCAAGAACTTTGTTTTGTAATTTCTGAGCTTTATCAAAATCAACTTCTCCACACATTCCCCACACAGGCAAGAGATACCTGAAGTGTGTTAAGAAGAAATAATTATAAACTTGAAATTTACTTTTCATAGACAGATAATTATACAAAGCGGATATCATTGAAACTATTTTTTCAGAGATTTTGTTAATGTGTGGAGACCAGTTCAAATTTTCATCAACAATTATTCCTAAATATTTTATACACATTACTCTCTCTATCGGTGCACCATTTATGTTAAGATGAAATTCGTTAATTATTTTATTTTTCTGCTTAAATACTATATATTTGGTTTTATCAATATTGATTTTCAATTTATTTGAAAACAGCCATTTAAGGTAAGCATTAAGGTCATTATTCACTTTATCATTGAGGTTATTTTCATCTGTTCCGGTGTATAGCAGGACGGTATCATCTGCAAAGTTGAAATACCTTGCCTCCAGATTGGCCAGTTTGAGGTTGAGTACATAAAGGGAGTACAACAGCGGTCCAAGAACTGACCCCTGTGTAATATGTATTCCTAAGCAAAAACATGGCAACTGCTTTTTCGTATTGAATAATAATATTTTTTGCATTTTTATCTAGTTTAATCGATTGAAGAATGGATAAAACATGCAAAAATACCAATCAGAACTGAAATTGTACTCAATTGAGTGACAGCAATCAAATACAACTGTTCGGCCCATTTACTCCATTTTAGCGTTTTTACCGATACGGGAGTTCTGCTTAGGATGGCAGAATAATGTTCGACACAAGTCAATGCATACACCCCCAATCAATCAAACTAGTCTCTTTTGTGGTTCTTTCAGTTATTACGTACCTTGGCTAATGAATAGTGTGTTTATAGAAAATTGAATTCATCAAGTTTCAAGAAAAAGTTAAAGGAGGACTTGATTAATAAATGTCTGTCTCTTGTGAATTGAATAAAAATTAATCTGTATTTGCAGTCACTTAGGTCGAGATGACAATTACTTCATTTAGTCCTTTTCCATCTTTTCTTTTCAGTTTTTTCAAATCTCAATTGTTTCTATAACCATTTCAATTTTTTTTCTTTGGTGTCTTGGCATCGACTGCTATGGTCATTAGCCACGTGTTCTGGATAGGCCTTGTTACTAACTCCATGCGCCACCTTAGGAGCAGCACTGTTAATTGGAACGCAACAGTGAATCGTGCAGGACTCACCCCAGTCGGGCCACGAGATTTGAATAATTTAATCGGTCAAATTAAATTTAAAAATCCCAGCCGCAACTGGGGCTCGAACCATTCCAATTATTATTCGTGTTTAAAACAACGACCAATTTTGCTTATTTTGTTTATTTTTTGTTTATGGATATTGTACATTTATTGATATTAGAATAAGTTGTACATGGTTGATTTGTTGATTAGAATGACAAAATCTGTTTACGAATAGAATTTAACTCTGATGCCTTTTGACATCACCTTCATGCATGTACTATACTTCTTTATGAATGTGTATGGTTACTGGCAATAAAATCGATTTTATTATTATTAAATCACCCCCTTGTATTCATTCATAAAATTGAAACCGGTACGACACCTGAATATTTGCAGAATACGAGGATGTATTGAAATCTAGTTAGCCTAAACCAGTTTCCTGCATAAACAAAATATTGCGTTACCATAGCAACGAACAATAACTTATTAGAAGTGTCAGTGTGAAGTTTGACGTCGAAAAAGTAAACCAGAGTTACGCAATAAATTAAAAGAAAAAATATGTCTACCGAAATTGTGACAATCGAAAAATTGGAGTATCGAGCCATCATCAAGTACCTGTATTTAAAACGGTTGAGAGGTAAGCAGATTTACGATGACAGGCTTAAAACCCTTCGTGATCAATGTCCTTCGTATGCGACCGTGAAAAATTGGAATACCAGCTTCAAAAGAGGTAAATTTTCCATTGAAGATGATGATCGATCGGGAAGGCGTTTCTGTGTCAGTCCCCGAAAATATCGATGCAGTTCATGACACGATTTTAACAGACCGTCGAGTTGGGCTAAAACGGATATCTGAAGCACTGAATATTTCATACGAACACGTTCATCATACAGTTTACATCAATTTGGACATGAGAAAAATTGCTGCAAAATGGATCCCCCAATGTTTGAATGTTGACCAAAAGCGTGCAAGGGTAGTAGCATCGCGTTCGATCTGTGCTTGATTTGAAAACGATGTAGACTTCTTAAACCGAATTGTTACTATGGATGAGACTTGGGTACATATCTACGATCCAGAAACAAAGCAACAATTGATGGAATGCCGACACTCCGGTTCTCCAAGACCTAAGAAGTTTCGTGTCCAAAAATCTGCTGGAAAAGTACTTGCTTCAGGTTTTTGGGATTGCCATGGAGTAATTATGATTGATTTTTTGGATAAGGGTGGAACAACAACTGGAGATTACTATCCGACATTACTGAACATTCTACGGTAAAAAATTGAAGAGAAAAGACGCGGAAAGCTATCCAAAGGTGTTTTGTTTTTGCAGGACAACGCCCCTGCGCACAAATCTCATGTTGCCATCCAAAAAATTCGTGATTTAGGGTTTGAATCACTAGAACACTCCCCTTATTCACCAGATTTGGCTTCGTTCGACTATCATCTCTTTCCTCAACTGAAAAAATGTTTAAAAGGTCGTAAATTTTCTTCCAACGGGGAGGTAATAAAAGCTGTGGTGGTCCGGTTTGCAGAGCAAGAAGAAACATTTTTTTTGAAAGGTCTAGAGACGTTGCAGGTTCGCTGTAATAAATGTATCCAATTAAGAGGAGAATATGTTGAGTAATAAAATATTTTGACATTGAAATTTTGTTTGGTAGGCTAAGGATTTTTCAATATATTGTCAAGAAGGCGCTAATTAATTTAAAATATTATCAGATCATATCTATTTTCCCAAAATTCACATTTTATGAATTTGTAAACAAATCAGTTATTGAAGTTTATAATTTGATAAACAAAACATAACACCGGGGTCACCTACGAAAGTATAAACTAGCAGTCCATTGATGATATTATTCGGCATGTCAATGGCTCGACATTGAATAATTTTTCACGTGATAAAAACAAAAACATTTACAAAAAGTTGAATAAATACACGAGAACCGAAAAGATGATCTCTCAGTGGCGAGTATTGCGTGTCCCCGAGAGATCCGGCGTAGTAGAGTCATTGGTAATTATTGGGAAGATAGATCGATCTCCGAAAGCCCTTCGTACAAACCCCTTCCTCCGAGAGATGTACCCAAGTTCGTTGAGTGTCGGCATTTGGTAAGAAAGAGCCTTTTATATTTGGAACAAATTATCTCTTGTTGTTTTTGTGTATTATATTGCCCTTTGCCCGTTGTCCCTTTATTGTGTACTTAGTTGATAAGGTCTTGTGTGCACCAGGTTAATTTTTTAATATATATACCTTTGAAGTGTTTTTGTGACTTGTTTGATTTATTAGAGGGTATTCTGAGTAAGAATCAGGTTACCCCTGGGTCTAGCTGACCTACGTCCCAAGCGAAGGGCTTATAGCTTCCCTATAGAGCCCTATTCGCGACAATATCCTCGTATTTTACTTCTCAATCAGAATATTCATGAGCACTACATTAGAATAGAGTAGAATTTTATTGGTGTTTTTGAATATTTCTTTCATTACCCAAGTCAGCAAGTTTGAAACATGTCCGTGGGTAAAAATATCTAATTATAAATATATAGGAACATAACAAATAAAAGCAACGTGTTGTATATATAAAAAGTTACACAATAAATTATGATGTAAAAATAAAAATAAAATGAATGTTTTCCATAAATATATCATGGTGATTGTATTTAAATTAATACTTATTTTATTCGGTTAAATCACTTGACAAAAATTCATCCAAAGAGTAAAAGCTGTGTTTCAGTAGGAGCTAGTTTAAAATTTATATGAGCTGAGCTTTTTGATTGATTCGGGTACCTTATTGTATATATTCAAATCAATTGTGTTTTTTAATGATGTACTCAGACGAAATCTAGGATTGATGAGCTGATCGTTATTTCTGGTAGAATAGCTGTGTAAATCTTTGTGTCTGTTATAGCAATGGATGTGGTTATGTATCTCAATCAAACAATAATAAACATATAGTGCAGGAAGTGTCAATATTTCCAATTCTTTGAATAACGGTCTACAGGATTCTCTGTAGGCAGTTTTGGCGATTACCCTGACTGCTTTCTTTTGCTGTATGAAGGCTCGATTTGCGTGGCTAGAGTTACCCCATAAAATTATGCCATAACTCAGATGAGAGTGAAAAAATGAAAAGTACGTCATTCTTAGTACGTTTGCGTTAACAGTGTTCCGCAATTGCCTAAGAATGAAGATTTGGGTTGATAACTTCCTACATAGAATGTCAATGTGTTCAGCCCATTTAAGTTTGCTATCTAGGGTGATGCCCAACAGTTTAACTGGGACGTCTGTTGAAAGGAGCGTGTTGGAAGAAAATATTATAGATTGCGTTTTGGTCTCATTTTGAACGAGGTTGTTGGGGGTGAGCCACTCACTGATTCTGTTAGATGCTTCAACATTCATCTGATTGAGCTCTGTTGTATTCGAAGCGGAATTGTAAAAAGTTATGTCGTCTGCGAACAAGACACACTGGGTTGGTTTTATGTGATATAATATATCGTTAATGAATATTATGAACAGAAGTGGCCCAAGAACTGATCCTTGGGGCACTCCCGAAGATAGAGATTTACACATCGACGTATTGTTATTGTGTAATACGTATTGAGTTCTTTCCGATATATATGAGTCGAAGAATGAATAGGCTGACCCTCTTACACCATAGAGTTCCAGCTTATCAAGTAACCCTCGATGTGGAACATAGCGTCACTGCAGTTTGTTTACCACTTTCGAAGTCCTCGACTATGTCAGTCACCAGTTTACGAACAGCTTGAATTGTGGAGCGGTTTTTTCGGAATCCAAATTGTTGATCGTTTATGTAATTGTTACTGTCAAAATACGATGCTAATCTTGTTTTAATGATAATTTCAAAAGTCTTGCCTATAACTGGAATTATTGAGATTGGTCGATGATTTTCTGGTAGATCAATGTTACCTTTTTTGAAGATCGGTATTAATTTGCTTTTTTTGAAAACATCAGGAAAAACCCCCTTACAAAAGCATAAATTGAATAAATGTGTGAGTGGTTCAGCAATAATATCTTTTATGTTTTTTATGATAGGACTGTTCAAATTGTGGAAGTCATAACAGCTGATGTTTTTCAAAGAGTCAATCGCATCAAGGACCTCATCTTTGCAAACAGGAAAAAGGAAGAAAGAATTTTTATTACTTGGTAATGTTTTCAAGAAAGAATTTGCATCTTTATCAGTAGCCGTCAGACTTTTCGATATTAATTCAGCAGCAGATGAGAAATAATCGATGAATTGTTCAGCTGTTAAGTTACACTCAGAAGAAATAGATTTTGAGTTTTTGTTGCGTTCAAAATTAATCAGCTTCCAAGCATCTCGACATCTGTTTTGAGATCTTTGTAAATAATTACTGTAAGCTGTTTTTTTAGACTCATTTAAAGCAAAATTATATTCTCGTCTGTACCTTTTGAATATTTCTTTATTCAATTCACTATTTGAAGCATCGCTGATAATTTTCAATGAGGTAAGAGTATTTCTCATTTCTTTCAATCTGTTGTTAAAGAAGTTAACAGGGTGTGGTGAGTTTCTACCTGATTCGGTTTTCAATGGAAAGTGTTTCTCTACATAAAAGTTCAGAGTACTCATCAGTGTTTCTGATAACAACTCTACGTCATCAGATTGTTTGAAGGCATTCTAATTATAGGAAGAGATATCTTCTTTGAAAGCCTCAATTTTGTGGGGAGTCAACTTCGTCCTCGGAATTATCTTTTGTTTATGACAAAAGGGTTCATCTATAATAATGAATTGAGCTCGATGATCAGATAAACAAGTTTCTACAACACCGGATTCATAGAAGTCAGAGTTGTAATTGGTCATGATATTGTCAATGCAGGATCATGTTCCTGTTTTTATATTGATTCTTGTAAACTCATCAATTGTAACTTCTAGACCAAAAGATGTGATTAAACATATTAGTTCAGTCAGAACTGGACAATTGACTTTAAAATTGACATTGAAATCACCGACAATTATGTGAGGATATTTGGATGAAAGAAAAAGTAACACTTCTTCAAACTTATTAAGGAATATTTTTATATCACCATCAACTGGTGATCTATAAGTGGTCACTATGGCACACTTCATCAATGGAATTTCAACTCCACAGAATTCAGCATTAGAAGTACATGTTTTCTGGGTGCTCTACTGGTTAGCAGAACATATAGACAAACCTATATTTTTGTCAAAGGTTCAACCATATACAACTAACAGTAATCCAATATATGTAAAAAATTCTGCTGATCTGGATATTTCCAAAATTGAAAAATCTTAAAATTTCAAAATGTTGTAGAATTATTCGTTTTTATACAATGTGTTCTGTTTGATTTTCCCACATAATAAAAGACGCAAATGACTAATTTTTATAGGATAGTTTGTTAATGAAAATCCGATTCGCCCCAGCAAAATCGCTTTGAGGAATTTTTTAAACAATCAATAGTAAAAAAAATTACAGCTTTTTTGGTTTTTTGGAAATATCTCAAAGATTACTCAAGGAATCGTTTTACAGTCCATGGAACTTTCGTTTAGATTTAAAAAACCTACAAAATGGATTTTCATGTTACCGGATCGGTGCATTTTCCACTGAGAAAATCCGGGAAAATCTCAAAAAATAGACAATTTTTCAAAAATTTATAATTTTTCATAAATCTGAAGCAGGACAAACAATTCTGCGGAAACCGATAGATAATAATATTTGGTTCAACTGTGCGCAAGATGTTTTCTGTCCGATGTGTAGTTTTTCCACAATCGCGATATAAACAATTCAAGGGACATCTTGCAAGAAGGAAAATCGTCGTATTCAAATTCTGTGAACGGCATCTAGAAGTCTGTATCAATATCGACAATTTTTATATTCACCTGAGAGGTGGGAAATGTGTGAAAAAGTTGATGAAAAAGCTTCAAAGTTATTATCTATCAGTTTCCGCAATATTGTTTGTCCAGCTTTCGATTTATAAAAATTATGAATTTTTGAAAAATGGTCTCTTTTTCGAGGTTTTCCCGAATTTTCTCAGTGAAAATGCACCGATCTGTTAGTATAAAAAACAATTTTGTGGGTTTTACAATTCTCCACTAAAGTAAAACGATTCCTAGAATATTTTATGAGCTGTTCGCTAAAAAACAAAAAAGTTGTTATTTTTTTCACGATTTCTTGTTTAAAACCTCTTCGGTCCCTCGGTATTATATGTGATACAAAAAGTTAGAATTTTTTTCATTGGTCAAATCGTTGAAATTGAATATGCAAACCGAATGTATCGTCTGCTTTACATCTCTCCTAACGCCATCTATCAGAGAATAGTTGAACTTTCGCCTCATTTGACATTTATAAGATTTACGAAAAGTCGGCCAGCTGTAGAAATGACTGCTTAACTTCAAAGAGAGGTGAGATAGATTTTTTTTTCAATATTTGAATGAATTTGTTAGCTAAATATCCAACATTTACTCTTATTCATAATCACAAAAATAAGTTTTACCAAATTGTTTCCTTGCTTTGAAGAAATCTGTACTTTGTCATGAAGTATTGAATACTATACAATGGGACTCTATGGCAATCATTTCCGGTAACATTCATATTTTTTCATATTTTAGGATTATCTCAACAAGACTTGGAGGAGTTGATCAATGCTGACGATTCTGATGTGGAAATAAATTTGCCAGATGAATCTGATGACGATTGGGAACCGGATAACCCAAACGGGGACATTTTGGATGATCCAACCTATTCCGATGATGATGACCATTGGCTCAGATGTTTCCAGGTGTGCACATCCCAAATAGATCTTCAACTTCAGGAACAACCTGGATTAGGACTGATGATTTCAAAGTGTTACATTTTGATGTAGTACATCCGGACCAAGGTGAATTATTAGACCCATTCGCATACTTTTCCAAGTACATTGATGACAGCATTTTTATCAATATAGCATTATATTCGAATATAAAATATGTCCAAATGAAAGGAGTGTCACTGAATACAGATAAAGAGGATATGAAAGCTTTTTGGGGCATTAGTATCATAACATGCCTCTTGAGATTTCCACGAATTCGTAAGTTTTGGGAGAAGGAAACTAGATATAAACTCATAGCTGATAAGATGACAAGGGACAGATTCTTCAAGTTGAGAGCTAACTTGAGAGTTGTAGATGATAATGGTGTTGCAGATAACGAAAAAAAGGACAAATTCTGGAAAATTCGTCCTTTATTCGACAAAATTCGAGATTCGTGTCTGTCAACACCAAGACCTAGATATGTTAGCATAGACGAACAGATGATACCATTTCAGGCAACTGTGAAAATGAAGCAATATATTCGAGGACAGCCTTCTCCTTGGGGCCTTAACAATTTCGTTATGACCACTGTTGACGGAGTTCCTCTTGATTTTTTCATGTATGCTGGCAAAGATACATATTTTTCTTCATCCCGTCAAGTTCCTGCAAAATTAGATATAGGTGGCAAGGTTATCCTGAAGTTGTCTGAAACTCTAGAGGCGAATTTATCTGTATTCAGGGGCCGATATTTAACTTCATTACCGCTACTGAAAATTCTTGATGAACGTAAATTGAAGGGCACAGGCACACTAATGAAAAATAGAATTCTAAAGTCAACTACTTTTCTTGCAGATGGTACTTTGAGAAGAAATGGTTGTGGAAGCCACGACCAGCTTGTGTCCGATGATAATAAAATTATGGCTATCAAATGGTTTGACAATAAACCAATATTTCTTGCATCAACTGAATGTGGATACCAACCTCCAAACAAATGTAGAACGTGGAGCAAAACAGCAAAAAAAATAAATCGAGATAGACCAGCAGTTATAACGAAAATATGGGGGATGTGGACCTTCTGGACCGAACTATTGCTAAATATGCAATGAGGGTCAGAACAGTGAAGTGGACAATTAGAGCAATACATCATTTTATGAATTTTGCTATTGCAACAGCTCAATATTGCATTACAGCTGTTGCATTCGGAGCCACTCATTCGCAGAAATGAGGAAAAAGACTCCGATGAAGAGAATATTCAACCAGAAATTAAAAAAACACGGATTCATATCCCCCTTCCTCACAAAAATGTCAGAGTTGATGGTGCCTTTCATTTACCTGAAATGGATTCAGAATCGAATTCTAGATCAAGATACAGAATGGAAGGCTGCAAAAATCTCACATTCACAAAATGTTCATTTTGTAAGGTATTTCTATGTTTTACTTCGAAAAGAAACTGTTTCAAATTATTTCATTCAAATTAAATTTGGATTGTTTGACGACCAAATGTATCATATTTGAAACAGGATTTTTTTTTCTGTGATGGGCAAATCAAATATATTTTTAAGTTATTTCTTCTCCTATTAACTCAGACATATGAGTATCAACTGGAAATGATAATAATTATCATGTGGGGACTGAAGAGGTTAAAAATTTCCACAAAGCGATTTTGCTGGGGCGAAAACCGGGGTTTTCATTTACGAACTATCTATAAAAATTAGTATAGGCCGTTTGCGTCTTTTATTCTGTGTAGAAAGAGCCTCTTAATTTTATCTATAGCTTGACCTAAATGGATTCACATATTTTTCAAATAATTATTGATAAACGTTGTTTGATAAGTATCAATATGAAATTGATTAGTACAAAAAATTACAAAATTTCAAATAAATGATTGGTGGTTGGTGGAGCTACTGTGTGTATTATCATGTGGGTATTATCGAATTTATATATAATAATAATAATAAAGGCCTTTATTAATTTAATTGAATTTAACAAACAAAAAAAACTTAAGAATATAGAAAGTTAGGGCGAGATTCAGACCAGTTAGTTACCCTCACACAAATGTGTGCAGACAACTGCCTGTTCTTCCACACAACCCCAAAAGTTTGCAGAGGACGTTCAGAAAAAAAGAGAAGAAAAGTACAGTTTTCAAATAGATATAACTTAATGTAAGTTGGTCATTTACTTAGTTAGTTGTTTTATCATCAAATATCTACTCAGTTTATTTCCAAAGGCTGTATGAGTAATTTTTTTTAGTTCAGAAAGTAAGTCATTCATAATGGCAGATAAGTTATAAGACAATGATCTCTTGAATAGTTCTGTATGGTGAATCGGTATTGTTAATGTAAACTTGAATCTGATATTAAGATTATGAATATGTGTTCGATAAATGATCTTATTATATAAGTAAGCTGGAGATTGCAAATTTATAAGTTTATGGAAAAAACAAGCAGAGTGGAGACGTCGTCAGTTTTTCATATTCAGCAAATTGTTGATTTGTAACGTGTGACTAATATATTCGTACTTTCTGATGCCATGTATTAATCTGAGATATCTGTTCTGTAATTTCTGTATTCTGTTAACATCGTGACGAGTTAAACAACATCGCAATAGTTGAGGTGACTTAAAACAATAGAGTCGCATAAGTCAGATTTCGTTTTTCTATCGAATATCTGTCTATTTTGATAAATCATTTTTAAATTGCAATAAACTTTCTTATTATGAGCCAGTTAACTTTCAATTGAACGTTCTGATTGATTGAAAGCAATACGAACAAAAAAATCAACATAGCATTCTATTTTCCCAGAACACCGCCAACACCGCATATCAGGAACTTCAATTGCCGACTTGAATATGAGCGGAAAAGAAAAATTAATCAGGATTTCTCGTGATTTTCTCTGGCAAAATGGATAATTCCAGATTCAACGACATGTGAAATATAAATATGTCACTTCTAGTAGAATAATTTTTGATTCTGAACATCGTGCTCATTGTACATCAATGTGAGTTATTGTAGTTATATAAACTATAAAGTAGATTCAACTGTACTGTTGCCAAGTTCAACTGATAGGCAAGAATGGGTCTTCGTCACATTTGGAAAAAACGAAATGTGTAGGCTTTATAAGCTTGAATAATATGTTGCGACATTTATAAGTAGATTTCAAAATGAATTCTGAATGCTTAAAATAAGAAAAAAGTAACAGGCAAGGACCAGGTGAAGAATGTGTTGAGGTTCCAACTTTAAGGAAAAAAAATTGAACACGAAAACACTCAAAATGGTGAATTGGGGAATAGAGATTATATCATTAAGGTTTTTCTAAATCAACGCGGGAGCGGGAATGGGATGAAGGGGAGCTTAAATTCTATAGCAGGATATACAGGGTGTGAACTAAATGATGTCATCAATTTCAGGTAGTCATTCCTTGTCATATTTTATGAAAAACAGTTCAAGTAAACGTGTGTCCTAATTTGCTTTGTTTTCGACTGACGGAGTGTCAAAGTTTTATTAAAAAATCGGTTATTTATCAATTACTCAAAAGTCCATTCGCCGATTTTCATGACACGTGGTGTGTTTATTAGCAGGTACAAAGAGCTTGTTTCCATGAGGTTATATTTCAAACTATAAGTAACGAAGGTCACCTGATTGATAATTATGGTAAAAATCATTGTACGCCACTGTTTTTCTTCAACTTTCATATTTTTATCAGATTAAGCATTCAAATATACAACTCTCCCATGATGCAACACTTTATCAATCGATAGATTTCCTTATTCAATTTATTTCTACCTGAACTCTTTTGTAGGTTTCGTCGTTGATAGACTGATTGTTGTGTTCTTGGGCCTATCATTGTCAGTTGTTTCTATCAAAACTCAACAATTCATTTGCGCATAACATTAAACAGAATTTCAAAAAAATATTGGAGTATCTGAAAAAAAGTTCATTAACATGACTTTTTGAACTTTGATGGTGTGTAACCACCATTTCTAAGCCACTGACTTTGATTTGACAAATTTTAGCTATTTAAAATTCACAGTAATATAAGAAAGTTGTATTTTCAATTATTCCTTTGGATAAAATATGAAACTTAGAGAAAAACAGTGGCGCACAATGATTTTTACTATAAATATCAATAAGGTCTGCCACTTATAATTTGAAATATAATATTGTCAAAAATATATGGAACATCCTGCACATTTAAATATTTTATTGTCATTCAATACGTGGGTAACCTTTTTAACCTTTTACAATTCAGTACGTGAGCGAAGATATTTTATTTTTAAACACAACTTGTCCTCAACAGAACATAAAGAAGAGTTTTTAAAAAGGCCACTGATAGTTCGATCTGGTAGTCGAGTTTAGAGTTTTGCAGTGTCCACAGCTAGTGAGAGCTATGGGGGGAGTTTGGAAGAATGAAGATTAGATTCAAGGAAAATGTTCCTAAAATGTATATACCTGAAATTTATTGTAAGTATTGATCTTTTTAGAATAATTTGTTTAAACCATAACCAGAGAGATTCATCAATTCTTTAATTTATCATTTTCTTCATTAATTTCAATCGTCTCAATCGCGTCCATAGTAAAATAAACGTTTTTATATTTTTCTAAAGTGTTTTAAATCTATAAATGATCAGTATCTACCTAGTTAGTCATGAATAAACCCCAATTCACGACAAGTGGTGGAGGCTGCCGTGGTTTAGTTTGTGGATTCATTCTTCATAATGAACCAATTTTTATTTTGTTATAAATTTGAATAGTGGTACAATCAACTCAATATAGTTGTTTACCTTAAAGTTCATAGACTTTGAACTTGACCTAGAACCGGTACAACTTGATAGAAATTGCTGAACCATATGTTTTGATTTTGAATTAATCTCTCCCATGTATTGTGCAACGTAAACATTTCTGAATAAAAGTAATATTTGACGAAAGTAAGCCATTTCGTACGCAATAAACTCGAGAGAATTTTATGAATATTAAATAAATGTTTTGATATAAGGATATAAAGATTTACTTTAAGGAAAATTAATTGTATTCTATTTTTGTTCCATAATCATTTTTACAAGATAATTTGTGTGAAGTTGTGATATCTTGGGTATACGGTTTATGAGAGTAATTACATGTAGTTACAAATTTAATACTACTTTACACTGAATCTTCAGCTTCCCCCTGGCCCCTAGCAGAGATTAGTACGTTGGCAGAAGCAAGAAAGAAACAAACGGCCGCTGCCTTTCCAGAATTCCTAAGACAGATTTTTTGAAGAATCATAAATGATGTGCTTCAGAGAATGCAGGACAGATGCATTATTATTTTGGAGTTTACCCAATGGGTGCAGTATACGATTTGTCAGAATAATGAGAGAGGAATTTGTTGAATCCTTGTTGTATGTTATATACACGATTTTGTCAGAGAGAATTTGACAATGAAATCACGATTGAAAGTCGTATTGATACTATGATGATTTATTTTAGGTTGTAGGAATGCGGAATACCTATGATGAGAGAAGTTGAATCCAGTTACTTATAGAGTAAAACTAGGATCTACAAAAAATGCGAAAACGGATGTGATTCATGTAGATTGAGAGCTGTGTGTGTACACAATAGTTCTTTTTATCGATTTGGAACTCAAAGAAAGTCAAGAATTCGTAGGAAAACGACACAAGTGTATAGTGGCCATGGCCGACATGTCAATATAATTCAAAGGGTGAAGTATGAAATCAATAATAAAACAATGAGTGTTTTAGTGAGTAAGAAGTAATGAATGAGGTCGAAAAGAATTGAATGAATATTGTTGAATGTGAAAAGCGACTGTGAAATTGTTTTGTGATATTCTATATCTAATCCTAGGCAAATAATTTCAGGGTATCGCATCACAAAATCAGCCTCATATTGTGATAAATGGTGGTATTTTTATTTGTTGTGAAAGAGAAAGAGAATGGCAAGAATAAATTGAGAATGTGACAATTCGCTATTTTCCTAAAACTCCAAAATCGAAGTAAATATTATTTTTAGAAACTAGTTTGCATTAGCTCGCCACCTTGTGAAACATTCAACTCAACATTCAGTTATTAAAAAATTAGAGCCATGAAACATAGAAATTTTTTTAACATGTATACTCTTGTGACGTAGAATGTCTTCACTAGATTCTTGTATTTTTTTGTTGACCTAAGTTGATGGTACTGATATGGATCTAACAACAGTGGAACCGCAGACATTTCCTGACATTGTTTATGTTGTTCCTGAAATTGTCCTGAAATTGTTATTGGAAAATTACTTTTACAACTTGTGAAAATGGAGGAAAAC
Source organism: Chrysolina oricalcia (assembly GCA_944452925.2). Lineage (NCBI taxonomy): Eukaryota > Metazoa > Arthropoda > Insecta > Coleoptera > Chrysomelidae > Chrysolina > Chrysolina oricalcia. The sequence continues at coordinate 45,897,864 of OX101825.2, read as the reverse complement.
TTTTTTGTAGCTAGCAGTCGAAATTTGCCACACGTAAATTATATAATGATTACGCATTTTTATCTCGTAATCCAAACTATTCGAGAGTGGAGATGAAAGGTATAAACAAATGTAGAGTTCTATTTGTATCATCAAGTACCGTATAGTTCCTGAGCACAAAATACGGAGAAAACCATTCTTTGCTGTAAATACTATTGACGAAAGTAATGATTAAATGAAAAATTGTGACTGTGAATGTTGTGTAGCAAGGTAAGTTTAGGATTATTACCGTTTTCGAGCATACAACATAGATTTCGTTTTTTTGTACTTTTTTATACTTGTTGCTTCGTCGAATCGATGAAAAAGTCGGTGGAGTGTTATCAACAATCTATAGTAATTATATCAGCAATGCCTTTTCCATCAACAGTAAAAGTTCTGACAGATCGTACATTAAATGACATTAGTGACTTGACGAAAGTGATAAAACAATGACAATTGTCAAATGCATCCACGATTCCAACGTTGTCGGATTGTGTCAGTGACGTAAAATGTCTGTGGGAGAACACTTCTGAAATCCGAATTTTCATAACTAAATACAGGCGAAAACCAATAAGTATGTAAAATTTAAACAAATTTATTTTTCGATATATTTGAGATATGAAGATTTCAATGACATACATTTTAAAATTTAGGAAATGAGCGAATTAGTATTCTTCGAAAACGAAAGAATGGTTATATTATAATAAATATATATTAATGCCGGAAAATTTGAAAAGTATTTTGAAACTGTATTGTTGGCATGTACTTGTATCATAATTTTGTAATGAGAATAAGGTTGATTGGTATTTGATATATTTTGGGGCACGGTATTTTTTATTGAATTAGATGATAGCATTACGTTTAAACTGTATATTTTTAAATTATAGGAACTGTACCTCCTGTAAGGAACGCGAAAGAGTCTTCAACCTTGTACCACTCCACGAGAATCCCTAGATGAATCGTGATGAAGCCACACTTTCCACGGCCATGTCGAGTTGAGCCTTCTCACAGTCAATGAGATAGAGCAGAGCCAAGTTCTACCATGATTACTTATATTTCGGACGTCCACCATCTTAATGGTTGAAAGATTTCTATCTCTTTCAAATTTTTTCACAACGTTTCAAATGCTTGAATCTGCAATCGTCTTCTGGTAAATAGTGACAAAATCAGATGCTACGCGACCTTTTATAGGTCTATAATTAAAGTGTAATTACGCGCGGTCTTGTGGCGCGCGTGGTTTCGCGCTTTTTCTCCCTCCAAAACGGTTTCCATACGTTTTTAATTTCCACGCTTGATTGACTGAAGGCACCATTGGCTTCTATGTAGGTGGTTTGCATAAATTTCCGTTTGAACCAATGTTCCTCTCTATGAAAAACACTAGCTTCGTCCCAGAGTATTCGGTGGTGTTTTGTCCAGGCGTGGTCAGCAAATCCCGATTTTGATGTTTCCCCTCGTTGAGTCCACTTTTTGTGTTCGGCTATTCTTACTGATAATGGCCTCTTGGTCTCTCCTATATAAGAATCTCCACATTCACATGGGACTTTGTAAATACAGTTTTTACTGGATTCTGTTGTGTTCTCTGGTTTCGTCTTGGTGAGGAAGCTTCGTAAGGTACTGCCGGATTGAAAGCAACTCTTGATGTTGTATTTATTTCCGATCCTTCTGAACTTCTTGGAGATACCCCTAATATAGGGAAGAATGAGAACGGGGTTTTGTGGTCTTTCTTCGGTTGTCTTGGTCTTTTCGAGTTGTTTCCGAACTTCTCCTATGAGCATCTCGGAGTATCCGTTTCGGCGTAGGTCCTTTTTGATGTGGTTAATACGGATACTCCGAGAAGCTCATAGGAGAAGTTCGGAAACAACTCGAAAAGACCAAGACAACCGAAGAAAGAACACAAAACCCCGTTCTCATTCTTCCCTATATCAGGGGTATCTCCGAGAAGATCAGAAGGATCGGAAATAAATACAACATCAAGAGTTGCTTTCAATCCGGCAGTACCTTACGAAGCTTCCTCACCAAGACGAAACCAGAGAACACATCAGAATCCAGTAAAAACTGTATTTACAAAGTCCCATGTGAATGTAGTGATTCCTATATCGGAGAGACCAAGAGGCCATTATCAGTAAGAATAGCCGAACACAAAAAGTGGACTCAACGAGGGGAAACATCAAAATCGGGAATTGCTGACCACGCGTGGACAAAACACCACCGAATTCTCTGGGACGAAGCTAGTGTTCTTCATAGAGAGGAACATGGGTTCAAACGGAAATTTATGGAAACCACCTACATAGAAGCCTTCAGTCAACCAAGCGTGGAAATTAAAAACGTATGGAAACCGCTCATGGACCGTTTTGGAGGGAGAAAAAGCGCGAAACCACGCGCGCCACGAGACCGCGCGTAATTACACTTTAATTATAGACCTATAAAAGGTCGCCTAGCATCTGATTTTGTCACTATTCACCAGAAGACGATTGCAGATTCAAGCAAATGAAACGTTGTGAAAAAATTTTGAAAGAGATAGAAATCTTTCAACCATTAAGATGATGGACGTCCGAAATATAAGTAATCAAGTTACTACATCGTCTAAAACATTCAAACAAAAGTTCTACCATGTCAAGCTCCATGTTGTCTAGTAAAGCTGAGCCAAAATAGAGTATCCAACCGGACCAAGCAGTGCCAATGTCCAGTAAAGCCATGCCAAGACCCGGCAGGCAGATACATGCCAAATACAGGGAAGCAGAGCCAAAATGGAGTCCAACCGGACCAAGGCATGCCAAGTCCACTAAAGCCATGTCAAGTCCTGGTAGGCAAATCCATGCCAAGTCCACTAAAGCCATGTCAAGTCCCGGCAGGCAGATCCGTGCCAAATAAGAGTTGTCCAGTATGTTTGGGTCATAACATACCTGGTCCAGCCAAGCCAACCCAAGCCTGTATCAACCAGAAGAGTGGGTCTACGCTAATCTCATTGTACCCAGGCAACGTTGAATCATGGTTCAAGCTGTTGAATGGAAACGAAATGAGCAAATCAAAGATGGAAGAGGCAGCAAGGGGGAGAAGAAATCAAAAGGAAATGATACAAGCAGACATCTTCTGCGCATATTTATTTGTATATTTATATTTACGTAGTATTAATTTCATAGTTTTTGTAAACCTGTATCGAATTGTCAGTTGGTTTTGATATAATCGCCAATTGTTAAAAATATATGGAACATCCTGTACATTAAAATATTTTATTGTCATTCAATACATGGATAACCTTTTTTACTGATAGTTCGATCTGGTAGTCGAGTTTAGAGTTTTGGCGTGTCCACAGCTAGTGAGGGCTATGGGAGGAGTTTGGAAGAATGAAGATTAGATTCATGGAAAATGTTCCTAAAATGTATATACCTGAATTTATTGTAAGTATAGATCTTTTTAGAATAATTTGTTTAAACCATAACCAGTCTATGAGAGATTCATTAATTCTTTAATTCATTATTTCCTTCATTAATTTCAATCGTCTCAACCGCATATTTGTCCATAGTAAAATAAATGTTTTTATATATTTCGAAAGTGTTTTAAAGCTATAAATGATCAGTATCTACCTAGTTAGTCGTGAATAAACCCCAATACACGCCAATATCATGAAAAGAAGCCCCTTGCTACTGCTCATAACCACACCAGGTTTCATGAAAATCGTCAAAAAGACTTTTGAGTAATTGGAGAAATGTCGATTTTTAAATGAGACTTTTACACCCCGTATCTCTGAAACAAAGCAAGTTAGGACACACATTTATATGAAATCTTCTTCATAAAATATGAGAAGGAATCACCATCTGAAATTAATGACATCATTTAGTACACACCCCGTATAAACTCATATATCGGTGCGATTATTCGTATTCTGAATTGCAGGCAAGCAGCGAAATATGTATGGTTTGGTACGTGCACTGTTTTTCTAGCAATTCGCACGGATCCCATTTTCTGTTCCCGTTCCCGCGTTGGTTCGAGAAAACCTTCATTTATTGGGTCAATTCTGAATCGCTTTGTAAATATCACCTTCACCTCAGTTATTTTTTCAGGTATGTGTTTCATATCCTGCACACATCTAAATCTAAAAATCCAATTGATCTAGGAAAATGAGGAGAGCTTGTGCATATCTTGATTTCCCAATATAATGTGAATCGACGGACTTTCTAAATCAATTAAATTTTTTTCTGACCATAATAATCACCTAGTGTATACCTCTTCAGCAGTAGTCATCGTCCGATCGATGCTAGTTTCCGTAATTAAGAAATAAGTGTCATCAGAATAACAAACCATATTTAAGTTTGGAATATCTTTAAGGAAAGTTATGAGGTCGTTAGCAAAGACTGTATATAAAAGAGGTCCAAGAATAGATCCCTGAGGCACCCCTTGACTAACGCTTCCGGTTTGAATGAAACTATGATCGATTTCCACCACTTGCTCACGATTTGTTAGGTTACGACAATGGTTGGAGGTGGGCTACTACGGTTGGGCAACAAAACAGAGTTCAGAGTCGCAAAACTGGAAAGTTTCCTCGTGCGTTTTTCAATATTTGTAGCTGCCATAGTCTCAACCTTGTTGTCAAATCAGATTAATTTTTTGATGTGAGCCATCAAGTGTTTTATTCAAAAACTTATCGAAAAAATGGGGAGTTATTTCGAAACATGTGTGAGATACAATTTAAGTGACAATTTCCCTCATGTTATATAAACCAATCAAATGCCATCATTTTTTTAATTCAAACCAATGAGAAAAGGACTTTTCGAAAACACTGTCTCCGGCCCATGGTATTTTCAAATCGGTGATTCGCCTCTTCCTTATTTATACTTTTCTATAGTTACAACAATCACTTTAATTATAGAAACGTCAGTTTGACGATTCAACTCTTCAACTGACATTAATGACACAAGATGAACCGTTCCTGCAATACGCATTTAGTACATAATAATTCACTGTATTCGTAAAATTGTCTGGTCGAATACCCCTTCAAAATTAGAATTTTCAAAATACTTTCACCTTGCCAGCCGCTCAAACTGTGTTGCTGTACAAAACACCACTCCAGCAAGCTCTCGTGGTGTTTCTGAGCAACACAGTTTTCGTGATAGCAAGGTGAAAGTATTTTTCTGAAATCGTTCAAGAATGCCCACTTTCTCCGAGCAACTGCAGGTAACCAAATACGCTAATTCAGTATTTTAGTCCGTTGCTAAGCAACGAACTTTCCCGGACCGTTTAATGTAATTTACGTAACAAGTCCGGAAAATACTGTTTTTTTGTACGACTAGACCAAATTCTAGGACGAGCGTCAGCGAGTCCTGGAAGTCTGCGAGTCCAAAAAAACTGTTTTCGGATGTGTTGCGTACACTATTATTTCGGCAACCATGTAGAATAACAAATCAATGAGACGCATTTAGTCTAAGAGACGAAGAGAGGTCGACTTTCACCCATCTGTTAACCGTATGAAACGATTCCAAATTTGTATATTTCGAACATTTCAGTTCTTATTTGTATTATATATTGAAATTCGTACAGAAGATAGGTACCAACAGAAACATTCTAATTCTTCTTTATATTAATATTTTTATTAAAATTCGAGCACTTCCCGGCCTAGTCCGGGAAGTACGTGCTTCCCGGACTAGGCCGGGAAGTGCTACTTTCCCAAAGAAAAATTGTCCGGGAAGTGAATACCGAAAAAGTACTTTGCCGGCCTAGGCCGTCAAAATCGGCCTTTAGTTTATAGTTGTCACTTTAACGTTTCAGGAAAGCACGTAATTTCGAATCCTCAATTTATTATAATGCTGATTACGATTTCAGAAAAAATAGTATGTGTACCTCGTAGTAAAAGCACATTCCCAGACTTCAATGCTTGTTGGCCTCGGCTTCGCCTCGGCCAACAATTTACATTGTCGTCCGGGAATGTATTGCTTTTACTACTAGATACACAATATACTATTTTTTTAAATTCAGAATTTTGTCGGGATATTACTACTGAAAAGTTCCAAGTTCCATGCTTGCACGCACAAGTGATATTGTGGGTAATGGGGTAATCAAAAGGGCGCCATAATTGGATCTAGCTCCATTTGAAAACTAGCCTTGGGCCGGCTCTGCACGGCCCCTAAATGAAGAACCCCAACCACCTGCACGATATTCCTAAAAAAACGATGTGAAGTTAGCAGCCAAAGCTGGCAGCCAAATTTTCCAAACATTCCTGATTGATCAGTGGCGTGTTTCCCTCCATTTTTCGGGTACAGAAATTGTACTGATTTCAGGATTTCGTGAAATAAAATAACTCCTTTCCTTTTTTTCCTTTACTATTTCAATAATGAACATTATAATAAGAAAGTGACAGAAAATCATGAATATGATAAAAATGATAAAAATTAATGTAGATTTATGTCCCGATGGAAAGAGCATGTTGAATAAAAAAATGACGTTAGAATCACGCTCTGTGGATTTTTGAATTAATCTGTGGATTCCACACGGAAATAAATTAAACTTCTATATTATTTTTTTTTTCGATCCTTTCACCAATGACTGTTCAGAGGTCTTTGTGTCTTGTGCATTCCTTTTCACCACCACAACAACCCTATACAGAATTATTTCCTTGTTGAATTGTACTGTAATTTCCTTAAATACTGTACATACTGCCATAGTCAAATTACGTACAAGTAAAATTAATTGTAACAAGAGCCAGGAATTATTGAAAAAGTTATCTGCCAAAGCTCACTACAGGGTGGAAACATAAAAATTTTGTAAAACAAATTTCTCGAAAACTAATAATATTGCCAACTTCAAATTCTGTAAGGGTATAGTCAATTGAAAGTAGGGTTTAGAAGTATCAACGATTCTCTGCCAAAGCTGACGACAGGGTGGAAACTTGACATTAAAAAATAAAAAATTAATACTCAAAAACTATATATACTGCCATCTTCAAATTATGTACAGGTATAGTCCATCGAAAGTATAGTCTGGAAGTATCAACCAAATTTTCTGCCAGAGCTGACTACAGGTTGGAAACTTGAAAAAATAATGATTTTCTCAGAAAGTAAACATACTAACATCTTCAAATTATGTAGATTTGTAGTCTATTGCAAGTAGAGTCTGAAGGTAACAACATAATTCTCTGTCAAAGCTAGCTAAATGGTGAAAAATATTGAAAAAAATATATTTTCTCGAACAGTAATCATACTAACAACTTCAAATTATGTACAGTTATAGTCCAACAACTTCAAATTATGTGAAGTTATAGTCCATTGCAAGTAGAGTCTGAAAGTATCGACGATATTCTCTGCTAATGCTGGCTACAGGGTGGAAACTAGAAAATATTAAAAAAAAAAGCTTTTCTCGAAAAGTAAACATACTAACAACTTCAAATTTTGTACAGTGATAGTCCATGAGGGTAGAGTCTGAAAGTAATGATATAATTCTCTGCCAAAGCTGGCTACAGGGTGGAAAATGAAAAATATTGAAAAAAAAAATTTCTCGAAAAGTAAACATACTAACAACTTCGAATTATTTACAGTGATAGTCCATTGCAAGTAGAGTCTGAAAGTATCAACAATATTCTCTGCCATAGTTGGCACAGGGTGTAAACTTGATAAATAATGAAAAAACATTATTTTCTCGAAAAGTAAACATACTGACAACTCCAAATTATGTACAGTTATAGTCCATTGCAAGTAGACTTTGAAAGTTACAACGATATTATCTGCCAGAGCTGGCTAAAGGGTGGAAACTTGAAAATATTGAAAAAAAAAATATTTTGTCGAAAAGTAAACATACTAACAACTTCAAATTATGTACAGTTATAGTCCATTGCCAGTAGAGTCTGAAAGTAACGACAGAATTCCCTGCCAAAGCTAACTACAGGGTAGAAATTTGAAAATTATTGAAAAAATACTGATTTTCTCAGAAAGTAAACATACTAACACCTTCAAATTATGTACAGTTATAGTCCATTGCGAGTAGAGTCTGAAAGTAACGACAGAATTCTCTGCCAATGCTGACTGCAAGGTAGAAACTTGAATATTGAAAAAAACATTATTTTTTCGAAAAGTAAACATACTAACAACTTCAACTTTTATGCAATTATAGTCCATTCTATGTAGAGTCTGAAAGTTATTACAGAATTATCTGCCAACGCTGACTACAGGATGGAAAGTTGAAAAATATTGAAAAAAAATATTTTCTCGAAAAGTAAACATACTGACAACTCCAAATTATGTACAGTTATAGTCCATTGCAAGTAGACTTTGAAAGTTACAACGATATTATCTGCCAGAGCTGGTTAAAGGGTGGAAACTTGAAAATATTGAAAAAAAAAATTTTGTCGAAAAGTAAACATACTAACAACTTCAAATTATGTACAGTTATAGTCCATTGCCAGTAGAGTCTGAAAGTAACGACAGAATTCCCTGCCAAAGCTGACTAAAGGGGAGGAAATTTGAAAAATATTGAAAAAAGAAAATTTTCTCGAAAAGTTAAGATACTAGCACTTTAAAATTATGTACAGTTATAGTCCATTGCGAGTAGAGTCTGAAAGTAACGACAGAATTCTCTGCCAAAGCTGACTGCTAGGTGGAAACTTGAATATTGATAAAAAAATATTTTTTTCGAAAAGTAAACATACTAACAACTTCAACTTATATGCAATTATAGTCCATTCTATGTAGAGTCTGAAAGTTATTACAGAATTATCTGCCAACGCTGACTACAGGATGGAAAGTTGAAAAATATTGAAAAAAAATATTTTCTCGAAAAGTAAACATACTAATAACTTTAAATTTGGTACAGTCATAGTCCATTGCAAGTATAGTCTGAAATCAACAACGATATTCTCTGCCAAAGCTGGCTACAGGGTGGAAACTTGAAAAATATTGAAAAATATTGAAAAATAATTACTTTTTCGAAAACTAAACGTACTAACAACTTCAAATTATGTACAGTTGAAGTTATGGTCCAATGCAAGTAGAGTCTGGAAGTTACATCAGAATTATCTGCCAAAGCTGACTACAGGGTGGAAACTTGAAAATTACAGAAAATAATTTTTTTTCAATATTTTTCAAGTTTCCACTCTGTAGTGAGCTTTGGCAGAAATTCATGTCATCACTTTCAGACTCTACTTGCAATGGACTATAACTGCACATAATTTGAAGTTGTTTGTAGGTTTCCTTTTCGAGAAAAATTTTTTTTTTAAATATTTTTCAAGTTTCCACCCTTTTTTCAGCTTTGGCAGAGAATTCTAATATCACTTTCAGACTCTACTTGCAATGAACTATAACTGCACATAATTTAAAGTTGTTAGTATGTTTACTTTTCGAGAAAAATAATATTTTTTATCAATATTAATCAAGTTTCCACCCTGTAGTCAGCTCTGGCAGAGAATTCTGTCGGTTTTTTCAGACTCCTCTTGCAAAGGACTATAACTGCACATAATTTGAAGTTGTTAGTATGTTTACTTTTCGAAAAAAAATTTCTTCTTTTCAATATTTTTCTAGTTTACTAGTATGGGACTGTAGCCAGCTTTGGCAGAGAATATCGTTGTTACTTCATGACTCTGCTTGCAATGGATTATAACTGTACATAATTTGAAGTTGTTAGCATGTTTACTTTTCGAGAAAACCTTTTTTTTCAATATTTCTAAGTTTCCCCCATATAGCCAGCAGAGAATTCTGTTGTCACTTTCAGACTCTACTTGCAATGGACTACAACTCTACATAATTTGAAGGTGTTAGTATGTTTACTTTCTGAGAAAATCAGTATTTTTTCAATATTTTCAAATTTTCACCCTGTAGTCAGCTCTGGCAGAAAATTTGGTTGATACTTCCAGACTATACTTTCGATGGACTATACCTGTATATAATTTGACGATGGCAGTATATATAGTTTTTGAGGATTAATTTTTTTATTTTTTATTTTCACGTTTCCACCCTGTAGTCAGCTTTGGCAGAGAATCGTTGATACTTCTAGACCCTACTTTCAATTGACTATACCCTTACAGAATTTGAAGTTGGCAATATTATTAGTTTTCGGGAAATTTTTTTTCAAAATTTTTTGTTTTCACCCTGTAGTCAGCTTTGGCAGATAACTTTTCCAATACTTCCTGACTCTTGTTTCAATGAATTTTTCTTGCACGTAATTTGACGATATCAGTATGTACAGTTTTTGAGGAAATTACTCTGGAATTTACAGTACAATTCAACAAGGAAATATTTCTGTATAGGGTTGTTGTGGTGGTGAAAAGGAATGCACGTGACACAAAAGCCTCTGAACAGTCATTGGTGAAAGGATCGAAAAAATAATAAAGAAGTTTAATTTATTTCAGTGTGGAATCCGCGGATTAATTCAGAAATCCACACAGCGTGATTCTAATGTCATTTTTTCATTCAACATGCTCTTTCCATCCGTGCACACGGACATCGGGGCTTAACTCCACATTAATTTTTATCATTTTCATGATTTTCAGTCGCTTTCATATTATAATGTTCAATATTGAAAGAATAAAGGACAAAAAGGAAAGGAGTTGTTTTATTTTACGAAATCCTGAAATCAGTACAATTTCTGTACCCGAAAGTAAAGGAGGGAAACACGCCACTGATCATTCGGAAATGTTCGGAAAATTTAGCTGCTAACTTCACATCGGTCCTAAAAAAAATCCCGTGAGAGACTATAGGAATTATTGTACACATCGTCTTTTCAAGCAACTGCAGTGTATACAAAACTTTATTCCCAGTTTTTCTGGGAAGCTACCTAAGAAACAAACTCAATTATAAATTCTCAATAGTTTAGAAATTTTCCGCTCAGATTTATAATGCAGTTGCCATTTTGTATGGTTTCCGATTTCCGTAACAGCATCGCCGACAGCAAATTGAAAGTTTTCAACTATATTTCAGTTTGTTGGCAAATACATCTACACGTGAACTCAATTAATTGAATCGAATCGTACAACTGGTTCGTTCGGTAATCCCACATGATTCGCAGAATTAGTTTTGCAATTACAAATTACTGCCCAAATAGCTGGGCATTACAAACATATTTCGAAGAATATCAGGGTAGGACTGGTTGGATATTCACTGCGTCAGTGTAGTATTCCAAGTGATGAAAGTAGCTTGGTTATCGAAATTCGCATGTACGAGTGAAAATATTTGTATTGTCAAAGGGAAAATAGTATTTGTTCTCAATAATATCATAACTAAAGCGGGCATTTTCAAAAAAAATTAAGCCCATATGAGAGTTTCATCTTCATTACAGTAGGATTTAGTTGTTGACAAACTCATACGGAAATATATGATGAAAGGCTTCATAACCAGGGGTATCACTTGATCATTTAACAAAGAAATACGTACAAATCGTATCAGCACTGGAAAATTTGTGCAATAAGGAGAACCTCGTGGTATTGTAACGGTCGTAATTTATAACAGTGCCAATTCATCACGGTGCCAATTCATCACGATGCCAATTCATCACGGTGCCAATTCATCAACACTTTGCTAATAGACCAGGGGATAGTGACAGATGTTGGGATACAATTTTACTCAGTAAACCTTTTGGAGGGCAGTATTGTCCGTATATCCTCATGATAATAATGCATGAATCAAAGAGTCGTAGTAGGTTCTTCATTTTAAATTATTATTATTTCAATTATTGTTATTATTCGAGTACGATTTCAATCAGGCTGCCATGTGTTTCGTGATGAAATAATAAAACTAAAATACTCGAAAAGCCATCGACAGGCCGTTAGGGTGGGTCTCAATGGCTGGTACGGTCACGTGAACTTGTATTTGAAAAAGAGAATTCTCCGCCCACCCTAACGGTAAGCCAATGATTTTTCGAGTATTTCAGTTCTATTATTTCATTACAAAACACAAGGCATCCTGATTAGAATCGTACCAAAACACATAATTTTCGAAAATACTATTATTATTCAATATGAAGAACCTACGACGACTCTTTGATCCATCAGGATATACGGAAATTATTGTTCTCCAAAAGACATACTGAGTAACATCCTGTCACAAAATCTGTCACTATCCCCCGGTCTATAAGCACTGAAGGTGTAAATACTACAATGCGTTGAAAACCGTTACAAGAAGTTTTTCTTGGGGACCGACGTTCAAAATTGGATGTGGAGATGGTTGTGGAGATACTGCAGGTGAGCGTTGAGGTGATTGTGAACAATTCACCTTACCTGTACAAAAATGTGGGCACTAACTAGTTTCCTTCTAAAGCAGGTTCGATACTAGCTTCTTCCTGAAGCACTAGGAAATCGGAAAAAGCTAATTCCCAAAATTATAACCCTGTATATTGAATCAAGTTTAAAACGAACAACCAGTACATTCAAGATCTCTGAAAATATTTAAATTTTTGTTGCACCTAAATCGTAACGTTTGTGAGTATATGTAACGCATAGACTAAATTAAATTGCAACGAATAAACAGTGCACTAAAAGGTAAATCAGATATTGTATAAGTTGATATTGCAACAAAAGATGTAAGACGCTAAACCTGAATATGTAAACTATGTATTTTCATACATAAACGAGAAAGTATTTCAGGGGATTATACCGTACGGAAAGTATACCTTACTAAATTCACCAAATTATGATCAACCGACGGCGAATGGATCCATTTGCAGAGGTTACTTTTTTGCAAAATCGTGCTCTTTCCACTGATGTCAGTGGCTTTCCGCAAATATTTCACAAAATAAATTAATTGAGTAACTATCCTGTATGTTATTTTAAATCTCGGAAATATAATGCTACGATAATTTCAGGGTGTTTACCATTCTCAAAAATGATATAATATGTTTAATAAATAAACAGTAATGAATATTTCACTCGTTTTCATTCACTTAATTCTAACCATACGGACTCTGCATTTCCAACAGGAAATTTGGAACAAAAATCGTTGCCATGGAATCTTCAACCAATTATCTAGGGGCATCTAGGGGATCTACATCCTCCAAAACGAAATCTCTGGCTGTTGCAATAACAAAATTTCTGTATCCAAAACAAAATTCTTCATTCATTCAGGCATACAAAATTCCATACAAATATACCAGGAGTTGTAAGACGGGTGTTTGATTGAGCGATTTACCCGAAATCAAAGTCGCTAGGAAGCCACGACGCTCCAAAATCAACGACGCACTACTCAAACTACTACAGTAATAGTTCCATGATTTCGTCCTGGCCAATAGATATCTTCGGATATAAAATATTGCGTATCGGCTAGCAGCCTTGCACTCTGACAATTTCCTTGATCCTCACACACTGAACTCTATCGGAAAGTCTCTCCTGGAAATCTACCTCTCTCAAAGTTCAGTATTTGACATTTTGAGCAGCGTTACCAACAAATCTCTTTGTAACCACCAATAAGTTGCGTTTTCTTCGCGAAAACCAAACTCGAGCGAAACCGGTTAACAAGACCTCCATGTACAAAACGACAGTAGAAAAACCCTGGTATAGAAAGAAAACACACGGAGTCTATCGGGACGTGTCCAACGTCTATTCGCAGCGATTGGTCAACTAGGGGCGAGCGGTGCGAAGTCAAACAATAACTGCCGAACAAATTGACACCTTACAACACGCCCCTAGTAGTAAGATAATCTTGAATAGCCAATTATTTGGAATTTTATATCAAGTGTCACAGAAGGTGAAATATGTGGGAAACACCCCAGATCAGAAACTAACATGGAACACACATATGCAGAAAAACGAGAATGGCGTTGAAGACCTCCTGTACGTATAAACTGAGCAGACAAACCACGATTTGTTTACTAGCTGAACTCAAGATGCTAGACATACGATAACTCTGAGATAGTGTGGCCTAAAACAGACCAAAGTAGTGCGAAATTGAAACTATCAAAAATCCAGAAACTTTCCTTATAATTCTTTATAAACTGACGCATCAGATCAGGAAAAATCTACAATGCTTTCAAATCTGCAATAGTAAAACAGTTGTTCAAGAAAGGAAACAGATTATCTCAGGCAGAATTTTCAAAATTATTATTGAAACATGCATGATATTGAAATTCTGGCAGATAACCAATTCGGCTTTAGGGAAAATAGGTCAGCAGATGACGCAATCACTTACCTCACGTCAAAAATCAGTGATTACATTGAAAAAAAAAATGATTCACGTTGAGTTCTTGTCGACCTCGCGGAAGCGTTTGATACTGTCAGCCATAAACACCTTTAGAAGATCTTGCACCTCATAGGCATTAGAGGGCCAACGCTTGATTTATTGATGGGTAACCTAACTGAGAGAATACATGAAGTCAAAATGAATGAACCAAGAGCGACCTCAAATTAATGTAGTATGATGTACCCCAGCTCTTGGCCCACTTCTGTTTAACTTATATACAGGGTGTTTCTTAAAAACGTGTAGAAAATTTAGTAGCGTGTTGCTGACACCAAAATAAGAAGAAAAGTTCCAATAAACATATGTCGCAAATTATTCGTTTCTGAGATACAGAGTGTCAAAGTTGAATTCTGATTTTTATTTTTTGTGAATAATTTCAAAATAATTTTGATATTTGGGTAAAGTTTGGTATCTGGGAATATTTATCATTGAGTTTATTTAAAAATATATTCTTGGTAGAGGTCACTGAGAGCAACTGCTTTCGAGTTATTGAGATTTGAAATAATCGATGCAAATGATTTTGAATGATAAGAATTTTTAATTAAAAATAAATTCAATTAGAAATTAGTTTTTTCGCAATTGACATAAAATTTGATTTTGTCATTGAAAAATCATCCCAGATACCAAGCTTTACTCGAATATCACAAATATTTTGGAATTTATTCACAAAAAAACAAATATAAGAATTAAACTTTGAAACTCTGTATCTTAGAAATGAATAACTTGCGGACATGTGTTTATAGGAACTTTTTTTCTTATTTTGACGTCAGCAACATGCTCCTGAAGTTTCTACACGTATTTAAGAAACACCCTGTATAAATGATTTGTTGAAACTACCACTGAATAGACAAATTGTGCGTTTCGCCGATGATACGGCCATCATTTCTGAGGATTCTTTTGAAACTAAAGCAGAAAGTGATCTAACTAAAATCCTCAATTGGTTGAAAATCTGACTATCAACAATAAATTATCCTTCCATTTACATCACATTCTAAATACCTACCAAACTATGACTCATTGATGGTCAGCATTGATGAACATCAAACCATTCCAACAATTAGTGTGGAAAATGCCAAGAAGTTATGTGTATCCATCGATAACACCTTGAAGTGGGATATAAATACCAATAACATAACAAACGAACTTCGCTTAATCTCATATAAGTTCAAATATCTATCACATATTCTTGCCACAGTCCACCAACCATAAACCTCATAACCTCATAACTACCCTACACATCAATTTTATATACAGAGTGTGTCATGTAAAACGAAACAGCGGCTCTGTAGGTCGGGAGTTATATAAAAACATCGTTCGCGATGAAATTCACTCGAAATACATTCCATCCCTCTTACCGCCACCCTTGAATTTCTAAATGGCATCATATGGCAAGTGATACCTCATTTGAAAGGTATTTTCCTTAATATTAAACAATAAAAATATATCAATTCTATCAATTCCTTTTCGAGATATAGGAATTTGAAGTTGGGCAGTCACTTTTTATTTACTCAATCGATACAAACAATATCTGATAAAGCAACTTTCGCAATATTTATTATTGTCAATGAACTAAATGTTTGAACTGTCTACCGCACATTTCCATAAAATAGTACAAGTTCTGTTCAAAATGAGACCTCATATTTCGTAGCATTTCCGGCGTTATTCGACGGCATTCTTCAATAATTCTACTTCGTAAATCTTCCAGAGATTCTGGTTCGGTTGCATAGATTTTGTTTTTCAAGTGACCCCACAGGAAAATGTCGGGTGGGGCCAAATCTGAAGATCTGGCTGGCCACTCTATAGAGCCTCTTCTTCCAATCCAACTTCTAGAAAGCATTATATCCAAAAACACCCTAAAAGGCTGTGCATAATGCGGAGGTGTCCTGACTTGTTGAAATATCAAGTGGTCTTCATGGTAACGATCGTCGTTTCTTATGATATCTACTAATTGTGGATGAACAAATTCATTCAATGATACCAAATAAGTTTTTCCTATCAGGTTTCCGTCGAGAAATACTGGACCCCAAAAATACCGCCTCAGACATTGAGTTTTTGGAGAGTTTGAGTATGGACTTCATGGAAAACATGTGGATTGGCATCTGACCAATAACGACAATTATGACGATTCACAGTCGAATTCAAAAGGAATGTAGAATCATCAGAAAAACAGATTTTGAAAAGGAAATTCTCATCAGCATCTATTCTCGTAGTTATAATTTCACAAAATTCCTGTCGCCTATCAAAGTCATCTTCATTCAATTGGTGTACCAAATGTATTTTGTAGGGGTGAAATTTGTGATGTTTCAGGATTCGGCGGATACTGGTTCACTTGATATTGGTAACACTAGCCAATTTCCTTGTCCTCAATGTTGGGTCTGCATCTGTTATATTTTTCTCTATGATTGCATGTGCATTCTCATCTGGAGATTATCACCATTGTAGTTTGTAATTCATAACAATTTCAATACATATTTTCATTTAAAGTTTCCTCAAACCGACGCGGGAACGCGGGAGCGGAAGCGGGAACGAAATGAATCCGATACTAAAATCCATAGTAGGACATACCGGTGTGATTATTCGTATTCCGAAATGCATACAAGCAAAGAAATATGTATTGTTTGTTACGTGTACTGTTTTTCTAGCAACTCGCACGGTTCCAAAGTTCCGATCCCGCTCCCGCTCCCGCGTTTCCGCGTTGGTTTGACGGAACCTTTATAGTTGGAAAGCTTTGTTGATGAGTTGAAAAACTTCTGAAATCAAGGTATTTTTGACTTTGACTCATTATGTTTGTTATGGTTGAAAATCAAATTTTAACATCGGTTTGCAGATGAGACTATTCTCTTACCTTATATTGTGTAAGATCCTGAAACCTTGCTATCGATTCTACATTTTATTTTGATGAACATTCGCCTATAGTATGGTATAAATTTGACCACTGAATCTCTTTCTGTTTATTGTTATTGGTACCTACGATTGTGTATGTGTTCTGGGCATTTTCCATTTTAATCATTTCATCATATTGGTTTTCATCTTATTATTGTTTGAGTGAAATATTTTCGTAACATTACATTGTTTTTCAGCTTGATAGAACGTTCAAAATGTTAGTATTTGTTACGATATTTGTGAGGTTATCATTTCTGACAGTAGTCGATTTGAGCGAGTTGTTTCTGTCAGTAGTTCAGTTCTATACTTGAGATTTTGTTCGTGAAGTAGGCTTGTTGAGTTGATTTCTCTTGCGCTTTAGTGACGTCATTCATTGGTTTGTTGGTTGCAAAACATTATTCGCACGGAGGGTGACTTATAGTTGATTTGATTTTGATCATACTATATCTTCTGACCTTTACTAACCATTACACTACTATAGGACTTTTCGGAAACCTACTCGGGTTGATGAGGTCCCTTAACCTGAGTTGAAACTTCAGTGTTGCATACGACAATCACTGACTCGGGTTAATTTCTTGGATCGGGTTAGTAACCCTAAGTAAGTTTCCGATAAGCCCATATGTTGTTAAATATTCGTTGCCAATAATATTTAATGAAAATCAGTTCTGCACGAATGCCGCCAATTTTCATGGCGAAAAGCATGCCGCGAATGCGGCCCGTTTACGATGTGCGCTTGCGCGTCATCAGTGTAGTTTGGGTACATCGTTGCCAAGTTTGAAAATAATTTGGTGTTCCAATTCAGAGTTTTTTGTTATGAGGCAATAAAACACATGTCATTTGAAAGAGAGAAATTTGACAGCGTATTTAGGACTTTTTAAAACCGAAAGTAACCTTTTAGAGATAGATTACTCCAAATTTTAGGCGCGAAAGAAATTTATTTAAAACAATAATGTACCCTATGCTACTGTTATTATAATGACCGTGCAACAGTGCTTTTTCATCAACAGGAAGACTTGTCACTAAGATCTGTCACTCTTGTCAGAGACAGACTCGGTTTTTTAAATTTTAGATTTTGTCTTGACGTTTTATGTGGTGTTTGTTGTTATTGGCTATTCCTTCACCTTTCGTGAATTTGCATTAATCTTGTTCCTTTAAAGACAATTTCTAATAAAGCCGTTTCTTCCTAAAAATAAACAATGAACTGTCTAGTATTGTGTAAAGGAAAAATACCTGAAATAAATCATTTTTTTCCTTATAAAGATTCATGTGAAAACTACAATAGAATAATTTTAAACCTAGTGCAGTACCAATACTATCTGCGAAGCATGAATGGCGAATGATACAACTTTCTACCACACCGCTTATATTATGAGTTCTAAATTCCTACAAAAAGTACTAAACATACACAGAATCGCCTCAGAAAATTGATGTCAATATGGAAGTGCTTTCCTTTGATGGAAAGGAAAATGCTTCTGGTCTCACTTTTTCATGCACCCCCATTTTGGAAATTGCACTAAGGTAATACAACCAGAAATACTTGTAGAAGTAGCATGTTAATCTCTTCAAATGATTTAAATTAAATGCAGTTGCGTATTTTGACAAGAATCGTTCTAGAAAAAAAAACCTTCCAAGCATCCAATTTTATAAATCCAATTTGAGTTGAAATTATTAATGATATTAGCTAAAGTAAATTTTCATAGTTTTTTGTACTTTCAATTTATTTTCCAATCCAGTGCTTCCTTGAAATCTGCACCGACGATTTGGGGTGGTTCCGTAGGTTTTTGTTGGTTAACTACAGCTGAAAAGTGAATGTGATACCAAAAATCGCTTCAGAGCGGTAAATAATAATAATAAGCGTACTCTACTTTCTGATGGCCTTTGCTGAATATTCGGGATCATAAATATGTGAAAAAATGTATTCAAATCGGCTAAATACAAATAACAGGTATAAGCACAATCTTATTCTTCGAATTCAGAATTAACGTTTGTTAATCTTCACAAGTACCATAATATTTTGCTAAAACCGGGCTTGTTACAAAAATCACTAATGACGCGCTTGCGCATTGCGGATTAGCCTGAACTTTTTACAACACTTTTAACATGGGGAATAGCATTTTAGAGTAAGTATATTATATATATTCCTATGTTTAAGACACACGAATATTTTTCATGTTTCTGACTTTTGACTTTCTGGAAAAGGAAATAGATTTTTTTGAAAATAGCGTTGTTTTGATTTCTTGGAGAGAACCATCTTATCGAACTTCCTCTTCCGTGTGCTGCGTTGTTGAAGCAGGTGTGTGACCAGACGCATGTAATCAATTTTGGGTATTTTATCACGTTATCGTGGATTTCATTGATTTTACATGTGTAATAGTCCAGGAGCCCGGTAACAATTTGGTCAGTCATTTCCTCTCAACCGATATTAAGTGGAATGCATCAGAGAGTCGTATTATAAAGATTCGTGAACGTCAGCTGCGATTCCGTTGGTGTGGGGGGGGGGGATGATCAGCACAGTAGCTTCCTACGCACGAAGAAAAAAAATATATTCAATTATGTCCTCCTTTCCGGAAACATGTTAAATTGACGCAATCCGAATATAAAGTAAAATTTTATTTGAGAGGAAATCATAGAAGGTATAATTTTTTTTGTGTTCGACCAACTAGCTGTCGTATAATACACCATGCTATAGTCAGCTGATTTTTTCTTCCTTCAAGATATTGCTTTAGCGATAATTTAACATGTTTTCAGGTAGGAAAACAAAATTGAATAAATTTCTTTTTCTTTGTGCGTGGGAGGCTACCACCGCTCATCCCCCCCACGGAACCGCAGCTGACGTTCACGAAGCTTTATAATATAACTCTCTGATGCATTCCACTAATTTTCGCTTGAGAGGAACTTGGTCATGGAAATCTGTCACTGGCTCCCGAGCTATAATAATCTCGGGTGATATTTGTGGACTTGTATAGTCATTTTGGTATTTGATATTATATCACCGAGAGAACCTGTGGGATTTAACGTTAATGTCACACACCGCCATTTTGGAAGCCTCGAGTCCATATTATTAGAATTTTGTTGCTGCCTTTCATTGTTTTCTTTGGAGTGATACTTCCATTCCACCTGGTAAACCGTAATACCATGATTAGTTAGAATCCACCCACGAAAACGAAAGTATTGGATCTTCCAGTTGTACCAAGCTACTTGACTGGCCACGTATTATCGATCTAACTGTCCATTCCATCCACCTCAGGACATTGCTAGTCTTGGAGGGAGGAACCAACTATCGGTAGTCTGAGCAGGTGAAGTTGGTGGGCCTTCCCGTATTCCGCCATTTATACTTGTCGAGCAGTCTTTTTCATCCACCTCAGGACACTGAAAGTCTTGGAGGGACAGGAGGGACCGTTCACAAGTAGTCTGCAGTGGTGAAGAAACCGAAAGACTGGAGTCTTCGAGTTACCCGTCCCTAGATTGTTGACAAGTGGACAAAGGGATCAGTAAGTTGTTAGTAGCTGCTGAGAGGGCAAAAGTGTTGGACTTTCCAGTTGTACCAAGACCACAGCTGCCCTGAGCCACTTCGCTGAAGGAGTACAGATTGGTGTAACTATAGCCATCTTATATTTCAACTTTTTACCATATATTATTCAAAATTTACGGAACCTCTCTTGGCATAATTTTATTCTATTGGGTTTGGACAGCAGTGGGGAAGCACACGGATAGAGCACATTTTTATATTATTTTCCTAATTTACGAAACCTTTCTTGGACTATATTCATTTATTATTAATTTTTGATTTGATTTCATTAATAATCCAGATTTCTAATTGGATATTATCATTCATTGTTTCACGAGGGTACTTCATGAAGTTATTTACCCTATTATAATTATTATCAATATTGGATATATTTGCTAGACACCATCAGTGTGGACATTTATTTAGTTAACCAGTTTGTCATATTATATTTGCTTTTGATAGTGTACTTCAGGGCAATATTTCACTACTATAATTATTAATATTATTTATAGTTATCAGTTGTATTGATTGGTATTTGTTGCACACCATCTGTGTGCAGATTTATTTATTTGGGTTATAGATTTACCATATTATTTGAATGGTTTACTTGAGATATATTTAATTATATATTATAATTGATTATTTGATTATTGTGGTCCACTATCAAAGTGGAAGATATTTGTACAATTAATTTTATGGTTTACAAACCTAATAATTTTTGATAACCTATATTTATAGATATTTGTTGTTCTCTACCTTAGACTTTGAGTCCCAATTAACTAGTACTTTCCAGGTGGTCACCTTCTCACTTGTCAGCCCTTTGTGATCACAACGGGAGCTTGGAAGGCATCGAACCAACACTGTACCAGGTACTCAATTATTTGAAAGATTGGTCTCCATCATACGGATTATTAGAGATTTGTAAACTGAGCGTTTCATTCCAACCCTAACCCCAATACTCAAACAGGGTAGTCTTCATACTACATACCACCAGTGCTTGTATTATTTAATATTATTATAAATTCCATTTAGAAATCTCCTTAGAGATCTAGAGCAGTCTGTGTTTTGGGCTGGCTTCATCAACTCACTGGCGCGGTATAAATTTTAGAAAGAACCCATGGCACCCGAATTGAGTTAGTCGGTGACTGCTGTTTTCATTTGCTTTCTGATGGTTTTTAATTATTAATATGATACTTCTTCTTTTTTTATATAAAGAAGCGTAGCATGTTTCTTGATGAACTTTTTTGGTTGATAAAAATGCCTTGAACTTCTGAGTCAACCCTTTTCCAAATCGGAAGTTGCAATGGGAAAAATATCAATATGAATATGAATTCTGGTCCCCACCTATGTCAATAAGTTGTTTTGATCGACCTGTGCAATGGAGGGTCAACCAGTATGAAAAAATTAAAATAAAGTAAAGACAGTGTCTATGACTACTAAATCCTAATAAGACCTCAATTTAAAGTTCAAACGGACGGAGTAATAAGGAGTAATCGACTTCTAAATCACAGATTTCACATCGAATTTATTCTTTCCCACACCCCCCATGAAATCAAAGTTGTATATAAGTTATTTCCCGAAGATCCCAAGAGACGACACAGAATCGCAGAGAATGGGAACTTGTTGAGAAACATTTGATCTGATGAGACCCGATTTACAAACAAAAACAACTTGGTTTGAATGTTTGAAGTCTTGTGTTACAACTTCTAAAACTTGTGGATTAAAACTTTCAATTATTTCGCAACAGTATGCCGGGGAGATGTATCAAGGGCTGTTAATAATTGCTGGAAACATTTTGACATAAATGGTGTTCCGTGAGTGCAGTTTGCTTTCCTTGGTCTAGATGACAGTCGCTATCTGAATCGATAGGCTGGGATATCTGGATTTTTCTTCAATAAATAATAAATATTCTAATAGGTTCCACCGGTAACATATGATTCTCAAAACTAAATCATAATACATTCATACAGAATAAATTTGTAGTGTTCAGAATATAACAACGAAAAAAAGGAGATCAGTTACATTTTAAAGTTTTGGAGGATATCAATAACGAGTTCCTAAGAGTCATAATTAAATAAAAGCAATTAGCCGTATAGGTCCTTACCGAGTTTGACGTGGCTCGACATTCAATTAAATATCTGCAATTATGAAACCTATCGAGAAAAAACTTGATTATTTTGTACAATAGTCTCGCTGAATCAATTCTCAGACTTTGCATAGACCGAGGGTGAAACAACTTCTTTAAATCTCGTACAGCTAGAAATTTTGAGTCATTTAAGTAAATTTTCAGTCATTAAATCTTCCGCTTCAATCATCGGTTTGAGTCTTTCAGTCATCGGCTTGAGTCTTTCAGTCACCAGTTTGAGTCTTTCAGTCATTTCAATATTTTAAGTCTCGTACACATTTTAGCGAGATGTTTCCCCCTTGGCATAGACGCATGGGGTGGTGTTTTCATTACCACTCTACAATTATTACAGACAGCACAAAATACGTTGATTAAGGTCATTGTTTGAGGATGAGACAAATTTTATCCAAAGTTTGGCCAATAACGATTTTTAAAATTAAATGCCCTGTATGAGAGACTGAATGCATTGCGTAAAAAAGAGAACAAAACAAAAAATATATATAAGAATTGAGAATATTGAGTTCTGTTTTAAACTTATTCAACGAGAAGAGTTTGAAGGAGTTCGTGCGAGTCGTTCCAGAGAGTTTCTGTTTTTATGGATCAAGAGAGATACTTTATAGATATACAGATTTGAAATTGTGAATATATTGTTCCTGCATAAACCCTGAGACCAAAAAGTATTCGGATAGCTCGTTTTTGAATTGTAAAACTTGAATGCGATGAAAATGCTGTACCCCAAAATTCGATACCATATTGCAAAACTCTGTGGAACTACGCATAGTATACTGTCTTGGCAACTGCTTCATATGTAGTAATTTTGATGGTCTGTGATAAGGCATATACCGGGTGTCCGCGGAAGGTGGCTCGCCCCTATAACACTGATAAAACGGATTTTTGCGTTGATTCAAGCAGATTGTATTCTTGAATAGGTCCAACCAAATATTAGTTTTTTTGACGGAATCCTCTTGGCCACTTACAAGAAAAATATTTTGAAACAAGTGAACACTTGCTTCATAAGTTGGTTGAGGCAAGAATATTTTAGCTTCAATAATGGGCACTTTTTTTGTTGAATCTGGGAGTAGGTTGAGACAATAACATTGCAATTTCAATAATGTATACTATTCTTCTAACAACTTAGAGGTTGAGTTCAAATCTGCACTTTGCACTTGGTTATAAAATATAGAATGGAAGTCATTTTCATTTTGGCAACATTGAATAGATTAAACAAAGCATAGATTCACAACTACGAACAATTTAGGTATAAATAATGGTTTTATACGCATAGCCTCATAACCTCCAACCCAAATGGTCAAACTGGATGAAATGGTCGGAATGGAAGTAGAATTCAGAGGTCGGAGTGTCACCAGCTGCTTTGATTGCTCATTGGTTGAATGTGTCACGTGGCACGGGTAGTGATATCTACCAAGGAATTATATTCTTGTGTCAAGAGGATTATGTTTCACAATGAGTTAATGTGAATGTTTTCTAGGATGAAGAGTATAATGTTTTCACTGCAAGCAAATTCATTTCGAGAGAATTTATGTAAGGAAGCAAACACCTCAATCAGCTTGAACTGGGAGTATATTCATTGATTAGAAATGATTATTCTTTTCAGAAGATTATTCTATTCAAGAGTATGTATATTCTTGATTGAAGAAATCTTTTTTATCTGTGAACTTTTTTGTTTTTGAAGATATTGAAATGAAATTTGAAGGATCTGCATAAGACATAAAACTGCCTTTTTAACGATTTACTCAAGTTCATGCAACTTCCGGTGAAACCGGAAGTGACATATACTTTCGATTTTTGAATGGGACACCCAAGTATATTATCTTTTTTGTCTATATATGTCATTCGGAATACAACTCAAGATACAACCATGTATCATTTGTCACTTTTTGTAACTAACTTTCTTTTAATTCTGAATTTAATTTTTCAATCTAGAATGCTATTGACACGTTCAAATCAATAATTGTAGCCCTAAAATTTTGGGAAGAATATCAACTTCACTGTTTTCGGTCAAAATGTATGTGCTATATGAAATTGAATTTTTAAGTTGAAATTACAAATTTGCTTTCAAATGGTATCATGGTGGCTCATCGTGTTAGGAAAAAGACCATTTCATTACGAATAATTTGATAACCCACACTAATGGGTTTCAAACAAAGTTCCGTTAAAAAACTCAAAAAACTACGTCATGTTCTATAAAATAAAGCAACTTTTGGTATTGAAATAAGATTTAAATGCATCGAGTTACATTTGACAAACACAACTGATAAAGCAAAATCATTATGGAGGTCGACTTCTTATTTTACCTCGCTTTGAGGTAAATTAAGTATTTAATGTGGAATTATTTGAAGAACATGTTTATGATAACATTTATGCAACAAAATGTTTTATTAGCTTTTGGATTATTGATCTTGTTTCATAAGTTGTGTTGGTTACAGGTTGCTTGATGCATTTAAATCTTATTTTAATCTCTCAAAATCCTTCTTTTTGAGAAATTTCTAATATAATTTTTCAATGTTTTTTAACGGAAGTTTGTTTGTAACCTAATAATGTGCAGTATCAAATTAATTGAATTCAAATGCTTTTTTCTCTTAACCCACCGAGCCACTATGATGCCATTTGAAAAAAAAAATAGTAATAGAAATTTCAAAAACATCATAACTGTATTATTCTCAAAATTTTAGAACTGAAATTAGTGATTTCAAGATGTCATAGCCCTCTAGAATAAAGAATAAATTTAAAAACAAGAATAAAATTCGGTTACAAAAAGTGGTGGTGGTTGCATTCAGTTTGTCATAAGAAGACGAGAGAAGTGAAGATATACCGGATGTCTCATTTGAAAATCTAAAATTTTTGTCACTTCCGGCGAAACGAAGAGTTGCATGAAGTTGAGTTTCGTGTCAAAAGATGCAGTTTTATGTCTTATACAGATCCTCTAAATTTCATTCCATTATTTCCAAAAACAAAAAAGTTGTAGTGGCGAGCCACTTTCCGCGGACACCCGGTATTGGTTTGCATAATTTGGAATTCATTTGGCTGAAGTTAATTTACTGTCAACAAGGATACCTAGGAACTTTGTTGCATCTGATGGACTAATCGACTGGTGCCTATTAGATCAAGCTACACAGGGCGTCCCTCCGGGAATTGCATCGATCAATATATAGAAAACCATAGGTGGACCAAATTTGAAAATTTGGGAGTTCACTATTGTTGATAAGTGCTATCCGGCTAAAATATTTTGAAGATTGTGGCATTTCGGGTTGTACCGGAAGTGGACCCCAACTTCGTTATTTTAAATGGGACACCCTGTATATTATCAAGGTTTTAGATTTTACGCATGATTCTGGACATGTTTAATATATAATGTCCTATACCCAAGTCTAACCGTTTTCGAAATATTTCAAATTTTAAGTTGAAAATTGCGTTTGAAGACCGAAAACATTTTTTTTTTTTTTTTGCACATGATCATTTATTTTCGATTGTGTATCAATTTATTCGTAGGAGAGGACCCAATTAAGTAGAATTTCGATATCAATTCAATTAGAGTCATACAGGGCGTTCACCAGAAAATGATATAGATCCGGTTGAAAAAATTATTGTAAGTCCATTTTTTCAAATGGAATCCCTCCAATTTTATATTCTCATTCGATTCGGCATCGAAAATGAAGCTAACTTTGAATAAGGTTATCTATGCCTACACTCAACAGTTTTCGAAATATTGGCGAATTAACATATCTCAGTTCCAGAAAATCTCGTATTCTTGAGTTTACTTATTCTTGGTTGGCCATGGCGCCCGCGTTGCGTTGGAAACAATCAACTGCCACGAAAATGTCATTGTAATCAATCATGCCGGCTCGTTTGAATTATTCGAATGAAGATTACTTAAATCTATTTATTATTTATGGCGAATGTAATAGGGTTATCTCAAGAACATGTGATATATTTGCAATTCGGTATCCGCAGAAGCCCTCACAAAATACTGTTAAACTTCAAAAACTTTGGATCCGTCAAAGCAAGAGTGCAGAGAAACAAGCCAATTGTTGATGATGAAGATATTGAAATTGCCATTTTGGGATATTTTGCTGCATATGCAACAATATCTATGAGACAAATTGCAAGAGAATCAGGATTGTCAAAAAACTCAGTACACAGAATACTGCGCAAACATAAATTTCACCCATATAAGTTCTCCATAGTTCAGCACCTGAAAGAAACAGATTTTCCACGAAGAGTGAGATTTTGTGAATTCGTTTTAACTTGGTCGCAAGGGAACCAATTATTTTTGGATAATATTATATGGACAGACGAAGCTAAAGGACCCCGCAAACACCTTATGGAATTTGGGTCTTGGTGGATTTTTTTGAATTTTTGGTATGATGTAGCCCATGTAATTCTCAACTAATGTTACGATTGCGCCAACCTAAAAAAGTGAACAGTTTTGCTGCTAGGGGGCGTTGAAATCACCCCTTGCGCAGAATAGACTATTTATTTTAGAACCCGGTAACAATATTTTCACTTGTTTCATTGTTGCTGATGTTGCACAATATTGTGTTGTTTTATAAAAAAAATCTTACCCCTTCCCCTTTTTCCCCCAACTCCTATAACGAAACGCAAAAAAAATATTTCTCGAGTGCCTTTAAATGAATCGTCGAATGTTTAAATATGCCTAAATAAAGGAAATAGCAATTTTTTATGATTATTTCCCCACCCCCCAAATGACACAAAACGAAAAAGTTTCGGTGGATTTTTCTAAATTTTTGATATGATGCAGTTCAAGTTATTTTGAATAGAAATAAATTGGGTGACAAACCCCAAAAATGAATAGTTTTGATGCTAGGGGGCGTTGAAATCATATCTTGCTCAGAATAGACTATTCATTATTATAGGCGGGAATAATTGTTCTACGTATTTTAGTTGAGGTTATGCTCATTAATTGTGTAAGTTTTTATAAATTGAAAATCTAGAACCTCCCCCTTACCCCTACCCATATTTTAAAACATGAAAAAAAATTATTCTCTACTACTTGTAAATGCTTGATCAAAATACATGTTTTAATCAGCTGAAATTGAGGAAATCGTACAGTTGTTTAATTTCACCTTTACCTCCTTTCAGAAAAATATTGGAGTTCGCTGAATTCTTAGTAGGGAGTAGTTCATGATTTTTGAATATCAATTAATTGGGCGAAAATCTTGAAAATAAATAAAAATTAGTCATCCACAATTTGAATTTGAGGTGGTGATTGAATTAATTTTTTCCGTGTTTTGAAAGAGGGGTTGGGGGTAAGGGGAAGGTTTTAGATTTTCAATTTATAAAAATTTACACAATTGTTCGGCATAAAATACAACAAAAATACGTAGAGATATTGTTTCCGCCTATAATAAAGAATAGTGTATTCTGAGCAAGGTATGATTTCGACTCCCCCTAGCATCAAAACTATTCATTTTTGGGGTTTGTGACCCGATTTATTTCTATTCAAAATAACTTGAACTGCATCATATCAAAAATTCAGAAAAATCCACCGAAATTTTTTCGTTTTGTGTCATTTGGGGGGTGGGGGGATAATCATAAAAAACTGATATTTCCGTTATCTAGGCATATTTATTTGAACATTCGACGATACATTTGAAGGCACTCGAGAAATATTTTTTTTGCATTTCGTAATAGGAGTTGGGGGAAAAAGGGGAGGGGGAAGGAATTTTTTTTATAAAACAGCACAATATTGTGCAACATTAGCAACAATAAAAAAGGTGAAAATATTGTTACCGGGTTCAAAAATAAATAGTCTAAACCTGTGGTAGAAGTCCATTAATCTCAAAGTGGAGTGGTATGGATATACAAATCAGTAAAACGCAAAGTCGTCTCCACAATTTAATTTCCCATCTAGTTCAATAGGATGGTAAAACGGTGACTGACCGCTATCAATCAGATAGCCGTCCAAAAGTAGAAGTAGTACATGTTTCGATCCTATATAGGACCATCATCAGCTATTCAAGAGAATTATGGAGAAGAAAATTAATGTTGTGAAATAAGTATATATCTAATTGTTTAAAAAATTATTAGTATTAAATATAGTTAAATAACCACATGGTTAACACCACAAATAATTAACCATGTGGTTATTTAACTATATTTAATACTAATAATTTTTTAAACAATTAGATATATACTTATTTCACAACATTAATTTTCTTCTCCATAATTCTCTTGAATAGCTGATGATGGTCCTATATAGGATCGAAACATGTACTACTTCTACTTTTGGACGGCTATCTGATTGATAGCGGTCAGTCACCGTTTTACCATCCTATTGAACTAGATGGGAAATTAAATTGTGGAGACGACTTTGCGTTTTACTGATTTGTATAAATAGTCTAATCTGCGCAAGGGATGATTTCAACGCCCCCTAGCAGCAAAACTGTTAATTTTTTTAGGTTGGCCCAATGGTAACATTGGTTGACAATTACATGGACTACATAATACCAAAAATTCAAAAAAATCCACCGGGACCCAAATTCCATAAGGAGTTTGCTGGGTCCTTTACAAAGAATGGTGTCTTCAACCGACATAATTGCCATTATTGGAGTGACTCAAATCAGCATGTATTCAGGGAACTGAATTTTCAAGAGCTTGGTAGTTCAATGTTTATTGTGCGATAAGAAGTGATAGCGTCGTGGCACTGCATTTTTATCAAGAAAACTTAAATGGTAAGTAAAAAACAGGGTAAAGGTAAGCTTATCGGGCTTCTGCGATAATAATGATAATATACAGGGTGTCCCATTTAAAATAACGAAGTAGGGGTCCACTTTCGGTACAACCGGAAGTGCCACAATTTTCAAAATATTTTAGCCGGACAGCACTTATCAACAATAGTGAACTCCCAAATTTTCAAATTCGGCTCACCTATGGTTTTCTATATATTAATCGATGCAGTTCCCGGAGGAACGCCCTTAGAGGTTTTTTCCCCACAAAAAAAAGACGCAAATGGCCCACACTAACTTTCATATGATAGTTCGTTTATGAAAACTCCAGCTTTTGCCCCAGCAAAATCGCTTTGTGGAATTTTCTAAACAAGAAATAGTGAAAAAAATTACAATTTTTTTGGTTTTTTGGAAATATCTCAAAGATTATTCAAGGAATCGTTTTACAGTCAATGGAACTTTTGTAGAGATTTATAAAACCTACAAAATGGATTTTCATACTACCGGATTGGTGCATTTTCTACTGAGAAATCCGAGAAAACCACGAAAAATAGACTATTTTTCAAAAATTTTTAATTTTTATTAGTCTGAAGTTGGAAAAACAATATTGCGGATACTGATAGATAATAATATGTGGTTTAACTGTACGTTCTCTGTCTGATGTGTAGTTTTTGCACAATCGCGTTATAAACACTGTGAGGGCACATCTTGCAAGATGCGCCGATTCAAGAGAAATCGTCGTATTCAAATTTTGTAAACGGCATCTGGAAGTAAAGATCAATATAAAAAATTTGTATATTTTGGATTTTCACCTGAGGGCCAGTTTTTTTATTTCCAGTTAAACTGCATGTTAACCCTTTCTATCCTGGTGTGCACTTTAGTAGATAGCAAATAATCAAATATAAAAACGGGTTAAAATTCAATTTTGTCCGCCACATTCCACTATACATGTTTGCATGCAGGCTTTATTACAAATTCCGCATAATTTCTGACATCAATCCATGAAAAGATGAACACATAACGCCGTTCTTGTTCTGAGAAGGAGGCCATTTACCGAATGTCGTGCAGCTGTTTGTTTATCGTTGTTATTTTGAATTTAACTGAGCAGTGTGGTGTTTTTAAAAATTGTTATTATATAAAAATAGTTAGTTATTGATATAATTACCCGAGTTTATTACAATTTCGAAAATACCTTGGTATTTTGGCCTCTCGAAACCTTGTGTACTATAGTGGATATCAGTACTAAGTGGAGTAAAATTACATGCATATTTTTTTTTGGAAAAACTTAAAAACGTCCTCGGTTCAGATTTTTGCGTACAAAATGAGTAGAAAAGGGTTTATCTATGAAAAGTAGACTATTCAGAAAATGATGATTCTGACATTGACATTCTCAGCGACGAAAATGATGGATGATAAGATGATTCGCACCAACATAGAAGTATTCGTAAAATTTCGGTTATTTTTGTTGTTTGTAGACTAAGAGTGTGCAATTTCTTTTTCATACATGTTTGATGAATCGGATGAATCCTAAAAGTTTTGCATCTAGATGCAAATTCTCCGAGTGCAAAAACAAAACTCACGTAATGTGCCAAAAAAGTATGGTTCATCTATAGAGGACCCCGCACAAATCAAATGAGAAGTGGATTCCAGTCGAATTGGCTGAAATTTGGATATGCTGTAATTTATGCCCTTCTAATCAAAAGTCCCCATGGGCCCGAGACCTAAAAATGGACAGTTTTTCAGGTATCGTAGGTCAAAAGTTGCGACTAGTGCAGATCTCTCACGCGATCGAAAAATAATTCGAATCTCTCACTTTGGGTGGTATATTCTCTCGTCTGCGTATGGCGATTTCACATTTGCAGCATTTTCATCTACATCTATTCGAGTCATGAGTCTTCAGAACATTAGCTTTTGTAGAAACTTGACATTTATTGACAATTCATAAATTGTTAGTATTCCTGTCAAAACTGAACAGTCATCGCCATATTATATAGAGTCAAAATTAAATGTGATCGCTTGGGAGATTTGCACTAGTTGCAACTTTTTCTTTCGATATCTAAATAACTGTCCATTTTTAGGTCTCGGGCCAATAGAGACTTTTGATCAGTAGGGTACAAACTACAACATATCTAAATTTCAGCCAATTTGACAGGGATCCATTTCCCATTTGATTTGTGCGGGGTCCTTTGCGAAAAAACAAAACTGTTTTGTCTAAATCATACTTATAAATGAAAGTTGTAACAATACTTTGTTTTTTACTAAGGTATCCCAAAAATAAATAAAATCACTAATTATCCGAACTTTTTACTTTAGCAATTATTACCTATACCCTTATGTCCCACTGTCCACTGTAGTGCACATATCAAAAGTCAAAAACGGATAAACTTCGCTCTTCCAACAAGTACCAAAAATCTTAGAAAAAATTAAGTAACCTGATGACTAACCATGAAATTTTATCATCTGTTCAAAAAAACTCTGATATGAAAGGGTTAATTAACCAATCGTTAGAATGTGATCGTTCAAACGTTATTCAATTAACCATCTAAACTATTAGTTAGTTATCTGGAACTTAACTGGAACTCAAAAAACTGGCCCTGAGTGGTGGAAAACGTGTTGAAAATGTAGAGGTAAAAAAGTGGCAATGAGAAAGTGCCTTTGGTTTTTTCGAAACTTTTCAAATAACTTCAGAATAAAATAAAAACCAAATCGCAAAATTTCGGTTTTTTCCCAATATCTCCGGAGATAAACAACATTTTTGGGATTTCTCAACATCTATTTATTGACCCCTTGATGGCGCAACTTTTTGTCCATTTGACCTACTGTGTAACTCTTACGGTTACCGAGATCTCCATGCTGTTCGTTCTCATCTTGTGCACACTGTATATAGCGAGTGAAATTATTAGAAGATTAATCCGCAGAAACTCCCTTTAGTTTGTCAAATTTCAATTTAGTGCATATTTTCGTTACCATATATGTATTTATATGTGAAAATTGTATATGTCATGAGTAACTATCTGTTATATATT
Source organism: Chrysolina oricalcia (assembly GCA_944452925.2). Taxonomy (NCBI): domain Eukaryota; kingdom Metazoa; phylum Arthropoda; class Insecta; order Coleoptera; family Chrysomelidae; genus Chrysolina; species Chrysolina oricalcia. The sequence continues at coordinate 45,865,456 of OX101825.2, read as the reverse complement.
TATAAATAATATATTTAATTTATATAGTACTAACTCACCAAATTCCCAAGAAACAACATCTATTAGATGTGAAACTCAAAAAACCAGCCAATAATTCCCTACCTTTGAAATGCGCCACCTGCCACCCACAGAAAACTTCCAATCTCTCGTCATAAACGCACCACGTGTTCTCCCGACGCTCGACGATACTCTCAAGAAGACGCTCCGTAACAGCGTCGCGTCGCGCGGTAACTGGAAGCTGCGAAAGATAGTCCTTTCGGAGTCGCGCCAGCGGATGGGCGCATGCGAAGGATCTTCAACAAACTCTCCGCCTACTGCCTGAATGACTGTTAATTGCTCGAGGATTTCCACCGACCAGTCTCCGAGTTAATCACTCGATGTCACGAGTAGGCATCAAACGGCTAATGCTCGACGGGGGTGCATAAAGGATGTATGAAATAGTATGCGAGGATAACGAGTGTCAAACGGACAGGAAGAATGTGATATCGGGCAGAGTTGCGGAAGTTTAGCTCTCTAGGGGTTTTGCCAATATTTTGGAACAATATGTATTACAACTTCATGAATGCAGTTCCATTCCGTCGGTGGTCATTGATTAAACTTATAGTATAAGATACTACTGAATTGTTGAGAGACTGTAACTGGGAACAACTTGCACCGATACAAGATGTTAACGTGGCAGTGGACTTCTTCTATCACAAAATATATGAAATATTTGACATCTGCGTTCCCAAATTCAAATATAAACAAAAGAATAATTTTCCATTTTGTTATACTCCTGCATGGCATTATCCGAATGTTTCAAGAAAAAGAATTTCATAGTAAACACAAAACTCAATCTGAATTCCACTTGAATGAATACAAAACATTGCGATCCCTTTTGAAACAAGAAATTAAAAAAGGACATAGTTCATACATAGAGAAAATTGAAAATAATATTCACATAGACTCACATTTATTTTGGAATATGATTAATAAAACCAAGCAATCGAATTCTGAAAATTCATACTTCGTAGGACACGATAAAAAGTTGATTAGAGACGCAACTGATATTTCTGAAGGATTTGAGGAATATTTTAAATCTGTTTATGATCGGAACTGATCAAAATATGATTTTGACCACATAAAAAAACCATTTTTCAACCATAGTACTAATATTCCTCATTTGAATTTCAACAGAGTTACGGTGAACGATATCCTTAATGCATTCAAAAAATTAAAACCTAAGTTTTCAGCGGGACCTGATGATATCCCAGGATACATATTCAAAGCTTGTCGCGACTACTTGATGTACCCTCTTCTAGTTATTTTTCAAAAATCTTTGGACTCTGGAATCTTTTCCAATACATTCAAACTCACAAAGGTTACACCTATTCACAAAAAACGTCCTCAAAACGAATTCAATAATTACCGGCCTGTAGCAGTTTTGAACTGTATTGCGAAGATTTTCGTAGGTAATACCAAGTGTTTCGGTGATTATCGAAATAGCAATTGCTTTGAATTTGAGAATCAAATTATGTTGCTTGGCAACATAATTTGATTCGAAACCGAGAAGGAATTAACGATAATAGCCGATAACACGAGTTGTATTTGTTAAGATTATTTCATGAATAAAATCGAAACCATTTTTATTTATTTCCTATTCAAATTAACTAGGAACATTAATCCCGCATTTAGTTCTGAAATTATGCAAATAACAAAACATTTACTTGATATTTCAAACATTCCTTTATTTCAGTTACCAATGACTGAGCGTGTCATTCGTAGTTTCGTCATTGCATGTCTAGTCTACTGCTTCTCGCTCAAGGTTATGTTTTTATAACATTTTGATTTAGTGATTTGATTAATCAACGAGTATGCAAAATTTGTCGAAAATTGTGAAGTTGATATGAATTAATAGTGAGTGCTTATTTAGTTTTGGTCAAAGTTTGGTGTTGTGTCATTATAGCAGCTTGCTAGTGGTAAGTTTGTGTTTTGATAATAACCAATCAGGAATCGAACTACAAAATCGAAAACACATCATATACATATCCAGTAGCCAATCAAGGGCCGAACTACAAAATCGAAAACATGATGTTTTCATTTATCAAAACTAAAATTTCAACCAATCGTAACACGCTATTTTAGCATAAGTGAAATAATCGAATTTATACTATATAATAAACTCTATTCACATGTGCAAAATATGCTATGTATTCAACAACATGGGTTTTGCAAGAAAAAGTCAATTGAAACAAATTTACTATATTTTACAAATTATGTACATGATATTTTAGACAGGAAAGGACAAGTTGATGTGGTATATACTGACTTCCCTAAAGCTTTCGACATAGTCGATCATGACATATTGTTGAAAAAACTAGTTTTATTTGGAGTGAGTGATCCATTATTGAAATTGTTTCTAACATATCTGCAGAATAGACGGCAATATGTTATTTTCAAGGAAACTGAGTCTAAACCATTTACGGCTGGTTCAGGTATTCCACAGGGGTCAAATTTGGGACCGCTTCTCTTTCTACTATTTGTCAATGACTTACCATCAAAAATATCATCACCGTGTTTACTTTTCGCAGATGACTTGAAAATTTTCTTGAAAAATGACGTTTCAATGATTAATTCCAATTGCAGCATGATATTGACAACATACATGATTGGTCCATAGACAATAAATTATATTTTAACATTGATAAATGTGAAGTCATGACCAACAGTCGACAAAAAAATACAAATAATTTAATTTACACCATAGGAAATTCAGCATTGAATAGAGAAAATGTAGTAGTTGACCTGGGCATCACATTCTCTTCTAATCTCAATTTTCAGACACACATTCATAATGTCCTTTCTCAATCATAAAAATTATTTGGTTTTATATAACGTTCTACTTTTCACTTCAGTTCTATCAACTCTATAATATATCTTTATAACACTATGGTTAGAAGCAAATTGGAATTTGGATGCTTGATTTGGACTAATTTTCTAACCAAAGGTAATATAAAACGGATAGACGCCCTCCAAAATAAATTTATTAAATACATTTTTTACAAGAAATTTAACGTTTTCCCTTGCTTTGTATCTTACCAACCATTGAGAATTAAATTTGTTATCACAAAATTGGAACATCGGAGAATTCAACGATGTCTGATTTTTCTTTATAAATTGATAAATTATTATGTCAACTCACCGGAATTACTCCAACAAATAAACTTATACGTACCTGACTATCGTACACGTCCTAGAAGACTTACTTTTTTAGCCAGTGACACAGATAGCTTACAAAAAATATGCCAATTATTCAATGAATACCATTCAGAATTCAGCCTGAATATATTTAGCTCAAGTCTCAGCAATAAACAATTTATAATGATTTTAATGATGTTGCCTTTTTTACGGACTACCCCCTACCCCCTAATTTAACTTAATTACCTAATATAGTTAATATTAATGAATTATTATGTTTTGTTGTAATATTTTGTATTCATGTTGTTAGAAGCAGGAACATGTAATTAGGGTAACCTGTATGTTTCTGATAAATAAATAAATAAAAAAATACTTCTATAGAGAAACTTGACAAAACTGGGGAATATTGCTGTTTTGTTTATTGAGAAAACAAGTACAACATAACATGGGCCAGGTAGCCGATGTTTCAATCACTTTGGCTGTCAGTCGAAGGTTCAAACCCTAGCGACTACAGACATTTTTCTAATAGCCCGAAAAAGTGCAAGGAATCGTACATCAAAAAGTAAGACCTCGTTAATCCTTGGCTCGCACAAGTTTCTACTTCTGAGGGCTACCGTTCGTTAGGGGTGTTAGGGTCAAAATTTAGCAGAGGAGAGCAGTGAATGTGCATATATGTTTCACGCCCATAACCTACCCGATAGCTAAGTTGGACGTGGATTCGACTATATAAATAGATTTCGATAAGATTCAAATATAGTATAATAATATTAATAATATATAGTTTATTGAGTAATAATCATATACATAAAATGGTATATCCGAATTTTTAAACTTCAATAAACCGAGGGTCTCACTAAGGCAAGTAGCCTCTGCGGGAGATTTTTGATTTATTCAATTTAATTTTTTTTTGTATATTATTAGTTAAAACTATCTTATAGATAAAATTATTAATAAATATGAAAAAAATATGTATTAAATTAAGATAAAATTATGTGTGAAAAATAAATTTTTACAGTTAATAAAGTGTAAAAACAATATTATAGATGTGGGGGATTAATTTTCAGGAGCGCTACTCATTCATCGCAAGTGAAAAATCCGAAGCCAACCTGATGGAATGAGACAACCCACTGCACTAATATTACTAAAATAATAAGCAGTACATACCTATAATAGTAAGACAATATATAAATATGTGGAGGTTTTGTTTTCCCTTATGTACATGGATTACTTGGACCAGAATAAATAAATAGGTATGCCTCTTATGGCCGATTTCACCAACTGATTCCTTAAGTTAGGAAATACCTAAATCGAATTTAGGAATGTATACGTGCAATTTGCGCTTCACCAAGCGTTAAAGTAATGATCAAAAGTGATAGAAAATAACAAACGTAGGTATTTCCTATCACTCTTAAGCATTACTAAACGCTTGGTGAAACGCAAATTGCACTTGAGCGTTCCTAAATTCGATATAGGTATTTCCTAACTCTAGGAATCAGTTGGTGAAATCGGCCATTAATTATAAAATATATTGAATTATGTTGCACACTATATGTGCGCAGAAAATGAAATAACCTAAATAATATGCGCTATGATAGAGTGGTGAATCGGTGTAACATGAATATTACACTTTCAGTAAGGGCTATGGCTGTGACGTCGCGGTTATATCTTACAATTAGTTACTGAGTTATGTGATGTTTAAATATTCCTTAGGGGCAATATCTCAATCTTAATCAATCAATTCCAGTTGTAGGTTCTCAATTCAATGCCTTGGTGAGTACAGGTGTGCACAGTAGGTACGACACAATTAAACGAAGAACATAGTATGTCTGCAGTTGGGACGAATACCCATAACAGCGAGTGGTGCAGAAATCGAAATCAACGAAGAAAGGGGGAAACCAAGAAGGAATTCCAAACAACAAAGGAACAGCAGTAATGGAACAGGAACACCAAACAGTAATGGAGCACCAAAAAGTGGTAGAACAGGAAAAATAAACAGTAGTGGAGCACCCTAGAATAAACAATACCAGTCTGACATCTGAATACACTTGTATGGGGCAATTAGTAGAGCCCAAATGCAAATAATTACCTCTATTCAGTTGGAGGATTCTGATAACGAATGCAAATACTAACCTTTATTTAGTTGGAGGGTTCTGGTAATAGCTTTGATTGTTTGTTTGCTGTCTTTGTTCGGCTACAGCCGAACAAAGATTTCTTCGAGAATATGCAGCGTGAAATATCGCAAACAATATGAGGTAATCTCCAGATGTGAATTTTCCCAATATCCAACAGAGATGATCAAAATTTAATTCGACATAGCAAAATTCAGATAGGTTCAATGGCCAAGATATCATAATTTATTCTTCAATCAACGTCGGACACGGAATGAAAATTGACACTCTGAAGTAACGGTCGAAAACTGTCACTATCAGACAAAGGCTTGTTACCTTTGCTTGTTCGTGGTCTATGAGATCAGTCTAGGAACTACCCCGTGCTACTCGGAGCTACTCCTTGAGACAATCGGTCAGAGACTCAGGTGAGCTAAAACGAACCAAACACAAGGAGTTGATGCTTGAGGGGCTGCTGTAAACTAGAATACCTTGAGATAGCAGAAGAAGATGGGGCACAATAGATCTTATCAGGTCGCAGCGCATCAGTCACCGTCCACACTTACCATTACCAAACACAAGCAAGGTCAAGTATTCGAAGAAGAAATATTACGGCTTCGTACTCCAACCATGAAGCAATAGAGTTGTAACCGATAGTATGTTTACAAAATAACGCTATCATGCTGCGAAATACTTCTACTGATAAGTGTCATCCGCAAAATGCGGGTTGCATAACGTTATTAAGTATTTATTTTCAGCTCAAGGTTAGTTTATGTCTGCTCGAACTAGTAGGGCAAAAGTAAGTCCTAAAATTCGAAAAGAGCTGTAAATGACAATGATCAAGTTATCATTTTGAAACAGTGGCGTACAAAGTGGAAAGTTTATCTCAATGACAGAGAATTTCTGACGTTATTATATTTAAACAGAAAGGGTTTTCTAGTGCAACATAAACCCGTAACAAAACGTTATTCAAATATTCATAGTCCACAGACTTATGTAGTTTAATGTATTGTTACGGCTCTTTACCATTGGAGGCGTAGCAAATTTATCTTTGAAATGGCATGTCCGTAAATGACATCGCCGTAGTTGAGATGAGAGAGTACTAAAACACCGCACAGAATTATTTTACACTTTATATTCAAGATGCTCCTGTTAGAGTAATTCATTATAAAGTTACAAAGTGCCTGTTTTATGATGCAGTTAATGTGCTCATTGAGTGAGGAGTCCATGTATGCCTAGATCTTTTTGTGCATTCTGTTGTTGGGATTGCATCGTCATTAATCCTTATATCCAGTTTGTTAGTATTTCTTTCCCTCGCGTGCTTTTTGCCCAAAAGCATGACATATGACTTAGTAGGGTTGATACTCAGGCCAAACTTGTTGGATATCGTGGGTCATGGGCAATTCCCCGACAACAATTCACCGACGGATAATTCCCCAACAACAGTTCACCGACTGGATGATTCCCCGAGAGGATAATTCCCCGACGGGGACTATTCCCCGACAACAATTCACCGACGGGCAATTCACCGACAACAGTTTGTTAGTCTGATCTAACCTGAACGAACTAAATCAGCTCGCAAGTTGGGAGCTTGGGAGTGGAAGGAAAATTCTTTTTGATAGTAGTATTTTATTAGTCTGATCTAACCTGAACGAACTAACCTAGCTCGCAAGTTGGAAGGTCATTATTGGTCATTATTGGTGTTTATGAAATTCATGTGTGCAAATTATGAACAATGTTGACCCCAAAATAGATCCCTGTGGCACCCCGTTCACCACTGCCAGAGGGACTGATTAGTCGCTGTCCAAGATTACCGTCTGATATTGATGAGAAAGACAATTTTCTAGTGATGTAGTTGTACTTTCAGTAAAGCCAATGTGATGGAGAATAGTTAGTAGCAGTATGTGATTGATTCTGTCGAAGGCATTCGAGTAATCTGGGAGAATCAATACAGTGAGTTTATTATTATCATCTGTCACTTTGAGCAGAGCCGTGACGCAGCTATGATTAGCTCGGAATACGGACTGATGTGGTGGTACTATGTCGTAGGTTTCTAGAAATGTTTTGATACATGAGAGAAGAATTTTCTCCAAAGCTTTCGATGGGGCACTCAAAATACTTGTCGGTCGAAGATCTTTATAATCCATTTAGTGTTATAAACATTGATTCCAAAGTTTCTAAATTGTTGAAAAATTGTTGAAATTGTTATTTCCGTCAACCGATTGCACCCCTACGCGCAACCCTCGGGAGTCTTCGAGAGACTTGTGTGAGCTAGGGAAAACGCAGCCCTTACCTTTTAACGTGTGATGCCATGCACGAGACCGGTGAATCAGTGGATCAAACCCACGGCCCCACGCTTGCGAGGCGAACGCTTCACCAGCCGACCAGCACGGCCCATATTTAACGATAATTTTAGTATGTTCCCATACCCTTGTTTGGATCCTATGACCACTCTGGCCAATATATTGTGAATTGCAATCTGGATATGAACAAGAAAAATTGTAGATCCCGAATTTATATGTGTGGGGAATCTTATGTTTTGTGTTTATCAATTTACCACCAACATTGTCTATGGTAAATCAGGAAATGAGAACCAAGGTAGGTTGAAGTTTTTCAATCTGAAGGGCAAACTGAATCGTCTGCAAGAGAGACAGCCTCCTCGAAATCAAAATTTCTCAGATACATACTCCTAACCAATGGGTATTCTGAATTCTCCTTCCATCCAAAAGTTCTGAACATTTTCTCATGTGAATTTTCTTCATTGGAAATGTCCCTTCCAAACAATGTTGAGTTGGTTAATGGTAAAACAATTTCAACAATTTCAATTTCAACTATAATGTGAATAAAAGTAAAAATAACTCAAATTTCAAACTATTATCAGTACAATGTTATAGACCTGAACAAAGGACCCCGCACCAAATACATGGGAAAATGGCGTTCAGCCAATTTCGATAATTTTTTGGGATATTGTAGTACAAGTCACTAGAAGTTACCCATGCAAGTTTAAATTAGTTTCTATGTCCAGTTTCGGAGATACGAATTTTTGAAAATCATAAAAATTGCTGTTTTACCAAAACATAGCAAGGTTCGCTCATCCAAAAGTATTACTTTTTATTTGATTAGTAACAAAATAGTAGCATTGTTGGTTTGAAGAAAGTCGAATAGCATGTCAGTCAGTCGGTCGTTGCGATAGAAGAAGCCACCTATTATACAGGGTGGTTCAAAAATAGCGATAAATTAAAATTGATATTCTATAGAAGATATTACCCAATCTTATTTCTTGATAAAAATTATAGTTTAAAAACCAGACATAGGAAATGAATGAAACTTACCCGAGTGTAGGGTAATTTACTTGGAAGTATAACTGAAAAATATGATTCAAATTGGGAGATCCGTTCAAAAATAATTAACAAATATATATATATATATATATATATATATATATATATAAAATAAAACCAGTTAATATTGGGGATTGCAGCAAAGTCAAAAGTGTACTCTTTTATAGAGATTATTCCAAGCTTTCGTAAATTTTATTTACATCTTCAGGGAACTACAAAGAATTATTATGTCAATTATACATTTTGATGTTATTAAAATTTTACTTACAACTATAGTGAGGTTAGTTGACATGTTCTTAGTTCTTTGGATAGTGACATTACAGCTTAAAATTGTAAATAATAAGGAAAAAAGACTTTACGAATATAAATAACAGAAAATTTTGAAATTTCAGTCGAAAAACAAAAGACTTGTTGATTGTATCCAAGGGACACAAATCAGTTGTCAATAGAAAAGAAATCTGTAATTTTCAAGTCAATGTTACCAACTGTAATCTTGTACCAACTGTAATGTAGTACCAACTGTTGAAATATACGACTGTTGTTTTGTAAGTTAGGAAAAAATTACATTTCCAATTGAGTAGTTATGGAGATATTATTATTCATATGGAGAGTGTGGTCTAACGACAATAAGAAGGAATAAATCTCACTCAAATGATTTATATCAGTTCTTTTATTCATACATTTTTTGTCTTGATATATGAAGGCCATTTCCAAAAAAGTTCTCTTAGTCATATGCGTCTCTTTAGCTAATATTTTAGTTGAGTTATAATTTATTCGATGGTCAAATTTGTTTACATGATCAGCAAGAGCACATCTTTCAGGATGAAGTCTACAATCACTTTTATGTGAGGAGATTCTACTTTTCAGGCTTCTAGAAGTCTGGCCAATATAATTTTTATCACAGTCCTGACAAGGAATGCTATATACTACATTTGAAGTGGAAGTTAATGGAATTTTATCCTTCACTTTTGAATAAATTGATCTTATTGGTAAAATAGTTTTATTTGCTATTTTGACATTACATACTGAATGAAAGAGCCTGGACAATCTTGGTGTAATATCTTTTATATATGGAAGTGAAGTGAATGTAGGAATTGTAGGATTAGTATTAGCAACATTGCTATTAATGGATATGTTCAGAGTGTTAGATATAATATCTGTTTCAATATTTAATGGTGTGCTGAACAGAATACTTCTCAGTAATTTTGGTGGATAAGCATTGTCAGAAAAGAGTTTGAAAAGAATATCTAGGTTTTTTTTATGAAAGGATCTATCTGAGATTTTGAGTACTCTAGCTTTCATCTGTTTCACAAGGTTTATTTTCATTGACCGCTTGTGATAAGACTCGAAGTTAATATATCTTCCAGAACTGCATGGTGTCCTGTACCAGTCTATAAGAATTTTGTTATTAAGACCACGTATGAATCTTGTATCTAAGAAAGGTACGGAAAAATCATCATCCTCAGTTTCTATTGTAAACTGAATATATGGGTCAAAGCTGTTGAAAGTACTAAGAATCTCAGTAATGCCATCTTTTGGTAAAGCGACAATGATATCATCAACATATTTTTTGATGAAAAAAGGTTTAAATGATAGTACTGGAATTACTGTGTCCAACACATCATCCATCACATTTGAAGCTAATATAGGGGAGATTGAAGCTCCCATTGGAGTTCCAAAACTTTGTTTATAAATTTTGTTGTTAAAAGAGAAATATGTGTTATTGAACAAGAAAGTTAAAATTTTCATGAATGTTTCTTCATTAATGTTACAATAATTGCTAACACGATACCAATTTTTGTGAATTGATCTTTGACAAACTTCTAAATATACATTACTAAAAAGAGAAACCACATCAAGACTTGCCAAAACGTAGTCATTAGGTATGTTTGTGTTATTAAATTTATTATTTACTTCAAAAGAGTCTTGTATAAAGTATTCATTATCGGAATCATATGCTTTAGTTAGAATATCTGTGAGAAGTGAGGCAATGGCTTCTGTTGGAGCACCAATACATGAAACTATAGGTCTCATCGATAAAGTAGGTTTATGTATTTTTGGTAATGAATAGAATTTTGGAGAAATAGCATTATAGCATGTGAGTTTCTTTTTTGTGACATCATCAATTTGATTTGTGTCTTTAAATACTTTCAAAAATTCATTAGCTTTACTTTGTATCGTAGTCGTAGGATCTTTTGCTAATTCAATATAGGAATTACTGTTGATAATTATTTCATTTGAAAGATTGAGATATTGATCTTTTTCCATAATGACTGTCACATTACCTTTGTCAGATTGAATCAATATCAGATTCGGATTGTCTTTTAGAAACTTTTTTGATTTTCAAAGTAAGCCTCTAAAAATAGAAGAATGCTGATTTGATTGTATATTATTAGTTATAATATTAGTTGCTCTTGCTATAGTGATATTTCTTTGGTATTCGTCACTGATAGATAAAGTGATGTAATCAACATCAGCTAAAAAACTCTTGATGGAAATGTCTTTTATAATTAACGGTTCCACACTGAACTTTGGTCCTAAAGCAAAAAATTTGTAAAATATCTTCAGGAATGATGGTGTTAGAAATATTTGATATCCAGTTTGGTTTTGTTCTCAATTTTTTTCGAAAATGATTGTTTTTTAGGTTATTAATTTTATTGATATTTCTACTTTTTACATCATGGAACAGTTCATTATATGTTCTTAATTGTTTACTGAGAAAATTTTCAAATATAAGTTCACTTGTAAGAGAAATGATTTCACTCCTAGTTGTCGTCAGAGAACACTCTAAATTTTTAATCAAAGTATGATTTGTAGAAATCTCAATGTTAAGTAATTTTATTCCTAACCTGTAATTCTGTTGCTTGATATTCGCATGAGCCTCTTGCCTAAGAAGTAGGTTCTCAATAGGTCTAATCGCTGAGGTAATGTGATTTGGAAGAATTCCTAACTTCTTGCATTGTAATAGAAAACAGCGTCTATTATATTCTTTGGCCAATTTCATCTTGTTCTTGGACCACAACTTCAATTTCTGCACTGCTATGTCACCATATGTAATCAGGATGTTACGATAAAACCCCATATCTGTAGAATATAGAAAGGGTAGTCGTTGCTGACTAGTTAAGAATAAAACCAGTTAATATTGGGGATTGCAGCAAAGTCAAAAGTGTACTCTTTTATAGAGATTATTCCAAGCTTTCGTAAATTTTATTTACATCTTCAGGGAACTACAAAGAATTATTATGTCAATTATACATTTTGATGTTATTAAAATTTTACTTACAACTATAGTGAGATTAGTTGACATGTTCTTAGTTCTTTGGATAGTGACATTACAGCTTAAAATTGTAAATAATAAGGAAAAAAGACTTTACGAATATAAATAACAGTTATTTATATTCGTAAAGTCTTTTTTCCTTATTATTTACAATTTTAAGCTGTAATGTCACTATCCAAAGAACTAAGAACATGTCAACTAACCTCACTATAGTTGTAAGTAAAATTTTAATAACATCAAAATGTATAATTGACATAATAATTCTTTGTAGTTCCCTGAAGATGTAAATAAAATTTACGAAAGCTTGGAATAATCTCTATAAAAGATACACTTTTGACTTTGCTGCAATCCCCAATATTAACTGGTTTTATTCTTAACTAGTCAGCAACGACTACCCTTTCTATATATATATATATATATATATATATATATATATATATATATATTTATATATATATATATATATATATATATATATATATATATATATTACGTACAAAACCGATTTCAACTAATATTTGTGAACAGCCCCCGTATAAAATGTGATCGTATCTTTTTGAAGCTGATCATGTCGAGCAATTACCATAAGTCTTTCTCAAATAGTTTTGGCTCCAAAGCGGATTTATTGACTCAAAAAGACTATTTTGTGTGTCTATTGTTAAAAACATGTAGTATAAAAAACAAACATTTGAAAAAAAATTTACTGTGTTGTGAAAAAGTCGAAACTTTTAAAGAAAATCTTCTTGTCATAAGAAAAGAATCCAATAGGGATTTTCCTAATGAAAAATGCTCAGTCTCACTAATGGGACCGTTGATGAAGATTGGCAAAATATCCTAAATTGTCGCTATTTTTGAACCACCCTGTATAATAGGTGGCTTCTTCTATCGCAACGACAGACTGACTGACATGCTATTCGACTTTCTTCAAACCAACAATGCTACTATTTTGTTACTAATCAAATAAAAAGTAATACTTTTGGATGAGTGAACCTTATGTTTTGGTAAAACAGCAATTTTTATGATTTTTAAAAATTCGTATCTCCGAAACTGGACATAGAAACTAATTCAAACTCACATGGGTAACTTCTAGTGACTTGTACTACAATATCCCAAAAAATTATTAAAATTGGCTGAAAGCCATTTTCCCATGTATTTGGTGCGGGGTCCTTTCCGAACAAAAATTTGTTAAGAAGTGAAATTTCCAAATCTTTGAATTGTAATCTTCATATTCTTCGACCTTTCTGTAATGGCAATCAAGATTTAAATTTCAAAAAATATTTCCGATAAAATTTTTGAACATTGAATATAACCCGTTATCAAAGCGTACAAGGGCAATTGTACAGTACTTTCGAACAAAGATAATTATATTGATAAAGTTTTAATTGCTTCAGAATCGAATGGCTTTACCAAATTACGTTCTTATCCTACTATCAAATGTTTTAATAGTATGAAAAGCACCTTGAACATTTGCCATGATAAGATAGTTAGTCCTTTCGGAGTCGCGCCAGCGGACGAATGCATGCGAAGGATCTTCAACAAACTCTCCGCCTACTGCCTGAATGACTGTTTATTGCTCGAGGATTTCCACCGACCAGTCTCCGAGTTAATCACTCGATGTCACGAGTAGGCATCAAACGGCTAATGCTCGACGGGGGTGCATAAAGGATGTATGAAATACTATGCGAGGATAACGAGTGTCAAAACGGACAGGAAGAATGTGATATCGGGCAGAGTTGCGGAAGTTTAGCTCTCTAGGAGCCTTGCCAATATTTTGGAACAATACAACCAACAACTTCATGAATGAATATTCCATCGATGGTCATTGATGAAACTTATAAGTTATATAAAATATTTCTATAGAGAAACTTGAATACACTGGGGAAAATTGCTCTTTTTGTTCAGTAAAAAACAACTACAAATACAATTAACATAGATAGTAATACAAAATCTATAGCCAGATACAATAGAATACACACTTTTCATTGTTGAGTGTCATCACATAACCTTTATCAAGTGCTGAACCAGCAGAAATTGAATTATGGAACATATGAAACGTTTCGAATAATTGAGGGAATCCATTCATTTCCATTGAACGCTTCAATGTGTATATCTCCTTGGCCTTCAGCTGTGATATATGAACCATCTTCAATTCTTACCATCCTAGATTCAGAGAGATTGGAAAAATTGTGTGACCATTTACGTTCACTGGACATATGATTGCTTGCTCTAGAATCTAAGTACCAATAGTTCTTCGTTCCTTTGACACTGCTGATTAGAGCAATACTGATAAAGGCATTTTGGTTTCTATTCTTCCTTCTCTTTCTAAACCAACAGTTCATGATAACGTGGCTTCTTTGCTTGCAAAAATGACAAACAGGCACATTATTCTTATTCTTGAAGCCATTTCAGCAGCACAATTTTTCCTCACATTTGAAGTGGTAGCAAACAAAGGCTACGGTTTCATCACTGGCACAAGCTTCTTCTCGATTCTTGATTATTTCTCTCTCCGGAAGCAGTTGAGTGGTAATGTGGTTCAGAGTTTTGAGATTTTCACTAATAGAATCCCATTAATTTTGAAAAAAGGAATGTCTACTTGATACCATCATCAAACTTTTGGTTACAACCATAGATTCAGGAATCGATCCTCCCAAAGATTTTAATTCATGGACAAGCTGCTCGAATTTAGTAATATTAGTGAACATGTTTTCTGATTCGTCATACTTGAAGGAGTGGAATTTCTGCTGTATCACATGCAAAGGTACATCAGTTTTGTGAGAAAATGAAGGTTTTGGATGTTTCCCATGTGCACTTGTTATTAATCCACGAATACCTTTCTCAGCAACGTCCCCCGTCAGAGTTGTTTTTGACGCCAGTACCTATAGCTACTATTTGTTGGGTATAGAAACTTCGGTATCTGGAGTATTCTTCAAAAAAATTGACTGTGAAACAAAGTGTAGAACAAAGCTATGCCCCATTTCTTGAGAAAAATAAGGGAGAGCTAGCTTTGAAAAAATACATATATATATATATATATACAGGGTGTTAATTAAGTACGTTGACAAACTTCGGGAGGTGATTCTTTGAAGGTTTTCAGGACGAAATGTTCATATAAACATATGTCCCAAACGGCTTGGTTTTCGAGATACAGGGCGATAAAAATACATTTTTTTCAAGATTTTTTAGAGTTAACTTCGACATTTTCGACAATAATCAGTTCAAATTAGGCAAGTACAATCCATTCAATAGTACGCACGATACAAAATAATGCATTTCTCAAATAATTCACAAGGTCCTCCTTTTTTCAGAGTCAAGCTTTGTTCAACCCTTCAGAATTTTTTTTTCCGCCGCCACTGACATATTATGAGAAAGGAATAATGAATGTTGTTTCATTTAACATCTTTTTGCTCTCTTGATGTTTTTCATTTATTTGTACGGTTCAGGAGTTACACTGAAAATATTAACGCAAACATTTTCCAGTAACGCATAACATAAAGAAATTTGAGAAGCAAATAGTCTAACAAACTTGAAGGGTGATTCTTTGAAAGGTTTCAAGATGAAAAGTTCATATAAACATGTCCCAAGCGGCTTGGTTTTCGAAGTACAGGGTGATCAAAATACATTTTTTAGGAGTTTTTGGAGTTTACTTCGAAATTTTCGACAATAATCGATCCAAATTAGTTCAAATTGGACAAGTACAATCCATTCAATAGTGCGCATGATATAAAATAATTCATTTCTCGAAGTGTCATTGCCACTCTCCAAAGATTAGCGCGTGACGCAATACGTCATTTTGTTCTCATTACACAAATAGCTATTTTCTGCTCGTGTAGAGAAAATGTAATGTTATGGAGCTCCCATACATTTTTTACCATAACTCAGGTTGAATATGTATTGCACAAAGTTAATTATGGCAAAATGATTTTGGACATTTTCAATAGTGAATAACTTTATTATCAAATACTAGAGCAAAGTAACATAAATTCCCTAGGAATAAAATTAAGTTCAGAAAAGGACCATTATTGAAATTGATATGTCAGAGCAGCTGCTGGAAATGGCCACCGCCAACTTCAATGCATGCGTTTATGCGCCTAACCATAGACTGGCGGACACGCTCAAAAATACCAGGAGTGTTTCTTATAATTCCGCATGACTCCTGTATGCGATTCCTCAGGTCTTCTTCACTTTGAACTGGAGTTCGGTACACTAATGATTTAAGGTGCCCCCAGAGGAAAAAATCAAGTGGATTCATATCGGGTGACCTTGGTGGCCAAAGTTGTGGCCCACCACGACCAATCCAGCGATCAGAATAATTCTCTTCTAAATATCACCATCATGCATAAACCAAATTCCAATTATTTCCCTCAGTGGGATCTCTTCTAGGAGTCCAGGTAAGATGAATTCAAGAAAATGTCGATAATGGTCACCATTGAGTCTATGAGGCAGAAAATGTGGCCCGATAAGGAAATTTCCTACAATTCCAACCCAAACATTCACAGAAAACGTCTCTTGAAAATGGTTTCCAATCACGGCGTGTGGGTTTTCATCAGCCCACATATGATTGTTGTGAAAATTAATAATGGCTTTACGGGAAAAGCATGCCTCATCGGTGAATAACACTTGAGATAAAAACCATGGATTTTCCAACAATTTATTTCGAATCCAAGTGCAAAAAGTTAATCTCTTTGGAAAATCCCTTGGCAGAAGAGCTTGAACACGCTGTATGTGATAGGGATAAAGTTGTTGCTCTTTTAAAATTTGCCATACCAATACATGGGTTACGTTAAACTGTGCCGCATTTTGTCTTGTACTGGTGTCTGGATGCTGCTCAATTTCGTTAAGTACAGCTTCTTCTATCTGAACTGTTCTAACTCTCCTGGGTCTTCCTATGAGAACAGCAGACCTCTTGAAAGTACCCGTTTCACGAAGACGGGAGTGAATATTGATGAACATTTGTGTGCTGGGAATATGACGTTGTGGAAATCTTTCTAGATACATTCGTCTGGCGGCACGAGCGTTACCATCAGCCATTCCATACATTAAGTGCATGTCTGCCATTTCTGAATTTGTATATTCAACCATTTTATCCAAAGGAATATTGAATGAATCTGCTTTATAGCTTGCACTAATGAAGAATTAACAATGAGACAGTTTCTCAACTTTCGATAACTGTCAAGTTGTTGATATTTAAATAAATGAATCAATATCAAAGCCCACTTTGCTATTTTTATGAATTCAAATTGATTACAAAATTTCTGCGTTACTGCAGAAGAAAAAACAAACCGAAATTTCTGATAAAATAATGTACTCCGTACGGAAACAAAAATTTGTTTGATTTAGTTTTTCGGAGTTATGACCAGAGATTCATAAATGAAAATCAAATGTGCAATGATCTGCGACTATTAGATAAACCCTATTAACTATCTTCCATTACAGGATCACCTTTCGGAAGTTTTTTATGTTGAAAAGGAAAAGTTCAATTGAAAACTAAGAAATATCTTTTTTTAAAATAACAAAAAATTTGTATGAGTTCTCTATCAAGACTGATGGGTAAAAACATTTTTAATCAAATATCTCAATGAAAATGCACATTTTTACCATCAGAATCTTCAGGTTGAAAGTTAAGGTTTTCCCAATATCTGTCAGATCTAGTTTAATATCCAGCGTACCGCAGTGACGGGGAGATAGTAGTTTTCTGTTAGATATCACAAAAAGAAATCACATCTTTACAATAACAAGCTTTTATTTAGCTTCACTTGTAACTAACAAACAATTTAATAAAAGTTGAATTTGACCCACTTCTAATACTCCGATTAATTTGAAATTTGGCAGGTTTCCGTAATTCCGGTAACAATGCATTAAAAAAATGTTTGTTAAAAAACAAAATGGCGGCTCCAATATGGCGGACGAGTTTTGTGATTATGATCCGATTCTGTTCAAAATTGGTATGTGATGGTTTTTGGGTTGGAGATTTTCAGTTTCACATAAAAAATAAACTAAAATGTTAAAAATGAAAATTATAAAAAGAAAACATTTTAAAGTTTTTATACAATACACTGAAAAGGAAAAAATAATTCATTTCATTGTTTGATCTAGGTAATCTTGTACAGAAAGATTTTGATACTCACAGAATAACCTACAAAAAATGAAACAAATTAGTTTTTCATTTTCAGTGCATTTGTATAAAAGCTAGTCTTTATAATTTTTATTGTATAATTTTTATTCATCGTAGATTTTTCTAATTCTGGAAAAATATTTCCATCAATTTACAATAATTGAACATGTCTAATTTTCAAATTTTCTAATGTTATGCCACACTGGAAAATGTTTAAATTAATATTATCATTATAGCCCCTGAACCGTACAAGTAAATGAAAAAATGCAAGATATCAAAAAGATGTTAAATGAAACAACATTGATTATTCCTTTCTCATAATATGTCAGTGGCGGCGGAAAAAAAATCTGAAGGGTTGAACAAAGCTTGACTCTGAAAAAAGGAGGACACTGTGAATTATTTAAGAAATGCATTATTTTGTGTCGTGCGCCCTATTGAATGGATTGTACTTGCCTAATTTGAACTGATTATTGTCGAAAATGTCGAAGTTAACTCTAAAAAATCTTGAAAAAAATGTATTTTTATCGCCCTGTATCTCGAAAACCAAGCCGTTTGGGACATATGTTTATATGAACTTTTTGTCCTGAAAACCTTGAAAGAATCACCTCCCGAAGTTTGTCAACGTACTTAATTAACCCCCTGTATATATATATATATACATATATACATATATATACATATATATATATATATATATATATATATATAAATAAGGATGGATTTAGCGAGGGGCAATATATGAAAATATAAGTAAAGAAGTTATTGGGTATAACCCTCAAAATGTGCAACCATAGACACGTGTTTCGAGCTTAAGCTCTCTTCAGTACGGTAAAATCAAGTGCGAAGATGTACAACACTTGGATGTAAAAATGGAAACAAAGGAAGTCAACAACAGGAAGCCAACCACACATTTGTGGCATCGGTTAGAAGACCTTGTACTCACAAGGCAACAACTAACGTCGCCACGGAGGTAGCTATAGCTACCAGCGTGACAATCCTACCCAGGAAGATACAAATAAGGATGGATTTAGCGAGGGGCAATATATGAAAATATAAGTGAAAGAGTTATTGGGTATAACCCTCAAAATGTTGTGCAACCGTAGACACTTGTTTCGAGCTTAAGCTCTCTTCAGTACGGTAAAATCAAGTGCGAAGATGTACAACACTTGGATGTAAAAATTGAAACAAAGGAAGTCAACAAGCTCGAAACACGTGTCTACGGTTGCAGAACATTTTGAGGGTTATACCCAATAACTTTTCTACTTATATTTTCATATATTGCCCCTCGCTAAATCCATCCTTATTTGTATCTTCCTGGGTAGGATTGTCACGCTGGTAGCTATAGCTACCTCCGTGGCGACGTTAGTTGTTGCCTTGTGAGTACAAGGTCTTCTAACCGATGCCACAAATGTGTGGTTGGCTTCCTGTTGTTGACTTCCTTTGTTTCTATTTTTACATCCAAGTGTTGTACATCTTCGCACTTGATTTTACCGTACTGAAGAGAGCTTAAGCTCGAAACACGTGTCTACGGTTGCACAACTTTTTGAGGGTTATACCCAATAACTTTTTTACTTATATTTTCATATATTGCCCCTCGCTAAATCCATCCTTATTTATATATATATATATATATATATATATATATATATATATATATATATATATATATATATATACAGGCCGTTTCTTTTTTCATGTGGTAACATTGCTATATTCTAAACCGTAACAGATACGAAGACGATTAAATGGGAGAAAAGGTAACTATTGTGGAGAACAGTACAATGGTCAAAAAAAATTTACAGGGAGTCTCGCCCTTCCCGAGTTATACAGGGAAAACTAAAAATGCTGTTATTTGTTTTTTACGAATAGAATTGTTATTTCTGAAAATATAAAAAAATGGAAAAGGAAAGTTTTAATGTATTCTAAATGTACTATAAAAATGTAACAATTAATCTTTGATTAAACGTTTCGTGTCAACACGGCCATCATCAACATTTTTTTTCAAATACGGACCTGTCTGTTTTAGTACAAATATTGATAAAGCGATAAAATCACAATTCAGTGGTACATCACACTTGATATTTTTATAACGTTTCATTTAAAATAACTAACATCATCAGTGACAACAATTTTTAATTACGGTCCTGTCGTTAGGTCGTTTATGGATTCCACAAAACCTAACTCTCCGATATAAAAATTATCAGTGACGCTTTGAATAAATGTATCTATTAAAATTATGTTTGCACTATAATAAAAGATATCTGTAGTTTCAGAGACGAACGATAGCAATTTACCTCGGAAATAAACTTACTTAAGAGTAGAAGAAATCAAACAAACAGAAAACAATTTATTTCATATTGAATTTTTGAGTGAAAATAAAACCAATACAGAAAATTAATTCTTCATGATAACCTACATTAAATGCTCGAATTGCCGACCTCTTTGTTGAATGCACATAAGTTGTCTGTCCATACAATTTCTGTGGCAATTTTCTAGCATGATGGGTGAAATGCTATTACATGCATCTCTTATTTTTTGTTTGAGATGGTCGATATCTGTACTAGTTGTCGAAAAAACTTTATCCTTTATGTATCGCCAGACAAAAAAATCTAAAGGAGTCAGGTCTGGGGATCGAGCTGGCCAGGCAATTGGTCCATTGTTTCCAATCCATTTTCTTGGGAATATTGCATCTAAATGTTCCCTTACTATTGCTGCATTATGGGGAAGGGCACCGTCTTGTTGAAAATATTGTATTTCACGGCGGATGTTCAGTGGCAATTCATCTAAGTAGCCATCAAACTCATTGGATAAAAAATGTAAATACGTTCCACCATTCTAATGCTCGTCGTAAAAGAAAGGACCTAGTATGTTTGTTCCCTAAATTCCCAACCAAACATTTATTCCGAACCTTTCCTGGAAATTGGTTTCTCTATGTAAATGTTCATTTGTAATATTCCACCTTTAATGGATGTTTCTGTTAAACCAACCATTGTTGGTGAATTTTGATTCGTCCGTCCATATTATTTGATTACAAATATTTCCAACTTCCCTAGTTCTACGTCTCAACCACATCGCAAATCGTACTCTCCTTCCGTAATCCCTTTCATTGAGGTGATGAACTTTGCGTATCCTGTAGCATTTGTATTTGTTCTTTTTCAAAATATTTCTGGTAGATTTTACAGAAATCCCTAGTTCGTGGGCAATTTCTCGTAAAGAACAATCTTGATTAGAAATATTTTTGTAACTGACCAATCCTAAATTGAAAAAAAATATTTTCGTCACTTTGTTAATCTTTATGAAGTAATATTTGCTTACCTAAAACATTTATTTGGTTCCGCATACTTCCAGTAACAACGCATTTTCTAGTTTTATTTCTATCAAATGCACCACAGTCTCTCAAATTTCTTTCTAATCGTCTAAACATTTGAATGTTTGGAATACGACGATTTGGGTATAGCTCACCATACATATTTTTTGCCAAAAGAGGATTTCTATTTGATTTTGCACAAGCAAATAGCATATCAGTCCTTTCGTTATTTGAATACATCTTTGATGTGACTGAGTGTATAAACGACTGACAGTTCTTAACACGTATCAACAACTCATTTATTTGTTCTGCCATAGAAACCAAGCAAAGCCTACTTGTATAAAAATGGTAAATGAAGTGAGATGCTATTTAATTGTACCATATCACACAATAGTCGTATTTTGACCAAAAACTAATATTTTCGTTACTTCCACGATTGAGAACCATAGAAATATTCAGTATGCTAATTGATTCAGAAGAAATCAGCCTTGAAACAAGGATTTCTGTAATACAAAAATGCCCAAGAAGGAAAAATACGAATGTTCGTTGTGTTGGGGTATCTTCTTATCGAAATTATTGGGTGAAGTCTGAAGTATGCCAATAGTTGAATAGGTTTTGAAGAAATCAAAATAATTCACAAAAGAACTAACGACAGGACCGTAATTAAAAATTGTTGTCACTGAGGATGCTAGTTATTTTAAATGAAACGTTATAAAAATATCAAGTGTGATATACCACTGAATTGTGATTTTATCGCTTTATCAATATTTGTACTAAAATAGACAGGTCCGTATTTGAAAAAAAAAATTTGATGGTGGCCGTGTTGACACGAAATGTTTAATCAAAGATTCATTGTTACATTTTTATAGTACATTTTAAATACATTAAAACTTTCCTTATAAATTTTTTTATGTTTTCAGAAATAACAGTTCTATTCGTAAAAAACAAATAACAGCATTTTTGGTTTTCCCTGTATAACTTGGGAAGGGCGAGACTCCCTGTAAATTTTCTTTGACCATTGTACTGTTCTCCATAATAGTTAACTTTTCTCCCATTTAATCGTCTTCGTATCTGTTACGGTTTAGAATATAGCAATGTTACCACATGATAAAAGAAACGGCCTGTATATATGCATACATTATTGTGTTCGTATTTGTTAACAACTATTGTGACTGTATTTTATCGATTAACAAGTCACATATCTTTTTATATTAAGATTGATCATTTATCTATATATACATGTATTCTTGTGTTTTCATTTTTGATTTTTTTTACAAACTGTGATTGTATTTTATTGTATTTTATGTATTTTATTTATTGACAAATCTTATACTGTTATATTTTACTTTTATCTCTGTTACCTTTATACATTTTCAAAAACTTTGTCCATTAGATAATATCTTCTGACAATAAAGGATATTTTGATTGATTGACTGATTGATTGATTGATTCTTTCAGAAATCAACGAGATCAAATTGCTTGGTAATACCACGAGTCCTTTAGGCAAAGCAATTTGATTGAGTTTAAGATTTCTGACAGAATTATCGATAGAATTGTGAGCACCAGTAGTATTTATTGAGATAATTTCACGAACCAACAAAGTAAAAAAAGTTCCATTGTCGTGAATTCTTCAATAGTTATATATAATGCCTGATAGACATTCATTTTAGTAGCAAGATGATATTGAGTTCTCCATTATTGTTTGGATACGTGGTTGCCATGACAAAGTGGTATTACCGGTTCGAAAGCTAGGAACTGCGTATTTTCGAGGCATACGTCCCTCATTGATCCTAATATTGCAGGAAAGAAGGGGTTCATACGGCGAGTGAAATTATCGTGATTATCACAGAATATTCAGACCATCGTAAGAACCAACGAAATCCGGCATTAAATTTACATGATTATTTACTCAGCTTGGTTCTTCATTCTTTCAGTCATTAAATTTTCCTCTGGTGGAATATCCATCTGAATACAACGCTCCGTTATTATGGACGAACTGCCCCAGGATATTGACGACGGAAACCTCTACACAGGCCATAGAGTGGCACGAAAGAGAATAAAATCCCCACCACAGCCGACTCGATTTACGAGTGTAGCTTTTCTGTAATGGAGTTTCCATGCTCGGGCGCAAGTTTGGTGTGTGTGGCGGCGAAACAATGGCCCCAATAGTGCACCTCAGGTGTAGCCTCGGGGCTGTTGCGTCGGACAAAAGCGTGTTTGCAGAAGCATCAATTGTTTGCGGTTTAATATCGGAGGATCAACGATCTATTTAGACTGATCGCAACGATTGCACTTGTTGGGGCGCGCGCTAGGCCGCTTACTAACTTGGAGTATTGTTCGAGAGATGTGATGAGAGTTCGAGACTTCATTTCGGGAGCGGTATTGCGTCGGGAAATTCGCCCTCGTGTCTTTGTGGCGAGTTCTGAATTGCGTGAGGTTATTTTGTGTTCAATAAAATTAAAGCTGCATCATTCACACAGGGTTGTTCCCAGCAAACACGTTACATATTACTTGCCAGTTTTGCGAAGTCTCAGATTGACACATTGGAGCATATTTTTACTTATAACCCAAGTGCTTGAATTTTTGCCGGAAATTTTTCCTCACATAATTTTCAAAAAATTCATGTACGAGATACCCAGATAAAATCGATCTGCTTGAAAAGTAACGGCCGACTATGTGAAATTACGACACTTGAAAGAAGTGCTTCAGGAGTACTTCAGAAGTGACTTTTATAAACCACTATCCAATTTAGTTTTTGTAGTTTGCGGTGAGATACTTTCAAAATCTTTTTCCCATGAGAGTACCAATCTGTTGCTGGCTAAGTGCCTCATTGCTGTTATCTTTGGAGACTGCGCACTGACGTCTTCCAATGTTCTGTGTCGTGTATTCCGCAGGTGGCCATATTAGATATTTTGTTGTTTGGTATGTTTGGTTCGCTGCGATGCTGAGTGTATTCCACACATGTTTATTGGTGCGGTTTATCCTTTCAACTTTTAATTTGAAAATTTTGGTCAGTAAAACAATTTGTATGGTGAGTTTGAGTTACATCAGATATAATTACTAGTATATCAAATATGGTCGAAACTAAAGTTCTACAAATCAAGGAAACATACTAGTTGAAATAAGGAGTTATGGGACTGACCTCACATTGATGAAAACATGAGTAACGTGTCGTAAGTACGCGTCTATTGGAAATTATGAGTAATGATCACAATACATATCTATTTGTGGGTGAAGTAAACATCTCATTCCACTGTACAATTTCTTGATTTGTGGCACAAGCTTATTATATGAAGAAGTATATAGTTTTCTGCATAATTATGCTAAACATTATTATCTACCCAATTTCTGAATACAGTATGGTTTCATAAATAAATTTTATTTAGAAAAATTCACCTGCGATTGAGTAGTAAACAGAGAAAATGAAATAATCGTGAGAGAGTTTTACACTATTGAGAACTGGAAAATACCTGTGTTGTGAATTGTCTAATTCAGTTGAGTATAACCAGTTTGTAATAGTTGCTTTTACTTTTCAGGTTTACTGCTAAACCTACTCACCAAAGTTGAAAATATTGGTGACGTCCTACAATGTTCGAGTCTAATGTAGAAATGGGTGTAACTCTTGTGAGATTTTGATTTCATTGAAAATATGAACAGGATGTTCATAAAGTCAGTTGTGGAATCATCTGCGACCGAAAGTTGGAATTTAGTCATGTATTGATTCAATTTTCAATTGAGAATGTTTCTCTTTAAATCTTGGGAGATGTTCTGTAAAACAAGAACTCAATCTGGACAACTGGAAGTTCACCTTAACATAATTGCTACCTTTTTTGTACAATCTATGAATTTGTTACCAAATAATTTTTAGTAGTATTCATTTCAGTGTAACTTTTAGAAGACAATATAGGTGGAAAAGATTCAGTTGTCTCTACAAGGAGGATTTTAAAGCGGATACAAATGACTTGGCTGTTAGTTATAATTCGACAAGAAGGAATAATGAAAATAACTTCAGTTATTTCTTGACTAATATAATGAAACTTATATTGGGTAAGAATGTTTTTTTTATGTTTTTGTTAGCTTGAAAACGGCTAGTGCCATTGTATACCCGCATATTTCACAAATATTTAGCTGTGTGTTTGTTTAATCAACAATATGAAACAAATGATTTCCTTATTTTATTATTTAACCATTTTTTGTTATGGAAATGGGTAATGAATATTTTGGTTTCAGTTTCAGTGGGGAAAAACCTATTATCTGAAAATACAACTCAACAATACGTGGAAGACACTACCAAATTATTTTCACGGAATGCATCAGATAGAGACGGAGGAAGGGATAAAAAGAAGAATCCAGAAAATAATTAAAATTATGAGTTTTATATTGCAGTTGCTCATAATTATATAAGTATACAGGGTGTCCGGTAAACCTTGTACAACATTGAAACTGGTGATAGACCAGGTCATGACTGTTCAGAATATCGGAATTTCACCTCAGTAAAAATATCACCGTTTTCGAGATAATGGGCATGTTAAGAATTTCTGGAAAATCGCTACCTAACCTTGGATTTTTGAGTGCCATGTATATAAACTGAGACGAATTCAAATATCTTTGCTGCTGAAGAAAATGAAACAAAAATCAGGAAATAATGAGGGTAAAATGACAGATTTGATTTTCATCAATTTTTTTTTTTTAAAGTTTGACATTATTGTCTGAAAGAAACATAACCATTGGAAGTGGACATTCATCTCAAAAGAATGCTCATTTTGTCCAGATTCTGCCATGGTATAAAACAAACTATAATTATTTTTGGAGGAAGTGATTTTCATTGAATAAGGCGTGGTTTTATTCTAGGCTTCCATCAACTTTTATACTAACGCCGCAAAAAAATTATTTTATTTCGATTTTATCAAGATAAAATGTGGAAATGATTATTAATAATAAAGTATAGCCTGGTTGGTAGCATTAAATAGTATGTCAATAAGTTAATAAAATTAACTTTTCTTGTAATTATGCCAAATAAAATTATCGAAATGAAAATAAATATCGATTATCCAGATTCCAACGAAATTTCAGAGACTGGCAGATATACAGGGTGTATTCAAATGAGTGCAAATTTTTTTAGGAGGTAAATCCTTGTCAAAAATTAAAAACTTTTTTAACTTCGGTGTTGTGTCCATAGAAGCAATAGTTTCCAAATGAAAAAATAAAACACAGCATTGTGCATGAACGGATCTTCTGTAAATAGAATTGAAAAAATCTAGTAGGTGGCCGTCACATTTTGTTTTAACAACTTGTGGCTTCTGTCGTAGTTTTTTGAAATTATTCCGCTTGTTTCATTCAGTGGTATTTATTTCTCTGTCATGCCGTACACACGTTATACTCCCCGAGAATATGCGTATATGCACCACATTTATGGTTAATGTGGAGGTAGTGCTACTGCTGCAGCAGCGCTTTATGCAGAACGATATCCGATTGCGCAAAGTGCTAGGAATCGCACGTAAAAAGGTAAGACCTCGTCATGGCTCGCACAAGTTTTGTCTTCTGTGAGCTGCCGTTCGTTAGGAGACGACAGCTGGTTAACGGAAAAAACATTTTCAAACAATTTCGAACAATGCCGCTCAGAGAATCGCTGATTTGGGAGCTTTAACCTATAACGCATTTGAAAAAGTTCTTCGATGTTGAATAATCGTTATTGTGGTTTATAGCGTATGATGATTCAAAGAAACGTTGAATTAGTATTTACTACTTTACATCTCATTGAATGCTTCTAAGCAGTTAATTCGTTATTACTCATAATTATTTAATCATTTCATCTTGATAGGATAAAAATAAAAGACATTACTGACAAAGTGTAATGGAGTTGTTTTTAGCTCAGAATAACATTACACTCTAATGTAATCGAAATGCTACTACTTCCAAAAATAATTATCGTTTGTTTTATACCATGGTAGAGTCTGGACAAAGTGGGCATTCTTTTGTAATGAAAATCCACTTCCACCTGGTTCTGTTTTTTACAAACAATAATGTTGTTTAAACTGTTGTTAAAAAAATTGGTGACTTTCAAATCTGGCATTTTACCCTCATTTCTTGAAAAATTGCATCGTTTTCTGAAAAACTGTTTTGTACGTCTGAAAGGATCACTCATCAGTATTGTTCAGCAGCAAAGATATTTGAATAGGTCTCAATTTTTAGATAGGGCACTCAAAAATCCAAGGTGAGGTAGTGATTTTCCAGAAATTCAAAAAATGCTTAATATCTCGAAAACGGTGAGATTTTTACTGAGGTGAAATTCCGATATTCTGAACAGTCATGATCTAGTCTATCACCAATTTCAATATTGTACATGGTTTACCGGACACCTTGTATAAATTTATATTCAAACAATTTTGTTTATTTTTTGGATATGAAAGCAAATTGCAGAAGATAAGAAAGTTTTTGTTTTGAAAATTTCAACTATAGTTAGTTGAAATCAACACAACAAAATTTGTTGAAATGTAACCAGGCATTTTTTTCTGTGAATTATAATACATTTTTTCATTGTGAAATTTTTGTCATGTGGTAATTTTCATTCTGAGGTTATATACGAGGGCTGACAATAAAGTAAGGTCTCCAACGCTGCAACTTCGCCGGATCACGCGCTAGGCGAAATCTGGCAACACCGCCGTGTTCCTTGGTTCCCCCACTACCACTTTGCTGCTGGGTGAGGCTTCCCCGACCGCTCAGTCTTGGCTGAGCAGCCGTCAACGATGGAGGTACCACTCGCGTCAGCGTCCAAGTGCGAATTGCGTTCTGTAATACGTTTTTTGAGTGCGAAAAAGGTGACACCTATTGAAATCCATCGTCAACTAGTTGAAGTTTACGGGGAAAAGTGGAGCCGCGAGTTCAATTCCGGGCGCACTAATGTTCACGACGAGGAGAGAAGTGGCCGACCGTCGGTCTCGGATGCGATTGTTCAAGCAGTGGAGGCAGAAATGCTCAAAAACCGCCGTGCGACAATTAGGAACTTGGAAGAGAAGCTTGGAGGAGTGTGTAGCAGCGAAACAATCCGTCATATCCTTGTGAACAAGTTGCAGTACCACAAAGTTTCTGCCCGATGGGTGCCGAAACAGCTGACCGAAGACCACATGAAGCGGCGCGTGGAATGTGCGACCAAAGTTGTGGCCCGTTTTGAAAAGGAAGGCGATGATTTTTTGGAAGGGTTTGTTACGGGGGATGAAACGTGGGCTCATCACTACACACCCGAAACAAAGGAGTCGTCCAAACAATGGCGCCATAGCGATTCTCCGAAACCCAAAAAGTTTAAGGCGACACTGTCAGCCGGCAAGGTGATGGCTACGGTGTTTTGGGATCGCCACGGGGTATTGTTGGTGGATTCCATGCCAAGGGGAACCACTATCAATGCAGCAAGGTACTGTGAGACCCTGGAAAAGCTTCGTCGTGCCATAAAAAACAAACGCCCGGGATTGCTGAGCAAAGGAGTGAAATTTCACCACGACAACGCGCGCCCGCACACAGCCAACGTTACCCTTGACCTGCTCAAGACATTTGGCTGGGAAATCATCGATCACCCTCCCTATAGTCCCGACGTGGCCCCCAGTGACTACCACATGTTCCCCGCCCTGAAAAAACATCTCGGAGGGAAGAAGTTTGATAGTGACGCGGAGGTTCAGAAAGAGGTCAACACCTGGCTGCGCGAGGCGGACGGAGAGTGGTATTCTGCCGGCATAGACAAGTTCATCGTGCGGATGCGCAAGGTGTTGGAAAAAAATGGCGATTATGTAGAAAAGTAGCCAAGACCTTGGCCTTTCCAACGGTGTATCGCTTTTTGTAAATAAATGTCATTTTCTATGAAAAAAAAAATTGGAGACCTTACTTTATTGTCAGCCCTCGTATTAATGTATAAAAATTAGTTGAATTTATCCCAACTTTTTTTCACAAATTACATTTTCAATAAGAAATGCAAGGTTTGTGGAATTTTTTTATTTCTTGTAGTTTGTTTTATTCTGATATTCCGCCCAAATGCCACAGAACTTTTTTTTAGTACTACGTAGAAGTGGCCCATTGTGAATTTCAAATAATCATGTTTGTGAAATATTGTTAAGTTTAATTCATATCTAGTTCCACATATGATGATTTTGATACAGTGCTTTATGCTTTAAAAAATATGCAATATGTTAATTTCAGTTTTCTTTAAATATAGATTTTTATAGTAGTCCTCCAGAATGCATTTCAGAAAAATTAAACAAATACACGTCGAAAATTATATACAGGAGACCCAGTGCTGGATTTAAGCACAGGCAACATAGGCAATTGCCTATGGGCCGCCACCACAAGGGGGCCGCCACCACACCTCAAAAAAAATTAAATTGAATTAAATCAATAAAGGCACAGTAGAAACCAAAAATAGAACAGGTGTATTAATTAAGTAATTGAATAAACTCGTTTCTCGTTTCTTTTTTGTAAGTAGGTAATGAATGTGTAAATATTAATCCCTAAGAACGCGGTATGAGTTTAACTTTTGCCCTATAGGTAAGTGGATAAATCATGTATTATAAGTATAATAATGGTGAAATGAAGATTGGCTAAATAAGCAACAAAGTAAACCTAATTAACAAAGCAATGAGCAGTTTGCATCAAACAAGATTGAGGAAAATCGAGCAGGTACCTATTCGGTTAACTTTTGACAGTCAAACTTTAAAACAAGCATGTATGTATTTTTATCCACAATCACCTTATAATTGAAGTTTTATCCACACTTATGAACCGTATAAAGTACCACTTTATCCACTAGTGGAATAATGAAATTACTTTATTCCACAATCTTGAATATCAATCACACTTTACTTATTTTCACCAACTTCACAAATTTTCACAAATGGATTCGATAAATAATCGAAAATACATAGCAACCATTCAACACCTCCCGATATTTTTGTATGTTATTTCAATGATTTTTGAGGAAGTGACAGCCGCTGTCAGCTCAAAACGTCCAACGTTCAATAATTTTGTGATGAAAATTTTCCGCGATTCTGATTCTAAATGAATGTGATTGTGAATAAAACGTTGTATTGCATGCGTATTTTAGATAAATTTTATTTGCTCAAGAAATTCAAACGCTCGAGCTTCGCTCTCGCGTTTAAACATTCTTGCGCAAATAAAATGATATTTAAAACACTTATACAATAAATAACTATAATACTGTTCCGCTGTTAACAATTATAAGGAAGCTTCCTATAACAGACAATCAAAGAAATACCTATTGTGAAATAGCTTTTGTGATTGGAGAAATGCCGTCGCACGATTGATTGAACATGAAACCTCGAAAAATCATTTAAAGGCTTCAATCGATTATACTGGGCGATCCCAACTAATTGGTCGCATAGATCGAGAACTGGCGGAGCGAATGGAAAAAATTGTTAAGTATTGGCGAGAAGTTCTCAAAAGAGTGTTGCGAGCATGGACGTATAATATCGTATAAATACAGATAGACTCAGCATTGCCATACCTACAACACGGATGTTTTTGAAGTCGCTCTTATTATAGGCGCGTGCGTTGCGGGGAAAATAGTAGGTAGTCATAGACTATGATCTTCTCACAACAGACAGGAGCGCACGCACTTGATAAAAATAGGGTTCAATCACAAGAAAAAAATGCTGAATTTGAAATAATGATGAAAATATCAACGAAAGTGATAGAATATACAGTCCGATGGGACTTCGTGAGATAAAAAAACTCGTATGACACACCTGATATCATGCAATACTTCAATGACTGAGATAGTATCGATCCTCCGAAAATTAGGTTAACAAAGTTCGCAAAATGAAAAATAATAAACTTTCAAGACTTTCGTTTTCAATGAAGGGAAAGCTGAAGACAGTCGACTGAAGAAAAAATTAAAAAGTATTGACTAAAAAATGGTAATTTATACAGGGTGTTAATTAAGTACGTTGACAAACTTCGGGAGGTGATTCTTTGACGGTTTTCAGGACGAAAAGTTCATATAAACATATGTCCCAAACGGCTTGGTTTTCGAGATACAGGGCGATAAAAATACATTTTTTTCAAGATTTTTTAGAGTTAACTTCGACATTTTCGACAATAATCAGTTCAAATTAGGCAAGTACAATCCATTCAATAGGGCGCACGATACAAAATAATGCATTTCTTAAATAATTCACAGGGTCCTCCTTTTTTCAGAGTCAAGCTTTGTTCAACCCTTCAGAATTTTTTTTTCCGCCGCCACTGACATATTATGAGAAAGGAATAATCAATGTTGTTTCTTTTAACATCTTTTTGATATCTTGCATTTTTTCATTTACTTGTACGGTTCAGGGGCTATAATGAAAATATTAATTTAAACATTTTCCAGTGTGGCATAACATTAGAAAATTTGAAAATTAAACATTTTCAATTATTGTAAATTGATGGAAATATTTTTTCAGAATTAGAAAAATCTACGATGAATAAAAATTATACAATAAAAAATATAAAGACAAGCTTTTATACAAATGCACTGAAAATGAAAAAATAATTTGTTTCATTTTTTGTAGGTTATTCTGTGAGTATCAAAATCTGTCTGTACAAGATTACCTAGATCAAACAATGAAATGAATTATTTTTTCCTTTTCAGTGTATTGTACAAAAACTTTAAAATGTTTTCTTTTTATAATTTTCATTTTTAACATTTTAGTTTATTTTTTATGTGAAACTGAAAATCTCCAACCCAAAAACCATCACATACCAATTTAGAACAGAATCGGATCATAATCACAAAACTTGTCCGCCATATTGGAGCCGCCATTTTGTTTTTTAACAAAAATTTTTTTTAATGCATTGTCACCGGAATTACGGAAACCTGCCAAATTTCAAATTAATCGGAGTATTAGAAGTGGGTCAAATTCAACTTTTATTAAATTGTTTGTTAGTTAGTTACAAGTGAAGCTAAATAAAAGCTTGTTATTGTAAAGATGTGATTTCTATTTGTGATATCTAACAGAAAACTACTATCTCCCCGTCACTGCGGTACGCTGGATATTAAACTAGATCTGACAGATATTGGGAAAACCTTAACTTTCAACCTGAAGATTCTGATGGTAAAAATGTGCATTTTCATTGAGATATTTGATTAAAAATGTTTTTACCCATCAGTCTTGATAGAGAACTCATACAAATTTTTTGTTATTTTAAAAAAAGATATTTTTTAGTTTTCAATTGAACGTTTCCTTTTCAACATAAAAAACTTCCGAAAGGTAATCCTGTAATGCAAGATAGTTAATAGGGTTTATCTAATAGTCGCAGATAATTACACATTTGATTTTCATTTATGAATCTCTGGTCATAACTTCGAAAAACTAAATCAAACAAATTTTTGTTTCCGTACGGAGTACATTATTTTATCAGAAATTTCGGTTTGTTTTTTCTTCTGCAGTAATTCAGAAATTTTGTAATCAATTTGAATTCATAAAAATAGCAAAGTGGGCTTTGATATTAATTCATTTATTTAAATATCAACAACTTGACAGTTATCGAAAGTTGAGAAACTGTCTCATTGTTAATTCTTCATTAGTGCAAGCTATAAAGCAGATTCATTCAATATTCCTTTGGAAAATGTTTGCGTTAATATTTTCATTGTAACTCCTGAACCGTACAAGTAAATGAAAAACATCAAGAGAGCAAAAAGATGTTAAATGAAACAACATTCATTATTCCTTTCTCATAATATGTCAGTGGCGGCGGAAAAAAAAATTCTGAAGGGTTGAACAAAGCTTGACTCTGAAAAAAGGAGGACCCTGTGAATTATTTGGGAAATGCATTATTTTGTATCGTGCGTACTATTGAATGGATTATACTTGCCTAATTTGAACTGATTATTGTAGAAAATGTCGAAGTTAACTCTAAAAAATCTTGAAAAAAATTTATTTTTATCACCCTGTATCTCGAATACCAAGCCGTTTGGGACATATGTTTATATGAACATTTCGTCCTGAAAACCTTCAAAGAATCACCTCCCGAAGTTTGTCAACGTACTTAATTAACACCCTGTATATTCAATAAATACATGGGCTGAACTTAGGTTTACTTGAAATCTGATTAGGAAAAAACAATTCACGATTGTGGACACTAATCCAATTGTAATGATACCATTTTTGTTTCGCGGAAATGTCCTGTTGCCAAGTTGACCTCTTCGGATAACTGAAAATCTGATATAAAAAAATCATTTAAACGTCTCGATTATAGACCCTCAACCTATTTTAATGGTACTATTTTTGTTTTGCGGAAATGCGCCAATGCCAAGTTTTGGTCACTTGGAATAAGTGGAAATCTGATATGGAAAAAACAATTGAACTTCTCGATTATGGACCCTCAACCTATTCTAACGATACCATTTTCGTTTTGCGGAAATGCACCGTTGCCAAGTTTTTGTCTCTTTAGATAACTGGAAATCCGTTATGAGGATAGTTTTGAATGGATACCATACTATTCAATTAGATGATTGGGCAATGATATTTGAACCTTGCAGAAATGCGCTAATGTTGCCAAGTCGTGGGCGCTGGAAATCATTAAAAAAAGATTTAAGGAAATTTTGCTCAAAGAATATTGTTTAATCTTGGGGATGTTTGTGGACTGTATCTGAGGGATGTATAGGTGGAAACTGCCCCGTGGATTTATTTTGAATGTCGGAAAAAAGAGGAATCGAGACTGTGTTTTCCTTACCTTCGGTTCCTGGAGTCATAAGGGCATGAGCTCAGCAATAATGGTCTCCGCAGGATACCGGTTTTCTATTCTTCACAGCCGACAGTTTTCTTTTTAATATTGCGACACTTGCATATTGCATTTTGATTGGGTTTTTTGAGCACCTTCGACCACAGAGTTCGATCGAGAGAGACCTTTTTCGCACTGATTGGCGAGAAGCGCGCGCACCTCGAGCTTCGAGGAACACACAGGTTCGCGAACATTTTAAAGGGAAATAGAGGAAATCTTAGACAAACACAATATTAATATTTATTTACAATTTATATATTACACGAAAGTGAGGTGAAGACGGAACAAATATCATTATAAATTTTCATCCCTATTATGAAAAGATTTTCAAATGTCAGATGACGCATGGTCCAAAAAACCACTTTATTTCATTTAGGTCATCTCACATTAAGTTCATATGATATAAGTTGGATATTCTTGAAATAACTAGATGATGCGAAACAATGTTGAAATTCTCAAGTTCTGGATTCTCAGTCACAAATTATCATACTACTTACAGCTCATGGGCTATAAATGTTCAGTAGTTTGACGTCAACTTCATTTCCATGGCAACAAAAGTTATAGCGTGTCTCTTTCTGCTAGTAGTTTATGGAATGCGAGCGCAGCGAGCATCTGCTGTGATTTCAACTTTTCATACTAATCAGTGACTGAATTACTGCAGTAACTTTGATAGCTAGGTTAGCTAAGTAAGGTTAGGTTGTGTCCCTTTTTTAGAAAATCGGTCCACGGCCGGCAACGTGGGCAG
The DNA here is from genome assembly GCA_944452925.2 of Chrysolina oricalcia. NCBI lineage: Eukaryota > Metazoa > Arthropoda > Insecta > Coleoptera > Chrysomelidae > Chrysolina > Chrysolina oricalcia. The sequence continues at coordinate 45,830,630 of OX101825.2, read as the reverse complement.
TCTTCTGGTAATTTATAACAGCATATTTCATCAAAATAAAGATGGCGCCATTAGAATCGGCTGAATATCTATATCAACACTCTACATTGGAAATTTCTATAAAGCTTCTCTGAATGATTTCCCGCATCCATAACTTGGCAACATCGCATTTCCGCAAAGTCAAAATGTCATAGCAGGAACAACCTGGTTGACTAGAATAATGTCCAGTTCGATTCATCTTCATATCAGATTTCCAGTAATCCGAAGTGACCAACTTGGCAACAGAGCATTTCCGCATAACAAAAATGGTACTATTAGAATCGCCTCATGACACGAAATAGTGACGTTCAATAATTTTTTTCACATCAGATTTCCAGTAATCCCAGTTGACCAAAACTTGGCAACCGCAAATTTCCGCAAAACAAAATTAGAATAGGTTGAGGGTCTATAATCGAGACGTTCAACTTTTTTCTCGTATCAGATTTCCGAAGTGGTCAACTTGGCAACAGAGCATTTCCGCAAAACAAAAAGGGTACCATTACAATTGGCTGAGGGCACAAAATCGCGAAGTTCAATTATTTTTTTTCACAGCAGATCCCAGTAAACCAAATTTTTACCGACTTTGGAACATATTCAGTTGAACATTTCAGCTGGAAATCTAAAAATGAATCCAAATTCTGGACTTTTTGACAAATATTTTTGTTTAATGCATCGTCCAAAGACCTAATGGAGTAGAAAATGTTTCGTGAAGTGTCTATTTCATTATCTCCATGTATAAAGGTTTTGATACACGTATTAATATCATTTTGTTCGACAAAAACTGTAACGCCTATGGTACTTACGAATGGAATCTGATATTCGGGTTCGAACACACGGATTGTTTGTTAACCCAACAAGATTGCACTAAGTATATGAGTCTCTGTCTATTATTATGCCACTACATAGCACAAATGAGTTTGAAAAATACTGTTTCAACAATAATCTCACAAAAAAGCAATGACAGAATATGTCAGAACTGTCAGAAGTTTACTTTGTGGAAAACATTCGATATTCAACAGCGTTGACAAACGATCAGACTCTACAAAACCAACATACTCTACAAAACCATTTGAAGACGCAAGTAGTGATTTTTTTCGATAGTTTATATTTTGAAACTTGTAATACAGGTTTAAGTTGCATGATAATCACCTTCACCCTCCTTCATTCTTCGATTGTTATCGAATTGAATACAATTTTGACTATGATAAAGACTCAGGACTTATGAGATGTGACAAGGCCCAACTCAATATCACGACTACAGATTGTGACCACGACTTCAGACCAGGATGTAAACAGCTGGGTCCAGTACAATACTTTATAGGTTCATGGTTGCGAGTCATAGGTTTTCTCAGCGAAAGGGGATTGGCATTTAGAGGGGAAAACGAAACTTTTTGGGTTGCCATACAAAAATCAATTTTTTTTAATGGCTAAAAAACAGGTGAAATTTTTATTATGATTTCGCATATTTGATTGAAAAATTCGCTGATACAGTGATGATAATTTGAGGATATTTATGAATAACCACAATGCCATTACCACAGAGATTGTTAAATTTCTAGTTATGAATATTGTAATCCAGAAATTTCGCAACGAGTCCAATTTGAGAACAGCCAATGGGCCTTATTCAGGTGCATCTTGAAACTTGTTTATTGAATTGAATATTGAAAAGTATGGCGGATTACTATTCTGGTGCTCCTTGAAAAATCTTTATTGATTGTTGCTTATTGAGAAGTTCTTGACAATTAAATATTTTTTCAATTTATGCTATGCAGGTGACCCAAAACTTTCAACATCAGTTCCAAGTTCCGTATAGGTATGAAAGCATATTAGACCAGTGCTGATGCCTTTTTGAATTTAACAAAAAACGGCATGAGACCTAATGGAAGAGGCGCAAAATATTGTTAGAATGATGGGAAAAATAAAGTAGAGCCGACAAAATGGAGAAGGGTGGAACGAGGTGAACTTTTAGGGGTTGAAAGAGATATTTAACGGTTTTTCGCGATTGACAACGAAAGTTGACCTCCTATCGAAAAAAAATTGAATAGCAAAGTTGTTGATAATGAAAATATCTACAACCTTTGTGTTCAACATTTTTTTAAGTAACATCAAATTTCGGAAAAACCGATTTTTCAGTTATTAATTTTTTTCTCGATTGAAAATTATTTTATTTTCGAAATTTGTTAAAAATATAACTTATTCTGTTTCAAGCTGTTTTTTGTAAACGACCTCACTTTCAACTGAAAAGTTTCACTGATGAAATTTGTCTTTTCAAACTCGTCAGCAACCAGTTTTTTCATTAAAGCACTATTGTGAAAGTTTTTTTTTTTCATAAAACGCGAAAAAATTAATAAACAGATTTTCAAAACACTCATATTTATATATTTAAATTATTGAAATTAACTGTTAAAACCTTTCGAGAATATTAATTTTATGTTACCTTGAAAGTAACAAAGAATAAACAAGGGCATAAATAAGGATTTGATTATGATAGAAGGGCGAAAGGAGTGAACTTTTGGGGGTAAAAATGGTTTCTCACGATTTGCAGCGAAAATTACCCTCCTACAAATAAATGTAAATGAAAAAAGTTTTGGGCAACGAATAGATCTACAACTTTAGTATTTGAAATTTTTCTACATAACCTCAAATTTTCCGGGAATTAGATGTTTTTTTATGGAATATGAAGAAGTTTTTTCATTACATTCAAATCAAGTTTATTAAGGAGAAAACTGTTTATTACAAAAAACGTATCGTCTTAAACGATCTATAAACCTCCAAGTTAGACCATTTGACCATTTGAAAGTAGACATTTCTGCAATCAAAGTGATCACTCAAAGACCTTCGAAATACAAAAAAACACCAAGTCAATTGTTCGTGGAAGATAAGGGTTATTATTTCGAAAAATGTAGGTACATAACTCGAAAACTGGTTGTTTTCTGAATTATGAAAGATCATGCTCAATCGACAACAAATAAGATGTATTCCTACAAATGTGAATTAAATCATCCATCCGCGAGAAAAAAATTAAATACTGAAAAATCGGATTTCGCCATTTTGACAGTCAATTTGAAGTTATGTCCAAACGTGTCAAATACAAAAGTTTCAACTAGTGACTGTAGATGTCATAAGTAACTTTCTGTTATATCTGTCTTGCCTTCACGGTATTCATTCTTGAGTGGATTCGTTTTGATTTCGAGAGCTCCATAAATCCTTTCTGATGAGTGGGTTACCACGAAACAGCTGTCAAAGGTTAGAACTCTTGGAATTAAAAAGAAAAATACTCTATTTTCACTTAGAATCTGCTTGCGTTCCTCTTAACGTACAAGAAACTTGATTGAACCTTGGGTTAGTCAGAACAACGAATTGGCTGCCTGTCAATGAGTAGATAAACTTTGGATTCCGTGGTTCGTGTCAAATTAAGTTATATATATATATATATATATATATATATATATATATATATATATATATATATATATATATGTTCATCATCAGTTTAGTACAAAATGGTAATTTTGTAAAGACCAAGCCATGTGAATTTCAGTTTTTTAATTTTTTCGCGTGTTCTGGAAAAATTTTCCACAGTAGTTTCATTCTTTTATTACATAATCTGAAGGTAGACGCTTCAACAAAAAAACTGGCTGTTGGCGAGCATGACAAGACGAATTTTACTGGTGGAATTTTTCAGTTGAAAATGAGGTAGTTTTTTCGAAATTTGTCAAAAAAAAAGGAAAAACCTGTATTCCGCTACAAAAAAATTACAGCGCACTTGAAATAAGTTATATGTTCACCAAATTTCGTAAAAAAAAACAATTTTTGAGCGAGAAAAAAAACTGAAAAATTGTTTTTTTCCATTTTTCCGGAAAATTTTAAGTAATGTGGAAAAATATTTGAAATCAATGTTGTAGATATTTTATTTACAACAACTTTGCCGATCAACTTTTTTTGATAGGAAGTCAACTTTCGTTGTCAATCGTGAAAAATCGTGAAATATCACTTTCAACCCCTAAAAGTTCACCCCGTTCCACCCTTTTCCATCTTCTCGACTCCAATTTATTTTTTCCGTTATTCGAGCAATATTTTGCTCCTCTTCCAGTAGGTCACATGCTGTTAATTTTTTTCCGTTTTATATTTTTTGGCGTTCATGGCGTAAAATTGTTTTGTACGCGTTCAGCGAATAGCAAAATTGCAAAGCGGGCTAAAGAGTTAGCAAACAAGTTGAATATGCACTGACCTTGATCCTTGTATAAGGGCGTAGGTTACAGCTGCAACTCTCAACTTCATATCAACTCCAGGCGGAGAAAGTTCTAATGGACTGTATCTTGAGCGGTTTTGCGGTTGCGTAAGCACAGAGCACAAAGTACAAAAAGCGGTTGAGCGTTCAGCGTGTAGAGCTGTCTAGTACACCTCGTCTCTTGACACTGCCTAGGTTTCACATGGAGTGCCATGACGTTTTCTACGAGCAGGCACTTGGTCAAAAATGGTGCGAAATTCAACTAGTGTAGTTTGATTGATATATTTACTGAATTAACAATCATGAAAAAAAGTAAAAGAGAATTCTTTCAATATCCAATGACAATACAGAACATAAAATGAGGGGAGATCAAACAAAAGTAATGAACCAGTAATGAGCATATACCATTGACAGAGTGTTGTTCCAGAAGTGCTGTTCCAGAATCTTATTTTTTTTCATCGGAATATTATTTATCATTTGTTTGAAAGTGGTTGACAATGTTTCACTTTGAGTAAGGTTATTCTGGACTTTCATTGTCTAAAAAAGAACAAAGAAAAATTCAATTCTCTGCAATTTTTAATCACGACGTTTCAACTGTTGAAATCTACAGTCGTTATCAAGTGTATAATGCGACAATCTCAAGGATACTTCTTATATATGCTGTGGATAATTTTGTGTCATTAGCCTAGGGGTAATTTGGCGGTATTCAGGTAAGCTTGTTAATTACTGTGCCAGGTCCCTCCGGTACAGCATTGTTAATTATTATCGCAATTTCAATTGATCCATGCCACTAATTAAGGGTTTCCACACACACATATAGAAATCCGTAATGTGTGGAAACCCTTAATTAGTGGCATGGATCAATTGAAATTGCGATAAGAATTAACAATGCTGTACCGGAGGGACCTGGCACAGTAATTAACAAGCTTACCTGAATACCGCCAAATTACCCCTAGGCTAATGACACAAAATTATCCACAGCATATATAAGAAGTATCCTTGAGATTGTCGCATTATACACTTGATAACGACTGTAGATTTCAACAGTTGAAACGTCGTGATTAAAAATTGCAGAGAATTGAATTTTTCTTTGTTCTTTTTTAGACAATGAAAGTCCAGAATAACCTTACTCATTATTTATCATTATCGAAATAACAATACATCACAGACATAAATCCAGTCAAAGTCGAAATTGGAAAAAGAAACAGAACATAAAAAGAATCTGATGGAGATTATAATACAGACAGCTTATAATTTTGTCTTCAAAATTCACCCATTTGACTGGCTCTAGATGAGGATTAGATTTCAGCTTACAAGTTCACCATTATGATAACGAACATTCGTTATTTATTTCCTTCGTTTGTATTAGGATGATTGAAATTTGAGAATGGAAATGTCTTCAAGGAGATATTTCACGAAAACATGAACGGTGGTGTGTTATTATTGAAAGAAGCGCTCAGATATGAATAATAGAAAATTATTATAAATTTTTGTGCAAGAATATTTTCTGGGTATATAACTTATTTACTACTTTATTTATTTGATGGTAATCATAGACCAGTGCTGATGGACGACAAGAAATATAAAAGCGGGAGAAGTTATTAACAACATGAGACCTACTGGAAAAGGAGCAGAATATTGTTCGAATGACGGGAAAAATAAATTGGAGTGATTTTTTAGGGGTTGAAAGCGGTTTTTCACGATTGGCAACAAAAATTGACCTCCTATAGAAATTTTTAACCACAAAGTTGTTGACAATAAAAAGATCTACAACTTTTGTATGGAATATTTTTCCACATTACCTCAAATTTTTCGGGAAATTCGAAAAAAAACTATTTTTCAGTTTTTTATTCTTTTCTCGCACAAAAATAATTTTTTTTTTCACGAAATTTGATAGAAATAAAACTTAACATGTTTCGAGTAAGCTGTTATTTTTTGTAGCGGAATACAGTGGCGGTGTTCTGATAATATTTTTTCATGTTATATTTTTATCTATACACGACCACATGCCTGGTTGTAAAGCACGTGTGTTGTCAAGAAGTCAATCAAAAATACTTTATTGTGCGAAGAATTAGATTCTTGCTGACAAAGCATAGAGTAAGGTCATAAATACCGAAAAAATTAATGGAAGTGCTGAAGTAAAAAAGTCAAAATATTCAAATTGTTGAATCACATCAGTAAACTATACACAATATACAGGGCTTTTCAAATTCATTTCTGTACATGGGGATCTCGTAAACGATAAGAGATAGAGTGACGATTAAATCATGACAAAGTTTCGTATTCTAGAGACCTATTCAATGATGTTAAAACATCGAATTTATAGAATGTATGGACATTCTCGATTATGGAATCAGACGGTAAGGGATTGTCCCCTTCTTGAAAAGCCGGGTGACAGTTCGTTACCTGCCATACGATTCAGTAAAAGGCCGCTGACAGTAATTCCCAAAAGGGAAGACTGGGAGCGGATCGGGCACCGCCTGCTTCCCAACAGCCGGCGCCGGGGTATATAGGCAGTCTCCGAAAGCGGAACTTTGTTACGCTCTAGGAACTTTTGCTACTGTATTTCAGGCAGAAATGTTTGCCATACTCGCCTGTGTAAGAGAAAATCTCAACAGAGGCTACCGCGGCCAGCAAATCACGATATGCACCGACAGCCAAGCGGCGATCAAGGCTCTCACATCATATAGAGTCACTTCGTTGCTGGTGTCTGAATGCATCGATGATCTGCAAAGGCTATCTTCCGCCAATAAAGTAAAGCTACTTTGGGTCCCTGGTCATACCGGAGTACCTGGAAACGAACGGGCTGATTATTTGGCCAGACAAGGTGCGAAAAGCCCAGCGATGGGACCAGAACCTATCATAGGAGTTTCAAGATCATGGTGCGTCTCAACCATGAAGGAAATTCTGGAAGTAAAATTCCAGGATACATGGAAAGATACACCAGGCATGAGGCAATCGAAACTCCACATCGGAGGCCCTTCTACCAGGAGGACTAAGACTCTGCTCACACTGAGCAGAAAGGAAATCAGATTAGTGACAGGGCTCCTGACGGGACACTGCCACCTCAACAGGCACCTCAACATTTTAGGTTTCACGGATGATACCGAATGCAGGTGGTGCTTGGAGGATGAGAAGTCAGCCACGCACATCCTCACGGAATGCCCGGCAGTGGCAGCAATACGGGAAGCACACCTCGGGAGCATCGTACAGGACCCGGAGAGTGTGAGGGTGGTATCGGTCAGAAGGCTGGCCTCTTTCGCTCGCGAGATAGGCTACTTTCAAAACTGAACCATCTTCCAGCAGTAGTGGGTGCATAACGGGCCCGATTGAGAGGCCTACATGCTTAAGGCTTCGTCCGCCCACATACCTTGTTCTATCTATCTATCTATCTAACATCGAATTTATCTTTTTTGGTTCTGGAGATATACAGGAAAAACCAAAAAATCCCAAATTATTTTTTTGCCTGTATCTTCTTTATTTGCAGACATATTGAAAATCTGTCCACATTTTGCTATTGGCACTTGTTGTGGGCTATCAGAATATGTCCTTGAATCTTATATACAGGGTGTCATTTGAAAATTGAAATGAAGTAATTTATATACACAAAAAAATTAATAGTGCAATATTTTTGTACTCGTTTTTTCATATTATTCATTGCCCTTAATACACTTCTTTGCTGCATTGTTGCGAAAGCATTCAAAATCCTCAATCTCAAGTCTTCCACATTTTCTTGCACCATAAGTGATTCTTGGAGATAGAAAGATCATAACACCACATTTTCGCTAGTTACTATAATACTTACCAATTAGTTGCTAATGTCTTTAGTTACCATTTTTAATACCGATGAAATCTCAGTAGACTATGAGAACAATTGTCGATAAGATTTTGACATTTGTCATATTTGTTGTATATTTTGAGTTTAATGGTGTAAAAATGATGTTTTCCGCTGAAGAAAACCGGGACGTGATGAAAATTTATTATGAAACCCATAGAAACAGTTATGCCACAACCCAACGATATATGGAAATTTATCCCGGAAGGCGTCACCGCATGAAACTTTGTTCCAGAAATAAGACAAAAACCTCAGCGAATTTGGATCATTCAATAAGCCTCGCAAAATTTTAGATTAATGAAAATTCATCGAAATCATCAGTACAAATTGCAGATGAATTGAATTTGCCACAAACGACAGTTTGGCGCACTCTCAGGAAGCATAATTTTAAATGTTACAAAATTAAAACGGTTTTATAAATAATTATATTCAGGAGATCCCGAAGGAAGAAGAAATTTCTGCAAGTGGTTGCGTAGACAAATCGTAAGAGATGGGAATTTTTTGAATATCATCATTTGGACCGATGAGAGTCGTTTAACAATTTGCTGTGTATTCAATAGGAATAATGAACATGTTTGGTCTCAGACAAATGAAAATAATTTCAGAGAAATTCGTCCTCAAGTGAGATTTGGATTCAATGTATGGGCAGGAATTTTTGATAATAAAATTTTTGGGCCATATATTTTCCAGGAGACATTGAATGGCGAACGTTACTTGCAATTCTGAAGGACCACCTCCACTGAATACCTCGAAGATATTCCAATAGGTAGGTTGAATGGAATCTGGTTTCATTGTACAAGAGAGGTTAATAAGTATCTGAATACCAAATTCAACAACAGATGGATAGCAAATAATGGGCAAATAAGATGGCCTGCAAGATCTCCAGATCTTACTATTTTGGACTATTTTCTATGGGGGAGATTGAAAAATAGGATTTTAATATGAAAAAAGACATTTTTGAACTTGTCTTGAAATGAAAGGGTCTCCCATTCGAACATTTATTGCGCCATTATTTTTTTGTATATAAATTACTTCATTTCAATTTTCACTACAATTATAGTGTTCGTTTCGGATGTAATTATTGCTATCATTTCTTTTTCAGCTTATCAAAATACATATGATCTATTTTTGTTGAAGATATCTTTCAGATAATCATAAAAGGTTTTGCTATTCGAAGTTCATTGTAGAAAACGCTCAAAGAGCATTGAAAATGTGAAAAAATATGAATTGGTACCTAAAAATGAAAAAAAATACTCTCGAAAAACACTATGGTACATGGAGAGACGTGAAAGTTGCTATTGTGTTTTTATTTAACTCAGTCAACCAATTTCCAGGGCCGTAATTTAAAAGGGAATAATTCACCCAATGATAATAAAATATTACCGAAACATCCAGAAATATAAAATTAGATTTAATTTCTCAGTATAAAGTGAACGTCGATGATCCAAAAACTGCAACAAAAAATACAGGTCCGTATTTGAAAACTCAAAGATGAGGGTGGCCCAAGTCAGATGACACCCTGTATAAAAGATTCGTGGACATATTCTGATTGCCCACACCAAGTGCCAATAGCAAAATGTGGACAGATTTCCAATATGTCTGCGAATAAAGAAGACACGGGCAAAAAAATAATTTGGGATTTTTTTGTTTTTCATGTATATCTCCAGAACCAAAAGAGGAAAATCCGATTTTTTCACATCATTGAATAGGTCCCTGAAATACGCAACTTTGCCACAATTTAACTGACACTCTATCTCTTATCGTTTACGAGATCCCCATGTACAGAAACGAATTTGAATAGCCCTGTATATGCTATACATGCGTTATAATAAGACACATAAGAATTCACACATAAATTATAATACACATAAGAGATTACATTCAAATTTTATATTGAAAGTGCATCATTGAAATACTCATCGAAAGTGTAGTAAAGGCCTTAGTAGCTCTTTAACTCTTTTTCAATTTTTTTATGAATTTAGATTATTGGTATCCTGAGGCAGATGATTAGGTTGTCAAAAAGTAATTTTTTAACTTGTGTAGAGTTCGGCTCAGGGAGTGATCGATATTTCAAGTCTGTCTGGTAGGAAAACGAGAATTTCTCATGTAGTTATAATTTTACTCCTGTTTCTTGAACATCAGTCTCTAGTAATAATATTGAGGTGAGAGTCATTATAGTTTATGAGTTAAATAGGAGCCGACATGTATCTCTGAAGATATCTCTGCAAACATGCCAAACAACAGCTCTATTTTGATGTAGTCTTGATTTGCTCACAAGTTGGAGCGGTGCTTATTGTAAATCGTCTATCCAGTTTGAAAAAAATTTTGGATTGCATTCTTCTATTCCTTTGCTGAAGAAGTCTAATTTTTTTTTTATCTGACGGATTATAGTTCTCTTTGCTACTTTTAAACACTTTCTTTGACAGGACGATAAATAAATCGAAAACTGGTGAAACAAACATGATCACCAAGTTAAGAGTGAATATAATACGGAATTCGATCAACGAGTACAAACGGAAATATCCGACAATGCCCTTTTTTAAACATGACTCGGGCATTGATGTTGGTATGTTGCTTTCAAGAAAGAGATAGAAAAGCTGTCTCTATATCTTTTATTGCTCGGAGGATTTTTCTCATTTTCAACTCAAAAGTTTCACCAATAAAGTTCGTCTTTTCAAGCTCGCCAGCAGTCAAACTTTTCGTTGAAGCGTCTACTTTCAGATTAGGTAATGAAAGAGTTGCACTGATATGGAATTTTTTTCCAGAAAACGCGAAAATATTAAAAACAGATTTCAAAAATCAAATTTGAGGTTATGTGGAAAAATCTTGACAACAAAAGTTGTAGATTGCCACCAACTTTTTTTGTAGGAGGTTAATTTTCACTGCAAATCGTGAGAAACCATTTTCACCACCAAAAGTTCACCTCCTTTCGCCCTTCTGTCATAATCAAATCCTTATGTCCTTGTTTATTCTATTAACACGTTTGGTGACATCGAGGCCGTACGGCGTTATCTTGCCTCCCTAGATACGTGACATGACGCCGTACGGCGTCATAAATCCAAAATCATCTGGTACCAGAACGCTGGACGGCGTCCTAATAAGCATATCAGCCGATGTAATTTGGATCCCTACTATCACGTATCGTGGGAGCGTATATACCGTATTATCATATATCAGCTGATTATCCCCTCCCGCTCGCCCTGAAATGTTCTCTTTTTGAAGTGTCACATAAAGTGGATTTTGATAGGAGAACTGTCAATGAACGTGTTGAGGTAACATGAAATTAATATTCTCGAAAAGTTTCAACTGTTAATTTCAATAAATAAATATGAGTTTAGAACAAAAATTTAAAAAAGAGATTTTAAATTTTTTCGCCTTTTCTGGAAATTTTTACCACAGTAATGCTATTATTTCATTACATAATCTAAAAGAAGACGCTTCAACGAAAAAACTGACGGCTGGCGAGCTTGAAAAGACGAACTTTATCGGTGAAACTTTTAAGTTAAATAAGGTCGTTTTTTCGGAATTTGTCGACAAAAAAGAAAAAATCTGCAATCCGCTACAAAAAAATTACAGCCCACATAGTAACATAGTAAGTTATATTTCCATCGAATTTCGTGAAAAAACTAAAATTTTTGTATGAGAAAAAAATTCAATACTGAAAAATTGGTTTTTTCGATTTTTCCGGAAAATTTGAGGTAATGCAACAAAATATTTACAGAAGTTGTAGATCTATTTATTTTCAACAACTTTGCCATAAACTTTCTCCAATAGGAGGTCAACTTTCTTTGTCAATCGCAAAAAACCGTGAAATATCACTTTCAACCCCTAAACGTTCACCCCGTTCCGCCCTTCTCCATTTTTTCGACAACAATTCATTTTTCTCGTCATTCGAATAATACTCTGCTCCTCTTCTAGTGAGTCTCATGCTGGAAATTTTTTTCCCGCTTTTATATTTTTTGTCGTATATCAGCACTGGGCCTCTATTCTTGACGGCGATAAAATAGAACAGTCCTGGGAAACGTTACCTGATTTGCTTCTACTGCTGACTAAAACTGGTATTCGAGTGAGGAAGGAAAATCGTGAGAAACCAAACAACAGTGTTGCCTATTGTCTTGTCCAATCAAAATGAAAGAAATCTTGACAGACTGATCGAAGAAGAAGAAGAAATATTTATTCGTCTTTTAAAGCAGAATTCCAAAAGTTGTAACAAAAGTTAATACACAGATAGAACCGCTTTATTAGACTAGTGTCCTACTGATTAGGATGAGTGAAGGATTGTGTCGACTAATATCGTTCACCTTATAGTTTTATGTATACATTGTACTGCACCTAAACTGGATTAACATAATTGAGCAATTTTCCTACCTATAATTAATAAAGAGAGTAATCTATACTTGAGCTTTATAATCAAAGAATTCAGTTAGTGAATAAAAGCTTTGCTCACATAAGAATTTTTTAGTTTTTGTTTTCAATTCTTTTAGGTTATCGACGTCTGGAATTAATTTTCTTATTTTGTTAATGCACTTACTTCCCATGAATGCAGGAGAGTGTTGACCTACCGTTAACCTAGAGTAGGGCAAACGAAATTCGGTGGCCGGTACCGTCAAACTTTCATGCACAAAGTTCTAACATTTTCACTATTTCAAGTTCTTGTTTATTTTTATTATCGCAACACAAGGAGGAATAAAATATAACAAAGAAATTGAAAAGCAATCCACTGACAGCGAAACAGAAACAACTGGTTGGTGCCTGTTATCTGCTGATAACTGCCAGTACCTGCAAGAAATATATTTGCAAATAATTACAAAAAACGTCTCATATCCTTGTTTGCACAGACATAGCGGTTCTTCTATGTAAAGAGTTACCATTTCAATGATTTCTTGATACATATTTTTATTCACCCAAAAAAGTTTAATAAACTTATCATCCGATAACGTGTTGAAAGGATTTCTCTTCGGTAGAACTTCCCTGACAATATTTAAATCATCCTCTGCTTCGTTTGGATCTTCCAATATTTTTTCTCACAGTAATATTTGATTCAAATCCATGATGACAAGCGTCAAGTACAATGTTTTGATCCAAAACTATCCAATTCATAGGTTAAACATTCGAGTATGACAACATTCCTCAACCATTCCCTAGTAAAATATTAAGAGAACAATTTCATTCGATTGAGGGATGAAGATTCTATCAGTATTCAGTAGAACGGTAGTCAAGAATACAGTTTTTGTGATTTCAGTAGAACCACGCCCACTTTCTCTCACTTGTTCTACTCTACTGCCGTCAAGAATAGGGCCCCTCTGGTCTATTGCTTTTATTCGTTGTTTCTATATTTTCTATAATTAGATATTTCATCCACGGGCATGCTCCAAACTCCTTCACTTGTGAAATGAAAGGTATATTCAAAAACACCAATACAATTCAATCATATTCTATTTCAATCAGTTTACTGATGGAATTTCACCCTCTGATGTAACACTGTTGGCGGTAGAGATTTGAACTTTTATACGACATTTGATGGTATTTTAGGAACAAGTTTCGCTTCAGGGTGTACATGAGCTAGCTTGGCTACAATTTCTGCCATTTCATTACCTTCAATTCCAGTGTGTGGGAAAATCCACTCAATTTCTATATGTTTGTTTACACGATGTAGTTAGATGCAAAAGTCAGTGTTTTGGATGCATTTTCATTATTCCCTTTATCGCGTGGAGAGAGTCTGTGTAGATGGCAGAAATGTTATTATTATGGGCTTTTGATATACGAGGATGTATTGATATCTAGTTAGCCTAGACCAGTTCCCTGCATAAACAAAATATTGCGTCACCATAGCAACGAACAATAACTTATTAGAAGTGTCGGTGTAAAGTTTGACGTCAAAAAAGTAAACCAGAGTTACGCAATAAATTAAAAGAAAAAATATGTCCACCGAAATTGTGCAAATCGAAAAATTGGAGTATCGAGCCATCATCAAGTACCTGGATTTAAAAGGGTCTTCAGTTTCGTTTTGCTGGAACTTCAGGTGGTAAACAATTTTCCTATTAGGAATTCCTTCCAGTTCCACTCTGCCAATCTCCTTCTCTCACGACTGTCAAGTTTCCTGAGTTGCAGAGTTTCTGTAAAAAAAAACAGTTGCCGGAGATTTCAACATCGACATGTTCACAATTGCAAAAAATTTGGGAATTCAAAATTAGACGCCTCTACCAAAATGGCGAAAAGTCAAACCTCTTTCGCATATTTTAGTCACTAGAGTGACAATCCCTAATCATTGACATTGTGCTATTATTTGGGATTAAGTACTTACGAGGATGCATTGGTATCCAGTTAGCCTAGACCAGTTCCCTGCATAAACAAAATATTGCCTTACCATAGCAACGAACAATAACTTATTAGAAGTGTCAGTGTAAAGTTTGAAGTCAAAAAAGTAAACCAGAGTTATGCAATAAATTAAAAGAAAAAACATGTCCACCGAAAATCAAGTACCTGTATTTAAAAGGGTTAAGAGGTAAGCAGATTTACGAAGATATGCTTAATACCCTTGGTGATTAATGTCCTTCTTAAGCGACCGTGAAAAATTGTACTGCAAGCTTCAAAAGAGGTAAATTTTCCATTGAAGTTGATGACCGATCGGGAAGGCCAGTTTCTGTGTCAGTCCCCGAAAATATCGATGCAGTTCATGACATGATTTTAACAGACCGTCGAATTGGGATAAAACGGATATCTGAAGCACTGAATATTTCATACGAACGCGTTCATCATATAGTTCACGTCAATTTGGACATGAGAAAAATTGCTGCAAAATGGATCCCCAAATGTTTAAATGTTGACCAAAAGCGTGCAAGGGTAGTAGCATCGCGTTCGATCTGTGCTCGATTTGAAAACGATATAGACTTCTTAAACCGATTTGTTACTATGGATGAGACATTTCTACGATCCAGAAACAAAGCAACAATCGATGGAATGGAGACACTCCGGTTCTCCAAGACCTAAGAAGTTTCGTGTCCAAAAATCTGCTGGAAAAGTTCTTGCTTCAGTTTTTTGGGATTGCCATGGAGTAATCATGATTGATTTTTTGGATAAGGGTAGAACAATAACTGGAGAAAACTATTCGACATTATTGACCACTCTACGGGAAAAAATTAAAGAGAAAAGACGCGGAAAGTTATCCAAAGGTGTTTTGTTTTTGCAGGACAATACCCCTGCACACAAATCTCATGTTGCCATACAAAAAATTCGTGATTTAGTGTTTGAATTACTAGAACACCCCCTTATTCACCAGATTTGGCTCCGTCCGACTATCATCTCTTTCCTCAACTGAAGAAAAGTTTAAAAAGTCGTAAATTTTCTTCCAACGAGGAGGTAATAAAAGCTGTGGAGGTCTGGTTTGCAGAGCAAGAAGAAAAATTTTTTTAATGGTCTAGAGACGTTGCAGGTTCGCTGTAATAAATGTAGTAGAATAAGAATTTTTCAATATGTCCTCGTAGCTTCTGCTATGGCGAAAAGTTTTCACGCGTTTGCATGTTGCTGGCAGGCGGTAAAATAGTCATAAGTGGGAAGTGATCAAAGACACTGAACACTATTCTGTAGAGGATAGCCCATTTCCTATGTTGCAGTAACTCGTTTCTGTAATCTGTGGTTGCAATGTACTCTCTCACTTGACGTCACCGCGATACCTTCCGTATTTTTTTTAAATCTATGTTTATCGTTCCCCTTGAAGTAAAACCAGAGCTGTCCCAAAGCGCAGTGCTCAGTGCTCGTGAAAGCACTCAAAGCACCTTTGTACTCGTCAGCACTATACTCCCAAACACTTTCTGGGACCAGTGCTTAGTGTTTCGAAGTATTTAACAAAAAGGCTTAGTGATTAGTAGGTAATCCAGAAAAGTGCTCGCAAGCACTTCAGTGCTTCGGAGCAATTTTTGAGATTACTAATAAGCACTAAGCCTTTCCACATAAATAAATCTTGTCGAAACATGAAGTCGCGGCAGATGATACCCGGCGGCAATTTGTCCCGATTAGTTACTGCGTTTATTATTTTAATATACTGATAATTTCACTCGCTGCAATATTAGGACCAATAAGGGGCGTATGCGTCGATAATACGCAGTTCCTTACTTTCGAGCCGGTAATACCACTCTGTCATGGCAACCACGTATCCAAACAACAACGGAGAATAGAATATCATCTTGCTACTAATATGTATGTCAGTCTGACAGACTTCGTGTCAATCAGGCATTATCTAACTATGGAAGAATTCACAAAAATGGATTTTTTTTTACTTTGTTGGTTCGTGAAATTATCTCAATATACCGGGTGACAACGATATCACTTTCGGGCTGCCATTTTTTTATTTTTACACCTAGGATAACGAAACTTGGCACAGTTAATATTCGAACTAAATGTCAATTGACTGGTGTAACGACAAATTTCTACAACTTCCGGTTTCCCTGGAAATGACCTTAACTTTCGATATTTAAATTATTCTACATCCAAATTCATAATTTTTCAATTGGTTTTGAAATAAATTATATTTTTAAATCAAATTTTAATTTTCAATCTAGGGTGCCACGACCATCCTAAAATTTCTCTACTTAGACTCTCTATTTACAGAAAAATCAAAAAAATATCTTTGTTAGCCTAGAGAATGGCTGTGATGTTGTATAATTAAATTTTTTTGTATTAATTCAAAAAACTATGACTTCGAAATTCGGCCGAGATTCGGCAAAGTTTGAATCAATAATGAAATAAAAGTAAGTTGGAATGAAAGGTAGTATGTGTTATACATTTTTGGATTCGTCTTGAAATAATGCATTTAATAGTGTAATGAAAGTGATATAGTTATATTTAAGTTTTTTGAAGTATTACAAAAAAATTAAATTATATAATTTTCAGCCTTTCTCTAGGCTAATGAACAGAGATCTTCTTAGATTTTTCTGAAAATAGAGAGTCGACGTAGAGAAATTTTAGGATGGTCATGGCGCTCTAGATTGAAAATTGATATTTGAATTAAAAATATAATTTATGTCGAAATCAATTGGAAAATTATGAATTCGGATGTAGAATGATTTAAAGAATCCTAATAAACGATATTTAAAGGATCACGCACGTTCCTTATGGAAAATGGCTTTCCGTGAATTTGTCCGAATTTTTGGTATGGTGTAGATCTGGATGCACTGATCAAAAGTGTCCATTGCCAAAAACTCCAAAAATGGACAGTTTTCGAGATATGGCTCTACCAATGTAATTTTTTTTGCATTTTTTGGATTTTGACACATAATCAGTTCACTCTCACACTTAGGAAAAACCAAGTTTCAATGATTTCACTGCAGGAATCGATTGAAAAATAATTCTTTCTTCGTTTCAGATACTGCCATTTGGAGAAATTATTATACACTGCTCGTCACTGACGATGTAACTGGACTATTATTTTCAATTTCTCCTGGCCATCAGGAAAATAGTGGAAAATGCAAAATGAGAAACTGGAAAATCGTATTTATAATGTACCCCGACGAGATGAATACTCGTATCGAATGCAGATATTTTATACCGAGTGTTAAATATACATGCTGAAAAATCATTTCTAATTGTTAATTGAACCCATAACTGATGAGAAAATGTAGGCTTTCACGGCCGGAGTCAATATATTCAATGATGTCTGGGCCTAGCGGCCAGATTTTTCTCAGCAGAAAGCCTATATGGACTTGAAAAACTGAGACCACCGGTGAGGAGTGCTGTGGTCTCAGATGTTTAACGTTTACAGCCATCAACTCTAGACAACATTGAATTTTGAAATAAATGAGTTTTCATGGGAAGAATATATAACTAATAATGGGAAAATTGTAAAGCAGTAACAATATTTATTTCATGAAAAATATCAATTCTCCACCAAAGTGATGATGAGTAGTAAGAATAATAGTACGTAAAAGAAAGTTGGTCCAAACGTTCATCAAATCATCTATGCGTAACATTTAACGAGGGTTAATTGTTCAACCAACCAAATATTATTGTATTCACTCGGACTATTGCAAAATTATATATGGGGCAAATAAGATAACGTTATTCAATCTCAGTTCTATGTCTGCCTTCGCAGTAGCTGAAACACCAAAACGATGAATAAAATTTGAAGAGTACAGACAGAGTCAGGGCAAGAAAAATCTGACAGTGATCATCTTTACAGAAGTGAAATGTAGGTGCATTCACTAAATGAAGAACTATAGAACGAAAAATGTATAGTTTGAACAAATTAGGGTAGGGTACTATACAATGATGTGGTTGCTGTTGTGATCTTATTCTATTTGTTAGAGGTAAGTTGAAGAAATGAATATTTTTTTGCTGTTCACTAGGTATTCAAGTAACTCCTTACTTGTTTGTTTATTCCACAACTGCATTCATCTCGTCAGCGTACATTATAAATACGATTTTCTAGTTTCTCATTTTGCATATTCCACTATTGTCCCGATGGCCAGGAGAATATTTCAGAAATAATTCAAATCATATTTAGAGTGTGTATCGCATATTATTTTTTCAAATGCCACAATTGAATTGTGTTAGATATTTAAAGTATGTTTGTTAGAACTAGAACAATTCAAGAGTTTTTGTTTCTACGAACACGGAAATACAAAAGTTGAAAATAATAGCCCAGCTACATCGCCAGTGACGAGCAGTGTATGCTAATTTCTCCAAATGAATGTATCTGAAATGAAATACAACTGTTTTTCAGTCAATTCCTGCGCAGAAATCGATAGAATTCCATTTTTGTTGGGTATAAGAGCTAAGCGATTATGGGCCACAAACTAGAAAACGAAAAAAATCATATATTGATACGGCCATATCTTGAAAACTGTTCATTTTTGTAGTCTGTAGCAATAGACACTTGATCAGTGCATCGAAATCCACATCATATCAAAAATTCAGACATTTTCACGGATCCGTTTGCCTTAACGGTTCGATTAGCGATTAGAAATGATTATTGGGTATGTATTCTCTTGATTCTATTGATATTCAACACTCGGTATAAACAAACTGCATTTGATACGAGTATTTATGTCGTCAGCCTACATTATGAACGATTTTCTATATGCTCATTTTGCATCTACCACTATTTCTTTGACGACTAGGAAACTATTTAAAAAAAAAAGTATCTCAGATTCAGTTCCTATAGTGTGTATCGAATATTATGTTTTTAGTGCCCCTATCTAAAGGTGTTGAATATATGTGACTCTGTGATACCTTGAGCAATTCTGAAGTTTTTGTTTCTACAAAAACTGGACTATAGAAATTGAAAATAATAGACCAGTTACATCGTCAGTGACGAGCAGTGTATAATAATTTCTTCAAATGGCAGTATCTAAAACGAAGAAAGAATAATTTTTCAACCGATTCCTGCAGAGAAATCATTGAAACTCGGTTTTTCCTAAGTATGAGAGTGAACTGATTATGTGTCAAAATCCAAAAAATGCAAAAAAAATTATATTGATAGAGCCATATCTCGAAAACTGTCCATTTTTGGAGTTTTTGGCAATGGGCACTTTTGATCAGTTCATCCAGATCTACACCACGCCAAATTCACGGAAAAGCCATTTTCCATAAGAAACGTGCGTGGTCCTTTCTGAAGTTGAGGTCATTTCCAGGGAAACCGGAAATTGTAGAAATTTGTCGTTACATCAGTCAAATGACATTCAGATCGAATATTAACCCTGCCAAGTTTCGTTTTACAGGGTGGAATAATAAAAAAATGGCAGCCCGAAAGTGATCTTGTTATCACCCGGTATACTACTAATGCTAACAATACTATCGGGGGTAATACCACGAGTGCTCGCAATACTATCGATAGTAATTCTGTCAGAAATCAACGAGATCAAATTGCTTGGTAACACCACGAGTCCTTTAGGACGAGTGGTGTTACCTCAAAGTAATTTCATCCAGTTTAAGATTTCTGACAGAATTATCGGTAGTATTGTGAGCACCTGTAGTATTTATTCAGATAATTTCACGAACCAACAAAGTGAAAAAAGTTCCATTGTCGTGAATTCTTCAATAGTTACAGATAAAATGCCAGCTAGACATGAAGTCTGTCAGACTGACATTCATATTAGTAAAATCAACGAGATCAAATTGCATGGCGACACTACAAGCCCTTTAGAACGAGTGGTGTTGCAATTTGATCGAGTTTAAGATTTCTGACAGAATTATCAATAGTATTGTGAGCACGAGTAGTATTTATTTAGATAATTTCACAAACCAACAAAGTAAAAAAAGATTCATTGTCGTGGAGTCTTCTTGTTATAGATAATACCTGTTAGACATGAAATCTGTCAGACTGACATTCATATTAGTAGCAAGATGATATTATATTCTCCGTTGTTGTTTGCATACGTGGTTGACGTGAAAAAGTGGTATTACCGGCTCGAAAGTAAGGAACTGCGTATTATCGCGGCATACGTCCCTTATTGGTCCTAAAATTGCAGGAAAGGATGGTACTGTCAGAAATCTTACACTCGATCAAATTGCTTTGAGGTAACACCACTCGTCCTAAATGACTCGTGGTGTTACCAAGCAATTTGATCTCGTTGATTTCTGACAGAATTACTATCGATAGTATTGCGAGCACCTGTGGTATTTCCCCCGATAATACCACTTTGGCATGGCAACCACGTATCCAAACAACAACGGAAAATATAACATTTATTCATTTATTTATTTGGCTTAGAAATAAACAGACATCAATAGTCTAATTACATGTTTCCACTAAAGGAAATAATAACATGTTTCCACTAAAGAACGTAACTAAATACTAAGATAACGAGAAAAAATAAAATTAATAAAGGTTAGTAATCAATATTGAATATAACAATAGAATCAAAATTAAGTTATCAATAATTTCACAAATACTTGTGCTTATATAGTTATATAATATACACACACATATCGCGAACGGTAGTCTCTACATATACATATATATTTATGTAAGAAATAGTTTAAGTTTCATAAAGGATTCAATGCAATCGCACATTTCTTCATTCTATCAAATGAGCAGTTCAAAATATCAGGTAATTGACAGGTATATTTGTTATACACGGCGCATATCGTGTCCATTGCATTAGGAGATCGAGGAACATTGAAAAGAATATCATCTTGCTACTAATCTTCTACTTCTTCTTCTTGCTACTAATACGAATGTCAGTCTGACAGACTTACTTCATGTCTTTCAGGCATTATCTATAACTATTGACGAATTCACGACAATGGAGCTTTTTTTACTTTGTTGGTTCCTGAAATTATCTCAATAAATACTACTCGTGCTCACAATACTATCGATAATTCTGTCAGAAATCTTAAACTCGATCAAACTGCTTTGAGGTAACACCACTCGTCCTATAGTTACCATTTGCGAGCACTCGTGGTATTACCCCCGAAAAATTAATCCCATTTTCTCAGTAAGTTTGCCTATCTAAAAAATGTTGTTCAAAATAACTACATAATACTTCTCTTTTTCAAACTACGTTGACGTATCGGAGACCACACTTGTCTCCGTTATAAAAACCCTAACAAAATGTTTTTCTCCATATCTGAATCGAGAGTATTTCTTTGACGAAAATCGAAAGAAATCTGCCAAAAATTTCTTTACGGCGACATTTGCTATCCTGATGTAGGGGATGTACGGTATGTCAATCTCCTTGCTGTTATTTCTCACTTCTCTGTGAAGAGGTGACCCTATGCTGCCCATTTCCATTTGATTTTGATGTACATATATTCACTTTCAGACTATGGGAGGTTAAACACCTAAAAACGATGTCAAGAAAACCATAAAACAGATCATTTGATGAATATTCCTATTGTATTTCAATCAAATTGTTGATTCCAGCAGTCCTTTCAGTAATGAGTATTTTAATCACGGTCTGATTTTTTTTCAGAAACATGCCGTTTCGATTGGGTTTTCTTACGTACAATTCTTGACTACTGAAAGCAAGAAATATCTGGACGTGTTCAGAATGAATGATCCTTCCGAAAACAAAATGATTTTCAGTTAATTCTCCTCGCAACCGGGTTTTCAAGGGTGTTTCAGATTTGGGTAACCTTTGAGGAAACCCTTGCTCTTTAATCTTCATCTTGACTTAATTCTGATCTCCATCTCTTCGTCTAAAGTTTCAGCTTCAAAATGAGCCTGAGATTTTGAAAATCGGTTGACGAGAAAAAAAGTTATGACTGCAAAACCAAAAGGTTAATTTTTTGAGATCACCCTGTAGATGAAAGAGATAAGAAGACAATTCGGAAAATGTCTCAAGGTAATGAGATCATATTATCTTCGTGCCTCTGCTGTCAAAGGACCACGCACACTTCTTATGCAAAACGTATTTCTGTCAAATTGTCCAAAATTTCAATATGTTGTTGAACTCGACCCACTGAACAAAAGTTACCATGCGCACACAAAAATGATATGTGTAGTTAACGGAATACAGAGTGTTGAAGTTGGAAAATGTCACTTCCATACCATTATTGACTGAACTTTAATGCGGGAAATATTACTGAATTATTAGTGAGTTTTTGATCCACACCATAGTAACAAACTTGGCCAATACAACTCCTAAAGTATTCGAATTTGTTTCAGCAGATGTTCTCACTCCTAAACGACTTTTGTACACAATACTGACATCGATATATCCTCACACTATCAGTCAGCCTTGCAACAACGCATTTCCAATTAAAGTGGCCCATTGGGAAATTACCATTATTCCCGTAGGCTCCATCCCATCCTGATTTCGATTACATAACATATGAAATTCTAATTATTGCATTGAGAGAACTAACCTAACTCACACCACATCCTTGCACAAATCAACGGGATAGTGGAGTTAGGGAGTTTTAATTAAATTAAAAAGTTGTATTTTGTGTACATTTATTACATTAGACCATCATTAGTGCGATACCTGTAAGTAATATTGTTTGAAATTTGGGAAAGTTAAGGAAATTTTTGAATTTACTCGTCAAGTATTTATACAAGAGATGCTATAAAAATCATAATTATGGTTAACACTTGTTTGAACTGACACACATTTGCATACTCGGTCTGGATTGGACTACCAGACACGAGGTCCACGATCAAAAGTAAGAATATGACTTTTGAGAATATTTGTGACTTTGATTTTTTTAATTAACTCTAACAATTATATCAACTCCTTTTCAATGAGTTGGTGAAATCATTCCAGTAATTGCTAAAAGTAAAATGGTTACATGGAAATCCAAAATGAAACTTTTTGAAAGCTTGGCGGTTAGTGTTATGTGTAACTGTGATGCAATATGGGGCGTTAAATATGCGGAAATATTGGAGCGAGTGCAGGTGGGTTTTCTAAAAATAATACTACTATCTCACCTGACTACATCGTACAGTCTTGATCAATGTGATCCAAAGTCCAACTGGACATACCAATTTAAAAGCTTTTTTGTACGACCATTAAGAAAAATGAACATTTCAATTGCGTCTTCGATTAAGAAACCTACCACGTTGTAACACCGATTTTCATTTCCCACGTGCTAGCTGTATCGATATATTTCATCTCCTACGACTTTCATGAACTACTAGACTGTCATTATAGGTAGGTATTAACGAATTTTATGAACATAAATAGTATCGAATCAAGTTTGTTTACGTCTGTCTAATAATTTGACATTTCACATCAGTAGATAATTACGAAATTCGATTGAAAAAATTAAGTTATTAAACATGATTAGCGATAGTTAGGATGATTTAACATTGACACCGCCAAATATTTTCAAATGGCGAAGCTCACCTCCTGAAATTTATTACCAGAATTGTCAAAGAAGAAATATGAATCTGCTTTCAAATCTTTTATGGATTGGCACTCTAAGCAGCACACATATTTCTCCGAAAGCGTCCTTTTGGTATATTTTGCCGATGTATCGAAGAAATTCAAATCCTCCACCCTTTGGAATCAATATTCGATGTTAAAAATGATGATAAGTATCAATAAAGATTTGGACATTTCCGATTATAAAAAGCTGAAAGCATTTCTCAAGAAAAAGTCCGACGGGTATCAACCAAGGAAATCCAAAACATTTTCTACAGATCAAATCAATGAATTTATATCAGAAGCTGCTGATAATGCCTATCTTCTGACAAAGGTATGATTTTCTTTTCATAAAACCAGAATAATTTCAATAAAAAGATTGATTACAATCGGATTCTATATTTTTGAATAGTTGACAGATACTTTCTATATAGCAGTTAATTTTAACAAATTATTATGGGCTCTAGTAATGACGAGTGTTGATTCAGATGACACATGGACTTTGGATGGTGGGAGCGAGGGTTCAAATCCATGCAACCACATTTTTTATTATTTTTTTTTCATTTCATGAAATCGATTAGTGTTTGATTTTTATAATAATTTTCACGACGTAGGTAGGTACGTGTACAAAAAGAAAAAATTGATGTTTCATTCAACGGGTGAAGAAAGAGAAAATTATCTAAACCATGTAAAAATTAGGGCAGGAGAGTTTATGATAAAAAGGATTATTAAAAATATTACAGATTTGTTGATGATTCAGATGGTCGTAGAAAAAGTATAGTGTACAATGACCATGAAATGACCCATTTCATGCTCATTGTACAATATACTATTTTGATTCAAATAATCTTTTCGAGTTATGGCTTTATTACTAAAAATTAAAATCTCATTTTATCTAAAGGACCAGGCAGCCGTCTTATGGAGAAATGGGCTTTGGTGAAATTCCATGAATTTGTTAAAAAAAAAAAATTGTTATTCCCGTCAACCGATTGCACCCCTACGCGCAACCCTCGGAAGTCTTCGAGAGACTTGTGTGAGCTAGGAAAGACGCAGCCCTTACCTTTTAACGTGTGATGCCATGCACGAGACCGATGACCATGCGAGGCTTTGAACCCTCGACCCTTAGCTCCAAAGGCGAACGCTCTACCCACACGGCCACCACGGCCAATTGCTAGTATATTGTAGTTGACGACTTTCTGATCAGTAGTGTCCCTGGGCCCAACTCAATCCTATGACTAGTTTCAGAGATACAGGGTGTTGAGTTGGAAAATAGCCATTTTTTAAAAGAATCAAGATTTTTTTCCTGTAATAGTGTTTCAATGCCACTAAACATCAGTCCCTCATGAGAAAAAATTTCATTTGCTACAGAGGTGCTCAAAAATTAAGAAAACGGAACGTTGACTTGAAATATAATTCAACTTTCAGGAATTTAAATATCTGTCTGGATTTGCTTCTGGTTGGTTTATAATAATAAAGTATTCAAACATTTTTTACAGGGCGAGTCAGAAAGTTGATCGCCTCTGTATCCTATATACAGGGCTATACAAATTCGTTTCTGTACATGGGGATCTAGTAAACGATAAGAGATAGAGTGTCGGTTAAATTGTGTATTTTAGAGACCTACTCAATGATGTGCAAAAATCGAATTTAGCTCTTTTGGTTCTGGAGATATACAGGAATATCCAAAAAATCCCAAATTATTTTTTTGCCTGTATCTGTCCACATTTTACTATTGGCACTTGATGTGGGCTATCAGAATATGTCCATGAATCTTTTATACAGGGTGTCATCTGACTTGGGCCACCCCCATCTTTGAATTTTTAAATACGGACCTGTATTTTTTGTTGTAGTTTTTGGATCGTCGACGTTCACTTCATACTGAGAAATTGAATTCAAATTCATATTTCGGGATGTTTCGGTAATATTTTATTATAATTGGGTTAATTATTCCCTTTCAAATTACGGCCCTGGACATTGGTTGACTGAGTTAAATAAAAACACAATAGCAACTTTCACGTCTCCCCATGTACGCAGCTTTGGCAAGCAACTTGTCAAAGTGTCTACGTTACAAGAAAGTCAAAAACATGTTTTCGAGCATGCTCGTCTTCAGCTGAAGTAATACAGGGGTTAAACTGGAATTCGTAAGAAAAACACTAGTTACAATTTTGAAAAATATGAAACTTACAAAATACTTGGAACCAAAATGGATACTCACATGGCATGGAGACTTGAAATGTAAAAACGTAAAATTTATGTATGACGCAAAACATCGTTGGCGCAATTAAGGGCCAAAATACTGGCATTAAGGAGGAATGGTCGGGGATCATTCCAACAATGGAACCAACATCAGAAACATGAAGAGATTTTTATTTAATATTTATTCGATTTCAGACTCCAGTCTTATGGCGTTGTATGAAACTATGAAGTAGAAGGAAATGGAATGAATCCGTCGATAATAAGGATTTGATTAAACAAGTAACGTCATCTATCGGAGGAAAGTCCAAAATATTTGAAAAATGGATTCATGTTAAAAATTATGTTTACAGGTATCTGACTGCAAGTGGAAGAGTTTGTAGAAGAAACCACGATAGATGAGGAAAAAAACTGTAATTTCAAAAGGAAATTGGTTCATATATAAGCTAGATTATTGTTAAAATTTTAGAGCGTTGCAAAAGGAAATGCAAATTTAATTTGTTCGTTCAAAGATTCTGAATTATGGTCCTTATTAGTTCTATCAATCTCGAAAATCTCCAAAATATTCAGTTTAGGGCCTTTATAGCAAACGTGCAAAATGTTAAGGTCTGAATCAATATCGAAATGATGTTTATTATTAACAATGTGATTAGCAAAGAAACTGGGGGAATTTATTTCATCGATTAAGTCTGAAAGGAGATAGGTATCTATAACTCTTTTATGTTCATGGATTCTCTGAGAAAATTTGCGGCCAGTTTGACCAGTGTATGTAGCATTACAATCATGATGTGAACAAGAAATTTTATAAACCCTTGATTTGTCCATAATAGAGGTTTTATCTTTGTTATTAATTAAGTTAGATCCAAGATTATTGGTGATGTTAAATGAAATTTTACAATCAGGAATAAATCTGTCAAATATATTTTTAATGTCATATGAGACTTCGCCCAGAAACGTTATACTTGGTAAGTAAAATCCTGTAGAAGGGGGGATCAAATTAACATTCAAAATTTTTAAAGATTTGCGTTTATAAGGTTTAAGAAAAAATGTATCGGGATAATCATTATTGTATGCTATTTGTTTTATTATACCTAATTCCTTGTTAAAATTAACAATGGATAAAGGTATGGACGATAGCCTCGAGATTAAGGAATTAAAAGAAGCTGATTTGTGATTATGGTTAGAATGGAATGGAATAACAGTGTCAGTATGTGTTGGTTTTCTATATTGGTTTCCTAAAACCAACACATACTGACACTGTTATTCCATTCCATTCTAACCACCCCCATAATCACAAAGCAGCTTCTTTTAATTCCTTAATCTCGAGGCTACTGCTGCACACTACATCAGTTAATTGCCTTTTCTATGGTTATTCCAAAATTGTATAACACAAGAGTTGTAATCGTGAAAAAAAGATAATGGACATCAAATTCTTGAAAAATACAATTTCGATACACCATGCTGCTAATATAAAGGACTATTTTTAGATCGCTGGAGCTCTAATAAATGAATTCCATCCCCCAATAACCATGCCTGGTACATTACAAACAGCGCAGGAAATATTAGGTCAATTAGAAGAAGTTAATATTATGCAAACAATAGTTCAAGCTGAAAACCTACATTTAAGGAATGGTCATTGGACTTTATTAAACCACTTGCACGCATCTAAATTTCCTCGTTTAGATTCACATTATTTGAAATAGCTTATAGAAATGTATCATGTTAACTTGGCAAAAAGTTAAATTCACGACAAACTTCAAAGAGAAGAAACAAAGTCAATTCGATGAAATGGCGGAGGAGCCGAACATTTTACGAATGCGAGTTTACTCCAGGTTTCGTAAAACGTAATTTATATAAATATATGTTGTGGATAGCTTTCACTGTTGAATATGATATCGAAAATCAACCTCTGGAACTTCTCTATTATTGTACTTGTAAGTCGGGAGCTAGAACTTTAGGTACATGTGCTCATGTAATAATAATAATAATAATAATACTTTATTCATCTTTAGGATCACAATAGTGATAGTGATGTCAAAAGTACAGAGGCCATAAATGAGTGGGACATTTACATCACATCAACATGTTAAAATTATTTGGGGTATTATCGAGACATATATTCATCTAGATTATAGAAACAACCTTCAACAAGAAACATCCTCAGTTTTCTTTTGAACGTATTAACATTATTTTCATTTTTTATAATTATCGGTAGATTGTTATAAAACTTAATTCCCATATAATTGGGGTTTTTCTCATACAATTTAGAGGTATGCTTTGGTATCTGTAGCATATCACCGTGTCTAGTGAGGTAATCGTGGTTATCACAATTCTTAAAAAATATACTGATATTTTTTCTCACATAGAGAACACAGATCGAGTAGAGTGTCATGATATCATTTTGTAAGAAGTAAGGCCTACATGTTTCAGAAGGTTTCAAGTTGAAAATCAGTCTTATAATTCTCTTTTGAGAGATAAAAATTCGGTTTACATTAGTGGCACAACCCCATAAAATTATATTATATGATAAGTGGGAATACACAATTGCATAATATACATTCATTAGTTGATGTAGACTTAGTACGTTTTTTAGTTGAAGAAGTGCATAGTAACCACTATTGATTTTTTTACAAACATGATCAATATGGAGTTTCCAAGTCATGTCAGAGTTGATGTAGGTGCCTAAGAATTTTGTTGCGTCAGACTTTTCAATAAGATTACCAGTTACATTGACATGAATTGGAAAATCGATTTTCAACCTCAAGGGAAAAGCATGAATACAGTTTTATTTGGGTTTACAATCATAAGGTTTTTGGAGCACCAGTTTGTGAATTCCAATGATACAGTACTGAGTTTTTCTTCCATACCCTCAGGCTTTTCAGCATTCACAGCAAAAGAACAGTCATCAGCAAATATAACAGTACATTCTGTGCTCATGTATGCAGGCATGTCATTTATAAATAACAGGAAAATCAATGGGCCAAGTATGGAACTTTGGGGGACTCCTAGGT
Source organism: Chrysolina oricalcia (assembly GCA_944452925.2). Taxonomy (NCBI): domain Eukaryota; kingdom Metazoa; phylum Arthropoda; class Insecta; order Coleoptera; family Chrysomelidae; genus Chrysolina; species Chrysolina oricalcia. The sequence goes on along the minus strand of OX101825.2, from coordinate 45,801,539 downwards.
CAATATCATAAAAACTTGATCGCTCATTTGCAACTTTCACATATATTTGTCTGTTTTCAAGATAGGACATTAGCCAGTATAAGAAATTATCTCTAAAGCCCAGATTGTATAATTTTTCTTTCATAATGTAAAGATTCAAGGTGTCGAATGCTTTCGATAGATCGAAGAAGAGTGCTCCAACATACCTTTTCTTCTCGATATTTGTATAAACATACTCAAAAAAGTCACAGGAAGCACTCTCCGTAGATCTACCCGGACAGAATCCATTCTGGTGTTTTGTGATCATATCATATTTCGATAGAAATAATAGAATTTTATTGTAAACAATTTTTTCTATTACTTTGCTCATTACAGTACAGTAATGGGTCTATAGTTCTGGATATCAGTGAAGTCTTTGCCTTTGTACACGGGAGTAACAGTGCCAATTTTTAAATATTTGGGAAAATCTCCAAGATGAACAGACAAATTTATTATATGACTCAGTGGTTCTGCAATAAACATGCCAATTGTTTTTATAATTTCTGTTGTCAAGCAATCTATTCCTACTGAGTTTGTATTTTTTAAACTATTAATAGCCGCAATGACATCATTTTGTTCAACAGCGGTCCAGTAGAAAGTGTTACAAGAGAGAATCGAGTGAGTAATATTTTCAATGGTGTTCCCTCCAAATTGGGATTGAATGGCTGATCTAGGATTTGATGAAAAATATTTTCCAAAAGCATCAGATATTATTTTTTCATTCTTAATCATTTCGTTCTCCATTTTCAGCTCTATATTTTTTGAATTTTTTATTTTCCCCGTTGTTTTTCTAACAAGTTTTCATACTTCCCTGGGTTTCTCTGTTATTGACCTGTTATCTATAGATTTCTGAAAAAATGCTTTTTTTGATTTTGATATCTCTTGAGTATACATTTTTTTTACCCGCCTGTATTCATTCATTCATGTGGCCATTGTTTTATGGTTTTTGGATTATGCCAGATACGAGCAGAATGTGAAGTATCCATCTACTCATCTCCTAAATGGAGTAATTGATGCAGCTGAAAATATGGTACCAGAAAACATAGTCCAGATGCTGTAGACTTTTGAATCCCTTCAGTAACTTCAGTTCGTTTCGACATGTTTATGTTTATTGTTTTATCTGATATCAAGATTACCTTGTATGTATTTTATTTGTTTTTATGTATATGTCGATCATGGTATAACATAAATACCGATTTACATATATGAAGAAAATAATGATAGGCTTGTCATCATATTGTCGGGATGAAATAACTAATCATAGCAAGTTGACAAAACTTCTACATTCGAGCAACAAACTCAAAGTAAAGGTAATATGACAGTATCACAGAAATTCACCGGGGAAATATTTAATTATAGGGAGATTTTCACGAATTTTTTTAGTATACTTTTATGTATTTAATATTGTTTGACGGCTATCTATATTTTTTTTAATAGTAGTTAACTATAACGTATCTAAATGAGAAATAAAATAAACAACCAGTCACCAGTCGTCTCTCCTAATGTCAAACAAAAGTCTTTTAATAATAAAACAGTTCTTTTATAACAAAACAACAAGAAGTCAAAACTCATTAACTAAGTTGAGTTGACTATTAAATTGAGATATTATTATCAATTGCAGAAAACTATACCTACTCAGAGAGTAACTTGTGACATCTATAGTTACTTTTTGTTATATACTGTCGTTGCCTATCGGCATTAATTATGAGTGGATTCGATTTGTTTTGAGAGCTTCCAGAAATTGTTTCTGACAAGCGGGTTACCACGAAACAGAGGTCAAAGGTTGGAACTCTCGGAATCAAATCGAAAAATACTCTATTTTCACCTACTCAGATATCTATTAGAAATTAGACATATGCCAATCCAATGAAAGGCTTGTTCAGTTCACATCACACTCCATTAATACGAATTATTTTGAAAGTACAAAATGTCCAAAGAATTCGAAATACGAATAATGGCACCGATATGTTTGTTTTTATACCCTGGTTTAGAATTTAGGCTCCTGTCCAACTCGCTCCAGCGTTTCCGCGTCGGCTTCAGGAAACCTTAAGACGTTTTTATGCTCGACTGCAATCTCGTAAAACTCACAAGATCTCGCCCATTTTTCGTCCGAGATCAATCTCGCTAAAAAAAAAGGCCGAGATCTCGCGAAACCGAGATCACGCGAGGACGAGATTATAAACCAACCAGAAGCAAATCGAGCCAGATATTGAAATTCCTGAAAGTTGAATTATATTTCAAGTCAACGTTCCGTTTTTTTTAATTTTTGAGTAGCTCTGTAGCAAATGAAACTTTTTCTCGTGAGGGACTGATATTTAGTGGCATTAGAACACCATCACAGAAAAAAATTCTTGATACATTGAAAAAAATAAGAAATACATGCTTTTAAAAAATTGCTATTTTCCAACTTCAACGCCCTGTATCTCTGAAACTAGTCATAGGATTGAGTTGGGCCCCCATGGACACTATTGTTCAGAAAGACGTCAACTACAATATACTAACAATTCATGAAATTTCACTGAAGCCCATTTCTCCATAAGCCGGCTGCCTGGTCCTTTGGAGCACGATATAATGACATAAGAGCTAGAATTTGAGCATATTGACATGTCGAAGTCAACTTTCGGTCTGACCGGAATTAACATAAGCTTTTTTATTTTAAATGGCAACCCTTATTTTTTTTCTTCACGTTGTTCAACATTCGATTCCCTTTCTAATGACATATCACAAGTTGGTATTCAACCAGAAAATAGATGAAAGCCAAAAATTGAAAAGAAAAGAAAAAAGATTGGAAAAATTGGGATATTCTAATATCTATGGACGATGTTAGTGCTATTCAGTATAATCATTCCATCGCAATAATCATTCGAACCAAAATATTAACAAGTAGGCTGGTTAAGATGTATTTTGGAATGAAACGAAATAGAAACGAGAGCTGTCACGAACGCTTCTATCCATATTATTTTGACGTTCGAAGTAGTGTTTTTGATTCTGCCACTTTAAAAAGGTTTGGAAATTGAAATCAGTTAGTGGAATATTCAAAAAATGCCCCGTTATTCACGAACCGAACAAATTGACATGCTTTCTCATTTATGGTGAATGTTCAAAAAATTTAATATGGTCAAACGTATTGACTAATAAACTAATACCGACGAAATGAAGAGCATCTTCTTATAAAGCACTGAATGAAGTATATCCGGTAGCTGAGAAATTAAAAAGACACTCCATGAAGGCTACAGATATTTGCGAAAAATGCAATGTAGTCGAGGATATCAACCAAAAAATAACATCATGTGGGAATGCCAAAAACATTTGGAGCTGGTCAGAAAAAACTTTTTTGAGAAGATTTAAATGTACTAATATCGCATCAGATCCAAAAGTTCTCTTTTATCCTAGGTTTGCAAATGCTTTGGACGACAATGTATGGTTATGGTTCTTTTGTGGATTGTTATTTAATAATCTAGAAGTCGATAAGAATCTAGAAGAATTTCAAATGATGATATATGATAGGTTTTGGAAAGTCAAGAACAATCAGTTGGAAACTTTCTCCAACAAATTATTTTTCTTTTAGTTGTTATTTAACTCGTTTATGTAGATGGATATGTCTGTTTTGTATATACCCTATTAGGTTATATGATATTAGTATATAGTATATTAGGTTTAAGGTAGTTGATGTACTGAACTTTATTTACCGAATAAAGATTTTATAAAAAAATAGTCCAAATGTGGAGTGCTAACAGTGTAAATGGTGTTTCGTTCCAGGTACTGGGCGATAGAAAACGAGCACAGGTTTCGGCAAGGCGGCTTCCAGGAGAGATTTAGTGTGAATGTTTGGGCAGGGATAGTTGGAACTCATATTGTTGGCCCCATTCTTTTTCAGGGCCAACTAACCGGAGAGAGATAGTTTAATTTTTTAACGAATGAACTTTCGGAATTCATTAACAACCTACCAGCGGAAATAACTGAGAGCATGTACTTCCAGCAAGACGGCGCCCCTCCGCATAATTTAAGAAAAGCATGGTCCAGTCAGGTGGCCACCAAGGCGACTATTTTCTATGGGGACATCTTGAAAAATAGGGTGTTCTCCACACAGCCACAACCTTTTCATGAGCTAGAAGTAAAAATTCGGAGAGCTTTTCAAGATATCACGCCCCAAATGTTGAGAAACGTTTTACATGAAAATATCAACAGAACCAATAAATGTATTGACGCTGAGGGAATGCATTTCGAACATTTGTTTTGAATTTATTTTATCTTCAATCCTATCAACTTGAATGTTTTTTTCGATAAATCTGTTTTTTTATTTGAAGAATAATAATTGGATTTTTCAGTATTTCATTTCAAAAAATTACTTTCTATCATATCATTAGAAAAAAATGGTTATGCTGAATAGTACAGGCAAGAAAAAGTTGTATGTTACTATTTAAGTTATGGACATACAGAGTATTATTTTTCCAATTTTTTCAATCTTTTTTTGACGGCTTTTTATTACGCTGGCGAATGAAAATAAAATATCACAGTAGTAGCAACTGTTATCAAGTGACGTATTGTCAAATATACAAAATAATCATGAAATAATTCAAATCCATGTAGGCAAATGCAAAGTTTGAAGATCTTTCAACATCAACTTCACATTTTAAAATAAAAACACTCAGTATTCACAATTCCATAGTTTGATTCTTCAAGTTCATAGACATCAAAATTGATACAATTACCGGATACAGAAATATAAACTAGCTCGAAATTCACAGACTTGCACAGAGAAGGTAAGCACTTTTATGCGTGCAGCGACCTAACGAAAAATGCAAGCTCATCATATTGTTTCTCTATAAATACACCTTTTGGGCAGGTCAAGATTCATTCATGATTTCATTCTTATCACTCGTCACTCGTCAGCTGAGTTGAAGACAGCTCGAAAATTAATTATTACTTGAAAATGTTTGGCATCTCCCCATCTCTGGCTCTGCTGGTCACCAGCACATTGTAAGTAGTATTTTATTTACACCTATATTTGTTCATAATTCATTTGATTAGTTTTTGTCCTGCTAGTGTAGCAGCTTCGTTCTTTTATTCAATTTTCTTGTTTCAATAAATGTTAATTTGTTTTAAAAAATGAGTTCTTTCATTATTTGGATGAATGTGGTTTGGGTGAATTACAGCTAAAAATCCTCTCGAAAAAGCCAAGCGAGTTTTGAGTTGCGACAGTATGGTTTCCATAGCCAACTTTTCAATTTTTGGCTTCCATTTTGCTTTCACGGCCTACTCAGTGATGTTTTTTCTGATCTAGTTTCTGGTTAGATACCAACTTGTGATATGTCATTAGAAAGGGAATTGAATGCTGAATGACGTGAAAGAAAATGGTTGCTATTTAAAGTAAGAATGTTAATGTTACTTCCGGTCAGACCGGATGATCCAAAAATAAAATGGTAGCCCATACTTGGCGACTTTCCTCTACTGTCAATGGACTTTCCACGAGATATGAGAAAACATTGTAATGAAATAGTGTATACGCTAATATCACTCGGGATTTTTTTTCTTACCGCTAGTTTCTCTATAATCCGAAGAAAATTTATTCGTCACGTCACGTCACGTTCATCAAAACTAGACTTGGCAACGTTGGTAAAGTTGTGCACCAATTACTCATTCAAATATAATAAGCGTTCTCGATTGGCGTTCGGTTCTGGTAGCGGTTGACGTTAAAATGACAGAATTTTTGACAGTGGTTCAGTTTCTGGTTCAATTGGTGACGTCATGGTGAACACTGAAACGAATGGATAGGTTATAGGTTGCGGTTGACATCATAACCTATTTAATACTCAAAAATACTTTGTTTTATTTTCATTCTCTAAGAGCAAATGAATGAGTCTTTTGTGTCGTAATTACACTCTTTCTTTAGAATGTTCATCTTAAATTACTTGGTTGGGCTCTAAAAGAAGAAAAAGTGTTTGAGTGGTTCAAGTTTTCTTATATCCCATCACCAAATATACAAATCTTGTGAAACAATTAACTGCAGAGTCGTCATCCAAATACAAAACCTGCAATGAAAAATGAGATTATTTCAGTTCCAACTGCACATACATAAAATAACTTCACTTTTGGAATTAAAGCTCGTCTTTCCACTTCTTTCAGAAATCCTGTTTATGCAGAAGCAGAACCTACTTATTCATCATCTGAGAACACCTAACAGGTGATAATCAACTGTACTGTCGAAACTGCGCCAAAACAGCCGACAGCCACAAAGTAACGAGTATTCAAGCACTTTAAAATCTGATCAGAACTCTGGTGCTCTTCAACTATGACTCAGCATCTCAAAGATGTATTATCAAACTATTTCAACGTATCAAGCTGAAAGAACACCCCAATCTAGCCGCCTACCGTCACGACCTTTCCTTAGTCAACGTACAATGTGATTATGAAGTTGATTCTGGGCACTACTACACCTTAGCTAAAGACTGAAAGAACTGGTACATGAATTTGATGATGGTAGGGTAAACAGTTTATCTTCTTTCGAACTATACCTTTTGGGAACCTTTGGAGTTACCATACATCCTATTTTATAATAGAGCAGACTGTCACAATTCTCCTGACCTCTTTAGAAGTCTTCAACCAATGTACATTCCAACTCTTCAGATGATGTGTGTTGCAGGTTTTTCCAGATATTCCTGCAGCTGTGAAAGTGAATGCTCCACCGAATTTATTTAAGCTGGCCCAGAGCGCCAACTATATTTATCTTCTTATTTGTTAATTTGTTATTGTTGCAAACTAATAAAATATTTTATACATAATAACAGACTTTTCTTTCATTCTACATAAGAAATGATGGCACATGTGTTAGATTCATCTGTTAATATAAGAAAGCATTCATCATCTTTTTCCTCAAAAGATATCAATTTTCCATTGATGAAATAAATTTATAGCTGATTTCTTTTTACAACAAATCCCAAAACGTTCATTAGTTTCAATTTTTAGTGCTTCATTCATATTAGGCTCAAAAATAATTAAACAACAAATCAGAGAGAGAAAGAGTACACCGTTCATTAGAAATACTCCTAGTATTGGTTCTACGGAATCAGGACCGGGTTATATTCGTGACGTCATTGATAATGAATCGAGAACGGTTGGTTCAACTGCGGTTAACTTTTCGGTGATACCAGAGTCAATCGAGAACGCCTTGTGTCGTATGACAGTTGTCAGTTGGTACCAGACGGGTTCGTTCGTCTGTTTCACGGAGTAAACCAATAAGAATCGTTTGTCTCTGTTTAACTCGTGAGCTTTCATTAAAATCTGACACAAGTCAAGCAGTTCCATCAAATATTTACTTCACATGAACAGGCCCTGCGTGATTTCTTATTTGAGGTTAATTCGGTTTTCAAAGTTCTGAAAGTTTCTGTTGTTTGTATTCTGAAATTCTTTTAATTCCTGTATCTGTATCCCTGCAGTAAAGTGAATATGTCTTTGTACCCGGTTGTCTGAACTACAGTGAAAATTCTAATACATTTTTTGTATACACTTAAAGATGGAGGGAGTCGTAAAATGTGTTTCGAAGCAGTGAATAAACCCTGTGTAAAAAGCGGAAATATATGTTATTGTGAAGAACATTGCCAAGTGGGTACTTAATGTTATGTTATTATTGTATTCAAAGCAGAGTTCAAAGAAAGATTCAAAATATTAGACATTGCAAAAAAGACCTTGAACTACCGAAAAATTTTAGGTACTAGTAAAGATTCAGAAAAATATACTTGATAAACCAAATTCAAAGAGATGAATTTTACAATGAAATCATAGACATTGCTATAATTATCTGATTTGTATTCACCCGATGAATAATGAGCACGTTATTACGATTTGCGGTATTGCCAATGCTCGTTTCTAATCAAAAGGAAGGTCAGTTCAGAAAATTTTAAAACTATAAATACAATAATAATAATAATGAGGAACTTTATTCAACTGAAATATATTCAATCCAACAGGCTATTGACCGAAGTCCTTCTGCCTATTGTTACAAATCATTCATATATGACATTATATATAGTTATACAGGTATAATTTGATAGATGAAAAAAAATAATAATGTTCATGTTGTATTTTCTCAAGTGTGGTAGTACGGGGGTATCGATGTAAGGGTTCTGCTTCAGGGTCTCTTCTCATTGCAAATTTCTCCACAAGTTCGACATTTTTGGCCTTCGAACAGAACCTATGGGAGAGATGATCCAGGCGATCTTCAATGGGCATTACATCTGTTAGCTCATATAGGAGGTTGTTTGGAGGATTGTGTAGGGGATTTTTAGGGTGACGGATTCTTGTGATCGTCCTAAGTGCTGATGTTTCAGCAACTTGCATATTCTTCGTGGCTGTTGTTTTGCAGTTGAGTAAGACAATGTGTGGCTGTTTCCAAATTGATACCCTTGTTTTGGTACGTGAGTCCTCTAAAGTGCTTGGCACTGGATATCATGTTCTTCTTCTTCTCTTGGAGATGCGTGTTGAAATTGAACTTGATATCCATCGTGATTCCCAAGTATTTGGTTGTTCTCGTTGGGCAGAGAAGTTGTTGCTGCATGGTAATAGTAGGAGATGTTTGAGCCGGATGATGATTGAATATCATCAAGTGAGATTTATTAGGGTTTGGCTTCAATCTCCATTTATTGAACCAATGGCATGTAGAATCGGTGAGTCTTTGTAGGTTGTCCAGAGCTCCCTCAATATATTTATCGTGGGAGACCAACACTGTGTCGTCCGCAAACTGGAGCACATAACCCAGGTGAGAAAAATGATCTGGGTCAGGAAAGTGGTGGTTATGAATGTCTGCACAGTAAAGATTATAAAGGATGAGGGAAGAGGCGATCCTTGGGGTAAGCCCTGCTGTGGGGAGAATAAGAACAAGTGTTTAGCACTTCAGCCTTCTTTCTATTAGTAGGGAATTGACTAGAGAACGTAGCTGCCTTGGACATACCATCGAATCGAGTTTGTAGATAAGTCCTTTGATCCAGACACTATCAAAGGCTTCATTGATATCCAAGAAAATGGAAGCAGATTTTTTCCGGTTGAGTTTTGCTGTTTCGACGTTGTTGGTGACTTTGCTTTTGCTGATTTGATTTCACCCGATGAATACTGAGCACATTATTACAATTTGCGGTATTGCCGATGCTCGTTTTTCATCAAAAGGAAGGTCCGTTCAGAAAATTTGAAAGCTATAAATACAATAAAAATAGGTAATATGTGGATTTTCTCTCTGAGTTGATCAAGTGACAAAGTTTTAATTATTTCTCAATGGCTTATATCGAGCTAGAAGCTGTATTTTTAAGAAGAACGGTATTGCCTGTTTCGAAACGTGAATCATGGTGGGGGGTGTTTCTGATGAACGTGACGTCAGCAGCACACTTTCAAATGTGATATTTGTTCAAAATGAAAGAAATATAGTGGAACTTTTTGTTAAATGGGCGTTTCAGACTAGAAATTATCGATTTAAACGAGTTTTGCAATTTATTTTTCATAAATGTAAAGGTTCATTTCAATAGTTTCAATGTCCTATGATTTCAAATATAGAATTGACCATCCATTCCGACTCTACAATCACAAAAGGATCAGCTGATATTTGTCCAGAAGCCGGGAGACCTTAAGCGAACTGAAATAAATAAGTTCAAAGCAGCGACGTGGATGAAATAACGAATCTCGAAATTATATGAACATGTGACATAACGAATATTTCATAAAGACGCAGAAACTCCGAAAGAACAACTCCATTTTTAAGTTGTAGATGGACGCAACCGGATGTGGTCCATAAATCTGCCAAATGCATACGTCGGTCAGCAGAACCCAGTAGCGTCGTCCTGCCCATCCCGTTCGTACTTCCCCGCTGGCCTGATGCTCCTGAAACCGCGACTATAAATTTCGACAGAGGTAAGGGGCAGGCATGAGGAATAACTAACGAGGATTATTACGGGACGATGGCCAGCAGATGAAGACGGGCTACTTTTGGATCATATTTTCCGCGATTTATTACTGAATTCAAATCAAAAGTAGGGAGAATAATTTACAAAGATTGTTAGGAGCGAAATTTAGTGGAGGAGAACAGAGAATGTGCATAGTAACGCACGTAACATACCAGTTAGCTCAGGTGGTGTGGATTCGACACTAAAAATATATTTCGATAAGATTAAAATATTAGGTTTAATTTTCTGGCGCGCCAAGGATTTATCGCCAGTGAAAACTCGAAACCACCATGATGGAATGAGGCAATAATTATATAACGGTATGAATATAATACCGAGGGTTGCGCGTAGGGGTGCAATAGGTTGACGGAAATAACAATTTTAACAATAACAATAATATATAAATATGTAAAGGTTTTTTTTTACTTATTTATTTATTTATTTTCGTCTTCAAATCCAAACAGGCACAGTATGCCTCATAAAATGGATAGGAAATGTAGACCTAATATTGAATATTATCTTATAACTAAATCATAACTAGGTGTATATGCATAAGGAAACAGAGAAAAAAATACTAAAATACGAGGATGATTGCAGAGCTTGATGAATTAATTTATGTCCCAAGCAACATGATTAAATAGTTGGTCATATGACAAACAGTAATTAAAAATTAAATCGAGATCTGCTTAAAGTAATCTGAAATAATTTTTCTAAAATTTGCAGTTGATATAGCCCAGTCAAATTGCAGTATCAATCCGGCACTATTGGCTAGTCTGAGCATTATCAACAAGGGGTCACGTGGATTGTTGAGATTAGATGGTATACGAAACATTAAGTGTGTGCGCGTATTCTTCGAAGGTACGTTCACTGGTATCAGCGAGAGTATTTACGGGGAATTGACTTGATTATTCAATACTTTATTAAGAAGTTACATGATATTTTGCTTTCTTCTGCTCTCCAACGATGTTAGCGAGAATTCGTTTCTCAGGTCGCTTGATCTCACAGTAAGGAAATCTGGTCTTATATGATATTTTTTGAAATATAGAAACCTCAAAAATTTGTTTTGTTTTGTACTTTTTCAATTGTGTCCACAGAGCTCCTCGGTTCTCCGTGCCAAATAATTGATGCATATTCTAATTTCGGACAAACTAAAGTATTGTACAACATTTTTATAGCATCAATATCTGTGAAATTTGAGGATTGTCTTATTACAAAGCCAAGCATACAGTTTGCCGAATTTGCTACCTTTACGATGTGCTCACTGAAAGATAGCTTATCACTGTAAGTTAATCCTAGATCTTTTACAATATTTTGTCTACTCAAAAAGTTAGTATCTATCATATAATCAAACATTGTAGGGTCCTTTGAACGAGTTATGGATATGACACAGCATTTTTTTATATTAAAGCAGAGTTTATTTTCTTGGCTCCAGTGAAATATGTTGGTCACATCCCTTTGTAGTGCTACGCAATCCCTAACTGTATTAATTTTTTATGCATTTTGAAATCATCTTCGAATAGAGAGCATTTTGAGGTTTGAACTACTGATGAAAGATCGTTGATGAAAATAACAAAAAGTAACGGGCCCAGGTTCGATCCTTGTGGTACTCCCGAATTAACACAGTATTTTTCAGACACCGTCCGTTATATTTGACATGGAAGTGCCTATTTTGTAGATAGCTTCCGAATAATTCCAGATGATCTTTCAATAACCCAAAACTGGCCATTTTCTTCAAAAGGAGATCATGATTAACGCGATCGAAGTCTGTATAGATTGTATCAATTTGTGCCTTCTCACTTAAACCTTCGTTGGCTTCATGGATGAACTCAAAAAGATTGGTTACAGTTGATTTTCTATATATCTCTCTATCTAAAGAATTTGTTCGAACAGTTTGGATGGCGCACACAATATAGAAATGCCCCGATAATTCTCAATTTCATTTTTAGATCCTTGTTTATGTATTGGAGTACATATGGACGTCTTCAATTTATCCGGAAAGCAACATTCCTTAATAAATACATTGAATATGTGTAATAATGGCTGTTTGAGAAATTCTGTGGAATGCCGTCTACACCAGCAGATTTCTTGGGTTTCATTTTCTTTAGCACCTCATTATATTAATTTTCGGTTATATCATTCAAGATCAGATTAGTATTTGTAACATTAATCTCATCTTCAAATTTCAAAATATAAGATGATTTTTCTTCACTGAAAGTTGATGTGAAAAATTCTCGGCTGCCTCGTTCTCACATACTGGTTGATCGCCGTGGGTGAGTTTCCCAACCCTAGTACAAGTTAATTTTTTTTTTTTTTAAACATAGTTTCAGTAGTTATTTAAGTCGTTTTTCATGTTGCTTTCTACATCTCTTATGTATTTTTTATTTTGCTTTCTCATAAGATTTTTTAATTATTGCCTTATTACTTTGTATTGGGTTTCATGGAATTCAGAAATAAAACTATTTTTCTTTAAGATGTTTTTCTCTTTCAACATGTTTTTTATTTCATTTGTGAACCAACATGGAAAGTTTTTTGTTCCCTTGTTAGTTATGTTATATTTAGGAACACATTCATCGAATAATTCATCAATGTGTTTATAGAATTTTTCGAGTGATGCATTCGGATCCCACTCACAGTCCCTGATTTTTTCAGAAAGCCGAAAAAATTTGCATTTTTTTAAATTGAATTTTGACTTCAGATAAAAAAAAAATATCGTTTCTCAAATTTATTTTAATTTCCAAAGCAGGATGATAACTTTCTTCTTTCACCATTGTGTTCTCTTCCCTCAAAACTTCGCAATTTTTAGTTTGCCCTTCCGATACTAGAACTAAATCCAGTGTTCTATCCTGAGCATTTTCACATTATTAATAAGTGAGAATGACTTAAAACTCAGGAATTCCTGTAATATATTTAATTTTAGATTTGGGTTTTGTCCTATTTCTGTAACTTCAGGTAAGTTGAAATCCCCCAAAATTATTGATTGTTCTATCTATGTCTACAATGTATTCCTGACAAAAGTAAAAAAATCTCTGAATAAATTTCAAGTTTTGATTGTGGAGGAATGTATTCACAAGTAATATAATTTTTTTTTCATTTTTATTCAATGCAACATTAACTATTATGGCCTCAAATGTGCCACTGAATTTGATATATTTGATTATTTTATATTTCTTATTTATAGCTAGAAGTACGCCTCCACCTTTTGATTTTTTTTGTGAATTCTAGATCCATGTCAGCTCGAAATACATTATACATACCAAGCTTCACCACTTCTCCATCATTATCCCCCTGTAACCAGGTCTCTGTTATCGCTATTTATGTCATGACATTCACTTAAACTATTTTCATAAAATTTATCAAGCTTTGTATTTAGCCCCCTCGTGTTTTGATAGCATATTGATAATGTTATCAAATCATAATATGCAAACTCCTGAAAAAACAAAATAAAAAAATAACTAACAAATATGATTATGATATGTAAGAAATGCATCACAACATTTTCTGGGATAACGAACAATACTCAATTATTAAATAAGTGAAACAAATCCTTCAAATCGTATCGAGTATTTCAAGCACATCCTAAAAACGGAAAAATGAAACAAAAATCTAAACAGACATAAAAAGTGTATCTAAGAAAAACTGGCATATTACAAAAAAATTGTTTAAAGTTCATATTCGTGTTGACCATACCGATAAAATTGTTGACATGATATCCAAAACGATGACTATTTTGTCTGGAGTTCTTTTATTTGAATCACTTCATCATCTACTTTAGTAAAAATTTTTCCACGGCTTATCCAAAAATTTTTTGTCCCAAACTTTTTGACAGCACTCATTTGAAGTTTGTATCGAATATCTGTCAGATCTTCGTTCACAAAACAACCTGTAGACTATGAGTTTTCTCATACGTATTTCTCCAATATTTCATTTCGTTTAGTAGCTCGTAAATTCTACGATTATAGTTCCAGGTTTCCCACCTGATCGGTTTCTTTTTACTCTGAATGCATTACTAATATCTAATAATGTGCATTTTATAATCATTTATAACGAACAGTCGTATTAAGTATTGAGGCAAGTACCTGACAGAAAACAACTACTCCCCTGGCTAAGACCACGAAGGGTATTGAATTAAATCTAACAGATACTTGTGCAACGTTCCCCAAAATATCAGAGGACGTAATTGCAAGTGCCCTCTGTGACCAAACAGCAGAATTATGTTTTGATTTGTACAGGGTGACCACTTGCAGACTAGTTTCGAGGTTGTTGCCTCTCATCAGTGCAAGGGTAGGTCAACACAGACAGCACTGAAGTCATCTGTTCCCCGCACAAACCATTACACACTTCGTTGCTTGGTCAACTCTGGTTCACGCGATAAAGCGGTTTCTAGGCCGCTCCACCTAGCGAGCAGAGGAAGAACACTCCGAATCTCCGTGTTAAGAGATTTATGTGAAGAAAACAGAATTCTTTGGGAGATCTACTCCCCTGGCTAAGACTACTCCCTGGCTGAGACCACGACGGGTATTGAATTGAATCTAACAGCAGAATTATGTTTTGGATAAAAAATCAACTCCATTCAATTAATCACTCTGATTTACGAAAATTATAAATTATTACCTACTTCAAGTTTTGAAGAAAAACCATAAAATCAATTTTTTTCGTACTTTCGACGCCCTGTATCTCAGAGAGGACATACATTGATAGAAACTTTTTATCTCGAAATGACGTGATAAATCAGTATGCGGAGTTGCTCGGTCGTATGCTGACTCACCCTGTATACGTTGCCTATACCGGGTGTCTGCTAAAAGTGGCTCGCCCCTATAACTTTTTATGTAATGGAATTAAATTTGGAGGATCTGCATAAGACTTCTAACTAAAACTGCATCTTTTGACAAGTAACTCAGCTTCATGCAACTTCCGGTTTCACCAAAAGTGACATGAACTTTCGATCTTCAAATGAGACACCCGGTATATTTCCACTTCCTTTCACTCCATATGATTTACTGAATACAACCATGTGTTACTTGTCACTTTTTGTAATCGAATTTTATTTTTCATTCTAGAGTGCTATGTATATCTTTAAAACACTAATTTCAGTCCTAAAATTTTGAGAACAATACAACTTCACTGTTTTTTGTCAAAACGTACCTTGTATACATTTTTAAATTCTTGTTGCTGATTTTTTTAAATTGATTAAAAAAAAAGATCATTCGATTACGAATAATTTGATACTGCACTTCATTAGGTTTCAAACTAACTTCCGTTAAAAAACTTTAAAAGATTAGATTACAAATTTCTTAAAATGAAATGTTTGAGAGATTAACCCGGCAGAACTCGCGCTATAGATAAAATCTAACATTTTCTGTTGCACAGACTTTTTTATATC
The DNA here is from genome assembly GCA_944452925.2 of Chrysolina oricalcia. Classification (NCBI taxonomy): domain Eukaryota; kingdom Metazoa; phylum Arthropoda; class Insecta; order Coleoptera; family Chrysomelidae; genus Chrysolina; species Chrysolina oricalcia. The sequence goes on along the minus strand of OX101825.2, from coordinate 45,786,215 downwards.
TTGTCGAATTGATTTTATATTTTAGGAATGCCTTCTGTAAGATTCCTCAACCAGTTGATGCTTGTTTGGGCGTGGATAGGGGGTCGTGGTGGCTAAAAAAAATTAAAGTTAGGATTAATGTAACGCGCGAGCGATCGTGTCGGTGGCTTGTGTTAGGAAAAATCTAACGACGCGAGTGATTACATACGTGCTTTTCTTCATATTGTTTGTAATTTCGAAGCCATTGATTCAGATTCTGATATTGAAGATGTCCCTTCCGAGCACAGTGTTCATGCAAGCACAGATTAGAAATATGTTTTCTAATCTGTGATGCAAGTGACCTTGAGCAATCTTACCATAGACCACCTACATCATAGACGTTTCAATAAAATGGTCAAGGTCAGGAAAGCTTTGTAGTTCGTTGTGACCACACGTAGATGTCTCTGCACCCTGAATATCACAGAACAATAGGATTTCATAGTTTTTATTCAGTATTCTTTTTTCGATTTTCTGTAAACTTCGTCGTGTAAACTTAAATCGTCAAGAAATGCTGTATTTCAAAATGTTGAACTTCTGAAAGTACTCTAGAGAATTTTATTCAGTTAACTACTCAATGTATATAATATTGAAAGATATAAATACAGTTCAACCAACAGATTACTAAAAATATGAAACAAAAGATAAAACTTAACTAAGCAAATATGAACACAAAGTTGTGATCAAGTTCCTTCCGGCTCATAGAAGAGAATATAGGCATTACTGCTCACGAGGGATTTAGATGAAATTGGGGACACATTTGAATCATTATACACATGCCACGTGCTCGCATACGGATGTTTACAGTAGGCTGTGTAGTGCCCGCTACAGGTAGTCCTAATATGATTAAACAAAGCATACAGACTATGACGATAATAAGGAGCTACGTTGTCTGCTGCATAATTACTGATGTCCAATCCCTCTAGAGGAAAGTCAATGTTGGCATTCAGTTTTCCTCGAAATCTGTCTGTTAGAGAAAAACGTTTCAATTGGAATACTAAAATTTTCGGGAATTTTTGAACTGACAAAGATTTCATGCACTTCCTTCTCTTCTTGCACTTCGCACATGTCGCAAAGTTTCTTCCTGTATGAATGAATCCAAACATTGTGATAGTCCTAATTGCCCTGTTCTTCGAGGTGTTGGTAAGGACATATCCCAGAACGGATCCACAATAAGTACATTTTAATGTAGATTTCAACAGACCAATGAAGGTATCTACAATTTTGGAATTGTCCATCCTTAAATATCTGGACCATGACTCATCAGCCTTCTCTTTTTCACTGAATTTATCATCTATGTCAGTCATAATGGGTTTTGGCTTCTCCGTTACTCTATTCACGTCTTCATGTAAACCCTCTAAAAGGTATCTTAAAAACTCCTGAGTATCTTCCTGGGCATACCCGATGAAACGAGGAGCCAATATTTGGATCTGATTTTTCAAGGAGAGAGTATTCACAACTCGATCTGACGAATCTTCTGACCAAAGTTCCTTGATCACCTTGGGAAATGCTGTGATTAAAGCTTCATTTCTAGATATGCTAGTGTTTAAATTCCTATTGTGTAGGCGTCTCTATTGAAATACTCCAATAACCATCTTGTGTTCGATAGACGATAGATTGAATAACACAGTTCATGTAGCAAGTGTTACCAATAATTTTCAACCCTTTAAGACCGAGAGATTCGAAAGTACTATGTACTACGGGCCTGATGGTGTTTGAGCTGCCTCTATCGTCTGTTTGAGTTTCATTGTTGAGGTGAAATTCAGCAGATTTTTGAGGTCGAAAGAAAATTTCGTCCAAATGTTGGGAAGAGGCAATAGAACCGAGTACAGAAGCAGCGTTTCCTCTCTGTATAACTATGCTTATTCGTTCTAAAAAAGAGATTTTCAGCTCTAGAATCGCCTGTTGATGAGTTTCTGGCTGATGTTCAATATGAACTAGAAGTGTAACAACCAAAGGCGCCGAATGTTTCAATGGCTATCGGATAAAAAAAGTACTGGTCTTTCAGAGTGGAGTACTTTCGCAATTTCATGATTTCAGCAGAATCAGCAGCTCCCCCCACTTTGCAGGATGTTGACTGAAGATGAGATTGGGCGACAGTATCCAAACAAGTAAAGTCCCATATAAGTGGTTTTCTTTTGCTCCATGGAATGAGAGACATTCCGTCATCTCTAGAGATTCCCGAAGGTTCCAAAATACAAGGAATCTCAGATGTTCCTAATGCTCGTTTGATCAGATCATTAACGGCTGCGTGTTGGGAGAAACGACCGGAACTGAATTTGCAACTCAACCCATGATAACCTTTTTCATCAACAGCAACTCCACATTTACACTTATGTTCCACGCAAACACTGCTCAAACGAAGTCTAATTGAGATCCTGAAAGATTCGTTGTCCAACAGTCCCCAGAAATGCAACGGGAAGTGCATTTTGTGCACGTTTGTAATCACTGCTTTGAGACGAGCCTTTTCAGTCAAGGAGTTTGCAGCCGAATTGAGCAGCTTACGATAAGAAATCTCGAGCAAGGGGAAATCCCAGGATTTTTGAGAACGTTTACATTCAGGTGTTGATAATTTTGATCTGAATACCATATAATCTCACATTCATTATAATATGAATCAAATACACTGGAGAAATAGTCGGGCATGATTGAATAACAGAGGAAATGCTGAATGCTATTGAAGGAATTTATGAATCCAGGTGAATTTCTAGAACGATACAGAAAATTGGTGCACTCTATCAATGATGATATGGAAATCGGTGAAATGGGACCAGCAATGGTGACTTGTTCTATAAGAGTTTGCTGTAAACATTTTGAAGCTAAATACCTTTCAATGATGTCTAGTAGACTTCTTACCATCGCTGTGCCTACATTATATTTGCAAGGTGAGAGAAATGTGTTCAATCAATTCTTAAACGTGCAATCAATAAAACAATTCAGGTTAAATAAATATATTTGGGACATTTCGCTGGCTATTCAACTTCTCATCCTTAACATCAGCTCTGATATCGAAATCCTCAAATGAAATGAAATCCTGAAATGAAATGTGCTAGGAATCGCACGTAAAAAGGTAAGACCTCGTTAATCCTTGGCTCGCACAAGTTTCGACTTTTGAGGGCTGCCGTTCGTAAGGGGACGACAGCTGGTTAACGGAAAAAACAATTTTAACAATTTTAACAAAAATGTACTTCTTCACCATGTTATTCTAGCTTTACCTCTGAGATGCGTAAAAAACAAAATGAGTTAGTCACATCCAAATCGCAAAGGTCAATTTAGGATGGTCAAGTATTACTGTTTGAATATTTCATTGCCACAATTATTTCAAACCTTTCTCAATCCAGTTATGTAATAAGTACCTATACTTACCTACTATTTTATTTTCAGATGAAATCAATCTATTTGAAGAAAAAATCGATATACACATCAGTGGAAGTATTACACAAAAAATGTAACAAAATCAGAAACAGTAGAAAATCACTAAGCAAAAGATTACATGAAGCTGAACTATACAAGGATGGAAAAGCTGAAATCGTTGGCAGCAATACTGATTCGACGTCATTTTCGAGAATCAAACAAGCGCAAGAAACTAAGTCCCTTTACAAACACAGTCAACAATAACCACCCTCACCTCTCCTGATACTTGATATTCTATTACTTTTTTATTTGCTGCTTAAACTGGCAACGATTGCTCTGATGATTAATAGATTTTATTTATCATAGTGAACTTCAATACATGACAATAAATCACCCTTTATATGTTAATTATGTTTCATTCCCACCTCGAAGAAAGTAAAATTTTCTATATTTTCAAATAATTAGTTTTTCACCCTTTTTCAGTGTAGATACATGATAAATGACACGAAGAGTTTAGTATTCTACAAATAGCAAACAATATCGTTCATACTTCAAAGATTCAAAGATTCTTTGAAAAAATTGCGAGATTACAATCGAAGTCTATGGTTCCTGATAGCCACTTATGCCCCGGTGGTTTCACTTTGGAATTGTTTCATATAAATATTCTATCTACCTTGCTACTGAAATCAACGTAAAGTCATTGCTATGGTTTTTCGTTGATTCCAATGGTAAGATAGAATAGTTATTCATGTACCAAGTGCGTTATATAGATCCTAAGGCCCGGAGGGTAACATTCGGCCCAAGGGCCTTTGGCCCGAAGGATGAATGTTGCCCGATGGGCGTTAGGATCTAGTAACGCTCGTGGTGCATACAAGATTTTATTTTTCACGAAAAAAAAAATTATTATAATGAAAAATCGATTTTGAAATCGGTCATTTTCTTTCCATTTTTCTTCTCATAGTAGGCATGACATTTGTTGATATTTTGACGTTTGTTGAATATTGCTGTCATCATTATATTTAGTAAATGTCATTGGTGCTTTCTTTGCGTAGTTTTATAGAAATAATGGAAATGAATACGAATTTACCCAAGAATATCATAGAAAACGCAGCCAAAGCTGCGAATAATTTATTGCCGGAGAAATCCAGACTCGTATACGACAAGGATTATGAAGTATTTAATCAATGGAAGTTGAACAATAAAATTATTGCCATAGATGAGACCGTGTTATTGGCGTACTTTCAAGAATTGGTATGTTATTTTATTTTTTATTTAGTTCATGTGTTTGATTGAGTTTTTTATTTCATTCCGAAAAATTTTCTCCAACGTCATTGTGGACGAAATATTCTATTTTAAAATCTACACTGATAGTCAATGAAAATACCAATATTTCCCATTTTTCCCGACTGACAGCGTTTTTAAAGATGAAATCTAAAGGATATATTCCGAAAAAATCCAAGGTTTTGACAGCAGATCAAGTTCTTACATTTATCAGTGAAGCTTCGGATGAAATTCATCTATTACAAAAAGTAGTTCTAATAATGGGTGTTTTTGGGGGACTAAGGAACTTGTGAAAATGTCTATAAACGATATAGAAGATAAGGGTAGCTGTTTACTTGTTAAAATACCCGAAACTAAAATCGGTATTTCAAAAGGATTCAGTATTGTAGAGGAAGAAAAAATAGGGGCTTTGAGGTTGGTCAGAAAATATATATCCTTAAGACCCAGTGGAGTCAAGGATCTCAGATTTTTCCTTACGTACCGAAACGGTCGGTGCACCGTCCAACCTGTTGGCAAAAATACCATAGGAAGTATGCCTTCGATGATTGCCAAATATTTAAAATTGGATAATGCAAATGAATATACTGGACATTGTTTGAGAAGGACTTCGGCAACTCTTTTAACTGAGGCTGGTGCAACGTATGAAACTTTAAAAATGCACGGAAAATGGAAGAGTGCATCTGTGGCGGAAGGTTACATAGAACAGAGCATTTTCTCTAAAAACAAAGTGTCAACAATGATAGTAAATTCGGTTACAGATTCTCATGAATTGCCTAGCAGTTCTCTTGTGAAAGAACTTCCAAGTACTAGTAGTCAAGTTTTCTCTTCTAAAGTTTCGAAAAAATCCGAAGATTTCCGGTCACATAATTTTTCCGGAAAATTCGAAAATTGCACTTTTAATTTGAATTAGGTAAGACTTAGTTCGATGTTGTTTGTTGAGTTGTTGCTTGTAATAGTATGAAAATTTTCCCAAATAAATAATTTCTTTTCAGCTTTTGCTTCATTTCTCCTCGTACAATGAGCGGGCGTTATGTTCCATAACGGCCGCTCATAACGCCCTAGGGCGTTATGAGTGTATTTATAGCAACCGTATCTAAGGTAGAATAAACAAATAATATACAAGTGAAAAATAAATAATACTTATATACCACAGTTCCAAATTGAACAATGGTTGATCAGTTACGTTCGAATTTCCCGCTTTTTTGTTTACTTCCAATTCCAACCCAGATTACACATAAAAATCCAATGGATATCCACTGGACATCCGTTATGGATATGCTGGATGTACTATGACTTCCAGGAAATATCCAAAAAATATAGTATGGACGTCCAATGGACGTTCGGAGGGTACCAACCTGTACATCCATAAAATATCCTTCAAGGATATCCATAAGATATCCCTGAACTATATCCATAGGATATCCATAAAATATATCTTATGGATAATCTCTACGGATACATTATGGATATCCATGAAGGATATCATATGGACATCCATGAAGAATATCTCATGGACATCGTGAAAGGATATCCCATGGATGAAGTTCAGGGATATCTGATGGATATCCTTGAAGGATATCTTATGGATGTACAGGTGGGTACCCTCCGAACATCCATTGGACGTCCATAGTATATCCTTCGGATATTTCTTGTACGTCCATAGTACATCCTGCACATCCATAACGGATTTCCAGTGGATATCCACTGGATATCAATTATGGATATGCAAGATATACTAGGGACATGCACAGGCGCGTGCCTGAGGGGGGGTAATGGGGTAATTACCCCCCCCATGACCACGATGATGATGAAAAAATTTGAACATTCCTTATTTTCAAACTTAAAAAATGATGATGATGAAGACACAACGATGGGCTTTCACACCTGTCTTCTAGTCTTCAGGCTTCTAGTCACAACATTAAATTATAAATTTCGCAATCAGGGTGGCGCATTATGGAGTTGAGTGTTGAGTGAACTGGGTTTTTATTTGTTATTGTTCGCCGACACAACGACGGCCGAATTCACGAAGCAGGTGCTTATGTAAATACATTATATACTTGAAATGAAATAGTCGGGAATACGCCGAAATAAGTTCGTCGTTCATTGTGTTTTGTTGGCTATGCTAGGGTGCATCATTTCATTTTTATCTATTCTTATATGGAATAAAATTTATGAGTGTTATCGTTGTTTAGAACAAGAAGGTGAGATTTTTAACTTTGTAGCATTGGGCGCGACATACCGGAACCGAATAATGATTTTAGTAGTGAGTACTGAGTAGGTATAATTACTTACTGTTTTAACTATTTTCAGGATTTCGACACTTTGGTGTACCTGTTGTTATTGTCGATATTCAAAAATGAAGAGGTCCCAAAACACGTTAGATAACTTCATAGTTGTAAAAAAGCAAAAGGAGGAAGAAAAAGAAATTAAAAACGAAAAGGAATCAGAGGGCGTGGATTATATCAATATCAATGATATTATTAATAATCAGCCATCTACAAGTTCAACAGTTTCAAAAACTGGAGATTGTGGTAATCAGTTACGAAACTCCAGCTCCAGAGAAATGGAAATTGAAGAAGGCGAAGTGTGTATGTCTGAAAATGATATGGATGCTGGAAAAGTTCTAGATCAGGATATGATTACAGACTTGCAGAAAATGAACATTTTGAAATATGCTATGGTACCAGGCAAAGAATTCATATATCCTTTTTCATTACACACAAAGAAAAACAAGGACGTGAAATGCTATCTGTCCCAGAAACATTTCCAGCTGTTCGAATGGTTAACATTTTCAGTTTCGAAAAAAGGTATATTCTGCAAATACTGCCTGTTATTCGCAAAGTACGGTGGTCAACACAAACAGACCCCTTTAAACAAACTAATTAAAACTCCATTATGCAAATATTCCAAATTACTGGGAAAAGACGGGGATTTGGTCAGTCATCAAGAAAGTAGCTTTCATAAAGAATCAGTAATAAATGCAAGGAATTTCACCAAGAACTACTGTGACGAAAAAAACAAGGTAATTAATATGTTGGACACTGAAAGACGAGAACAAATTATCGAAAATAGGAAGCGTCTCACTTCTATTATTGAGAGCATTATCTTTTTGGGTCGGCAGAATATTCCATTAAGAGGACATAGAGATAGTGGAGCTATTGGGATAAAAAGTTCTGAAACTGAAGATATAGATTTAGATGTAGAATCTTCACCCACTGCAAATGAAGGGAATTTTAGAGAACTTTTACGTTTTCGCGTCGAAAGTGGAGATACCGTACTGAAAGAACATTTGAAAAACTCATCTTCAAAAGCAACGTACATCAGCGCAAAAACTCAAAATGAACTGATCGAATATTGTAAAGAGGAAATTATAACTACTATATTGAAGAGGATTACAGAGTGTAAGTACTACTGTATTATATTTGATGAAACTACAGACGTTAGTCATATCTCACAAATGTCTGTCACACTCAGGTATGTTTCAAAAAATCAAATTTTCGAAGATTTTGTCGGTTTTATAAATTGTCACGCATCTAATTACAATGAACCTTCGATAGAACCAGTTATGACAGGCAAAATTTTAGCACAAACTGTCGTGAAACTAATGAAATATTTGAATTTGAATATGGATCATTGTGTGGGAATTGGTACCGATGGGTGCAATTTAATGTTGGGTGAACAGAAAGGCGCCGTTAAAGAATTGCAACAAGAATTGAAAAATGCTCTGAAGTGCCCATGCAGTAATCACGCCTTGAATTTATCTATTTCGAAGAGTTCAAATGTTCAGTCAATAAGGAATGCTACTGGTATCATGAAAGAAGTCATCACCTTTTTCAATTCATCTTCCAAGAGACACAGTGTTCTATTGCACGTTAATGGAAAGAATTTAAAAAAGTTATGTGATACAAGGTGGGTTGAAAGACATGAATCAATTCAGCGATTTCGAGAAAGTTTTTCAAGTATCATTGAATCCCTTGATTTCATATCAAATTGGAGGGAGAGAGATTCCGCATCTAAAGCTGCTTGTCTGAAATTATCCTTGATTTCCACCAACTTCATTGTAAGTTTATGCTGTTTATCAGATGTATTAGGACTCACAATAAACTTGAGTAAAATTTTGCAGACTAAAACTATAGATAATTTGTATGCTGAGAAGATCATTACGAATGTTTTACAAACATTGCAATATAAAAGAGAGAAAGGTGACGATAATTTCAATAAAATTTACAAAGACATAACGAAGATTCACGAAATGTTAGAGATCGACATTACTATGCCACGGGTGGTAGGTAAACAAACCATGAGAACAAACGTGCAATGTAATAATCCTGAGGATTATTATAGAATCGCTGTCTATTTTCCTGTCCTTGATAGTGTTATAGAGGATTTAAAATTCAGATTCAACAATAAAGCTGTGTTCTATTTTTCAAATGTTGTACCTTCCATCTGCTTGGAACATTCACATGTACAGCTGGAAAACTGTAAAAACAATTTGGTAGCATTTTTGTCCCAAATAACTACAAGTGAATCTGAAACGTCTTTATACCGTAGATTATCATCAGAACTGGAACTATGGATAAATGAATGGAAGAATTGTCATGAAAAACCTCATGCTGGAATCGATTCATTATTGAAGTGTGATAAAAATATTTACCCTTTAATTTACACTATTTTACAAATTCAAGTGACATTACCGGTATCTGTCGCTTCGGCAGAACGCAGTTTCTCGACTTTAAGAAGACTGAAAACCTATATTAGATCAACCATGTCGGACACTCGTTTAACAGGACTTGCCTTGCTGAATATACATCGGGATATGAAAATTAATATAAATAATATCATTGACAGATTTAGTGCTAAAAAACAAAGAAATATGGAATTTACAATTTGATACCATTCATTTATCATTTATAGGTAACCTGTTTTTATTATTTTGTCTGTTTTGTTATGTTTATATATTTTTAGTTGTACATTCTCTCATTTTTGAGTTATTGTTTTCGTTTTGAAGAATATTCTGCTAATTTATTTTCAGTTACACATTTACTTATTTTTCAGTTATTATTTTTGTGTTGAATGATATTCTCTTTATTTATTTTTACATTCTTTTATATTCGAGTTATTGCTTTCGTTTCGAAGAATATTTATTCTGTTATTTATTTTTAGTTATACATTTTTTTATTTTTGAGTTATTGTTTTCATTTTGAAATATATTCTGTTTATTTATTTTTACACTCTCTCATATTCGAGCTATTGTTTTAAAGAACATTTTGTTAATTTTTTTTAAGAATTAAATATGAATGCCTTAGTGTTACTGAAGTTTAACTTTTTAAAACGTAGGAAATATTGGTCCTGAAATGGGTGATTACCCCCCCCCCATGAAATTACCCTAGGCACGCGCCTGGACATGCAGTTTATATCCAAAGAATATACTCTGGTTATTTGCTTTCGCAATGGGGCAGATGTTGCGCCGGCTCCCGCCAACGTGCATTTTTTCAACCAGCGCGTGAAGTAAAGTTCTTTAACTCCTCACATAAATGTTCAATTCGGATAAATCTTGCGTCATTTTGAAGATACAGATCGCAGCATTGTATTCTGATATCATTTATATTTATACGCGCAGTTGCCAGCTGCAAAATTGCAATTAAAAATTTTATAATATTAAAGTTTCTGACTTCGTGAAATAATGCTTGTGATTACTGAAATAATGTCTTATTACTTGTAGCAAGTAAAATGAACAGTTGAGGATTACTTCATTGTCAAATTGCATAACGTTTAACCGGTCCAACTAATGTTGGTATTAAATACGAGTGTTTTCAATTCTTCGCATATTTTAGGTTACAAAATCTTGAAGGAGTTTATAAATTCAAATGCTAATAACTCAGAGATAAAAGCACGTATCAACATGAATGAAAAGCCAGTTTACAGAAAAAAACGTGCTCTTATTGGAACTATTCATACAAATTTGGTTACTTGTACAAATTTCAAATGCAATCCTGTCAATCTTTTAAGTACTTAAAATTGAGGTTACTCGGCATTTGATCGCATTATTGTTCTATGGAAAGAAAAATAAAATCAGTCCCTGATGGAATATGGGGATTCGAGACCGGGGAAGATGGTGCACCAAAGGAAACTATCCTGAAGTGTACCTGCTTCAAACTCATTGTGATTTTAAAACCTGAAAAATATCGGCTTGGGACCTTGTCAATGCGGCAGCGGCGCGGTTCTGTCGGTGCGCAGTGGGCAGCTGTCAACGTTGCTCTATGTAAACGTCAGATAATATAAAAGTTCCTGTGCAGAAAACACTGGAAACTGGGATAACATCGATAGTCGGAGACGAGGATACATCTCTTAGTGCTTTGTCACTGTTATTTTTTAGATATTTGTTTCATGTTCAACTCAGCTCTGTTTCAAAATATCTCAATGTCAGATATCTGTAGAAACTTGGCAGTGATTGTCCGGATTGTGAAGATAAAGACGAGGAGACTGAAGATGAAGGAGATGATGAGTTGTATGAGTGGATAAATATATTTTCCTATACATTTCTAGATGGTGATTACTTGTGGATTCATTTCTCCATACCCTTTATCGATATCATTGAAAAATACTCTCATATTTCGTTACCTCCGGTCCACGTTTGATTTATACAGGGTGTTTCTTAAGCACGTATAGAAAATTTAGGAGCGTGTTGCTGACATAAAAATAAGAAGAGAAGTTCCTATAAGCACATGTCCGCAAGTTATTTGTTTCTGAGATACAGAGTGTCAAAGATGAATTCATAATTCAATTCTTTGTGAATAATTTCAAAATAATTTTGATATTCGGGTAAAGTTGGGTATCTGGGAATATTTATTATTTGGTTTGTGTAAAAAATATATTCTTGGGAGAGGTCACTGCGAGCAACTGTTTTCGAGTTAATGAGATTTGAAATAATCGATGCAAGTGATTTTGAATGACAAGATTTTTAAATTTAAAATAAATTCAATTAATAATTAGTTTATTCACAGTTAACATAAAATTTGTTTTTGTCATTGGAAAATTATCCCAGATACCAAAATGTACTCGAATATCACAAATATTTTAGAATTTATTCTCAAAAAACAAATATAAGAATTGAACTTTGACACTCTGTATCTTAGAAACGAATAACTTGCGGACATGTGTTTATGGGAACTTTTTTTCTTATTTTGAAGTCAGCAACATGCTCCTGAAGTTTCAACACGTACTTAAGAAACACCCAGTACAATAAGTTGATCTTCTCTCGAATTTGCGAATAATTTTCATAACAATACTTTTAAATCTCAATAAAGCCAGTTCTCAACGATTATTTACCCACATTTATATCTAAGAGTAGTAGTTTGAGAGTTTTTTCAAATAATCTGCCCCTTCCCTCTCACCCCAATGTTTCCGCGATGCGGGGGATATGTCCCGAATGCGGGGGCGGGAATATCATTTCAAATAATTTATACGTATTATTTTTACAAATTTTCGCTCAGTTTCATTACTCAGGACTGACAATTTCACATATTCATGGAAAATACCCCAAGAAAACACGATTTCGGGAAGGGGTTGATGCCCCGGGAGGGGGTTTAATTGTTGAAAATAATTCGCCCCCATTATTAATACCGATTTTCACTCATATTTATTGCCCAGAGCTGAAATGTTAAGAAAATACCTTCCAGAAAAAAGTTTTTACGATTTTGGAGGGGTTGCACCACCCCAGGGGTTGATAACTTTATTGCTAATTATTCAACCCTTCTCGATGACCGAATTGCAAAAAAGAAATCGGAGGAGCAATTTAAGTGGAACTTTTCTGAGAAAAATTGCTCTGTTTATTGGCCTAGAAGTATTTTGGTACCTTAAAATATCTTTCAAAGATCTCCATAATGTATCCGAACTTAATTTCGGTATTACGGAATAGTATAAAGAACATAATTTCTACCAATTTTTCATCTCCAATTATTCCAAATTTGATTTGGGCACATATTTATAATTTTTCCTCATAAGTTTACTGAAATAAAAATGTGCATTCTATGAAATTTATCATGAAATAAAAGAAACAATGTCTCCATCGAATTGAAAAAAAGTAGATAAAGAATAAACAACAAAATATTTGGAATAAGTTAAGAAAATAATTGACACAGTATAGTATTCAAAGAAAACAAAATATAAAGTGAACAGATAAGAGAATACAAAAAGAAAAACATCGTTTGGAAAAAAGGGAATAGAATGAAAAAAACTTCAAAAATAAAGTCATGGAAAGAGTAGAAGACTATCAATGTCTTGGGTTTTATCCTCATCCTGCAGCATTTCCTTTCTCCTCAAGGTTGACAAATTCCTTTCTTTGGCTCTTCTCAGCCAAGTTTTTATAGCTTTTCGATAGTTTTCCTATTATCTGCTAAGTTACTATGATGTTGAAGATAAGATGGAACAGGCGTCATCTGAGTTAGCAAAACTTGGAGATTCTTCAGCTAATCGCTCCAATTCCATACTGGATTTTCAGTAAATTTGATATGAGATCAATTATTATCCTATTATTATCCCTCTACATAGGCATGATTGTTTTGAATGCATATGACTGAAATACACGAAATACACAATCACTTACCCATTTCTTCAAGGTGTATCTTTACAAATGATGAAATGTAAATGAATTTGACACACAATTGAATAATGAAAATGCATAACACAATAGCATCAGCTCACAACACACTTGGTTTCCAGTTTCTTTTTCAAAAAAAGTTGACATTTATGCGACTATATTATATGGTCTCCGTTATTAAAACTTGCAGAAAGATTTTAATTTGGTTTGGAAATAATAAGATCTATTTGACAAAGTCTAATGAAATATGACAAGAGAGTTTTTCACGATGACATTTGCCATTTTGATACATAGGGTGTCTGGTATCAATCGCAATACTATTATTCTTGCTTCTTTCTTGATGAATGTTCAAGAAGTTGTGCGTTTATCTTGTTCGTGTAGTGGAAGTTCTATTATTTGAACATCAAGAACATGACCGTGCGCCATGAATAAGATAATATACTTAATAATAATTCGAAAAATAACTGGTTCAAAAATATCGAACATATACAGTGTGTCTCACTTCTCGAGAATAACCTCTGCAACTTCCGTAATAATGTAACGTAGAATTTTTGGTTTTGTATATATACACCAAACATGCACAAAATGATCACATTATCACTAAGGGATATGTATGAAAAATCAGAGTAGGAGGAAAAATAGGTCAAAAATGTCTTCGGATTAATAATCATAGCAACAGCTTTATTCCTGAGAAACTTAAATTTTTGAATGGAATAGGAAAATGCTCATAATCAATAGGACTTCTAAGAATCGACAGTTCTGTGTGAGAAATTAGGGTAATTATGAAGGAGTTTTCATGAGAAGTGAGACAAATTTAGATTTCAACGAACTGAAATTTTTCCGAAGGATATTCATTTCAAGTGGGCCGTGGTGGTCGGCTGGTAAAAGCGCACGCCTCGCAAGCGTGGGGTCGTGGGTTCGATCCACCGATTCACCGGTCTCGTGCATGGCATCACACGTTAAAAGGTAGGGCTGCGTCTTCCCTAGCTCACACAAGTCTCTCGAAGACTTCCGAGGGTTGCGCGTAGGGGTGCTATCGGTTGACGGAAATAACAATTTAATAACAAAAAAAATCCATCAACGGATATCTTATGGATATCCAATTCAAATCCAGTAGGAATTCAAATTGATTTTTTTCAAAAAACGCAATCTGAATATACGAGCCTGAAAAAAACTCAGAAATTGATAGCATGAAAATAAATCTTCCAATTCAAACCTTAGTGTATATTCTTTGGGTATCTTATGGCCATCCATGGGGATATTTTCTGTTCATTTCAAAGCCATCGACGGATATCTTATAGATATCTATTTCAAATCCAGTAGAAAAACGGAAAATGAGATGTTTTCAAATAATTATTCAGTCCATATGTGAAATAATTTTGCAATTCAAACTTATCGATAATTGCTTTGGATATATCATGGCCATCCATAGGACATCTTATGAAGGATATCCATTCCGTCGACGGATATCTTATGGATATCCAATTCGAATCTAGCAGGAGAACGAAAGATAAGAGTGTTCTTCAAATGCTTCAATTCGTGTACGAGCATGGAAAGAACTCAGAAATTGATAATATCAAAGTCTGTCTTGCAATTGAATCACATCCATAATTACTGTGGATATTTTATGGATATCCATAGGACATCTTCTGAAGGATATCCATTTCAAATCCATCCACCGATATCTTATGGATATCCATTTCAAATCCAGTCGGAAAACGAAAAATGAAAGTATTCTTCGAATGCATCAGTTCGTGTACGAGCATGAAAGAAACTCAGAAATTGATAATATCAAAATATGTCTCGCAATATAATCACATCCATAATTACTGTGGATATCTCATGGATATCCATAGGATATGTGCTGAAGGATATTCATTTCAAATCCCACGATGGATCATATATCTATTAACTACAAATATTGATAACACGCCATAAGACGCAATGTTATCAAATTGAAGCCAGAAATATCTATCTTACCTTTTCTCAAACGGGGGCTGGGAAACTATTGCGCATGCCTCGCATGCCGAGTTCTGAATCACGAGAAATGTCATACATTTTTAAGGTTATGCTTCTTTTGACATTTTCAACCATCCCATATTGAAAATGGGCTGACATTTTTATAATGTGGATAAATGAAGAATGCAAGACGGTCAATTAAACTTCGTATCATTAAAAAAACGATTCATTGATCCATTTGTAACACAATCTCTGTTACCTGCTACTAGAGTTTCATCAATCAATTTTCTGCCAAAAGCGGATAAAAACTAACTAACTTGAAGAAATATGGATTGGGTATGTGACAGACAGCTGTTTGAAAAGCTAAATCTCGTTCCACATCGGCATCATAACTGCCGAGAAAAATAGTTTGCTGGTAGTGATGTATTTTTTGCCTCCCTGAACACGAACTCCAAGTATAACGCGGCGATCTTAAATTCCTTCAGGCATGAATCTAGAAATGTAGAAGTTTTAAAATGTGTCATATTCTCAGGAATAAAACCCATATAGTGCCGTCCTCTCTTATAATTTGCACAATCTACACTTGCTCTCTGTAAACTTATCCATATTATGAGGTTATGTTAGAAAGATATGCTTCTCATATGTTCGATAATCGTGTCTTTGAATAGTAATTTCTGACGCAAGCTCATTAATTTAACAGCGTCCAATTTGAAGTCGATGCTCATTTTTTTGGCATCATATAGGCTATCCTTATTATCCATATTCGTAGTTAATAGATATATGCGATGGATATCCCATGAATATTCATTGCAGATCCAAGGATATTCCGACCAGAATTGGACATAAAATGGATATCCATTGGATATCCTGTGTTATCTGGGAAGCTATAGAGGGAGCTTAAAATCGTTGCCAGCTGACAGCATTATTGTCATAATTTGACAGATGCTGATTTCATTGAAAATATGTACAGGATGTTCATAAAGTCAGTTGTGGAATCATCTGCGACCGAAAGTTGGAATTTAGTCGCTATTTTCCATCGTACAAGATAACCTTTCTTGGAAGGGATTCATGTATTGATTCAATTTTCAATTGAGAATGTTTCTCTTGACAGATGCTATTGTTGCGACATCTACGTGTGGTCACAACGAACTACAAAAGCGTCTCCGACTTTAACCATTGCCGTGGAGCATCTATGGAGTAGGTGGTCTGTGAATCTGACTATGATGAAGAAATGACTTCATCCGCCAGACATGATCAAGTGCTAATTTCACTTCAACGGATAGAAAAAGATGTCACAACATGACTGAACTATAAGTCAGACATTCCCAAAGAGATCAAACGTTATTTGAATAGGAGAGTCTTATCCCCATAAGACAATGAGGGCACTAATAGAAAGACATGAAAGAACATCCGTGACGAAATGTGACGTAGTTGGACATGTCATGGCCACCGTTCTCTATAGACAGTGACGGACTAGCTTTTGGTATATGAGAGTTACTGCTGACAGTTTTGTTGCTTGGTTCGAGTTCGACTCTGTACTCATGTCCAAGTACGTCACTATGACGTGTTGATGCTACAAGATTCGGATTGGCTAGAGCTTATTAAACCCTCTTGTTAGTTTAGTCTCTTTGAGACATTCCTCCCAAAAAAACGAATTATCGAAACTTCCTGGTGTGAAGGCAGCAGGAAAAAATACTCAAGGTGTTGTGGATTGTTGGAAAATATTTCTCCCCATATAGCACCGGATTTATATGCCGCTGTAATGTCCAAAAACAACAACCTTTCACTTGTTATCAATGAGTAGATAACATTTGTAATGAAAGTGAGGATTAAATTCTTAATACTAATTTTTTTGAAACTTGAGATTTTAGAATTTGGAATAAACCAACTAGTACCAATAACAAGTAGCTTCTTTTATAAGTCATTGTTAAAGATATCTATACGCGCGAGCTCGCGTTAGAAAAATTCTATACGCGCGAGAAAGCGTCAAAAAATAGTACGCGAGTTCTCCCGGGTTGAAATAAGATTTAAATGCATCGAGCAACCTGTAACCCACACAAGTGATAGAAGAAAATCAATAATCCAAAAGCTAATAACATATCTTTTTGCGTAAATATTATTCTCAACATGTTCTTTGAATATGAATACCTAATTTACTTTTGCAAAAGCGGAGTAAAATGAGAAGTGAGCCTCCTTAATGATTTTGCTTCATCGGTTTTGTTTGTCACAGGTTACTCGATGCGTTTAAATCTTATTTTAATACCAACTGATCCCTTCAAGTTTTTCAACGGAATATTGTTTAAAACCTATAAGTCTGCGGTATCAAATTAATCGTAATAAAATGGTCTTTTTTCCTAACCCGAGGAATCACCATGTTGCCATTTTAAAAAAATTTTAATTTCAATTTTAAAATCCATAGCACTCTAGATTGAAAAATAGAATTAAAAATTTGAAAAAAAAAATGGTAACAAAAAGTGACAAATGATACATGGTTGTATTCAGAATGTCATATGGAGACAAATTATGTGACAATATACTGCGTGTCCTATTTGAAAATCGAAAGTTTAACACGTTGACTGCGTTACTGGGCAAATATGTCCCGTGAAGCATCAGACTCATGTGCGGAATTGCATCTTCATAAAAGTGCCCATTTTGCGGGGCACACATAATATTCATGTTTATCGGAATATTCATATGAAACTTGTAGCTACGACCCCAAGGTTATTCAAACTACTCATTTTTTACGTTAAAGTGTACGACCCAAATAGAACCCGAATCGCCATATGGTTAATTTCTTATATTTGGGGTCATCACAGTACGGGACATTTATGCATCTAACCGCATAGAACCTTAAAATTACCCAAGTATTTCAGTAGTCTCTTGTACCGTGTAGCAAGAAAAGGTTAGATTCCTTGATCGAACATATGTCTCGAGGAAAAAATTTGTTGATCTCGCACAAAAGCGATGTCCCCTGAAAGTGATTCGGAGTCGGAGTGTTCCTTTTATGGAGATTCAGATGTTTCAGTATTGGACAGAAATTATACTCCAAATTCGTTGTCCGAGAATGACTCCAGTACCTTAGAAAACGAAGTCAGTCAACAGACCTGTTGTAACGTTAAGTTAATACGCGATGTACCGCACTTTTTGAAGTGCCTACTGTCTGCTAGCTCGCGCACTTTCTGTCGACGATCATCCAGTACCGCTTTGTAGATTTTCTTTAACATTTCTGGAGTCGTCACCTCATTTGGTCGACCACTGCGATGCTCGTCTTCACAGGTCCTACGGCCTCGTTTAAGCTCTGCTACCCACTATTTTACTGTTGATAACGAAGGAGCAGTCTCACCCAGAGTAGAATATAGTTCAGCTTTTATATTGGTTGGGCTAAGGCCTTTTAAATAAAAGTATTGTGTCCCATAACGTTGACCAATTTTTTTCATGTTTACAAATTCACTGAAAACGTTTACTATTGATGGCTGCCAAACAAATACTAAACAACGTGGAGTCTTCAAACTTGAAACATATGCTGTATAGATTGTGTACTTTCTAATACAATGGTATTTTTCAAGCAACTACCGCCATCTCTAGGTCAGGCCAGGTACTTCTGGGACCATCCCTAATAGCACTCCATGTCCCTGGTACAAATCATGTCCAAATGTCCGGGACTTGAAATCGTTGTCCTTGGGACGTCCAATTCTGTGCATTTTCATGAATTTCCCCAAAGGAATTCCTATGGATGTTCCAACCAGTACATTACATAAAACGTATCTGCGAGGACGTCTTTGGGATGTCCTGGGTCGGATATATTTTGTAATGTTGCCTAGGACATCCATCGGATGTCCTTGTTAGTGAGTATTCTGGCATGTCTTCAAAAGGACGTCCCATGGTTGTCCTGGTACAGGACATTCAGGAACAACCCGCATGGATGCCCTAATAGCACACCATGTCCCAGGGACGTCCCTATTTGGTACAAATCATGTCCGAATGTCTTAAAATCATTGTCCTTGGGACGTCCGATTCAGTGCATTTTCATGAATTTCCCCAAAGGAATTCCTATGGATATCCCAATGATGTCCCGATCGGTACATCGTATAAAACGTATAGGACGTCTTTGGGATGTCCTGGATCGGATATATTTTGTAATGTTTCCTAGGACATCCATCGGACGTCCTTGTTGGTAAGTATTCTGGCATGTCTTTGAAAGGACGTCCCATGGTTGTCCTAGTACGGGACATTCAGGAACATCCCGCATGGATGAATATTGGACGTCCCAGTTGGTTAATCTTGGAATATCTCCCTGCGAGGACTTCCTTGGGATATCCTGGTTCGGATATACTTTGTAGAATTTTCTAGGATATCCATTGGATGTACTGGTTGGCATGTATTTGGCACGTCTTCGAAAGGACTTCCTTGGGTTGTCCTGGTATGGGGACTTTCTGGAACGTCCTTGATGGATGTACATCGGACGTCCCAATCAGTGAATTTTAGAAAATGTCCCTGCGAGGACTTCCTTGGGATGTCCTGAATGGACGATTCCAGTACCCCTGTTCAGTGTTGCCACAAATGATTTTCTGGTGGAAAAGCTCTGACATTTTTTAGACCTTTTCAGATATGGTTCAGGGTTGAAACGGATACAATTTTCAATTATAAAGAATCACGAGTGTTCCTGGATACATAAATCGAAGTAACATTGATGAAATAGACAAAATAAAAATATCCTAGGGAATTTTATCTGTCATATTGAAAAACATACTAGCGTGAAATTCCCTAGAATATTTTATTTTTGACAATATCATCATTAGTACTTTGATTGGCATATCCGGGAACATCTAGGAATCCTTCTAATTAAAAATTGAATCCATTCCAACCCTGAACCATGTCAGAAAAGGCCTGGAAAATGTCAGAGGTTTCCACCAGAAAATCATTTGTGGCAACACTGAACAGGGGTACTGGAATCGTCCATGAACATTTTTCGGAATGTGTCCTAGGTGCATCCAGCCAAAGATGAAGGATGGATGATCATAAAAATAAAACAAAATTCGAAAACAGTTACAATAATCAGGCCTCCATGTGTACCAAGTACCCGTGTATACATCCCAGCTAGTGGTTTTACAGAAGAGGTATAAAATGGATCGCATATTTACAATAGGGCTAAACATTATAGCGAAAACAACCCATCTGAAATAAAACCTTTTTCACTATCAATAATGTCATCAGGGGCCATATTCTCGAGTTTGTGCGTAAGCCAATAAGATTCACTGTTTCACAACAATGGAAAAAAAATTTATGTTTGTCTCAAAGAGACTAAACTAACAAGGAGGGTTTAATAAGCTCTAGCCAATCAGAATTTTGTAGCATCAACGCCTCATAGTGACGTACTTGGATATGAGTACAGAGTCGAACTCGAACCAAGCAACAAAACTGTCAGCAGTAACTCTCATATACCAAGAGCTAGTCCGTCACTGTCTATATAGAACGGCGGCCATGACACGTCCAACTACGTCACATTTCGTCACAAATGTTCTTTCATCTCTTTCTACTAGTGTCCCCATTGTCTTGTGGGGATTAAACTCTCCTTGTTAAATTTTATTCTCCTTGTGTTTGTCTCTTGTGTTTGTCGTATACGAATTGAAACCGAACAATTCCTCTATGTATGGATTCCGTGCATAAAGTTGTTTTCTGTGTTTTGTGTTCTGTGTTCAAGTGAAGTGTTGACGAATCGACAGACAATTCACCAGCTATGGCGGCTTTTCTATCATCTTTTGTGATATATGAGTTTAGTGACTGTTGTGGAAGTTATTTTGTGTTCATTCAGTATGGTTATATCTATAAATGAAAATAAAAGTTTTGTTCAACTATTCAATAGTTATTACTAACCTATTCAACACTGTTTTGAAAAAGATGTTTCCGTAAGACAAGTTGAGTTGTGTGTATCCTTTAAACATGTACAAACAGAAACGAAATATATCAACACGCCAGCGCAATATAATCGCTAAACGATTGTCAGAAACTTTAAATAGAGAAGTCTCGACTGATTCAGATGTATATGATATTTCCAAAACCGAATTGAATGACTCTGAGAGAGTGCTGAACCTACCTACCCAGATAACACATGAACATCCAATGGATATCCACTGGACATCCGTTATGGATATGCTGGATGTACTATGGACTTCCAGAAAATATCCAAAAGATATACTATGGACGTCTAATGGACGTTCGGAGAGTACCAACCTGTACATCCATAAAATATCCTTCAAGGATATCCATAAGATATCCCTGAACTGTATCCATAGGATATCCATAAAATATATCTTATGGATAATCTCTACGGATACATTATGGATATCCATGAAGGATATCATATGGACATCCATGAAGAATATCTCATGGACATCGTGAAAGGATATCCCATGGATAAAGTTCAGGGATATCTGATGGATAACCTTGAAGGATATCTTATGGATGTACAGGTTGGTACCCTCCGAACATCCATTGGACGTCCATAGTATCTCGTTTGGATATTTCTTGGACGTCCATAGTACATCCTGCATATCCATAACAGATTTCCAGTGGATATCCACTGGACATCAATTATGGATATGCAAGATATACTAGGGACATTCAGTTCATATCCAAAGGATATACTCTGGACGTCCACTGGGTGTTCGAGAGGTACCAACCTGTACATCCATTAGATAACCGACGATATCCAAGATATTTTTATTGTACATCCTTAAGATATTCCTGAAGTATATCCATGATATATCCAAGATGTCCATCGGATAATTATAATTTTTCCTCATAAGTTCACTGAAATAAAAAATGTGCATTTTATGAAATTTATAATGAAATAACACAAACAATGTCTCCATCGAATTGAAAAAAAAGTAGATAAAAGAATAAACAAAAATATTTTTGGAATAAGTAAAGAAAATAATTGACAAAGTATAGTATTCAATGAAAACAAAATATAAAGTGAACAGATAAGAAAATACAAAAAAAATCGTTTGGAAAAAAGGAAATCGTATGAAAAAAACTTCAAAAATAAAGTCATGGAAAGAGTAAAACACTATTAATGTCTTGGGTTTCATACTCATCCTGCAGCATTTCCTTTTTCTTGAAGGTTGACAAATTTGTTTCTTTGACTCTTCTCAGCCAAGTTATTATAGCTTCTTCGGTAGTTTTCCTATTATCTGCTAAGTTACTATGACGTTGAAGGTAAGATGGAACAGGCGTCATCTGAGTTAGCAAAACTTGGAGATTCTTCAGCTAATCGCTCCAATTCCATACTGGTTTTTTAGTAAATTTGATTTGGGATCAATTATTATCCCTACCTCTACATAGGCATGATTGTTTTGAATGCATGATTGAAATACACAATCACTTACCTATTTCTTCAAGGTGTACCTTTACAAATGATGAAATGTAAATGAATTTGACACACATTTGAGTAATAAAAATGCATAACACAATAGCATCAGCTCAACAACACACCTGGTTTCCAGTTCCTTTTTCAAAAAAAGTTGACGTTTATGCGACTATATTACATGGTCTTCATTATCAAAACTTGCATAAAGATTTTAATTTGGTTTGGAAATGATAAGATCTCTTTGACAAAGTCTAATGAAATCTGACAAGAGAGTTATTCACGATGATATTTGCTATTTTGATACATAGGGTGTCTGGTATCAATCGCAATACAATTCTTCTGGACCTCCATTGTCTAGAAACAAAGAAAATAAATTATTTGCATGTGTTTGAGTCACGACGTTTCAACAGTTAACATCTATTGTCGTTATATTAACGTTACTGTCGTAACTGTGAATGCAAAATAGGTCAAAAATGTCTTCGGATTAGTAATCATAGCAACACCTTCACTCCTGAGAAACTTAAATTTTTCAAACATTTAAATTTGTTTCACATGAAAACACCCCGTACCATCCTCAATTTTTGAAAGGAATAGGAACATGAGTATAATCAATAGGACTTCTCAGAATCGACAATTCTGTGTGAGAAATTAGGGAAATATATGGAGGAGTTTTCATGAGAAGTGAGACAAATTTAGATTTCGACGAACTGGAGTTTTTTCGATAACAGAGTGGATTTGTAGTATAATGAATGAAGCATGTCCCTAATATGTGTGTTGATTCATATCCAACGAATAATAGAAAGCATGAAATATACACTTATGATTGCTTTGGATATATTATGGCCATCCAGGATATTTTCCGAAGGATGTCCATTTCAAATCCATCGACGGATATCTTATAGATATCCAATTCAAATCCAGTAGGAATTCAAATCGAATTGTTCCAAAAAACGCAATCTGAATATACGAGCTTGGAACAAACTCAGAAATTGATAGCATAAAAATAAATCTTCCAATTCAAACCTTACTTTATATGCTTTGGGTACCTTATGGCAAACCATTTCAAAGCAATTTTAAACATATCGACGGATATCTTATTTTATCTCATCTATTTCAAATCCAGTAGAAAAACGAAAAGTGAGATGTTTACAAATAATTATTCAGTCCATATGTGAATTAATTATGCAATTCAAACTTATCGATATTTGCTTTGGATATCTTATGGCCATCCATAGGACATATTATGAAGAATATCCATTCAAAATCCGTCAACGGATTTCTTATGGATATCCTATTCAAATCTAGTAGGAAAACAAAATATAAGAGTGTTCTTTAAATGCTTCAATTCGTGTACGAGTTTGGAAGAGACTCAGAAATTGATGATATCAAAATATGTCTTGCAGTTCAATCACATCCACAATTACTGTGGATATCTCATGAATATATTCATTTCAAATCCAGTTGGTAAACGAAAGATGAGAGAATTTTTCAAATGCTTCAATTCGTGTACCAGTATAAAAGAAACTCAGAAATTAATAATATCAAAGTCTGTCTTGCAATTTATTCACATCCACAATTACTGTGGATATCTTATGGATATCCATAGGACATCTTCTGAAGGATATCCATTTCAAATCCATCCACCGATATCTTATGGATATCCATTTCAAATCCAGTCGGTAAACGCAAGATAAGAGTATTCTTCAAATGCTTCAATTCGTGTACGAGCATGGAAGAAACTCAGAAATTGATAATATCAAAGTCTGTCTTGCAATTTATTCTCATCCACAATTTCTGTGGATATCTTCTGAAGGATATCCATTTCAAATCCATCCACCGATATCTTATGGATATCCATTTCAAATCCAGTCGGTAGACGAAATATAAGAAAATTCTTCAAATGCTTCAATTCGAGTGCGAGCATGAAATAAACTCAGAAATTGATAATATCGAAATATGTCTTGCAATTCAATAACATCCATAATTACTGTGGATATTCTATGGATATCCATAGGACATCTTCTGAAGGATGTCCATTTCAAAACCGTCGACGGATATCTCATGGATATCCATTGCAAATCCAGTCGGAAAACGAAAGAAGAGTATTTTTCAAACGCTTCAATTCGTGTACGAGCATGGAAGCAACTCAGAAAACGATAATATCAAAATTTGTCTTGCAATTTAATCACATCCATAATTACTGTGGATATCTTATGGATATCCATAGGACATCTTCTGAAGGATATCCATCTCAAACCCATCCACCGATATCTTATGGATTTCCATTTTGAATCCAGTCGGAAAACGAAAGATGAGAGTATTCTTCGAATGCTTCAATTCGTGTACGAGCATGAAAGAAACTCAGAAATTGATAATATCAAAATATGACTCGCAATTTAATCACATCCATAATTACTGTGGATATCTCATGGATATCCATAGGATATCTGCTGAAGGATATTCATTTCAAATCCTTCGATGGATATCCCATGAATATCCATTTCAGATCCAAGGATATCCTGACCAGAATTGGACATAAAATAGATATCCATTGGATATTTTGTGTTATCTGGGTGGTAAGTACATCTGCATGGTTCCATCCAAATTGATATCTCCAGTAATCCACAACAATATCATAATCTCAGTTCTGAAAGAGATGTATGAACAAACACATCTGATAATTCTGCACATATCCTAAGGACGTCCCAGATGTACTTTCGATTGATGTAATTCGGGGACGTCCTATGAACATCCCAGGTGGATGTCGATTGAATATCCTTATAGAACGACCAATTTTGGTGAGAATTCGAAACATTGGTACTTCCCACGGATGTCCAATGGACGTCCGCGGTACCAATACTGCACGTCCTAAAGACGTACCAATATTGCACGTCCTAAGGACGTCCCAGATGTACTTTCGATTGATGTAATTCGGGGACGTCCAATTAACATCCCAAGTGGATGTCCACTGGATATCCTAATAGAACGTCCAATTTTGGTGAGAAGTCGAGACATTGGTGCTTTCCACAGATGTCCAATGGACGTCCGCGGAACCAATTCTGCACGTCCTAAGGACGTCCCGAACGTCCTAAGAGGATGTCCTATGGATTACCATCGGACTTCATGGTGCTAGTAGGGTGAATATTGAAAGTCCCAATCGTCCAGTTAACACAAACATCTAGGAGATGTTGCTTTCATGATTAATGTGGCAGCAAAATGAGTTGCATTTAGACATCATTGTTACCACTTAGTGATGCCAAGTGTTATGAATTGTTCACGATTTTCTTCTCGTTAGTGTCGCTTTGAGCACAAAATGTGAAGAAAATTGCAAAGCATGACATCACCATCACGACACAAAATAGCCAGAGTTGTTTGTCGAGTCGAGAGAGTCAACAAGTAGAATCTGTATTTGGTTGACGGCATCCTTTAAATATCCTATAGGTACTTCTGATAGTGTGTAGTGTTAGATTCTTTTTATTTCAATACCTAAATCAACTGTGTTTATTAACATTGCCCAATTATTATTTCTACCAAGAACTGCATCCCTTCAAGGACTGGAACGGTGGGTAGAAAGGTAAATTCAGTGATTTACAGAATTTGACATTTTCAGGATAGATACTGATTTCGCCGCAAAGAAAATGCTGTCCAGAGGATTGAAGTTGAATTATAGATTTTTCTACATTTCTGTATATTGCTTTTTTATGATCTAGACAGAGTTTTATAAATTTTTGTGAAAAGTATATACTACGGAATCAACTCACATTTGTTATCTAACATTCCATTCCATATGAACCGTAATTCATTATTAAGAATAATAACATTGAGGTATAATTTTTATTCATGTTGAAATGTGGTGAGCTTTGTTTTATTCTTGACATACAGGAGAATCAGAAAGTGAAGCGCATTTTTGGTACCAGTCCTTTCAATTTCACATTGTCACATCGAAAGGGTCTCAATGTGCATTCGATTCCGAAGTATAAATGGAATATCACACTGGGCTAGTTTCGAGTCACATTTTGCATCACATTTTGATGTCCCAACATGACCAACGGGGCACCGAATAGACGTTTATGCGATAATAATGGAAGTCACTTTGCGATTCACTGGCGTGATCTGAAACATGAATGTGAATCCCACTACCATCTCTGAGACCATTCTGTGTTGACTGGGCGGTTAATCTTAGAATATGTCCCTGCGAGGATTTCCTTGGGATGTCCTGGTTTTGGATATATCTTGTTGAATTTCCTAGGATATCCATTGGATGTCCTTGTTAGCATGTATTTGGCATGTCTTCGAAAGGACTTCCTATAGTTCTGTTGTCCTGGTACGGGGACATTCTGGAACGTCCCCGATGGATGTACATCGGACGTCCCAATCAGTGAATTTTAGAAAATGTCCCTGCGAGGACTTCTTTGGGATGTCCTCGATTGAACATTATTTGGAATGTTTCCTAGGTGCATCCATCCAAAGATCAAGGATGGATGATCATAAAAAATTAAACAAAATTCGAAAACAGTTGTGGTTTTACGGAAAAGGTCGTATGATATGGATTGCAGTTACATAGTAGGTCTAAACATTATAGCGAAAACAACCCATCTGAAATTAAACCCTTTTCACTATCAATAAGGTCATCAGGGGTCATATTCTCGAGTTTGTACGTATACGAAGTCGATTTACTGTTTCACACCAATGTCACCAATGCACATGAAAAATGTGTGTTTGTCTCTCTTGTTCGTATACGAATTGAAACCGAACGATTCCCCTATGTATGGATTCCGCGCATAAAGTTGTTTTCTTTGTTTTGTGTTCTGTGAAGTGAAGTGTACGATCAAGATGTATATAAACCATGGTGTGTTAACTGATTCGTTATTGTTTCACACAAATTTCTCGATTCTGTAATTTCAATGGGCATTACTGTTCTATTCGTCAATCGATGGCGCATACATCGAAAATAGCCGTTTTCAATATTCCGAACCGAGCCTACTGAGAAATTTTGGAGTATTCGAATGTTGACATTGATTTTGTTTGGTTAATTGTCATTGGCATCAACGTATTCAAATTTAAATTTCATCTTGGTATTTATCGTGTTTTTTCTGCTCTACTAATACTTTTTCATATTGTTGGGTACCTAGTTTATTGATTCTTGTTTTTCTTTCATTCGTAAGTTAGTGTGCATTTATGCAGCGTCAATTTACATGTATCATGGAACATGTATCATGTAACAATTATCATGGAACAAGTAGCGAAAATGTGACCATTTATGCAGACCAAATTAAAAATTAATAATTATCAAGAAATGGCACCTAACCTAACTACCGTCAAATGTTCATAATAAACAACTTTTAATTTTTTGTTTAGTGAAATGGAAGATGTTGGGGCACTTTTTGGACTGTTAATGCTACTCACAGCAAGTTTTTTTGTATTAAAGAGTAGGAGGAAAAGATGATGGGCTGTGAAGCCCATAAATAGGCAAAGAAAAGAAAAGGGAATTTTTGACAATCTGTTTAAAGCAATGATTTTACAAGACCACGAGGGATTTTTCTCATATACAAGGATGACACCAAAACTTTTCGAAATATTGTTGGAAAAATAAAAATAAACACGTACGTTCTTTTGTTTTGAAAAGAGAAGTGTGCATTTATGCAGCGTCAATTAACATTTATCATGGAACAAGTATCAATTAAAAGTTGAACTTCTTGTTTTCCAATGAGCGTGTTTATGCAGACAATTAAAATTTATCATTTAACAAGTAACAAGTCAAAGTTGGCCAACTTTCAACTTTTTACATTAATTGAACCAGATTTTATTATTGTGCGCAACTAGTGCGCTGATGACCGCGGATTGGCCCGTCCGGCGACGAAATTTAACCTAACTCTTTTCAAAACAAAAGAACGTGTTTATTTTTTCAAAAGTTTGGTGCCAAAATATTTTAAAATGGAACTTGATGATAAAGGGAACTTGATGATAAAGGGAACAAGGATTTTAAAGATAAAAACAAAAAAGAGAATGCTTGGGGTACGATAGCATCAACCCTCAACATTGATGGTAGGTATTAATTCACATCCTCACAGTAAAGCCACCTATTAGTCGTTTTTAGTAAACCTGGCACAGACAAGATGGAACGTATTAAGGAACAAATATGGTGTTGAGAGAAAAAAAGAGAAAAATATTCCATCAGGATCTGGGCCTAAAAAACCATGGCCCTTGTTCCCAGCAATGTTATTTTTGGAAAAACATATGACGATGAGGAAGTAAGAACTGATAATACATAGAACAAATCAGGCTAGTTCTTCAACTGCATATACAATGAGAGAAATATTTTCAAGCCAGTACTCGAATGGTTTACCAAAAAATCATCATTTTTATTTATCAAGGCACCTCTGATCCCATAAAACTTATTTTTCTATTATTGCAGAACAATAGGAAATATGAGTGCCCCGATGAGCCAATGTTCCCAGCCATTAAGGTCCATGTCACCGTGGAATTCATTAAATATTATTATGGACAAATGACAGGAGAATGCAGTCAAAGTTACAGTCAGGATTCACCAAAGGAATGCTGTGAGTTATCGGACACATCTTTTGAAATTCACGAAGTGACTGGCAAGTATATATTGAATATATGTTTTATTTTCATCACACCTCCATGGAATTCTGGATCAGGCTCAGTTGCTTAGCTAGGTAGAAAAGATCCCATATATTACCTTATGTATTTTTTGTTTTCAGAAAGTGAGAACAGCAATGTGGCAGAGCAGAGTACACTTCCTCAAGAGAAGATGACAATATCTAAAAATGAAACGCCACCATTGAAGAAGAAGAGAAAGGTGGCCGAAGAAAGAGAAATAATGACAAAATTGTCATCAACTTTTGATGTTTTCACCACATATTTTAAATCGAAATCAAATATAGAAGAATCTAGTCAATACTTGGAAAAGGAGTCCACCATCAATTTTCTCAAGTCTGTGGGAAATGACTTACTTCAAATTAAAAATAAAAGAATTAGATACGAAGCAGAAATGAAAGTCATGCAAATTGTAAAAAAGGCTGTATGTGATGATATGCTGGAATAAGACTGAAATTGTGGATTTGCGGAAATTCATTGTGATCTCATTTTAATTTAGTTTAGTTTAATGTATGTTGGAAAATGTGTTGATTTTATAGTTTTATTTGTTTTTTCAGTTTTGAAAGATGTTGTTTTGTGTTTTATTTATTAAGATATTCATGTTGTTTTTTCACTTCATTATTTTATTTTTCATTTTTTAAGAATGTTGTTATTTTTTTTCATTGAAATGTATTGTTTTCATTTTTGTAAGAATGTCCATATTTTATTGATTAGCAATGGTCATTAAATTTGGATTGTTTTGTGGAATTGACTAAATCTAAAAATTGATTATTCTGCCACAAAAAAAATAACAATAAATGCATTACATCAGACATTTACATCCATGAAACCTTCTGGAACAACTCCTCTTTGTACTTTTTCCATTTGCCATGGAACAGCACCTTGAGGGGACATGAAATAATCACGGAGAGTGTCCCTACGTTCTTTATCCTTCTTTTTAAAATTATTTGAGCCAACTCTTCCAACACTTCGTAAATGATTTCCTCTCAATTCACCTTGTAAATTCCCTTTATAACCGGTGAGAGAATATTTTCTTTCACCCTCTGGAATCTCTAATTCACTTCTTTGTACAAAATTGTGAAGGACTACTGTGGCCTGTATAATTTTTTCGCAAATCACAAACTAGCGATCTCCTGAGAATTCTCCACCTATTAGCCAGAATTCCAAAGGTGTGTTCAATCGTTCTCCTAGCTCTAGAGAGGCGGTAATCGAATATTCGCCTATCAATACTCAAATTTTCTCCTGGATACGGGCGCATTAAATTTTCTCCCAAGGGGAATGCAGCATCAGCAATGAAAAAGTTAGGAAATTTAATGTCTGTATTGGGTAAATTTTTTAGTGCTGGAATTTTTAATGTCTTAGAGAGAATAGCACTTCCAAAACCTGACGAACTGAATACAGCGCCGTCATGATTGCCTCCAGCAGCACCAATATCTACCAGGGTGAACCTATAAAAGGCATCACAACTTGCCATCAGCACAATACTGAAGTTTTTTTTGTAATTAAAAAAAGTTGTCCCAGAATGCTTCGGTGCTTGGATATTAATATGTTTTCTGTCTACATCACCAATACAATTTGGAAGATTCCATCTATTGAAAAATCCCTCAGTAATTGCTTTAAATTCCTCTTCTGAAGGAACTTTCAACACACGGGGGGCCAGTACGTCCCACAGAGCCTTTGTTGTATCTCTTATAATAACAGAAACCGTAGCATGCCCCAAATAGTGCCCGCAAGCTATTTCTCTCATTGAACATCCCTCAGAAAGATAACTGAAAAAAAAATCAATAACAAAAGTAAAAAACCATCCACTGAAAACAACGTATGTGCACACTTCAAGGGCGTCGATAAGTGCAAGTCTACTCATGGCCTTATATTACAGTATGACTTTTTTTTTAATTTACCTAAACCAGAAAGACTTTACCCCATTACCCCTCGCAAGACAAAAAAATTAGCGACGCCCTTGGCACACTTACTGTAGAGTAATCAGTAATCTGTGTACTGGTGGTAAGGGATTCTTTGATAGATCCTTTTTGAGCATTGGCCCCACTTGCGACAACAATATTTCGAAAAGTTTTGGTGTCATCCTTGTATATGAGAAAAATCCCTCGTGGTCTTGTAAAATCATTGCTTTCAACAGGTTGTCAAAAATTCCCTTTTCTTTTCTTTGCCTATTTATGGGCTTCACAGCCCTTCTTCTTTTCCTCCTACTCTTTAATACAAAAAAACTTGCTGTGAGTAGCATTAGTCCAAAAAGCGCCTCAACCTCTTCCATTTCACTAAACAAAAAATTAAAAGTTGTTTATTATGAACATTTGACGGTAGTTAGTAGGGTTAGGTACCATTTCTTGCTAATTATTAATTTTTAATTTGGTCTGCATAAATGGTCACATTTTCGCTACTTGTTCCATGATAATTGTTCCATGATACTTGTTCCATGATACATGTTAATTGACGCTGCATAAATGCACACTTAGGTTAAATTTCGTCGCCGGACGGGCCAATCCGCGGTCATCAGCGCACTAGTTGCGCACAATAAGAAAATCTGGTTTAATTAATGTAAAAAGTTGAAAGTTGGCCAACTTTGACTTGTTACTTGTTAAATGATAATTTTTAATTGTCTGCATAAACACGCTCATTGGAAAACAAGAAGTTTTACATACATATAATTGACATATAATTGACGCTGCATAAATGCACACTATTAGTGATTTATGACATCCTGTCAAGTCATGAATGTAATGATTATCCGCCATCTATGTTATGATGCGTAAGATATCCTACCGCATTGACAGTTTTAGGTGACAATTTCACAGCTATAAGTGAATACACCATAGTTTCTATACATCTTGTGTACGATGAATGTTGACAAATTGACAGACAATTTTTGAGTATTTCACCTGCTTTGGCTGCTTTTTTCTATTGACTTTGTGCTGAAACCACTTATGGGAATTCAATTCAACACTTGTATAAAGACATTCTTTATTTAAAACACCAATGTTCTGTTCAGTTGACAAAATCGAGCTTTATAACCTATTAACGAGAATTTAATTTACTTCCCTTATAGTTAGGCAACTTTTGATGCCGAGTCTGTATCGTTGGTTGCAGAAATATCAAATGCAAACCCGCGCACTTGGTAAGATATTTTCAGTGGGAGATATAAATACAGGACACTTTTTATAACAACTTTTTATTTCACTATCGAAAGTTTTGAGGTGTTCAATCGCTGTGGAAATTAGTTGATGGACGATACTGAGACCCTACATCATTATCTTTTTTCTTGAATTTTCATACACTGATAATTTTGAGCCTTGTTGGTTTCTATCGAGTGGCGGACAACACGACGTTTGCACTTGATGCCTGGTCATTTTATTTAGGCAAGCATTAATTATTTTATGAGAAAATGTACCAGTTTCTGTTCCTGGTCACTGAAGGGTCCTATCATTCAGTTG
Source organism: Chrysolina oricalcia (assembly GCA_944452925.2). Taxonomy (NCBI): domain Eukaryota; kingdom Metazoa; phylum Arthropoda; class Insecta; order Coleoptera; family Chrysomelidae; genus Chrysolina; species Chrysolina oricalcia. Next base: position 45,753,568 of record OX101825.2, on the reverse strand, counting down.
TTCATCTACAAGTGGGTGTTAAAACATTTTATTTACTTAGTTGTAGAAAATATATCGAGAAAAACGTGCTTTATCAACCCCCCAGAATAAAGCTTTGTTGGAACTCCTGGTCCTGTGTATCATTCAGCCAACCCCCAAAACAATTCCTGAGAATAGAGAGTATCTGTGCAACTTTTGTGATTAGTTAGTTTAGTGACTCTTGTGGAAGTTATTTTGTGTTCATTCAGTATAGTTGTATCTATAAATGAAAATATAAGTTTTGTTCTACTATTCAATATGTAGTTATTACTAACCGTTCAACACTGTTGAAAAAGGTGTTTCCCTAGAAAGAGTTGTGTGTATCATTTAAATATGTACAAACGAAAACGAAATATATCAATACGCCAGCACATATGGAAAACATATGGAAAATTCGATTTTCCATGGAAAATTCGATTTTACATATTTTAACGCGAGCCGTGTTCATCTAATCATTAATTAGTAGAACCTGGCTTCGGAAGATCAAAGGATTGAGTGTTGAAGGTGGCTAAAGGGTTAAAATAAGGCTGTAATCTTGTAAAGAAAAATCTACATTTTAACAGATTTTCCCACGCAAGCCCATCGAAACTATGAAAACCTACATCGTCACTAGACCGAAAAACATAATGGCTTGAGTGGAGCGAATGGAAAAGTAGATTTTGTCGTTGGAAAATTTATTGGAAATTCTTTTTGATTTTTCCATATGTTTTCCCCACGAGCCACTCGTAAATTTCCCTTCATTTAACTCAACATCGACTTACTTTTCAACCCTATTCGAGGCTTGTATGTGAAAATGGGGCACCTAAATCTGTCACTATCTGACGGTCTATGAAAGAGATGCCAATTCTGCAAGTCCTGAGGACGTACCAATATTGCTCGTCCTAAGGACGTCCCAGAAGTACTTTCGATCGATATAATTGAGCTGGTGTAGACGGAATACAAGCGGAAACGGTTAAAGCAATCAGTACCGACATTTCACCACTACTTACCCACCTCATAAATGATATATTATTTGAAAAGGGTGAATGTCCACTAGAGTTCAAAAGAGCTATAATTATACCCATATACAAGAACGGAGAAAGAAAAAATCTCACTAATTATAGACCTATTTCTTTAATAAATACCTTCGCAAAAATTTTTGAAAAATTACTAAAAATTCAAATTACTTCGTTTTTTTCATAAATATAATATCATAAGCACTAGCCAGTAGGGATTCAAGGAGGGTGTATCAACTACGGATGCAATTGCCTCGTTGACAAGTCTAGTATATAAAGAAATTGATAAAACGTCACCCTGTCTTTGTGTCTTTCTGGACCTTTCAAAGGCGTTTGACACTGTATCTCATTCACAGTTGTTGGAAGCCTTGGAGGATGCTGGAATACGCGGAACGCCACTAAAATTATTTGAGAGTTTCCTGACAAATAGAACTCAAGCGGTGAGAATACAAAACGAAATAAGCAATTTTAAGAAGGTTAAGTTCGGAGTACCTCAGGGAACAGTCTTGGGACCACTTCTGTTTTCCTTGTATGTTAATAACCACTTCTCATTGCACACCACAGGCAAAATTATTAGTTTCGCTGATGATACTGCCATAATCTACGCCGACAGTACGTGGACAGCCCTTAAGCACAAAGCAGAAAAAGATTTGAAAAAAATTACTGAATGGTTCTTACATAAGCAATTAACTATCAATTACAATAAAACATTTTTCCTCCCCTTCACAAGCTATAAAAATAACCTTCCAACGTACCAGAACTCAAAAATAACCAGTGGAGATGGTGACAGTGAAATCAAGGGAAAAAACAATTGTAAATACTTAGGCGTCACTATAGACTCTCAGTTACGCTGAGATACACATATAAACAACATTACAAAAACACCAACAGCCGTATGCATAGTCAATTCCAGCGACTCGCCAGAGTTTCGCCGCTCGCTACACAAGAACCATATGCACAGTCGAGCTCCAAAAAAGTGGTATATCGCCAGCGTGTCGCCAAAATGTGACTAATCGCGTATTTGTCACTTTTTTGGAGCTCGACTGTGCATTATAATCCTTGTGTAGCGAACGGCAAAACTCTGGCGAATCGCTAGCGATTGAATATGCATACGGCTGTAAGACCTCTAATGTACAAATTTAAGTACTTACGAAATATTTTAAACTTAACTTATCTAAAAATTCTGTACTTCGCCCTTGTAGAGAGTCATCTTCAATACGGAATATTAGCATGGGGTGGAACAACAAAAAATCACTTAAGGAAACTAGATGTGATTCAAAAAAGAATTATCAAGATTATTTACAAAAAGAAAATCAGGTATTCTACCGATATGCTTTTTGAGGAAACCAAAATCCTTGATATTAGGCAGATCTATGTTTATAACCTTCTTATTTTCACATTCAAAAATCGACGAACTCTCCTGGAAAAGGTGGACCACACATATTGTACTCGCAGTAAACAACATCTAACAGTAAAAATTCCGCTAACCCACAAATCCATAGGCCAACGTATATTCACTTACTTATATAGTAAAGCGTATAATGCACTTCCTGATATATACAAACAGTTTATTCTTACCTCTAACTCACTGCCACTCATTAAGAAGCAAATTAAAAACTATCTGAAGCACACTCCAAGAAAGGATATTCATAATCTAATTGAATTTATGTTATGAAAAAACACCAAGTTTCGCTATTAATTTCAGTTATAAATTGTCATTCAGCACTGATTGTTTATAAATTAACTGTTTATTGTTCACTTCTCCGAATATTTTAGCACTCTACTTTCACGAGTAATTCACTAATTATTAATATTATATTGATGTAGAATTGATGAAGAATTGTAATAATATTAGATAGTTGTATGACAAGTTAAGGTAAACCACCCAGTCTTCGACACCTAGCCAGTTATCGACACTTTCAAATTCATTCTACTGAAATAAGAAAAGTTTTGCTTCAAAGTATAAGATCTGCAAATAGTTGGATTCCTTGATATATGTGGCAACTGAGCAACACATTTTGTGCCATTATTAGCCGCCATTCCATCATAGTATGTGGATGAAATCAACAGGTGCATCATTTGTTTATAATTGTGCCCATTGTTAGAAATATTTTTAAGGTAAGGATATGAAAAAAATATTTATTATAACCTTTATTTCATATGAACTATAAATTGTCTATATTTCTACCCAATCAATATGCTCTGATAGGGAGACATATCAAATCTAACATAACCTATAAATATTTTTACTGAGAAAAACCCAAGTGTCAATTAATGGTACACAAAAAATCATTTTGAACCAGTTATTGACACATGTGTCGAACACTAAAACATCAATATTTTTTGGGTTGTGAGTTGCTTGTAGATCTCCGTCAAAAGGTGGTTTTAAATATATAATTTTCATTTTCTATAACCTACAATGTCCAGTTATCGACAGTAGTGTCAATTACTGGACAAGAACATGTCAATAATTGGGTTGAACACTTTTCAGGTATGGCCCCAAAGAAGAATTATAAACCGGGGCAAATGGCTGCAGCTCTTGGAGCTCTCGAGAGGGGAATAAATGTTTCTGCTGCAGCTAAAGAGTTTAATGTGCCAAGAGTAACACTTCTTTATAAATGGAAAGGAAAGAGTCCAAGAGAATGTTCAATGGGACCATCAACTACTTTGACCGCATTGGAGGAAAATATTCTAGTACAGTGGATAATCGCGATTTCGAAACTTCATTATCCAATAACAAAAGACCAGCTGTTAGACAGTGTGGAGTATATCATGAAAGAAACAAACAGGAAAAATTCATTTATCAACGGGCGACCGGGTGAAAAATGGTACAAATTATTCTTGAAACGACATCCCGAACTTAGTGAAAGGATATCCCAAAATTTAACAACATCCAGAGAGAGTGTCACAGAAATTCAAATTCGAAATTGGTTTACCGAAATTAAGGAATACTTGTTATCAAAGAATCTGTATCAATTAACTTCCCAGCCAGAAAGAGTTTTCAATGCGGATGAAGCTGCATTTTTTTTGCAACCCAAGGGAGAAAGGGTCATTGTTAAAAAAGGGGGAAAAAATGTATACTTTGTTGGAAACAAAGACGAAAAAGAGAATTTGACAGTTTTAGTTACTGCAAATGCTGCTGGTACTATTGCACCACCCATGGTGGTATTCTCCTATGCAAGAATTCCCCGTCACATTGCTAACAGTATTCCTTCCACTTGGGCTATTGGCAGATCAGAAAATGGCTGGATGTGTGGTACGACTTTTTTTGAATACATTACGAACATTTTCCTACCATGGCTGAAAAATGAAAATATTGAACGTCCAATCCTATTTTTTTGTTGATGGACATGTCTACCACATGACACACCATTTATCGAAATTCTGTTCAGCTAATGGAATAGAATTATTTGCTCTATTCCCAAACTCTACACATCTGTTGCAGCCGATGGATGTTGCTGTTGCCTGGAAGAAGGAAGTTAGAAATTGGCGAATGGAAAATTCTGGAAATAAATTTCAGAAACAGAATTTTGGTAATGTTTTCAAAAAATGTCTTACTACCATATCACATGAAACTTTAAAAAATGGATTTCGCAGATGTGGCCTATGTCCCTTCAATGTCGATAACGTAAATTTTGAAAAAGTGTCATCAAGAAATCTAAAAAATAAACAAAATCCCGAAAATATAAGACCCATTGGTCTACTGACAGAATTGGAAAACAGAATTGGTAAGAATAAAGTGATGATATTTAAAAGAAATCTCAATAAAGATAAATGGGAAGGAACAGTTGAAGACACGTCTCTTTTCAAAATATGGAAAGATCTAACACAAGAAAATATCCGAGAAATAATAATTACAGCAGAAGAACAGGATGAAAATGAAAGAGAAACCGGAAAAAATACAAATAATGGGGAAGAACATGAAACAGTGGAAGTAAACCAAGATGGCGAATGTCTAACAAATGAAAATGGAGATTCAAACACCACTGAAGCAACATGTCAATCAATTTGTACAAATCGTTTGGAGCAAAGCTTCAAAACTCCCCTCAAAGATGTAATAAATGAACAATCACTCATCAAGAGCCCTTCTACAGTGGTGACTCAGTCGTCTATACCATTGGACGTTCCGTCCCCCTTTAAAAGAGCGTTATTTTGGCCTGAACCTGAAGTATCTACAAGGAAGAGGAAAAACAAAGAAAAAATACCTTCTGTAATCACATCTGCTGCCTGGCAGGAATATCATACTAGAAAAGAAAATGAGAAGAAAAAAAAGCAAGAGGGAAAAGAACAGAAAGCTAGGGTGAGAGCGGAGAAGAAAGCAGAAAGAGAAAAGGCGAAAATTGATTCAGAAAGTTCGGATGAAGAAGAATGGACTGATAGTGGCGACAGTTTGGATGATGTGACTATATCTGAAGAAAAAGAATATTGCGAGCTTGACGGAATGAACAATGTGTCCGCTGGAGACTATGTCTTAGTGAAATTCTTTGGAGGAAAAAGAGAAACAACTCAATATCGTTATGTTTGTGTTGTTCAAAATGTACTACATGAAGAAAATGAGATTGAAGTTATGTCAGTGAAAGTATCCAATACTGAAAAAGATGTTTTTAGAGTAGATGACAGTGATGTGTCACTGGTGGAAATGTCGGCAATGATAGGAAAATTGCCATTTCCTGAAATCCTTGTAATTGGAGACAGGGTGAAATATCAATTCCCAAAACCAATTGACGTCTTTGAGAGCACGTAGGGATTCTTTTCATTTTATTATGACCTGATCTCAATTCCTGCTTACTTTTTTATTATATTCTTGCTTAAGAAAGTTAAGTCTCAATCAATTGTTTATTTTTCACACTACTTAAGTGAAATTCATATATTCATATATGTACAAGTATTGAAATGAATAAATTTTCATACTGTCAAACACTGGGTGTCAATTACTTGGTAGCCTCGAAACATGTTCTGTCAATAACTGGTACAAAAAACGACCAATACTTTAATTTTTTTACAAATATAATTTTATGATTCCCAACCATTTTCATTAGTAGAAGTGGAGAAGGACAAGTTAAGACATCATCTGGAATAAACAGAAAAAAAATACGACTTTTTCTTATCCAGTCATAAAAAAAATCTGAATTTTTTGTTCTAAAGGTGTCAATTATTGGGTGGTTTACCTTATTTTAGGTTATAAACCTACCTATCCTTATAATACCAATTTACTATTACAACTAAACTCACTTATGCCCATGTGCAACCCTCTGGGGTCCTAAATGGGCTTTTCTTTGTTTTGTTCAACGTAAACAGGTATATATGATTGTTATACAAAATTAATTTTTCTACTGATATGCTTGTTATATTTCTTGTTTTTCTTTCTACTTGAATAAAACGTTATTATTATTATTAATTCGGGGACGTTCAGTGGACATCCGCGGTACCAAATCTGCACGTCCTAAGGACGTCCCAGATGTACTTCCACATGATGTAATTCGGGGACGTCCAATTAACATCCCACGTGGATGTCCACTGAATATCCTCATAGAACGTCCAATTTTGGTGAGAAGTCGAGACATTGGTGCTTTCTACGGATGTCCTATGGATTACCATCGGACTTCATGGTGCTATATATATATATATATATATATATATATATATATATATATATATATATATATATATATATACCCCATTGGGTCTTGTAAAGTTATATATAACATAATATTTTCAATTTGTATTCTCTTGAATGCATGTATGTTATAAAGTTACAAAAACATTTTTACAAATTACTTTGTTACCTACATATTGTCCGATTCAAATAAAATAAAAAGGAGAGTAAACTTAAAAACAACTTTTTAGAGAAAAGCTTTTATATCATTTAAAATTTTATAATGTAACAAAATTTGATTCACGTTGAAATTTATTTTTTTCTTTTTAGTGCATTCAAATAAAAGCTTTTCTCTAAAAAGTTTTTTTTAAGTTTATTCATTAATTTCTTTTGTAGTTTTCTTTGGAAATATTTATTAGTCTGTTCATTTCAATGAATGCGTCATTGTTGCACGGTCGCTTGCCTGTTAATTTACTGCAATCTAGTTCTTCAATAATGAGACCTTCCAGTGACTTGACCCTACTTGGCAAGCAGCGAAGAGCTTTGTGCCTAGATAGACAACAGCACGGTCAGCAGTACTACCCTGCATCTTGTGTACTGTGCAAGCTGTGGATTTTCTGATTTTGTTTTCGCAACTTTTTTGAAAAGAAGGGAGGGAGCGAGCCCACCCGATCAATATTTTTGTGTCGAAACTGTTGAAACATTTCAGGAATTCCTTTGCGTTCTCTATCTAGCTTTTGAGGGGGGACAAGGGAGTGACATTTTTTTTAACCATAATATTTGACGGTCAGATATTTTTCACTATTTTTACGGATTTTTTCGAGTTTAATTTCGTGAGTTTTCCAACTTTTTTCGAGAAATGGGGGTGGACGAGACCCTCTACCTATTTTTTCTCTGTAATTTTTGTCTTCCAAATCCGTCAAGAAAACTTCCAAAACCCTACGCGTTCTCTATCTAGCTTTCGGGGGGCAGGCAGGGACAATTTCTTTGACATTAATGTATTGACATCGGAACTGAACCAACATGTAAAATTTCAATTCCATTGAATAAAAGGAAGTGGTTCTAATTCAGCTTGCAAGATTTGTACCCATCCAACACACAGAGCAAGTTGAATGAAAGCTTTTAATTAAAAAGGAAAACTTAAATAGTTATATATGATGCATACATAAGTTCGCAAAATAGGACTTTTTTGTATGAGTATGACATAAAAAAGCTCTTCACGAAAATGTAACATATACAATATTTTTTCCAGGACAGTTATTCGATTGACAAATTTTAGCAGTTGTTGAATGTTTTATGTCTAATGAAGTTTTCACTTTTCGGCGTATTATTCAAGGATGACATCCGTTTACAATCTTTTTACTCACTTGTGCTGAAAAGTGTCACTTTACGTATGCCAACAGTGCGTATAAAACCTTAGATTGCGCACTGTCGTAGAAAAAATATTTTTCTTAATTATGAACGAAAATCCACTTGTACAGCATTAAACTCTGGAAAAATTATCTTTAAAAAACAACTAAGAAGAATAATGAAATTAAATTGACAGATACTTAAAAAAATGAGAGAAGAATATTGAAATTAGGGCCTTCTCATAACATTTGAAATGTGATTTTATTACCTTTTCATTTCATCAGAATCGGACTACAAATAAGGGCGTTATGGCTTGGTGAGTTTTTCGTCATTCACTCTTTAAATCAACATGTTATTGAACAACCCCTAGCAAATGGCCAATTAGGAGGCCCCACTGAACAATCCAACGCTGTGTATAATAATCAACCATGATAACAAAATGTTAACAAAGCTTTCTTCATATATCTCAAAAATCTTTCTTATAAGCTCAATGTAATTTGCACAAAAGTCTTTCAGCCACGTTCCTACTTTAATTGCAACAAACACAAACTTGACAGAGAACACTGGCTTAGTTAGGTATATAAAGCCAAAGATTCCCCTGCTTCCCAGGGGACCTTCCCCCTATTTTACAAACCCGTTTACAACTCGCGCTCGTGAAGAAAACTCTTTGCCTTTCTTCAATATCTGCCGCCACTCCTCTCTGTGCGACAAAATCTGTGACCCTTCCATAATTTCGGGAATTTTGCTCACTTGCAACTTTTCGCAAAGGCCCGCTACGCCTCAGAGTCGTACAGCTTCGAGACGATTTCAATTCTGGTACTGCTGGTGCTCTCTAGCGATTCTGAGATGGGTTACGAGGATTATCGACAGATTTCGTGCCAGAGCTCTTAGTTTAAAACGTTCAAATCTCAAGCCGTGGAACGTTTATTACTTGAAACCTTAGATGGCGCTACTATGACGACACGTGTGTGCTAATTATTTAAACCATTGTTTAAATAGAAGCATTGTGCAAAGAGTAATTTCTCTTTAAACAATGATAGTAATCTGAACAGTATTTGAGCGATCATACGATCGAGATTGCTTGAGGCAATCGAACAGAACACTTAGTAATACCAGTGTTTATGAGAAGATAGCCAATCTTACGTACTTTCAGTTGGATTCAAATGGAGACCATCACTAGAGGTCGCTAGTCCACGAGTCTCCAGTCACGTCTGCTCTTGATTTTAACGTATGTATTTGATCAGTTCGTAAAATATGATTTATTGAATAATCCGATAGATGGCTCTGATATATAATTTTGACACGTGCATCCTATCCAGCGTTGTACTGGTACTACTGGTAAACTCGAGATTTCATTCATTTCAGTTTCAGTGTTTCTATTACCTGGAACTTGATGTTATCAAGACCATTCCCAGTGAATTTTGTGTTTATTTGTTTTGTGACGCTATCATTTGTGAAGTTGTCACGTGAAAGACTAGTTATTCGTTTTAATCTTTTAATCCAAGGGGGACATCTTCCTATCATAACCTCAACTGTCATACCTCTCCCCCCACCCCTTGGTGACTATCGTCCAAACAATAGGGAAAGTAGTAAGTGTGACACATCATTGAAGAGTAATTTCAGAAGGAATTCAACAATGTCAATTTTCGCTACGTAACTTTTTATTTTGGCGACCTCTTGCAAGGTAATTTGTCATAAATTCGGTGACAATACATTATGGAATTTTTCTGAAGGTAGTAACAAAATGACACGACTCGGACAAGATTTGCAATTATGGTCCGATTTTATTCAAAATTGATATGTGTTGGTTTTCAGGGTCATAAATTATGATTTGCTTGTCAATGCAAAAAAACAAGATGGTGGCTCCAAGATGGTGGACGAAATTTGTAATCATGGTCCGATTCAAATCAAAATTAGTATGTGGCGATTATCAGGGTAGGAAATTATGATTATTTTGTCAATGTAAAAAACCAAGATGGCGGACGGAATTTGTAATTGTGGTTCGATTCGATTCAAAGTTGGCACACAGGTATTTTACAAGTTTGTTTCATCCTACACATACATACATATACTTACTAGCTAACAGGGCAAGTTGAATAAAAGCTTTTGAATAATAAAAAAATTTAACATTGAATAATCTTAAGAATTGGAAAACCTTGCATAAATTCGAATCCAATCATTCCAAACTGAATTCATTCACAGTAGTTGCTCAAAGAGATCGCCATGGATTGCCATACATGAGTAAAAATTAGTCTGACGTTTTTGAGTAATTTATGAAAAAATTTCCAATTTGTAAGTTCATACAATGTTAATTTTTTAAATTTTTGTTATGTTTTCGTGAATTGCTCACATTAGCTTCCAAATTGGATATCATAAGTTGGAATACGAAACAGTTATTTTTCCCGCAAGAGGGTGCCAAAATGAAAAGTTAGGTAGCGAACACTCACATGTCTGAATTTCTTATGGAATTACCTTTTCAATGCAGTGTCACACTTGGTACTTTCCCTATTCAAATTGTATGAGTGACCAAGGGGTGTGGAGAGTGGTATGACAGTTGAGGTTATTATAGGAAGATTTCCCCCTTGGATTTAAAATCGATATTTTTGCATTTTTTTCACAACACATGTGTTTTGAAGAATTCATTTTCGGTGCCTGGTCGAATCGAACCATAATTTCAAATTTCGCCCACCATCTTGTTTTTTGCACCGACAAAAAAATCATAATTTCCGACCTTGAAAATCGCCACAAACTAATTTTGATTCGAATCGGACCATAATTACAAATTCCGTCCGCCATCTTGGAGCCGTCATCTTGGAGCCACCATCTTGTTTCTTTGCAATGACAGAAAAATCATAATTTCTGACTATGGAAACCACCACAAATCAATTTTGAATCAAATCGGACTATAATTGCAAATCTTGTCTGCCATTTTGGAGCCGCCATTTTGTTTTTTTCCTTAGAAAAATTACATTATGCAATGTCACCGAATTTTTGTAGAATTACCTTGCAAATGATGTATCATAATTTGGAATACGGAACAGTTATTTTTCCCGCAAGAGGGCGCCAAAATGAAAAGTTGGGTAGCAAAAATTGACAAGGCTGAATTCCTTATGAAATTACCTTTTTAATGGTGTGTCACACTCACTACCTTCCCTATTCAAATTGTTTGGGTGGTAGTGACCAAGGGGTGGGGGAAGAGATATGACAGTTGAGGTTATGATAGGAAGATGTCCCCCTTGGATTTAAAAAATCGACGTGTTTTTGAATTTCATTCACAAACACATGCGTTTTGAAAATATTCGCTCTGTTTCGTTTTCGGTGCCCCACCCTGTATATAGATGTTATAATTACCAACCAATTCACAAGATTGTACATGACAATGATAGCTTGGATATTCAAGTTTGTACTAAGTCACAAAATTAATTATTAACTATATATAAAATGGGATATTGGACGCCTGTGGTGTAACTCAGTGAGAACAAAAACTATTTTACCCCTTCACCGCACAAGTAATTGAATTCCCAGATGTGCATTTCGATAACAAAGTTATCTTCCTCAGTAGGGATTACTAAACTAACTGTTAGTCAGTCTACTGATTGCTATTAATATCTATTATTGTACTCAGTACAGATAACAATTCAGTTGGTAAACACATTCAATCTCTTCATTCAATAATCGTTGTCTTTATAACACTTCGAACCTGTTCTGATTTCTGACAGCATATTTGGAGCCCCATTTCGAAGAAATAAATTCAGTTTGAATAAATGAGCTTAGGTGTAAAATGTACACACTATAGTTAAGTGATATCTTCAAGATGAATACAGAGACTTAATAAACTGTTGATTACAAACATACTATTTGTTCCATTGTGTAACACCACTTTTCACAACTAGTGAAGTGGGCGACACAAATGTCACCTACTGGTTAAAATGAGTCGCCCAGTGATTGAAATTAAACAACAAAAAATAACAAACACAAAACAGTTTGCCCCGAAAATAATAAGGCAAGGGTGCTGCTCACCGGTAGTGAATTATGAGCTTCGTCCCAGTGATTTTGGCTTAAAAAATACACTGGACACCACATGTAGGTGAAAAGATATATTTCACTGAAATTCCACACTCATTTTTCAATTGAACCATGCACAGTATTGTTCATTATAATTAAATTCAAAATGACAAAATTGATATTAAGTTCACTTTATTAAATTTATGAATAGTTCATTCAATTTATATCAAATAATCAACAAAAAAGTATGTACTTCATTTTTATTGAATGACATTGAATTTGTGTATAAAATATGCTACCTACTCTCTTAAAAACTATCATTAGAAAATTTCAAGTACGTCCCTGTAAGGGCGAATGATTCACTACTTGGACTCAAAAAATGCAAGTTATTGTAGGTGGCGCATTCGTACGGGTGTATTTTCTGCCTAGGTTCGTCGTTATCGGGCGATTGTATCAAACGCGATTTCTACAGGCACTGACTAACTATCTTCTTTCTCTATAAACAATGGTAATACCATTGTTTAAATCATTAGAAGATAGTTAGTCAGTCTCTGTGGAAAAAGCGTTTGATGCAATCGCGCGTGAAATCTAGGCTCTTTCAATAGAACCTTGCAAGAATGGCATAATTTAAGGCACTGTACTAACTAGTACGCCACCTAGATGGAATGTACAACTTATAAAGAATTTCTGGAATTTCTTGCACATTTCCTTAGCAATCTCATAATTTTAATAATTTCTGAAACATCCATGATTTCCTTGGACAGGGTCGGACTGATATGTTTGAAATATTATGTAACAAGTTTTACGAACTTTATTTTAGTAATTAGGTACCTAGAAGAGTTTATAAAAAAGATGCATACAATTTTTACAAGATTGTATTCAACTTGCATGTTTGTTTGCATGTAATGTTTGGTTAGGTTAGGTCAAATATTGCAACTGAATTTTGAGCCACTTCTAGTTGTCCGATTTACTTGAAATTTCATCAGGTGTTCATAATTTCAATGCCAACGCATTATGAAATTCATGTTAGAGAAAAAAAATTGAGTCTCCAATTTGGCGGTTTTGTGATCATGGTCTGATTCTACTCAACATTGGTGTGTGGGGGTTTTCAGGGTCGGAGATTATGATTTTGTTTATCAAACATATTGCAACATGGCGGACGAGTTTTGTGATTATGGTCAGATTCTATTCATAATTGGTATCTATATGGAGTTTCGGGGTAGGAGATTATGATTTTTTTTTGGTAAAGATTCGTTAAAGGACTAGTACATTTCAGCCGTTTCACTGCAAGTGTATTGCTAGCAATATGAGTTGCCAGCAAAAGTCTACATAGTACTTCGTACATTGTCGCAACTAATTTCAGGCTTGTTGGAAGTATTTTTGAAAATTTTCGACATTTTGACGAAGGTATATTGAGAGACACGGACATGAACTCGTGAATGTAAATGATAAATATTGTGTCTACCGACATTAATTTGACAGTTTTGGATAAAAAAATCTAAAAATATAACCAATTTGCGCGAAGTTGACCTTGAAATATAGAATTGTTTCCTATTGTTCAGCCTTTTTGTTGCAGTCAAAAGTCTGAAGAGCATGCGCAGTGCTCACGAGAAAAAGGCTGGCAATGGAATTGCTAGCAATAAAAGGCTGAAATGTACGAGCCCTTTTACATCAAGATAAAATGGCGGATGGTACGATTTTATTGAAAATTGGTATGTGAGGGTTTTGGCCTAGTTACTTTACCAAAAAGAATGGTAAATAGAACAAGACATAGTATTGTTAATAATTTCCTACAGTTTTCAGGACTGGTATTATAGCTCGAACAATATTTCTCAACTTTCTTATTATATACTCTGTGTCACATTCATATCTCAGTATGTCAATAGAAATGGACTGAGGGAAAAACCACAAAACCACATGGTCAAAATAATTTTTCTGGGCTGGACACCCGATTTCATTCTGGTAATATTTCTCAACTTTCTCATTATGGACCGTGCCATTTTCACATTTAAGGGCCGGTTTTACCTTGGCAATGTATCCCAACTTTCTTATTATGTTCCGTGCTATTTTCATATTTCAGTAAGACAATGAGGTTGGATTGAGGAAAAATACTACGTGGTAAATAAATGAGACACGAATTTTGGGCTACCTTGAGACGTGTCTCAGGCATAGTATCAAACAAAAAAACTTAATTTTTCCCGCCGTTGGGATGTTGCGTATGTGAAGAAAACTGACATGAAATGTTTGCTTTCAGCAAATAGTAGAGTGGGCAGCACAAAATGGCAGCAGTCTTTTATAAACTTCGGTGTAAATTTTGATGACATCGATATCCGTTAGTACCTACCTGTTGATGTTAGAACCTCAGATATATTTTTATTAGATTGTCTATTCCACATAATTGTGTAATATTTTCAGAAAAACGTTTATTTTATTTGCTTTTTTGTTTTGTTTTTGTCTTGTCTCAAAGTGGCCCACTTAGTGGGCTACCTTGAGATCAAATCCAAATTTTTAAATCCCCCTATCAGAAAAACAATTATAATATTGTGTTACTCAATAATTTACTCAAAAAATGTGTGTAATCAAATGAAAGATTATAAAGCATACGTAACTGTAGCAAAAAATTCAAGTCAATTCTATCCCCAAAAAATTAAAAATTGTCTTCATGTGGCCCACCCTTCCCTACTTACACAAATACAAATAACTTCACTTCCAACTTCACACACTGAACAAGATACCATGCCAATTTCCATCAGACGTCCCCTCCATGTGTAGTAGGCGTAGTCTCGGAAGAATTCTTTGTAGCTTTGTCCTGCATTCCTTTCTTGCGGCGGAACAAAACTCGATGCAGAATACTTCGTAGATTTATTGATGACTATACAGTACTTCTTCCAGGGCAATCAATATAGTAGAGTTAGAGCAATTGATAATTGTCTGGCCTATTTGCAAACTTTTCAACAAATAATACTTTAATCTGACGCAATGTACGTCCTCAATCCTTGAATATACCAAATGTTATTACGTCTTTAAATGAATTACCTATAAGTGTCTTTGCTAGATAATTATTAGGATGTCACGATGACACCCAGATAACATCGATCTGCCTGAAAAGTAACGGCCGACTATCTGAAATTACGGCACTTGAAAGAAGTGCTTCAGGAGTACTTCAGAAGTGACTTTTATAGACCACTATCCAATTTATTTTTTGCATATTGTGGCAAGATACTTGTGAAGCGCTTTCAAAACTTATTTCACAAATATACATTTGAGAGTTCCGATTCGTTGCTGGCTAAGTGCCCCATTGATGTCATATTTGGAGACTGCGCACTGACGTCTTCCAATGTTCTTTTTCCAATTTTCAAAAGAATATTTCGCATTGAGATTTTATAACTGGAAAATACCTGTGTTGTGAAATGTCGCATTTAGTTGAGTAGGTACCTAGTTTATAATAGTTGCTTTTGCTTTTCAGGTTTACTGCTACTCACCAAAGTTGAGAATATTGGTGATGTCATACAAAATTTTACTCTAATGTAGAAATGAGTATATAACTCTTGGGAAATTTTCTATAAAACAAGAACTCATTCTCAGCTGGACAACGAGAAGTTTGCCTTCATGGTAAGATATTACCATTAACATAATTGCTACCTTTTTGTACAATATTTAAACTTGTTACCAAATCATTTTTAGTATTATTCATTTCAGTGTAACTTTTTGAAGACAGTGTATGTGGAAAGATTCAGTTGACACTACAGGGAGGATTTTGAACCAAATACAAATGACTTGGCTGTCAGTAACAATTGGACAAGAAGAAATAACGAAAATAGCTTCAGTTATTCATTGACCAATATAATAAAACTAAATGGGTAAGAATATTTTTTCATGTTTTTGTCATCTTGAGTCAGGTAGTGGCGTTAGTTCCATTCTATACTTGCATATTTAATAAATATTTAGCTGTATGTTTGTTCAATACGAAATTGAGATAATTTCTTAATATGATTATTTTTCCATTTTTTGTTGTGAAAATGGGTGATGACTATTTTGATTTTACTTTCAGTGAGGAGAACCCATTATCTGAAAATACCACTCAACAACAGATGGAAGATACCACCAGATTATTTTTACGGAATGCATCAGATAGAGACGAAGGAAGGGATAGAAGAAAGAATCCAGAAAAAATTAAAATTATGACTTAGGGTTATTATTGGGAGTTGATATCAGGCGCAATTAGGATTTTTTTCTGATCTGCAGGAATTCAAGTAAGCAAGTAAATAGTGAAATTCATTGATCAATTAATCTTGTGATTTCAAAAATTGTAATAAAAAGATATTATGAATATAGTGGAAAGTACATGGAAAGTACATAGTATTTTAGTTAGGAGTATTTTCAGTTTTGTAATTCACTTACACATAAATATATAAGTATGTGAATTTAAATTCAAACTACTGTTTATTTTTTGGTTATGAATGCTAATTGCTAATTGAAGATAAAAGTTTTTGTTCTGAAAATTTCAACGAAGTAATTAGTTGAAATTAACCCAGCAATATTATAAGATAAAATGTAACTAAACATTTTTTCTGTCAATTCCAATAATTTTTTTTTTCATTGGGGAATTTTTGTCATGTGGTAACTTTCAGAATTATTCTGAGATTAAATATTAATAAATAAAAATGGGTTGAATTTAACCCAACTTTTTATTTCTCCTTTTTTGGAATTTTTGTATTTGGTGTAGTCTGTTTTATTCTGATTTGATTCATTCTATCCAAATGCAAAATAGAACCATTTTTTAGTACAACATAGGAGCGGTTCATTGTGAATTTCAAAAATTTATGTTTGTAAAATAATGATAATTTTTATCGATATCTAATTACACAATATGGTGTATTATTTGATACATTGCTTTATGTTTTAATAAATATGCGTTATGTTCCAGTTTTTTTTTTCAAGAATATTGAGTTTGAGTACCTGGATTCTAGGTATGGAAACATGTAATAAACACGTGTGATTTTTTAGACTCCTCCAGAATGAATTTTAGTAAGAATAAACATATTCATGTCAAAAATTATATACATATATATATATATATATATATATACACATTTTGGCATATTCAAGCTTGATTTCATTTGAACATCATGAATTTGTCGAAATGTGCACCCTGTATATAATTTTTGACTCGAATTTTTATTTCTCCTGAAAAATTATAATTATGGTGAGGTTTCGGAATTCAGCTATGTAAAATTAAATGCTTTAGAAGTGCAATCTGAATTACAGTCAAATGATGAAATATTAATGTTTGAAGCATAGTTGACCGGCATCAATCGTGCACTGAAATTTGTTGGCGTTGAAGCACTTCTGAGGTACTTTGAATTGCCGGTAGAATGTATCACGGGCGGCTAGCGGCCGCCTGGACACCGGGATGCCGGATAAGCGTTATTTTCAATTGCCTGCCCAGAACTTGAAATGCCGGGGAACGATTGCTTTAAAAACGCCGGGCCAACCTTCAATGTTATCTGGGCACTTATTGTCATCGTGAACAGCGAAACCGAAAACGGCGAAAACTGAAGGTGTTCGACTATAGTTAATTAGTCATATCCTCTCCTATGTTCGCAGTGCTGTGAGATGATCTGATAATGACTGATAATAATTTTTGTTTATTATATTATCGGAAAAAATTGTTAAACCACAAAACTCGTCCGCCATACTGTTTTTTCCTCAACAATTTCATAATGCATTGTCACCGGAATTATGTACGCACTTGCAAATTTCAAGTCATTCGGAAGTCTGGAAGTGGGTGAAAATTAATTTCAAAGATTTCGTTACATACATATCAAGCTAAAACCTAAAAAAGTCAATACGGTACTATTAATGAACAAAGCAAACGACGCATTTGCAGATTCCTCCGAACTCAAAACTGTCAAAAATGCCATCTAGACAATTTTGTTAGTACTAATATCGTCACGTCTTGATTTGGGCACAATCGGACTAGTGACATCTAGGGGTGGTCCCCATTTAGATCAAACCATTGTACCCGTAAGGTTGACTATCTTCTTTCTTTTTAAACAATCTTTAAACAATGCTAGTAATATCACCTTATGGACGTTTCATTGGAGCCAAAAGGAGACTGCGTGTAGATGGCAGCATCGTCGAAGGAGACTATGGAGTTTTATTGGTCAGTTCGAACGGCCATTTAAGTCGAGATTCGCTTGCCTCGACTCACCGAGCGTGGGTTAAATTATTACGTTAATGCTGCTAGAACATTCCTATTCATTATGACAACAAGCAATTTTCACTTTTAAACTGCAGTCAACCAGAACACAAAACGCACTGGGGGTATAATTTCATTACAAAACGCTGACGCCAGACGCTTCAAGTAAATCCAACAATCGTCGCAGCCAGCCGTTACTGCTGAACGTCGATGCGGGCCGGGCAGCGAACTCTAGACGTCGCTAGGAAATCCCACCTTTATACAGTTCAATAGTGACGGTTGTGTAATTTTCAAACTGATTGCAAATCTTATTAGGCAGCATTCGCAGTGAGGATTTTTCTCTCCTGTCGTTGTCACCTGAATGCCTAAAAATGGAAATATGTTTCAACAAGTTGATATCTTTAGCAGCTCTATAAATGCTATCAGAAAGGGACCGAGTCACATACTTTTTTAAAAAACTACTGCTAGATGCCGTATGATTAATATTATAGTGTATTATTATTATTGTAATATGTATTTTATTGTGTATTTATCTATTTTTTGTTTTTAAGACATTTATTTTTATTGTAACAAATTGTAATTGAGATTAGCCGTTGAATAAATATACAGGGTGGGACACCGAAAACCAAACAGATCGAATATCTTCAAAACAAATGTGTTGTGAAAAAATTGCAAAACACGTCGATTTTTAATCCAATCTTCCTAGTCATATCCTCAACTGTCATACCTCTCCCCCCACCCCTTGGTCACTATCACCCAAACAATTTGAGTAGGGAAAGTAGGAAGTGTGACACATCATTAAAAAGGCGATTTCATAAGGAATTCAGTCATGTCAATTTTTGCCACCTAACTTTTTATTTTGGCGCCTTCTTGCGGGAAAAATAACTGTTCCGTATTCCAAATTATGATTCTTCATTTGCAAGCTAATTTGACATAAATTCGGTGACAATGCAATATGGAATTTTTCTAAAGGGAAAAACCAAAATGGCGGATTCAAAATGGTAGACAAGATTTGCACTTATGGTCCGATTCGATTCAGAATTGATAAGTGGTGGTTTTCTGGGTCGTAAATTATGATTTGTTTGGCAATGCAAAGAAACAAGATGGTGGCTCCAAGATGGCAGACGAAATTTGTAATTTTGGTCCGATTCGAATCAAAATTAGTAAGTAGGGATTTTCAGTTTTGGAAATTATGATTTTTTTTGTCGATGCAGAAATCAAGATGGCAGGTGAAATTTGTAATTATGGTTCGATTCGACCCGACACAAAAAACGAGTTCTTCAAAACACATGTGTTTTGAAAAAAATGCAAAAACACCTCTATTTTAAATCCATGGGGGGAAATTTTCCTATCATAACCTCAACTGTCCTACCACTCTCCCCACCCCTGCTTGGTCAGTCATACAATTTGAATAGGGAAAGTAATAAGTGTGACACAGCATTGAAAAGGTAATTCCATGTGAGTGTTCGCATTTTATTTTGGCGTCCTCTTGCGGGAAAAACAACTGGTTCGTTTTCCAACTTATGATATTTAATTTCAGAGCTGATGTGAACTATTCACGAAAACATAACAAAAATTTGAAAAATTAATATTGTATGAACTCACAAATTGGAAAATTTTGAATAAATTGTTCAAAAACTTCAGACAGCGTTTCGAAACTAACTTATACTCGTGTATGTCAGTTCATGGCGAACACTTTGAATATCTACTGTGAATTAATGCAGTTTGAAATGATTGGATTTGAATTTATGCAAGGTTTTTCAATTCCTGAGTTTATTCAATGTCCAATTTTTTTATTATTCTAAAGCTTCTATTCAACTTGCCCTGTTAGTATGTATGTATGTGTGGGACAAATCTTGCAGCTGACTTTTGGCCCACTTCTAGTTGTCCGATCAACTTGAACTTTGGTAGGTGTTCATAATTGCGATGACAATGCATTATGGAATATTTGTTGAAAAAAAAAACAAAATTGCAGCTCCAAGGTGGCGGATGAGAATTGTAATTATGGTCCGATTCGATTCAGAATTGTGGGTGTTTTAGGTACAGATTTTCAGCATGACTAAAAAGAATTGAATAAAAATGATAAAAAAGATTTTATTCAAATGCGATGAAAAAAAAAGTTATTTTTTCAGATGTGTGACGTAGGTTATTCTGAGCGTAGGTAACAGATTCAAAAGCTTGCCGCTAGTACAAAATAGATATTCTTGCGCGGTAGAATTTTGATTCGGTTACGCAAAGAATAACCTACGTCACAAATCTAAAAAAATTAAAAGCTTTTTTTATCAATTCAATTATTTCATTTCAGTCATACTGGAAACTTGTAAAACCCCTATATGCCAATTTTGAATCGAATCAAACCACAACTATAAATTTCTACGCCATCTTCGTTTTTTTGCATTGGCATAAAAATCATAATTTCCAACCCTGAAAATCCCCACATACTAATTTTGATTCGAATTGGACCTTAATTACAGATTTCATCCGCCATCTTGGAGCCACCATCTTGTTTTTTGCATTGACAAATAATAATTTCTTACCATGAAAACCACTAGGGGAGATCGGGGTAAGATGACGAACGGTGTAAGATGACGAACTTCGATATTTAAATAACAGAATTAATTTTTGAAGTGCTACTACTGGTGCCATCTAGCCACATATGGCCCGCATTAAAATAAATGCACAGTTGTCCGGCGCGCTCCCCGCTGTAGCAGACCTACGTAAACACCTGTTTTGATAGTGTGGCTTGTAATATTTTCCAAAATTTAATAACGATTTGTGCCTTTCTCAGGTAAGTGAATAAACCCAATTTGTTACCAACAATTCTTTAATACTAATAGTTATTGCCAGTAGTAAAATTGTTGATGTTTTGTTTTTGTTTAAATTTTCGCATCAAAATTTGATAAATTTTCACACGGGGGTAAAATGACGGAGGTACCCAAGATAGCAAAATATTAAAGCCACTTTTTTTACAGAATACCGCGGGTGTACCAGCGCAAAACCAATCGTAGGGAAGAGGATTTCACATCAGATTTTATGAATATCATGTTTATAATTTCGTTAAAAATCATCATTCCTGAATGTGTTAGTGACAGAAAATGTTATCGACTTTTATACAGCTCGACTAACAAATCTCTTTAATGTCAGTCAGTTCATATTTGTTTAAATGAACGGATGTCAATAGCACAGCAGCGACAATTTTGTAAGTTGGAGCAAATTGATATTCCACAAGGAAACTCAGGGATTTTCCAGTCACGTAAAATATCAAAATGTTATCACCTAATGCGATTTATCGAAATTTGGAACCCAATTATCCGAATATGAAATTCTGTTAGCCATTGCATACGTCTGAACGCGAATAATGTTCAACCCCTCAATCCGTTCCTGTTTACATTACGTTCCATCAAGTTGGAATTAGGACCGTCTAGGGGTCACTACTGCACGGATTGAAATATTCGAAGTTTCCTCATGTTCCTGGCAGATGGCGGTAAAAATCGGCTCCAATAGATGAGACACAGGCGTTATCCTACTAGGTAATCCTCATACAACGGTAATACCGTTGTCTAAAGAAGTAGACAATGGTAATACCATTGTTTATACAGAAGATAGTTACTCAAACTCATGGGATTATAATTGGACCAAAATGGATGCGACATGTAGATGGCGATAGTGAGCTCGCATCTAAGTGATGTCGTAACTTCAGTGATCTGGCCTCCAAGTCATGTCGTAACTTGATTGAAACAATGGGACAGCCACAGAACTCATAATAATATATCGTAAGATCATTGTTTATAGAGAAAGAAGATGTCAATGCCTGTGGAAATCGCGCGCGACATCTAGCCCGATAACGACGAACCGAGGCAGAAAATACACCCGTACGAATGCGCCCCCTACTATCAACTTGCATTTTTTGAGGTATACTTGAGGATTTTTATTTTCGTCAAGGAATCCTAGTAGTGAATCGTTCGCCCTGACAGGGACGTACTTGAAATTTTCTAATGATAGATTTTAACAGAGTAGCATATTTTATTCACAAATGCAATGTCATTCAATAAAAATGAAGTGCATACTTTTTTGTTTATTATTTGATATAAATTGAATGAACTATGCATAAATGTAATAAAGTGAACGTGAACTTAATATCAATTTTGTCATTTTGACTTCAATCATCATGAACAATACTGTGGCATGGTTCAATTGAAAAATGAGTGTGGAATTTCAGTGAAATATATCTTTTCACCTACATGTGGTGTCCAGTGTATTTTTTAAGCCAAAATCACTGGGACGAAGCTCATAATACACTACCGGTGAACAGCACCTTTGCCTTATTATTTTCGGGGCAAACTGCTTTGTGTTTGTTATTGTTTGTTATTTAATTTCAATCACTGGGCGACTCATTTTAACCAGTAGGTGGGTGACATTTGTGTCGCACACTTCACTAGTGAAAAGGTGGTGACACAATGGAACAAATAGTATAAAAAAAAATTGTTATAAAATTGTTATTTCCGTCAACCGATTGCACCCCTACGCGCAACCCTCTTCGAGAGACTTGTGTGAGTTAGGGAAGACGCAGCCCTTACCTTTTAACGTGTTATGCCATGCACGAGACCGATGACCATGCGAGGCTTTGAACCCTCGACCCCTTGGGCATCATCACCGAAACAATTTGAATAGGGAAAGTAGTAAGTGTGACACATCATTGAAAAGGTAATTTCATAAGGAATTCAGCCATGTCAATTTTTGCCACCTAAATTTTTATTTTGGCGCCCTCTTGCGGGAAAAACAACTGTTCCGTATTCCAAATTATGATACTGCATTTGCAAGCTATTTTGACATAAATTCGGTGAAAATGCATTATGGAATATTTCTAAGAGAAAAAACAAAATGGCGGCTCCAAAATGGTGGACATGATTTGCAATTATGGTCTGATTCGATTCAAAATTGATATGTGGTGGTTTGCAAGGTCGGAAATTATGATTTGTTTATCAATGCAAAAAAACAAGATGGTGGTCCAAGATGGCGGACGGAATTTGCAATTCTGGTCCAATTCGAATCAAAGTTAGTATGTGGGGATTTTCAGGGTTAGAAATTTGGATATTTTTGTCGGTGCAAATAACAAGATGGCGGGCGAAATTTGTAATTGTGGTTCGATTAGAGTCAAAATTAGCATATGGGGGTTTTCAGTATGAATAATATTAATTATTTAAATTGAAAACAAAAGCTTTTATACAAATGCGCTAAAAGGAGATAACGGCAAATAAACGAAAAAGAGACAAAAGGTATTCATATATTTTTTTAGATGTGTGACGTAGGTTACTCTGTGCGTAACAGATTCGAAAGCTTGCCGCGAGTACAAAATAGGTATTTTTGCGAGGTAAAATTTTGATTCTGTTACGTATAGAATAACCTCAGTTACACATCTGAAAAAAATTATAATTTCCTTTTTAGCGCATTTGTTTAATTTTTTTATCAATTTAATCATTTCATTTTAGTCATACTGAAAACTTGTAAAACCCCCATATGCCAATTTTGAATCGAATCGAACCACAATTACAAATTTCGTCCACCATCTTGGTTTTTTGCATTGACAAAAATATCATAATCTTTCACCCTGAAAATCCCCACGTCCTAATTTTGATTCGAATCAGACCAGAATTACAAATTTCGTCCGCCATCTTGAAGCCACCATCTTATTTTTTCGTATTGACAAACAAATCATAATTTTCGACCTTGGAACCACCACATATCAATTTTGAATCGAATCGCACCATAATTGCAAATCATGTCCGCCATTTTGAGCCGCCATTTTGTTTTTTCATTTAGAAAAATTCCATAATGCATCGTCACCTAATTTATATCAGAATAGCTTGCAAATGCAGTATCATAATTTGGAATACAGAACAGTTGTTTGTCCCGCAAGAGGGCGCCAAAATGAAAAGTTAGGTGGCAAAAATTGATATGGCTGAATTCCTTATGAAATTACCTTTCTAATGATGTGTCACACTTACTACTTTCCCTATTCAAATTGTTTGGGTGATAGTGCCCAAGGGGTGGGGGGAGAGGTATGACAGTTGAGGTTATGATAGAAAGATGCCCACTTGGATTAAAAATCGACGTGTTTCTGCATTTTAATCACAACACATGCGCTTATTGCGTTTCGAAGATATTCGATCTGTTTCGTTTTCGGTGCCACACCCTGTATATTAATAGCAAGTGTTGAACAAATATAATATTCAAAAATACACGAAGGGTAACGTGACAATTTCACAAATGATAACGGCGCAAAACAAATAAACACAAAATTCACTGGGAATGGTCTTGATAACATCAAGTTCCAGGTTAAATAGAAACACTGAAACTGAAATGAATGGAATCTCGAGTTTACACCAGTGTCCAGTACAACGCTGGATAGGATGCACGTGTCAAAATTATATTTCATAGCCATCTATCGGATTATTCAATGAATCATATTTTACGAACTGATCAAATACATACGTTAAAATCAAGAACAGACGTGACTGGAGACTCGTGGACTAGCGACCTCTAGTGATGGTCTCCATTTGAATCCAACTAAAAGTACGTAAGATTGGCTAACAATCTTCTCTCTATAAACACTGGTAAGATATATTATTATTAGTTCTGTGGGGACAGCATTAAAATAGGGTTTTTTGAAGAAACCTGCATTAAAATGACGTCAAATATTCATGTTTGTAACTAATCACGCTAGATGACACTCGCGTTTGCGTCCAACTAGGGTCACTGAATCGTAGAAGGCTTTGGCCTGGCCTGGCCAAAGCCTTCTAGGATTTAGTGACCCTACGTCCAACACCAATTCCACAGGCATTGACTAACAACTATCTTACTTCTATATAAACAATGCCATTAGAAGGCATCGCGTGACGTCATTCGACAGGCCCATATAATCACGTCAAACTCGCGAGTCGAGTGTTCATAATGTCACCACAGTATGGCGACGGTGAATGAGAGAGTTCTCTAATGGTTGCCAACCTCGACTTTTGTATGAAAACCAGGAAACTCTGGATTCTTCATACTTAGGTATTCAATAAAAATTTCTCTGGATAAGGAATGAATGAGATATTCCAATCTGAAATAATTTCTAATTATATCTCATTTATTCCATATCCTGGGAAATTTTCATTGAATAGCTGGCTTATCCAATTCCTTTGCTTACTATTGAAGGCATGAAGATTCCAGAGTTTTCATACAAAAATCGAAATTGGCAACCATCAAAGAACTCTTTCATTCAATGGATGATTCCTTTCTATATTCAGTGTTGCCACAATTGATTTTCTGGGTAAATTGACTAACATTTTCCAGGCCATTTCTGATATGAATTCAATTTTCAATTAGAAAGATTCCTGGATGTTCCCGGATATGCGAATCAAAGTAGTAATGATGATATTGTCAAAAATAAAATATATTAGTGAATTTTACGTTTGCACGTTTTTCAGTATGATAGATAAAATTCCCTAGAATATTTTTATTTGTGTCCATTTCATCAATGGTACTTCGATTGATATATCCGGTAACATTCGTAATTCTTTGAATTGAAAATTGTATCCGTTTCGACTCTGAACCATATCATAAAATGTCTGAAAAATGTCAGTCGATTAAAAAAAATCAATTGTGGCAACACTGAATAGGGGTCTGAGTCCAAGGAGACTAAACATTATTTAACAGGAGAGTTTAATCCACCGACCTATAGTTTTATTACAGATCGGTGGTCTAATCCCCATAAGACAATGGGGACACTAATAGAAAGAGATGAAAGAACATTTGTGACGATATGTGACACGTAGTTGGACATGTGTCATGGCCACCTTTCTCTATAGACAGTGACGGACTAGCTCTTGGTATATGATGACAGTTTTGTTGCTTGGTTCGAGTTTGACTCTGTACTCATGTCCAAGTACCTCACTATAGACGAGGAAAGTGATGGCGTCACAAATGTCATTCTTGTCAAATACTGATTCCAAACAAACCTTTGTCGAATTTGAATCAGCTTGTCAGACTCCAATATTGTTTCCGTTAAGATTTTTCAACTTCTTTTGCCTGAAAAAACAAAATCCAAAACATCCAAACACAAACTAATAAGCAAAGCAGCAAATCGTCAACATGGAATATCACCTAAAATTATTTGTTTGGAATCAGTTTTTGACTAGTATGACATTTGTGACGCCACACTTTCCTCGTATATATGACGCGTTGATGCTACAAGATTATGATTGACTAGGGCTTATTAAACCCTCCTGTTAGTTTACTTACTCTCTTTGGTATGGGTCTACACTAGAGCTGTTTTTTGTCGTTGAACCGTATTCAATAATGTTTTAAGAACTTTTTCAATTTTACGTCATAAAATTGACTATGGCGTCAAAATGGTGCATTTCGATTGAAAACATGACGGCACTGTTTCAACGCTAAAATGAAAAGTTTTTAAAACGGTCCAAATAATTTTTAAAAAGTGATACGACAAAAAATAGCTTAGATCCGTAGTGAGTTTGACATATGTCAGATTTTAGCAATTATGAACTCTCGATAATTCAACTGTCACGATCCGTAGGCTAGAACGATGAATGTTCTCTATTCGAAACGAAATCAAAATTATGAAAATTCTTTGAATAGAGATAGAATGGAATTACGTCTTCCATATAGACCATTGATATCGACTCAAGTTGCAATACGGTTTTCATAATTGCTCAAATCTGACAAATGTCAAACTCACGACGGATAGAGTGTTCGTAATTGCACCCCTGAAGGGATCACACGGGTAGTTCAGGGGTAACAAGAGCCGCTTTCCAATTGACCCAGTGGGTACCTCAGAGACAAGCGTCTAGTCACACCAATTCTACTTTGATGGCGCAGTTCCGCATGCGCACTGTGTCCGTGCCAAATTTTAAATATCGATTTCCATGTTGATAGCTGTCAGTAATTGTTATTTGTTGTGAAGAAATCGAATGATTTTTAGACTTGAAAGGTGTGTTTATTTGATAACTGATTTGTTTTTTTGTTGAATAAACTGTTTAAAATGACTTTGTGCACTATTTGTAACAAATTGTTTTACGATGTTAGTAGTTTGAGAGGGCATGTAAAAATTTCCACCCAGGTTAGTGTGTATACATGATTATTTTTCTCTGTGCACTGATAAAATGTTATGATAAATGTAAATCTACCTATATTTTCAGATGAACTGGATAAAATAGCCCTCCAAAAAAAGAAAAGCGTTGAGCTATCTGTGTTGAATGTGAAAAATCATTCTCGACAAATTCAAATTTTATCCAACATGTGAAAACTTTCCACTCTGGGTGGCTATTCTTGAGTTTCGGGTAGTAGAAAAGCCAAGAGAAGACAGGCACTTTTCTCTTTTAGCGATTATGAGTATTCTTGAATTTGTTTTCTCTTACCTGTCGAGAGAAATAACTCCCTGACATTTCTCTTGGTATTTTCGAGGGAAACGTCAGGGAATAGAGATTTGAAAAGTCTGTTATTTTGATGTGATACTGAAATAGATGAGTTGATGGATGATTTGATATACGATCAAATATTTAATGTTGAAGAAAATGCTCGAGAACAGGTTGAAGGTCGCAGGATATTTTGGAGGAAAGAAAATCAATTCAATTTGTCCGATTCACAATTCAAAAGTATATTCAGGCTTTCCAAGCCAATGGTTAGAAACCTAGAAAAAAAACAATACTTTAACACATTAAAAAAGGGCCTTTGAAATGTTTATATCCTCCCTTGTTCTTATTCTTAGCTTAACCTACCACGTTAAGCTTTTTGTTTTTATTGTGCTAATACTAACACATAACACACGAAATGAAAATTGGTTTAGGGCCGGTTTATCAATGCAGGGTTAGGTTAGTTTAACCCTGGGGTAAATGCTAACTTCAGGATACACTGTTTATCAATTCGAGG
Organism: Chrysolina oricalcia; assembly: GCA_944452925.2. Lineage (NCBI taxonomy): Eukaryota > Metazoa > Arthropoda > Insecta > Coleoptera > Chrysomelidae > Chrysolina > Chrysolina oricalcia. Next base: position 45,725,472 of record OX101825.2, on the reverse strand, counting down.
TTAAAAATAACTTCGGGTCAAAGTCAGAGTTAATTTAACTCCAGCTTCAAAGTGGAGGTTTTCTCTTTTATCCCCGACTTAACCTACAAAAGTTTCGCGAAATCTAACGTTTGCGAAGTCGTGTATCGTGTCGTGTACTAAAAACAGTGATAATATAATTATGGAAGCGTTTGATGAGATGAGTGACGATGATGGGAATATTTTGGAAATGATTGAATATAGGAGGCGACCCTACACAATGAGGCAACGGAATAATCCGGTTGAAAAATACGATAATGTCGACTTTTTCACTAGGTTTAGACTACGTAAACCTACGGTGTTGTGGATGTTAGCACAAATAGAAGCTGCTATTGAGTCTTCAACTGATAGGTAAAATAAATTTTTCATATCCAGCTGAAAGCTCCATAATAAAATGTCTTGAATGTAATTGTAGGAATCATTCTGTGTCTCCTATGAATAAATTGTTGCTCACATTGAGATATTATGCTACTGGTAATATTCAATATTTCTGTCATTGAATAAATCTTAGGGCTGCCAAATACAAGAACCTACCGCTCCTTCACTAGAAGCATTAAATTCCTGACCCAACTTTCGCCACATTCTTTTTCCCTCCAAGATACTGCATCAGTTTTTTTGCATTCAATTACGCCCTTATATTTATTGGCGACTTCAATCAACAGCAACCTGTCCGAGAAATTTGGACCCCTGGCACTTTTCACTACACTCATGGTTATCTTTGGACCTCAATTTATTCCTTTTGTAGTTTTAAATTTGCTATTTTGATTTTTGATTGTCTATATGACAGTTTGAAGTTGGATATTTGAATCTGTATCCTGGTGGCTGTCAGAATTTTTCAACCAATCCTAATCCACAGGGAGCGGCAACTCTGTCGCAATTATTACCAACCACACGATATTTAAGGGTTTCGTAACTCTCACCGTAATATAGACGAGTTCCGCACAAGTTGCCAACCTAAAAAATTCGTCAAAAAAGGTCTGTCTCTTCAATTTCAATTATTTTATGATGGTTGGATAGAGAATTAAAAATGGTACATGTTGGACTGTTTATTTCAGGTCACAAAGCCTTTATATAGTTTTTATATCAGATGCAAATCTTAGAGATTTTGTCTAAAAATGGGAACGGTTGGTAACGCAAACCCATGACGATTGACGGCCATGACAATTGACAAATGCGTATAAATTGTTGTTAAGAGTAGTTGTTTATTTGTCTTTATTGAGAAAGAAAATAAGTTTTGCTAATAGTTCCAATACTTGTTTATTCCAAAAAAGGATTTTAATAGAGATGACGAGGTGTTCTTATAAAAACTGCAAAAGTGATACAAGATATACAAAAAATAAAAAGATTAAATTTCATCCATTTCCAAAACCAAAAAGAAACCTGATAAGATGTCTGAAGTGGATAGAGAGTTGTGCTAATACATCTTTGAACCCTCTTAATATTTCCAAAAATACCTATTTATGTAGTAGACACTTTGTTGGAAAGGTAACGGAGAACTCCTGTCCTGTACCTTTTCCCTTGTCCCCAACTGCTGATGAAAATATTTCGATTGCAGAAGTGAATAGTAGTGATGCCATAAGGGATGTAGCTTAGAACAAGCTGAATATGATGAACCAATTGAAAATAACGAATATACTCAAACTGAAGAACGAGAACTGGATGTAGAACATAATTATTCAAAGAAGACTAAACAGAACTGTGAAGCTGAGACTCAAACCACAGGTATTACTGGAGAGTCTAATATATTTGCATATAAGCAACTGATTCAAAATGAGAAACACTTCAAATATATTACCGGGCTGAGACCACTGCAGTTTGATGCGCTTTATAATTTTTTGGATGAAAGTGTCATGGACAGGCTGAAATACCCTAGAAGAAATTATGAAGGAAATAAAATTCTCCATAAACGATTTTCTTTGTCTAATAGAGATTGTATGTGTTTAACTTTAGCTAGATTAAGAAGAGGTTATACTCTGGCAGAACTATTTTTTTTCACATGAGTAAAAGTAATGTCTCCAGAATATTCTTCACTTGGGTGCAGTTCATGTATTATCAGATTATATCTGATAGAGGAGATATGTTCTTAGGAGGCAGAAATTTAAAAAAAGTGCCATTGTGTTTCAGGAAATTTGATAACAATAACATTACCCTAGTGATTGATGCTACGGAAATCATGTTAGAAATGCCTAGTGATTTTCGGCAGCAAGGAAACACATTTTCCAATTATAAACACTCGAATACTATAAAATTTCTGATAGGTATTTGTCCCAGTGGTGCAATAACTTATGCTTCCGAAGGATATGAAGGAGCTATATCCGATAGAGAAATATTTGAAAAATGTGACTTGAAAATTTTTTTTCAAGAAGGTGATGTCCTTTTGGCTGATCGGGGATTTTTGATTGAAGATATCACAAATGAACTTGGTGTCAAATTATTCATCCCTCCCTTTCTCAAGAACCGCAAAAAACTTACTCCAGAAGAAGAGCTGCTTACAAAAAAAATTGCCAAATCAAGGATACATGTGGAAAGGGCTATAAGCCGGATAAAATCTTACAGAATTCTTACCAAGAAGTGTCCAATTTTGGTTTTGCCTTTAATTTCCAATATTTTCACAATAACATGTTTTTTAGTCAACTTTGAAGAATGTTTAGTACCCCAATAAATTGATCATTTCACTGCTGTGCTTTCATTCAATTCTCTGTTGATCCCTTTGTGACATGTTCTTTTTTGGTGTAGATGAGCATATGAATAAATTGCGTTTAAAAGACTGTTGTATTGAAAAAATCTAATATTTACCTATCTGAAAAAATAACTAAACTTTGACGTTTCAGAGACTGTATCTGTTTCAGTTTTCAAAACTTGATGAAAACTATCGATAATAATAATCTTTATTTGGTAAAAAACAACCAAATACAAACATGAACAACCTGTATGAAACAAACAGTCATCAACACACTGTATCTAAATCATTACAAAAAAACATATAAATATGTAGGTATGAGATTATGCACACCTATCTAGAAACAAACAAGTGAAGAAAAATATAAAATCATTCTAGTTGTGACTCAATAAGCATTTATGGAGTTTGGATCTAAATTAATAACTTCCAGATTTCTTTCTAGAAGACATGCAAAAGATTTAATTATTACACTTTTTCTGTCACCGTTACTCTATGCATTGAACAATGATAGGTTATGTTCCTGGTATTATGTGCACTACTGCTACCATACAACCACAACATACCATATCTGAAACATGATTCGAAGTTTGCATGGTACACTTTGAAGTAATTACTTATTTGCTATCTTGACCATATCCAGGAATGCAATTCCCACAGATCCGACGTCCGATGATACGATGGTACGAAAATGTTCTGATTGGTTGTAAAAATGTCCTGATTGGTTGATTTGTTGTCACACCTACCAATTCAACCAAACAGAACATTTTCGTACCATCGGATCATCGGACAACGGATCTGTGGGAATCCAGCCTTACACCCACTTTGACCTGGGGATAGCTTAACCCCAGTGTCAGTTAACACTCATATTTAATACTGCATTGAAAAACCGGCCCTTAGTAGAGAGAGTGCGTACTGCGTAACTGACAGAAAGAACCTCACTTTTCTGTTTGCTTTTGTAAATAAAGAAAGTTTTTCGAAGTTTTTTCTATTTCTGCCGTGTTTTAACTATTTCTGCGGTGTAATAACTATTTCTGATGTGTTTTAAAGAGAAACATTCTCAACTGAAAATTGAATCAATACATGACTCCTCTGGAAATGGAAAAAACCCTACGATAAAATTGAAGTTACTTTTTTGTAATATCTAACAGAAAACAACTACTTCCCCGGCAAAAGCCACACTGGACATTGAACTACATCTGATAGATATTGAGAAAGACCCTATATAACTTGAGAGAAAAAATCATGAATCCCTTCCAAGAGAGGTTATCTTGTACGATGGAAAACAGCGACTAAATTCCAACTTTCAGTCGCAGATGATTCCACAACTGACTTTATGAACATCCTGTTCATATTTTCAATGAAATCAATATTTCTGATGTGTTTTTCCTGTTTCTGCTGTTATGTTGAAATTTAGGAATAATGGATTAGTCACGTTTAGATGATGTTCATCGACAACGGTAAAGATAAAATATCAATAATTGGCATTGATCCATATCTTCTTGAAGCTGAAGATATTTCACTTTTCCCAAAAATAATGTATCCTGATATTGTTAATTATTTAGTGGAAACGATGAGTACTTTCACAATGAATTAAATGAAAGCATATGAAAGTTTAGAAGCTCACAAAATAGCAATTTTCATAACATAACAATCATAACCAGAGGTGCGTTTCAATATTACGTCCGACGTGCGTCCGACGTTTAACTTTTCTTATGAAGCGTTTCGATATTAGAACGTCTTGTCCGGAAACTTCATTCCATCGTTTCAAAATTCTTGAGTGGAACGTCCGACCGTCAACTATTTACCCCACGATTTAGGAGAGCGTTTCAAAATTCAATCTGACAGATATCGCCCGACGAAACAACTATGACGTCATACATCGTCCGTTACCGGACGACAGACGTTAAATTGAAACGCACCTCAGACATAACCTGAGTTTTCTCAAATGTCAATAATGTCATGCGGAACGCGCCATCAAAGTAGAATTGGTGTGACTAGACGCTTGTACCTCAGAGTAACTCCGAGGAGCTACTGAAGTGATCTCACAGACCACGAAAGAACATGATCCCGTGGAATAACATGTATTTCTGTCAATTGAAGTGATCCTGAAGTGATCCCATGGGTTGTTCAGGGGTAGCAAGCTTCTCTGCTCTGTCAAAAACTGATTCCAAACAAAGAATTTTAGGTGACGTTCTCTGTTGATGATTTCCTGCATTGCATTTTAGTTGTGTTGTTTGTATTTTGTTTTCTTAGGCAAAAGAAGTTGAAAAACCTTAACGAATACAATATCGGAGTTATCGGACAAGCTGATTTAAATTCGACGGAGGTTTGTTTGGAGTCAGTTTTCGACAAGAATGGCATTTGTGACGTCATCACTTTCATCTTCGTCTATTGGAAACACAGAACTCATAATAATGTCGTAAGATATATTATTATGAGTTCTGTGATTGGAAAGCTTCTCGGAATCAGTGGGTGCGTCTAACAGCGTGCAGTGGTTGCAGCCGCTTTTACGATTCACGTGATAGACGGCTGACAGCTCTTAAAGCCGCTGTAGATAAATAAAGCGCTTTATTTTCCGCTGGATTTATTTGAAGCGGTTCAGCGGCCTTTAATTTGACATGTTATGGACCGACTAGTAGACTTGTGAAGCGCTTTTATGCTTCATCCAGCAAAGCGCTTTCCGCTTTTCTCTCATAGACACAGCCATTGGAATCATCCATTGTCATTTGTCAATAGTGTCAATGTCAATGTAAATGGTTGATTTGTCAAGGATTTTCTGGGTTTTGAAGTCTCTTCAATATTTTTACTTTAGTTTTTATGTCAAAAATGGTGTTAAATGGAATGATCGTTGCTAATTTTAGTACTAAAAAACCTCATTTGAATATATGATTTCTGACTCATGGTTATGAACTACTAACGATTGATATCTCCTCCGACGCCAGATTGAGATAACATCCTTGATATGACTAAATGAGATAACAAAACCAGTTCACTAGAAATTTATGTTGGGAAATATCTGGTCAGATATCGTATTCATTTGGTGAATATACGTTTTAAAAAGTGAAAATGTCTGAAATAGATCCAAAACCAGTAAATGAAGCAGATCTGAAGGAATTGAAAAGTAGGATGAAAATGATAGCAGATGCTGATCCTTCTCAGTATCACAATGAATTTTCTCTGAGGCGATATTTGAGAGCGTTTAAAACAGCTGACGATGCATTTAAGGTCTGGTTGTTTTCAAAAATTAAGTGGATAATAAACTTACTGAAATAATGTATTTTCAGGCAGTTCTAAAAACTAATAAATGGAGAAAAGAATATGGTGTTGAACACTTAACTGCTGAATCACTGGAGGTGAAGAAAAATTTGGAAGAGAACAAAGCTAGAGTTTTGAGACATCGTGATATGTATGGCAGGCCAGTTGTATACATTCCTGCAAAGAATCATAATGCTTCCAACAGAGATATAGATGAATTAACCAAATTCATTGTATACTGTCTGGTAATATTCATTGATACAACTAATAATAACCCAGCCGGTGCGGGCTTTTTTCATTTTCAGATGTGAAAATCTGAATGATTAAGGCTCGTGTCAGCTGGGAAGAATCCTCCACTGTTCACTGTTGTGTTAAAACATGGCTAATGACCATAAAAGTCAGTGCCAAAACACCAAAGAAAAATAGTAATAATAATAATCTATTTTATAACACTCATGATAGTGTTGATCACAGCTAATACATTCATGAGCTCTTGGGGGCAACTTACTGATTTTTTGGTGGCACATTTGGTTTTCAGCTTTAAGTCAACCTGTAAGATCCTACAGCACCACCTGTGGTAGTCGGTGTAACACAAGTAATCATTTGGCACCAGGATTGACATCTATGCAACTCACATCACACTTGGTGTGAGCACCCATCAAGACCTAATATTTGAACTCGTGACAAAAGCTAAGGCTGGGTAAGACTTTAATCTCACTTTAAGAGATAACCAACAATTTTAGTCGAATGCATTGCTCAACTTTCAACTGGCCATCATTGGTAAGTTGAATCGGACGTAGAACGTTGATTACGCAAACTGAGATTACTTCTAACTGACCAAATACAGCCAAAATTGAGCAATACGCCTGATTTAAATTGTCATTCATCTCCTAAATGGAGATTAAAGTCTTGGTGAAACCAGACCTGAGTGAATTTCAAACAGTCAAGACCACTTGGACATCATCAATAATAATATAATAATAACAGCTTCATCATTTCATTAAAACATTGTTTACAGAAATAGTGTCTGAATAAAGTAGTAGTGAAAGGAAAAAAAATTACATAAATCTTTAAATAAATGTGTATGAAAATTGACATGCACATTATTCACATAGAGTAAAATTCGTTCAGAGAATAGAGAGACTTTACTAATAATGATGACTTCAGTTCGTTTTGAAATGTCCGCATGTCTAAAGGACATGCGGATTATTAAAAATTTTACATCCACTAAAAGGCCCTTCTGATATAGTCTAGTAACATGTTTGTTTGGTAGTAATACATTTTTATGTCTAGTAACATTTTGATGGTTTTGAAGAGTCATGTCAAAAGCAGATTTATTTATGTTTATGGGTAATCCCCATGAAGAAAAAAAAGAAAAAATATAAAAACAGCAAAACACTAATACTAAACCCGAAGTAACTCTTTCATTAGGTGTACATCATAACATTTTCATTACTTCATTAATCATTTCATATTCAACTTAAAATCGAAATCCATGTTTCTGGGGATCCGTGATATGATTTTTTTCGGTTCCAAGTTGGCAAATTTATGCCGTCTGACAATCGGTAAGTAATCGCCTCGGTGATCGCTGAGCAGACGCGGATTTTAATCAGTGATTTTCCGATGAATAGTATAACATCATTAATAGAAATTACTTTTCATTAGAGTTAATTACTGCATTATTTTCATTAGGTGTACAAAAAATGGCTAGTTACTTCCCCCTCGACTAAACCTAAATATATACAAAAATATAAAGATGTAAAAAACTAAAACGTAAAAAATGGGAACATATAAATATGAATGTGTTAATTGATGTCACGGATAGTCATCTATTCAAATCTATTTCTACATTGATTTTTAAAGGAGTTCAGTGAAATTCCTAATATGTCACAGTTATGAGAGTTTGCTTCTCACATAAATCTTGACATGGGAGAGTAGTATCCATAGTTGGTCTGGTGATTAGGGACAGTGAGCAGATCAATATTTCTAGTTGAATAGATCCTTACAATTTATGTCACCTGAGATGATTTTATATAAGGTTAAGAGATCATTCCTTGTTCGGCGAAAGGAAAGGGTGTTAAGACTCAAAATATCAAGAATATCTGAATAAGCATACTCTCCATATGTGAGGTCTGATTTAAAGGCAATATGTCTGAGGAACCTATTTTGTACTGCTTCAAAATTAGTAATATGTACTTTATAATGAGGACGTGATGCATACTGTAATACCGATTCTATGTAGGCTAGATAGACAATTTTGGTGTCGTCAATAGATAAATGTGTGTAATTTCGGAGAACAAAACCAAGAAGTTTAAGTCCTTTGTTTCATTGAGTTGTTCCAGATTGACATCATCGAGAGTATAATTAAAGAGGATTTTTTAATTAACTCTAGCAAATATTATTTGGAAGCATTTCCCTTGATTTAAGGACATACCATCATTTTCAGACCAAACATATAAAGAATCAATATCTTCCTGTAACTTATAGCAGTCTTTGATGCTTTCAATAGGCAAATATAACTTCAGGACGTCAGCAAACAGTGAGAATTTACAAAATTGAAATGAATTGCCAACGTCGTTTATAAATAAGGTAAAGAGCAGAGGACCTAAGTGAGAGCCCTGTGGCACGCCAGAGGGTACCAAGATTCGTGCTGATTCAAAGTTTTTAATTTTCACTATTTGAGACCTGCTTTTGAGATAGTCACGGAACCACCGATATAAAGTTAGCGAGACAACTTCGAAAAAATTGAAAACGGATTATTCCATAATTTGCCGCCTTTTTGTCGCTAATTAGTTGCGAAGAAAGAAAATTTGTCGCTCTTTTTTTTTTTAAATATGCGTTGTTTCGCTAACCTCATATGAAGTTAGCGAAACAATATCCCTAATTTCTATTTTTCTACAGTTCTGAAATATCCATAATTTGGCCGCCTTTTTATCGCTAATCAGTTGCGAAGAAAAAACATTTGTCGCTCTTTCTTTTAAAAAAAAATTTGCGTTGTTTCGCTAACTTCATATGAACTTAGCGAAACAATTTCTATAATTTTTATTTTTTCACATTTCTGAAGTATCCATAATTTGCCGCCTTTTTGTCGCTAATTAGTTGCGCTGAAAAAAAATTGTCGCTCTTTTTTTCAATATGCGATGTCTCCGCTAACTTCATATGAAGCGTTCTGAAATATCCAGAATCTGCCGCTATTTTGTAGCTCATCAGTTGCGGAGAGAAACAACTTGTCTCTTTTCTCAAATAAAAATATACGATGTTTTAACAACTTCCGTTATTTTAATCTTCTCTCACTTCATAGGTATCCAAAAATTGCTACTTTCTTTGAAAAAATATGCAATGTTTTGCTAACCTTATATGAAGTTAGCGGGAAAACTTTCGTCATTTTTTAATATTTTAAACGGTTTTATTCAGCTTACAGTTTTGTTTGTGTGGGTTAAATCTGGAAATTGAAATTTTAACTCCCTTCCTGTTGAGCGATTGATCTGAAATTTTGTACAGACCTTCAATTCTGATGACAATGCAATTATGTATATTTAGTATCATTCTAAATCCAATATGGCCACCACCACAAAATGGCGGATATATTGGTTTTCAACCCCCTCAATATGGATATCAAATTAAAGGGCTGAACATGCTAAAAAGATGAAAACCTATTTTTTTTCAAAGCACACTAGCTACAGAGGAAACCATGTACCCTCCATCGAACTAATGAAAGTGGATCATTTTTGGCCTCAGTTAGATAATGTAATGTAAAAAAAGTAATGCTTCCATCACCCTGCAAGTTACAGCAACTCATATCTCAACACTTGTGTTCATTTTGATACAAAACTACAACTCAAAACGACTCACTCTGTAATAATATTGCATGCCTCAACTTTGCTCACTTGTTATAAGTCTCAGAGTATATCGGCTAAGTAAAATTTAAGGAGGGGACGTCACAAAAATATGGTGGAAGTGCTTCATCTTATTCGGAACAAAAAAGCAATAAATCAAATTCAATTTGTTTATGGTACTACTTACCGCACAATTGTGAAATATCATTTTGAAAGGAATTCAGTTGCAGAAACAAAGGTCTGCAACAATTTTATTTAACAGTTACCTGAAATATGTCATGAATATCTTCTGAATCGAGAACAATTCAATTTTATTCCAAAAGAGATCTTATGGCAAATGAATCATATTTTTTTCATCATAACCTCAAACGAAGGATCCCCACTTGTTATGGTCAAATTATGGATACTTCAAATTGATAAAAGGTAGAAATTGCGGAAGTTAGCGAAACATCGCATATTTAAAAAAAGAGCAACAATTTTTTTTCCGCAACTAATTAGCGACAAAAAGGCGTCAAATTATGGATACTTCAGAACTGTGACAATATAGAAATTGCGAAAGTTGGTTCGTTAGCTTCAAATGAGGTTAGTGAATCATCGCATATTTAAAAAACAAGCGACAATTTTTTTTCCGCAACTAATTAGCGACAAAAAGGCGGCAAATTATGGATAATTCAGAACTATGAAAAAACAGAAATTACGGAAGTAGTTTTGCTAACTTCATATGATGTTAGCGAAACAACGCATATTTTTTATAAAGAAAGAGCGACATTTTTTTTTTCTTCGCAACTAATTAGCGACAAAAAGGCGGCGAATTATGGATACTTCTGAACTATGGAAAAATAGAAATTACGGAAGATGTTTTGCTAACTTCATATGAAGTTAGCGAAACAACGCATATTTAAAAAAAAAAAGAGCGACAAATTTTTTTTCTTTGCAACTAATTAGCGACAAAAAGGCAGGCAAATTATGGAATAATCTTTTATCAACTTTTTCGAAGTGGTCTCGCTAACTTTATCTAGGTCACGTAACCATCGTGTAAGAAATCTGGGGAAACCTAACAGGACCAATTTCTGTACGATCAACGCGGTCAAATGCTTTGCTAAAGTCAGAATAGATTGCATCAATTTGTAGTCCCGATTCAAAGCTTTTGATTATATCATTTTGATACACTAGCAAATTGGTGACTGAAGATTTCCCAGCTGAGAAACCACGTTGTTGATCAATAACCATATCCTTACTTACAATGCCAAGTAAGTATAGGTGTTAATAGCTTTTCAAAAAGTTTGGGTAAGACCGAGAATGTACTTATTGGTCTGTAATTTTTAATGTTTTCTTTTACGCCATTTTTGAAAATGGGTACCACACAGCTGATCTTCCAAATTTCTGGAAATTGCTCTGCACTCAAAAACAAGTTGAATAAAAGTTGTATTGGTAAGCTTGGAATTAAAATGCATCTTTTCAAGAAATATGATGAAATGCCATCAGGACCATGGCTTAGCTTGTTCTTAAGTTCTGAGATTCCTTTGAAAACTTCTCCAATAGTAAAAGAGATTGGAGGAATGTCAACTTTATCCCCAATAGTTAGCAAATGGTTCTCGAGATCCAATTGAGTGTGACTATAAGTGATGGCGAAAGGATCGGCAAATAGATTAGCAATTGATTCCCCTGTCTCGCCAATTCTGTTATCCAAAGAGATAGAGTTTGGGAGAGTAGTATAATTATGTTCGCTCAAAAGAAATTCCAGAAGTAGCTGGGATCGTCCTGAATGGCTTTCTCAACATGAATTAGGTATTGATTGTTAGTCCAAACAATAGGGAAAAGTGCGTGCGAAAATTAATATCCGAAAAAAAATTATATGAGCGAATAGGAAATTAAAATTCGGCATGAGTTTCTATTTCATGCGACTCGATCGGGATTACCGAACATAACCTAAAAAATTGGCAAAGTTGCGAAAAGCGGTTTTTTGTTGATAACTAAAAAACTACAGCTCCGATGGAAAAAAGTCAAATTAGGTAATTGTAGGTATTAAAAAGATCTATCAATTGAATGTCTTATAATTTTCCGATATCATTGGCACTTTTCGAGTTATATCGGAAAAACTGTAAAAAATCGGGTTTTCTATAACTCGTTAACTGTAAGGTATTCAAACTTGTTACTTACCGTTATGTGTAGCCTATGACAAGCCAAAAAAGTCTTTGAAAAATTGATGAATATTGATTATTTTTCAAAATATAAGAAGTTTTTTTCAAAAAAGATGCTCTCTCAATATGGCTACTCTTGCTCGGGGAATGATGCTACAATAACGATTCATGGCTTATTTTTTTTCTGAAAGAGTAGTTCTTTCATATTATCGAATAGGTATATTGATTTTTTTAATTTTAATGGTCAAAAAAATTACTTATAAAAAATTGCACAATTTTTCTACACGTTTTTTCTAAATACATTGCTCAATTTTGTTTTTATATAAATGACTTTTATGAAAATGGATTCCTAGCATGATTTCAAACATTCAAAAAAAAATTGAATTCTTACGATCACTAGGAGCCGAGATAATTTTTATATTTCAAAAGAATCTGGAAGACGCAATAATCATCGTACAGCAGTCACCTTCATGGATATTAAGGTTGAATACCTATATTTTCAATAAAGAAATACTAGGATATGTCTAGTTCATTTGCAGTATTATTAATTGATGAATAAAGTGAGTCGTGGATAGCACTGAAAACTTATTTCGTGCGTTCAAAGTGGCTTGTGCTTGAAAAATATTGAGTATCTCGGCTTGTTGTTCACGTGCGTTTTCTTTTGCAATGTACACTAGTACTTCAATTGAACCAATAAGTTTTTGTTTCTTTTTCAATAGCATTGTCAGGACGAAAGTGTCTTTTAGTCAACAGTATTTGTATCCCCACTGCGCCACCCGCTAAAATTGCATTGCTCCGCGCCTGCGCGCCTGCACGCCTCACTTTGTTGATCATTTGCAGTATTATTATACTGCAAATGAAAGACATATCCTAGTATTTTTTTATCGAAAATATAGGTATTCAACCTCAATATTCATGTACGATGATTATTGCGCCTTCCAGATTTTTTTTTGAAATAAAAAAATTATCCCGGCTCCTAGTGATTGTAGGAATTCAATTTTTTTTAATGCCTGAAGTCATGCTAGAAATCTATTTTCATAAAAGTCATTTCTATAAAAACAAAATTAAGAAATGTATTTAGAAAAAACATGTAAAAAAATGTGCAATTTTTTTAAGTAATTTTTTGACACTTAAAATAAATAAAATCAATATACTTATTCCATAATATGAAAGTACAACACTTACAGAAAAAAAATAAGCCCTGAATCGTTACTGTTGCATCATTTCCCGAGCATGAGTATAGCCATATTGAGAGAGCATCTTTTTTGAGAAAACTTCATATATTTTGAAAAATAATCATTATTTATCAATTTTTTTGAAAAATACTTTTTTTGGCTTGCCATAGGATACACAAAACTGTAAGTAACAATTTTCAATACCTTACAATAAACGAGTTATAGAAAACCCGACTTTTTACGGTTTTTCCGATATAACTCATTAAGTATCAATGATATCAAAAAATTATAAGTCATTTGATTGACAGATCTTTTTAATACCTATAATTTCCTAATTTAACTTCTTTTGATCGGAGCTGTAGTTTTTTAATTATCAACAAAAAATCGCTTTTCGCAACTTTGCCAATTTTTTAGGTTATGTTCGGTAATCAGGATCGAGTCGCATGAAATAGAAAGTCATCCTGAATTTTGATTTCCTATACGCTCATATTTTTATTTTTCGGATATTAATTTTTGCACATTTAACATTGGGCCGCTTCCTCGTTTCTTGGTCTAAGTAGCAACTCTTACAGCCGTATGCATAGTCAATCGCCAGCGACTCGCCAGAGTTTCGCCATTCGCTACACAAGGATTATAATGCCCAGTCGAGCTCCAAAAAGTGACATCTACGCGATAAGTCACATTTTGGCAAAACGCTGGCGATGTACCACTTTTTTGGAGCTCGGCTGTGCATTATAGTTCTTGTGTAGCGAGCGGTGAAACTCTGTCGAGTCGCTGAAATTGACTATGCATACGGCTGTTAGTTTTTGGGCAATGAATACATCTTGCGCCATACTTGAACTACCCCAAAAACAGACACCATATCTAAGTCTGGACTCTACCTGAGAGTAATAAATATTCAGCAGCAGACTTGCATTGCGAAATGAATGGCGTTGGTTTTTGTTGGATTTAGAATTAGACCGTTCTTTTCTAACTATTCCGCAATATGTTGATAGAGATTACACACAGATGCCCTAGCTTGTTGCATAGTGCTTTCAGCAATAATAATGTTCGTATCTTCAGCGTAGCACACTATTTGACAAAATAGTAAAATTTTCTGAAGAGATATTAGATTATTAGTATAAATAACAACCTTGTGGGACGCCACTTTTAATGCATTTTTTGGTACTCAATAGGTTTCCTAGTCTAACAACCTGGGATCTACCCGCCAAGTAAGATTTGAACAAATCCAAGTAAGGGCCACGTATTCCATATCTAGATAATTTATAAATCAATAATTCATGACTGACACAGTCGAATTCACGTGAAAAATCAACAAATAAACCTTATTACATGTAATCTATTATCTAGAGCTAATACTATCTTCCTATTAAATTCATATAGTGCAATTTCTGTGCTACGGTTACGTGTGAATTAGTATTAAAAAATTAATCTAATAATTGGTCTTTCATTTTCATTTCATAGATTTTAGAAATACTAGACAGAACACTGATAGCACGATAATTGCTATATACATTAGGGTCTCCCTTCTTATAAATAGGTGTTACTAGTGCCAATTTTAGTTTTGTTGGAAATATACCTGTCTCGAGTGATAAGTTCAGAAGATGCATCAAGGGCTGACATAGCTCAAACTTACATTCTTTTATCAATTCATTGGAAATATGATCATGACCAGCAGAGTTACTGTTCTTAAGCCTGTTTATCAAAAGCAGAATATAATTTTCACACAGGGGACTCATTAGAAGTTAAGTGTTGACAGTGGACATTCCAGTTCAGAAAGGACCCCGCACTTTTTATAGGTAAAATGGTTCTCGGTGAAATTGTCTGAATTTTCAGCATATTGTAGCATTCGATGTACTGTTTGAACGTGCAGAATCGCAAAGATCGTTGATAGATACATTTTGAAATACAGGGCATTCAAGTTAAAGATCAGTAATTTTTATTTAATTATTTTCTCAGAATTTGAAAGTGCCAACTGCATTTTTTTTTTCGTTCTTATCATCAACGTACCATCATATTACTAAATATCATTCAGATGGTGCAGATTATATCATTATGTACAGAGTGAAAAATAAAAACATTTTAGTAATGTCTGAAAATTCGATGTAATAATGAAATATTGATAAAATTATTTTGGCATGCAATATACTATTCTTATTCCATCATAAAATCACAATTCATACATTTCGTACAGGGTGATTTGAAAAATTGGTGAAATATATGGCCGGTTCTTTCGTACATTTCCTATAAATTCAAGTGAATTATCATCCTCCGAAGATAGCTGATACCGTATAAACATGATTTCGTTGGGAAATACAGGGTGATCATGAACATTTTCGATGATAAAAATGACAAAATATCAATGTTTCAGAAATCACCCTGTAATTCACGATTAACTCAGTACAATTCCTTTATTATTATTTAATGTATTCATCATTCTCTTCTCAACACTTTCCCAAACATTCAGTTTCCTACTATGACTAGTTTCATAGGTATTAATTGAGAAATTTATAACCATTTGCATGACGAGTTGAAGAAAAGTGTTCACGCGTTCATTCTACTAGTGGCCAAGATTTTCCACAAATAGTGAAACGTGATAATGTGGAGATCAAAGTAAATGTAAAAGAGGGTGAAGATTAGAGAGAACAATCACATCAGATATATGAATTTAATAATATATGGTACAGGTAGATAAGTGAATTTTGTTGGTTTAAGCTTTGTTGGAATAAAAAACAAACTATCTGGGAAAAGCGAAAATGATTGATTGAACGCTTTTATTTCTAATAGGAGAATTTGAATATAATAATAATAATAATAATAGGTCTTTATTTCCCATATGAGTTAGTACATACATCAAAGTTACAAAAAAAAAATAACAAAAAAAAAAAATAACAAACGAAACCAACTTTATGGGAAAACGCCGAAGATCAGATGGTATCATGTAACTCGCGTTACACGAAACCCCTGTTATTATTCTTAAGCGTGAGAAGAAAAAAAAAATATAAAAAATACGTAACATAAAAAAAAACGTTGAATGCTTCTGAACCATGACATGATATTAATGAAGAACATATTGATATATTTTTTTCAGATTACACCTAGATACATATTTCTGATATTCAGATAATTGTATATTATATATAAAAGTAAAAAAAAATCATTAACCAATTCCACAGTCAGTTTCAGATACAGTTCCAAAGTTGTGATGGATGAGTTAGGTAATTCACTTCGTTACTCTGATCTATAAGATATTTCTTTAAATATTTCTTGAATGCAGTTACGGAAAGCTTTTTAATATCCAGAGGTAACGAATTGTATATACATGACACTTGGTAGGAAAGAGACCGTTTGAATATTTCTGTTCGGTGAGAGGGAGGAGTGATAGTTCCTTTAAATCGAATGTTGAGGTTGTGAACATCTTCACGAAAAGATATTTTTCTGGCTAGGTAAGGGGGTGTTTTTGTTTCAATTACTCTGTGAAAAGAACATGCTGAGTGGAGTAACCGTCTATTTTTCATATCTAACCATCCTATTTCTTTTAGCTTATGAGATATATGCTGCCTACGTCTGATTCCATAAATTAATCGAAGGCACGAATTTTGCATGACCTGTATCAATCTTCTATCCTCATAGTCCAAACATGGGCCATAAACAGTGTCGCAATAATTGAATCTGGACAGAACTAATGTATCACACAGGATGGCTCTCACTCTTTGGTTTAAGAATGATCTGTTAGTATAAATTAGCTTAAAATTCATGAAGGCTGATCGATGGATTTTTTTAATACGTTCTTTAAACCTCAGATCAGTACCAAATGTCAGACCAAGATTCCTAGCACTTTTAACAGGGGTAATTTCCTTACTGTTCACATTTATTCGGATTTCTTCATGTAAATTCCTTTGAGAACGAGAACCAAACAACATCATAAGTGTCTTTTCCGCATTGATTTTCAGAGAATGATTATTTGAAAATCTTAAGAGGGAAGCTATATCGTTATTTATTTTATTGATAGCGGCATCAACTTCCGAAGAAGGGAATGTTAAATGAAGCTGAGTGTCATCTGCATAAAAATGTATTTGACAATGATCGATTACACTCTTGAAATCACAGGTGTATAATGTGAACAGTAATGGTCCGAGAATGGAACCTTGTGGGACTCCACATGACAACTCAAGAGGACCCGATATATCATTTCCAATTTTGACACTCTGGTTTCTCCCAAACAGGTAAGCTGTGAAAAATCTGACAGTCTTGTCGGTAATACCGATGAATTTCAATTTATTTATAAGCAAGTTGTAGTCCAGAGTGTCAAATGCTTTAGAAAAGTCCAGAAGAATCAAAAGAGTAAGTTTTTTGTTATCAACTCCTCTTAAAATGTCATCAGTGATATGCAATAAGGCAGTTTCACAACTGTAACCTTTCCTAAATCCAGATTGGTTTTCTGGTAAAATATTGAGGCGATATACGTAATGTCTCAATTGATCATCAATTTCTCTTTCTAGTATTTTTGAGAGCGTGGGCAGTATGTTGATCGGACGAAGATCTTTAAGCTCGTTTACATTTGATTTTTTTGGAATAGGCTGAACAAGAGACATTTTCCATGCCTGCGGGAATACATTACTTATGAGACAGACATTTATTATATGGTTTATAAATGGCAATATAAATGGACAACACATAAGTAAAAGCTTCAGATTGATGCCGTCTGAGCCTTGTGCATTTGATTTGAGATGGTATAAAGTAGTTATATATGGGCAGCGACGGTTTTTTTTCGGATAGAGGTTTCCGTGATTTTTATATTTGCTGGCTATCAATAGAAACATATAGACATCTATTATACTTCATCAATATAGGTAATTCAATACGTAAAGGTAATAATAATTATCACTGATGGAACTAATTGATTTTTTTTTTTCATTCACTTTCCGCCAACGACATAATCAAAATGTACCCGATAGCCGATAGGGTTTTATTGTTGTATGATGACCGTAGCGCTGCTACGGCTGGGGGAGGTGGATTCGGTTAAGGCTGATCCTTGTCACCTTCAGCGATAAATGATTTCCCGTACCCCGGGGCCTCAAACACGATTGAGTCAAACTATCCAAGCATTAGGAATTTTATCTGGCTCATGCCTGAGTTGTAAGTTGTAACTGATGTGTCGTATATTCAGTCAGTTCCTACATGGTAAGTATATGGAATTGGATGGACCGTCAATGGTCATCACCCTGCATATAATGTTACTTTTATTTTGATCTCCACATTCTCACGTTTCACTATTTGCGAAAAATCTTGGCCACTAGTAGAATGTACGCGTGAACAAGTTCCTTCAGCTCGTCATGCAAATGATAATAAGATTCTCAATTTAATAACTAAGAAACTAATCACAGCAGGAAGCTGAATTTTTGGGACAGGGTTGAGGAGAGAATGATGAATATATTAAATAATAATAAAGTAATGTCATTGAGTCAATCGTGAATTACAGGGTGATTTCTGAAACGTTGATATTTTGTATATCATCGAAAATTTTCATGATCACCCTATATATACCAACGAAATCATTTTTACACTGTATCAGCTACATTCTGAGGATGATAATTCTCTTGAATATACAAGATATGTACGAAAGAACCGGCCAAATATTTCACCAATTTTTAAATCACCCTGTACGAAATGCATGAATTGTGATTAATGATGGAATAAAAATAGTATATTGCATGCCAAAATAATTTTTTTCTACTCCTATGTTAGTAAACATTGTTTTACAAACAGTTCACTCTATAAGTAAATCCATTCTTACGCACAACTGTGCGTAAAGAATAAAAACGCACAACTGTGCGTCATGATATGATGGCTAGTATAATAGGTAACAATCAAGTTGCCTCTTGAACCACTCAAATCGTGACATTTATCTGTCTTGCGTTTTAAATATTTGACAGTGACATTGTCACTTTTTGAGATTTGAAGTTCAAATCGATACTTCATAAATTATAATCCGATCTTTAATTTTATATCTACAAATATGAGCAACTCCGATAATGAAATGAGCGCAACGCCACCGGAAATTGTTCTTCAGGCTGCTTCTGCTATGGAGAATATTCTGCCGCAAAAATCAAAGGATAGATATGAAAAAGCCTATCAAAAATTTATGGAATGGAGTATGGATAACCACGTGAGTACGTACTCCGAAAATGTATTGCTCGCCTATTTTAATATATTGACCAAAACATTTAAACCCTCCTCGCTCTGTTCATCATTTCTATGCTATATAGTACAAAATTGTATTTTCTTAGATTTAATTTGTTGTTGTTGGAAATTAAACCATAAACTGCGTTAGTTACCTTCATTTTTTTATTACTTAAAGCTTAATCAAACGCACCATCCAGTATATAAGAGTCGTAGAAAAAGTATAGTACGTATTACGTGTTGTAAAGCAATTACGCACTCATGTAATTACCGCACTCACCGCTACGCGGCTCGTGCGCAATTTTTCCATTCGTGCGTAATATGCTTTTTACAACACTTGATACGTAATATACTATATCAATATTTCATTATTACATAGAATTTTCAGACAATACTAAAATGTTTTTATTTTTCACTCTGTACATAATGATATAATCTGCACCGTCTGAATGATATTAAGTAATATGAAGGTTGATGATAAGATGATAAGAACGAAAAAAAAATGCAGTTGGCACTTTCAAATCTCGAGAAAATAATTAAATAAAAATTACTGATTTTTAACTTCAACTTTCAAAATATATCCATCAACGAACTTTACGATTCTGCACGTTCATTCAGTACATCGAATACTACAATATACTGAAAATTCAGACAATTTCACCAAGAACCATTTTACCCATAAAAAGTGCGGTGTCCTTTGTCAAGAAAAATGCCCAGAAACTTAACACTTTCGTTAGTCTCCAGATATGTCACATTATCAACCATGAAACTAAATCTTTCAATTTTATTATGTCTTGTTGTGGTATTTATTTAATTAAAAGGAACATGGTTTACAATATTTCCTTTAATAGAATTATGTAATTAAGAGCAATAGTGTTAAGTTCTAGTGTAAGACAAAATATGTTACTACTAATTTAACAATTATGACTTATGACAATTGACAGGCACCAATGCCAGACAGTCAGTGGCCATGAACAACATAGAACAGTGACCATCAAACTATCATATGACAGTCTATTATGGATGCGGATAATCTCTGTTTTATCTGAATTGAAGATAAATCATGATTATTAGAAAAATTTGATATTGCACTCGTGTTGTCCAACTCGGCCAGACGGCCTCGTTGGTCAATTTCACGCCGAGTGCAATAAACACTTACTTTTTGCACTTGTTGCATAAATAACTATTTTTTATTTTCATTCAGGAGGAAGCCTGTAAAAAGTGTTTCGAAGAAGTGGTGGACAATTTATGCATAGTTTTCGATCTAAAGGACTTTGGTGTGAGCTGTATGGATTACCAACTGATCAAAAACCTCATTTGGTTATTGAGTAGGCATTATCCTGAAAGATTGGGGGTTTGTTTGATCATCAACTCATCATCCCTCTTCTCAAGTTGTTGGTCAGTAATTAAAGGGTGGTAAGTATTTTGGTTTATAAATTTTTGTGAAATGTGAAATGCGCCTGCAAAGAAAATTTTTAGCATTAATAGACAATAATGGAATATGGCCCAAAATAACGATAATTTCTCTACTTGGAAAAAGAAAATGCTGGATGGTTTGTTTTTAATCTTCTTCATCAAAATGTCAGTAGATGTATGCTGATTTCTTTTTAGAACCTGTAGAACAAACGAAAGAATATTTTAGAGGTGGAAGTGTTACATACTGATAAACACAAAATATTTATAAAACTTTCACAATTTCAGTATAGTCATATACTCGAATGTGATAAAAAGTTGAATTAAATATAAGGACTTATCAGAACTTATATATTTTATTTTAAAACTTTATTTCAACACTATTTGTTCAGAATTTATCACAAAAAATATTACCTGAAAGACAAATTAATTATGTCCTACATCTCCTACAGCTCTTTGGACGGCTCCTAGTTAGGATGGTGCCAAAACGAATTTTAAACGCCTAAAATAAGAAAGAAAGTAACAGGCAAGAACCAGGTGGAGAATGTTGTAGAGGTTCCAACTTTGAGAAAAAAAAATATTTAACACGTTGACTGCCGTGCTCATTTTTTCATTTTTTGGTATCAGAGCCGAAGCAAAATCGAAAATTTTGTCCCAGAAACCATTATGGACTCTATGTAGCTACAGCCTACAGGAGATAGTATATCGTTGAATTTTTCGGAAATTGAGACTATGAGTTCAAAAAATTTTAAAAAGTCAGCTCGGTCTTATAGACCGAGTCGGCGCTCTTCAATAAGTGTACACCCTTGCATCTTCCAAAAATTCGTAATTTTTACTGATTTGTCTGCCACGCCGGCTCGGTCTGTGCGTCGAATGAGAACAATTTGCAATGCAAACTTGTTACTGAAGCCGTCTCGGTCTGTTTTCGCGATATTATCGACAATAATTTAGACCGATGGCTTCAAGAACAGTTCACTTGGCTCGGTCCCATAGACCGAGTTGGCCTGGTGTATCAACCTCGGTCTATGAGACCGAGGTGGCTCACCAGAATAATTTTTCCTCGGTCTCATAGACCGACATGGCAGTCAACGTGTTAAACACGAAAACACTGAAAATGGTGAAATTGGGATACAGTTTAGGGGTTGAAAACGTTTTTTTTTGCGATTTGCGGCGAAACGTGACTTAGCGGAAAATGTCGATGGAAAAGTTGTAAATAATAAAAAAATTTAAAACTTTTGTATCCAACACTTTTTGACATAACCTCAAATTAACCGTCAAAATGGCGGTAAACTGATTTTTCAGTATTTAATTTTTTTCTCGGGTATAGGTATATGATTCAATTCACATGAAAATTTGTAGGAATATGTCTTTTTTGGTGTCAAATGAGCATGATTTTTTCGCAATTCAGAAGACTGCTAGTTTTCGATTTATGTACATTTTTCGAAAAAAATATCCTTATCTTCCACGAACAATTGTCTTGGTGTTTTTTGTATTTTGTATTAGTGGTTTATTTTTCGTTAAATAATGAAGAAATTCGAAAAACATTGAAAATATTGAGAAAATCATGATTCATAGAGAAATTTTTTCTCAATTTCAGGCGGTCTAACGATCAATGAACCACCACTTATAGATGATATTTTTTTTGAAAAATGTACGTAACTCGAAAACTAGTCATCTTCTGAATTGCGAAAAAATCATGCTCATTCGACACCATAAAAGACATGTTTCTACAAATTTTCATGTAAATTAAGTCATTTATACGAGAGAAAAAAATTAAATATTGAAAAATCGTTTTTTCGTCATTTTGACGGTCAATTTGAGGTTATGTCGAAAAGTGTTGAATACAAAAGTTTTCTATTTTTTATTATCCACAACTTTTCCATCGAACATTTTCCGCTAAGAAGTCACGTTCAGCCGCAAATCGCAAAAAACCGTTTTCAACCTCTAAACTGCATCCCAATTTCACCATTTTGAGTGTTTTCGTGTTAAAATATTTTTTTTCCTCAAGGTTGTTACCTCTTCAACATTCTTCACCTGGTCCTTGCCTGTTACTTTCTTTCTTATTTCAGGCGTTTAAAATTCGTTTTGGCACCAGCCTAACTAGGAGCCGCCCCCTTTCCGAGTACTTCAAAGAGGTTCGAGAAAAATAAATATTCAGCTGCAAAAAAAAATATCTAATTCAGTACATAAAAAGGTATATTTCCATTTTCCACTAGACTTTGCGATAAATATACAATTTTCATACAAAAAAAAAAAATTAAAACGGTTTTTCCGATTTTACCAGAAAATTTGAGGTTGTGGAAAAATCTTGAATACGCAAGTTGTAGACAGATCTTTTTATTGCCAACAACTTTTTCTTTTAACTATTTTTTGTAGGAGGTTAATTTTCGCTGAAAATCGTGAGAAACCCCCAAAAGTTCACACCCTTTCGCCCTTCTATCGTAATCAAATCCTTATTTATGTCCTTGTTTATTTTTAGTTCCTATTAAGGTAACATGAAATTTTTATTCTCAAAAGGTTTCAACTGTTAATTTCAATAAATAAATATGAGTTTAGAACAAAAATATAAAAAATTGATTTTTGAAAATCTGATTTTTCATTTTTTCGCGTTTTCTGGAAAAAAATTCCGCTGTAATATAATAATAATAATAAATTTATTTGCAATAATATATAAATAAGTACAGTATAATATTCACAATCAATTGTCAGTTTATTGCAAATAAACCGGAAAAGCCTTCCAAATTTCACTTGTTGTAAGGACTGAATTAAGATAAGGAAATGATTGAAATGAAGTTATTATAACATATAATAATGACAAAAACAAATATGAATAGTTTGTGATTTCTATTTTGTTAACAAAATTATGGAAAAATGGACCTTTACATTTACGAAAAATAAATTGCAAAACTAATTTTAATCGATAGTTTCTAGTCTGAAACTTTCATTTAACAAAGAGTTCCACTATATTTTTTTCATTTTGAAAAAATATCACATTTGAAAGTGTACCGCTGACGTCACGTTCATCGGAAACACCCCCCACCATAATCCACGATCCGAAACAGGCAATACCGTTGTCCTTAAAAATATCTTCTAGCTTGATACAAGGCATTGAGAAATAATTAAAACTTTGTCTCTTAATCAACTCAGAGAAAAAAATCCATATATTACCTATAGTCCGGGAGCCAGTGACAGATTTCCATGACCAAGTTCCTCTCAAGCGAAAATTAGTGGAATGCATCAGAGAGTTATATTATAAAGCTTCGTGAACGTCAGCTGCGGTTCCGTGGGGGGGATGAGCGGGGATAGCCTCCCACGCACATAGAAAAAGAAATGTATTCAATTTTGTTTTCCTACCTGAAAACATGTTAAATTATCGCTAAAGCAATATCTTGAAGAAAGAAAAAATCAGCTGACTGTAGCATGGTGTATTATACGACAACTAGTTGGTCAAACACAAAAAAAATTGTGCCTAATATGATTTCCTCTCAAATAAAATTTTACCTTATATTCGGATTGCGTCAATTTAACATGTTTCCGGGAAGGAGGACATAATTGAATATATTTTTTTTCTTCGTGCGTAGGAAGCTACTGTGCTGATCATCCCCCCCCCCACCAACGGAATCGCAGCTGACGTTCACGAATCTTTATAATACGACTCTGATGCATTCCACTAAATATCGCTTGACAGGAAATGACTGACCAAATTTTTACCGGGCTCCTGGACTACTATTTCTATTGTATTTATAGCTTTCAAATTTTCTGAACGGACCTTCCTTTTGGTGAAAAACGAGCATTGGCAATACCGCAAATCGTAATAACGTGCTCATTATTCATCGGGTGAAATAAAATCAGATAAAGCAATGTCTAGGATTTCATTGTGGCTTGAATTTGGTTTTTCAGGTATATTTTTCTGAATCTTTACTAGTACACAAATTTTTTTGATAGTCCAAGGTCTTTTTTGCAATGACTAAAATTTAAAATCTTTCTTTGAACTCTGCTTTGAATACAATAATAACGTAACGTAAAGTACTCACTTGGAAATGTTCTTCACAATAACATACATTTCCGCTTTTTACACAGGGTTTATTTCCTGCTTCAAAACACATTTTACGACGCGCTTCATCTTTAGGTGCATAAAAAAATTGTTTACCCATTGAAATTTTCACTGGTGTTCAGACAACCGTGTACAAAATACTTTTGCGACATGTTCACAGTTATTGCAGGGATACAGATACAGGAATTAAAAAAATTGTAGAATACAAACAACAAAAACTTTCAGAACTTTGAAAACCGCATTAACCTCAAATAAGAATTCACGTGCTGGATATATATTCGATGCAACTGATTTACATGTATCCCATTTTGATGTAGGCAAATGAGTTAAACAGAGACAAACGATTCTTATTAGTTTGCTCCGTGAAACTGACGAACGAACCCATCCGACACTTATATTTGAATGAGAATTTGAGATTCCATGGTGCACAAGTTTTACAACGTTGCCAAGTCTAGTTTTGATAAACGTGACGTCACGAATCACTTTTCTTCTAATTATAGAATTGTTTTTGTATAAATGACGATAACTCTGTTGTTATTAACAAAAAACTTTTACTGTAAGAGAGAAAAAAGTTATTCATAACTAAGTCATAGTGAGCTATGACCTACATTAGAGAAATAAAAATTGGTGCTGATATCTCAAATTCTAGAAGAGTTGGTATACATTTCATATTTTTTCGAAATCTCAATAAAAAACTGCCATGAGAATGTGAAATTCGTATTCGAATATTTTCATAAATAAAGAAGTTACGGAGGAGACATGAAAATGATCAAAATCTGTTTTTTGCGTATAAAACAAAAACGAATGAATTTAATCAAAATATTTTTTCACATTATAGTTGGCCTTAATAAACTCCACATTTGGTGTCATTTAACCAACCTCGTATCTCTCACCATTAAAAAGATACCAATGGTGAGCATGGTAAGTGGGACACACTGTATATGTAAAATTATATTATAACAAAATAATTGTCAAATATTCATTTTTATGCTTATTTTGAATAAGTCGTTAGATGAGTATGTATAATTTTTTTCATAGATTATTTTCAAAAACCATTTCTGAAGAGTTTCTAAATTTCTCAGAAAGTTTTAATTAACTCCACCCCATCCCAAAATTCCATAATTTAATTGAGATTGAACAAGTGAATAATATATTTCTAGATAATGGATATCCAGAACTTTATTTAATAACTTGAATTTCGACAAGAGATATCTCAATTTTTTATTACATACTGAATTTGTGAATCACATCTTAAATGTCTGTCAATCATTATACCCAAATATTTGATACAGTCAGTTTCATAAATTTTGTTGTCATCAATATTAAGAGGTATTAAATTTGATAATGTATTTCTGTATGAAGTTAATGGAATGTATTTAGTTTTGTTAAAATTTATTGTTGTTTTATTATCATCGAACCAACTTTTAATTATTTTGATCTTATTCTCAACTAGTTTTTGAAGTTCATCCCAAGTTGAAGCCTCATATATAATAACGGTGTCATCTGCAAAACAATGAATTTTTCCTATGCTATCAAGATTTAATAGGTCATTTAGATAAGTATTGAATAAAAGTGTGTACCCTGAGGTACACCATATTCAACTATTCCTGGATTGCTCAATTTTCCATCAATTTCTACATATTAAATTCTGTTAGAGAAATAGCTTTCTAATAGTATGTGAGTTACTCCACGAAACACTATTTTCTCCAATTTATGTAGTTGTAATTCATGACTGACGGTGTCAAATGCTTTTGCAAGATCAAGAAATATACAAATTGTTGGAGTTTTTGTGTCTAGTGATTTTTTAAAATTATTTGTAAGGTAACAAATGGCATCTTGAGTAGATACTTTTCTTTTAAAACCAAACTGTAAATTTGATATAATATCAGGTTTTTTCAAATAGTTTTCAATTCTAATTTTTAGTATTTTTTCAAATATTTTGGATAAGCTAGATATTAATGAAATTGGTGTATAATTTTTTACACAGGATTGATTGCCACTCTTATGAATTAGTTTAATGATGCCTATTTTGAAAGTTTTTGGACAGACACCGATTGTGAAATACCTATTTATGATACAAGTTCGTAAAGTAGGACTTTTTTGTATGAGCGTGAAGTTTGTTGAGTGAGTCGCAGCCGAGTTCAACAAACACGCGAGTACAAAAAAGCCCTTTACGAAAGTGTTTCATACAAAGTTTTTTCTTTGACAGTTATTATATTGCCAAATTGTAGCAATTATATCATTAATTTGAATGTTTAATGATATGAATTGTCGTCGTATTATCAAAAAAATACTTCCGAGTTATGTTTGACGCAAAATACTGCATTTTTCAAAAACGCGTAAATGTATGAACAGTGTGTAAAAAATTACTTTATGCACAGTTGATGATTTTACGCACAGGTGATTTACGCACTGTCGTAGAAAAATAAAATTTATTAGGTATGCTAGAGGTACAGATATTATTTCAGTTATCGTTTTTAAGACTTATCTAGTAATTTCATCAATTCCAGGGAATTTATTCTTTTTTAAGGACCTCGTGGTATCCTCAATTTTGCTTTGAGTGGTTTCTTCACTGTAAAAGGAGTTCAAACATCTTGTCGTTAGTGTTGAATCTTTTCTAATATTCCTTATAGTTTTTGCTAAATTGCTTCCAACTTGAGAAAAGTACTCTATAAATTCGCTTGGCATGATTTTTGATCAGTTGTTACATTGCCATTAGCAATTTCAATTTCATTGATAGATCTGGAAGTTTATTTTCCATTGCATTTTTTTTTATATAATACCTTAAATCTCTCGTTGAATTCATGTTTGTCTATTTGAGCTTTATTATACAGTGCGTTCATAAAGTGTGGAAACGCTCTATTATCTTACGAGTTGATTATTTTCGGAGGAAAAGCTCGGACAGGTCGATTTTGTTTTTCAGTTTTCCACCTTTTTTAGAAAAAAATATTTTTTCCCCCACCACCTTTCAAGATATGACGTCATCGATATTTTTTTTAAATTGAAAGGGTATATTTTTATGTCAAAAATTGAAAGCCTGTATTTTTCTGAGTTCAACCATACCACATACGTCATATCTCACAGTTCGATTTACAGTATACCGAGTATAAAGGAAACCAGTGTTCATATTTTCAACATTCATTTCATTATTCATTTTGCAACGTAAACCTGAGAATTACTCAGTAGCTAGTACGAGTATATTGCTATACTTAAATAGTAGGCTGAGCAAACATCTGAAAGCCCTTAGCAACCAGTCTTAGTTACCATTACATATGTCATTATTCTATTGATTTGTTGTGTAGCATATCGATTTATAAGTCTGCAATAACTTTCTGAAAAATATTATCCTAAAAGCAATTATTTGAAATAACGATGGTGCTGTCAGAAAAACAGAGAATAGAAGTTCTGATGATCTTAGGTTACGGCGATCGTAAAAGAAGTATGGCAGAAGTATGCGAAATCTTCAATGAAAAATATCCCAATTGAGAACCAATAAACAAATCGACGGTGAGCAAAATATTACATAAATTCAATGAAATTGGCAATGTTAGGGATAAGCCTAAGAGTGGCAAACCTACCGTTGCCGAAGAAACTCAATTGAATGTATTACTTGGAATTGAAGAAAATCCTCATTGTTCAATTACAACTTTATCTGACAACAATGAGATCTGTCGTGGTGCTGTACAGAAAATTCTTAGAAAAGCTAAATTACATCCATATAAAATTAAACTCATACATGAACTTAATGAAGACTACTTCGATAGACGCATGGAGTTTTGTGAAATTATGCAAGAAGTGTATAATCAAAATAATGGGTTTGAATTTAATGTCTTATTTTCCGACGAATCAACTTTTTTTACAAACGGTACTGTGAATACACAAAATTGTCGATATTGGGCAACAGAAAATCCCAATTGGACAATGGAAGCTCATACCCAATATACCCAAAAAGTAACTGTGTGGGCTGGGATTCTCAGGAATACCATTGTAGGACCATATTTTTTGACGGTAATGTGGAAATTATTTGGAAATGTTACAAACTTATGTGGTTCCTTATTTAACTGAGACATTCTCAGACATCAACCAACCTGATCGAATAGTTTCTTCTATTTGGTTCCATCAGGATGGAGCAGGTCCACATTATACTCGAGTTGTTAGAGATTTTCTTAATGAAATGTTCCCCAATCGCTGGATTGGACGACGCGGACAAACCCTGCAAATGGCCTGCTAGGTCCCCAGATTTAACTCCCAAGGACTTCTTTCTCAGGGGTTACTTAAAAAGTAAAGTGTACATAAACCGATCCACCAATTTGGAAGACCTTAAGGAGAGAATTCGAACTGAAATTCAACTAATTACACCAGAGGTGCTGTCTAACGTAACCCAAGAATTCATTAGACGTCTTGGATATTGTCAACTGACCCAAGGAGCTCAATTCGAGCATTTGCTGTAGATTTCTTATTTGTTTATTTTCACTACTAACCTATATTTTGATAGCAAATAAATTATGGAATGAATGTTGAAAATATGGACACTGGTTTCCTTTATACTCGGTATACTGTAAATCGAACTGTGAGATATGACGTATGTGGTATGGTTGAACTCAGAAAAATACAGGCTTTCAATTTTTGACATAAAAATATACCCTTTCAATTAAAAAAAAAATCGATGACGTCATATCTTGAAAGGTAGTGGGGGAAAAAATTATTTTTTTCTAAAAAAAGGTGGAAAACTGAAAAACAAAATCGACCTGTCCGAGCTTTTCCTCCGAAAATAATCAACTCGTAAGATAATAGAGCGTTTCCACACTTTATGAACGCACTGTATTTTATTTTGGCTTCATTTATAATAGATGAGAGTCGGTTTTAATATACGAGGATATATTGAAAAATTTTTAGCATACTATAGAACCAAACAAAATTTCAATGTCAAAATATTTAATTACTCAACATATTCTCCTCTTAATTGGATACATTTATTACAGCGAACCTGCAACGTCTCTAGACCTTTCAAAAAAATATTTCTTCTTGCTCTGCAAACCAGACCTCCACAGCTTTTATTACCTCCTCGTTGGAAGAAAATTTATGACCTTTTAAACTTTCTTTCAGTTGAGGAAGAGATGATAGTCGGACGGAGCCAAATCTGGTGAATAAGGGGGGTGTTCTAGTAATTCAAACCCTAAATCACGAATTTTTTAAATGGCAACATGAGATTTGTGTGCAGGAACGTTGTCCTGCAAAAACAAAACACCTCTGGATAGCTTTCCGCGTCTTTTCTCTTTAATTTTTTCCCGTAGAGTGGTCAGTAATGTCGAATAGTAATCTCCAGTTATTGTTCTACCCTTATCCAAAAAATCAATCATGATTACTCCATGGCAATCCCAAAAAACTGAAGCAAGAACTTTTCCAGCAGATTTTTGGACACGAAACTTCTTAGGTCTTGGAGAACCGGAGTGTCGCCATTCCATCGATTGTTGCTCCATAGTAACAATTCGGTTTAAGAAGTCTACATCGTTTTCAAATCGAGCACAGATCGAACGCGATGCTACCACCCTTGCACGCTTTTGGTCAACATTCAAACATTTAGGCTAACTAGATATCAATACATCCTCGTAGTATGTACTCATTTTCCAATTCAATATTGTTATAACCATTCTTCAGTTTTTTATACATTTAATTTATTTTATTTATCAATTTTAATAATATTGGGGTCATCCATTCTTTTCTCTTTCTATCAATACTTAATTAGTTTTTACTTTACTTGTACTTTTTTCAATACAATTTGAATTTTTTTTTTATTAGATAGTTTGCTAATTCATCTTTTTAATTTATTTTTATGTTTTCCCATGTTTCTGGTGGTTTTATTAATAAATGACATAAAACAACTTTCACTCAAAATATTAGGGCCAATTTATGCAACATATCATTATCATAGTCACAATCACTATCACAAACCTAGTCTTAGCCGTTGTTTCAAGAAATTTTTATATTTATGTATCACAGTCATTAGCTTGAAATTTTAAAAATTGACAGGTGCCATTATTGTCTTTTTTCCAAAAGGCAGACATTTTTCAATCATCTCAATAAGAATACCCTCTTCCTGGCTAATTTTTTTGCCGAAACACAATAAATAATAACAAATAACAAGAATCGCAAGTCAAAACAAATATTTATCGATGTCATTCGTCAAATAGGTATCGACGCACATGCGCGTTGTGCTTGTATTCCTTATCATGATCATAAAAATAAAAAATTGCCAACTTTGAAGGTCAAATTCGCATGATTATGATTGAGACCAAAACTAAAGAAATTGCATAAATGCTCCTACTGAAATGTACAGTTTCAATTTGATTTTATGATTAAGCCAGTGATTAGGACTATGATGATGACAATGATGCATAAATTGGCCCTTGAGTATTCATTGACATATTCATAATTTGAAAGTAGGTCGATTCTTAAATCACCAATAATAATTGATAAATTGATGGATGTAGACGTTACTACGTGGTAGGAAATCATCACGAAAAATGAGAAATAAAACTTTCTATGTTTTTATACCACTTCTATTTGTAACCAACGTTACTGCAGTTTCGTCCTATATGGACATTATCAAACAATACAATAATCTGAAATAATATATAACACTCCTTAAATATCCTTAATTCTACCCGAGGCCTGTGACTTTTACCTGGACCTTGTTTATTTGCGACAATGTGACTGACCTGCCTTAAAAACCGGTGAATATACCAAATCCAGTTGATCGTTCAGTAGGTTACATCCACAATATTTGTGTTTATGAATTTCTAGGGATTCTAAGTAATAATAATAAAATGGTTTCAAAGTGGCCACAATTCAAAAGTTAGTCAGAAAACATCGTCTTAAATTTTCGCACAAATTAATATACCTACCCCCAGGTCAAACAATCAGAAACTAAGAAATTTGTAACCTTAACGTACTTCGGGAGAAGAACAGAGGCTATTGCGGGATTCTTTAGAAATAATAATATAGTAGTAGCATACATGCCGCATGCCAGGTTGTCTAATTTTCTTTTCAATGCCAAAGATAGAATAGCAAAAATGGAAAAATCTGGAGTTTATAAGCTGAAGTGTCCAGAGTGTAACGGTGTTTATGTGGGACAATGTGGACGTAATTTTTTTAAAATATACGCTGAACATGAAAGGTCCTTCAGAGTAGGAAAAAATGATTCGACTTTTTCAAACCATTCCTTGGAATGCAACACAAGTTTCCGAGTCTGAACGATACGGAAATTTTGCACTATGCAAGCAAGGGTTGGAAACTGAATTATTTAGAATCCCTAGAAATTCATAAACACAAATATTGTGGATGTAACCTACTGAATGATCAACTGGATTTGGTCTATTCACCGGTTTTTAAGGCAGCTCAGTCACATTGTCGCAAATAAACAAGGTCCAGGTAAAAGTCATTAATGACCGTTAGTCACTAAGACAGGCCTCGGGTAGAATTAAGGGTATTTAAGGAGTGTTATATATTATTTCAGATTATTGTATTGTTTGATAATGTCAAACTGCAGTAACGTTGGTTACAAATAGAAGTAGTATAAAAACATAGAAAGTTTTATTTCTCATTTTTCATAATAATAATTGAAGTTTTCTGTTCAGTTCTGTTTTGTATTGAGAAAAGAAGGATTTTAAGTGATTATTGAACATATTGCTACTCTTTCATTACATAATCTAAAAGTAGACGCTTCAACGAAAAAACTGGCGACTGGCTAGCTTGAAAAGGCGAACTTTATCGGTGAAACTTTTCAGTTGAAAATGAGGTTGTTTTTATCGTAATTTGTCGATAAAAAAGGGAAAAATTTGTATTCCGCTATAAAATAACACACAGCTTACTGGAAACATAATGAGTTATATTTCCACTAAATTTCGTGAAATTAAATTAATTTTTGCGCGAGAAAAAAAATTAAAACTGAAAAATTGTTTTTCCGATTTTTCCGCAAAATTTAAGGCAATGTAAAAAAAAATTGATATAGAAGTAGTAAATCTTTTTATTTTCAACAACTTTGCCATTCAACTTTTTTCGATAGGAGGTCAACTTTCGTTGTCCATCGCGAAAAACCGTGAAACATCACTTTCAACCCCTGAAAGTTCACCCCGTTCCACCCTTCTCTATTTTTTTGACTCCAATTCATTTTTCCCGTCATTCGAACAATGTTCAGCTCCTCTTCTAGTAGGTCTCATTCTGTTAATATTTTTTTCTACCACCGTTTACCAAAGTGGCCTTTTGACGCTTTCAGATCTCAACGCAAAGTTGACGTTTTCCGAGAAATGTCATTTTGTGACAGCTTTTACGTTCTAGAGCAGGGGTTCCCAACCTTTTTGCACCTTCGTACCACTAGACTTCTTGAGAAATTTTGGTGTACCACCAGACCTAAATATTTTAATAAACGTATAATATTTACTCTTCTAAATGTGTTCAAAGGCTTTATGAATTAGATTCTTGAGAAAACTTCATATTTAATGGTTAGATATTTGTTTATTTATAACATGCTTATAATAAAGGAGAAATAAAAAGATTAAAATAGTATTAATTACCACTTTTATTCATTACTCGGCCCCATCTTATTTTTGCTTTATATCAATGATATTATCCAAGCGAATATCACTGCCAAGATCACTCTTTTTGCAGATGATACAACCTTCCTTTGGCATGACAAAACAGAGCACCATCTGCTTGACAAGATTGAAAAGGAATTAGTGCTACTAAAACAATGGTGCGACTCGAATTCCCTGGCAATTAACATAAAAAAACTAATATAATCACATTTCGCTGTAATATTCCAGACTTACCTATGGACAATGAAAATATTCTCAACAAAACAACAACAAGATTCCTTGGATTAAATATCGACAATAAACTAAAATTTGATTTTCACATTAATAATCTTTCCACAAGTTCGAACAAAGTTCGAAAAGTGTGCTCATCTCAAAGGAGAGTTCCATATCAAATGAAAATTTTCGACCAAGTCGAAATACCCTCTCTCCACAGTTCCCACACAGTGGGAAAACGTGAGGCAAGTATCTGTCAGAAAACAACTACTTCCCCCTACGAATATTGAATTACATCTGACATTTACTCATCCGGTTGGAAATGACTACCTGCATACATGCATGTTTCAAGGTTCTTACCTCTCATCAGTGCTAGGTTAGGTCAGACAACATTAGAGTCACCCTGTCCCCCCCCAACGAACGACAACACCCAAAGCCCAAGAGCAAGCAGCTGACCTAACCTAGCACTGATGAGAGGTAAGAACCTTGAAACATGCATGTATGCAGGTGGTCATTTCCAACCGGATGGGAGATGATACGCATTGCTTGGGAGCAATCAGCACTTGCAATAGTGTCCTCCTATGAGGAACATTGCACGAGTAAATGTCAGATGTAATTCAATATTCGTAGGGGGAAGTAGTTGTTTTCTGACAGATACTTGCCTCACGTTTTCCCACTGTGTGGGAACTGTGGAGAGAGGGTATTTCGACTTGGTCGAAAATTTTCATTTAATAATCTTTGAAGTTATCGTCAGGATGATACGCAATTCGAATTATATCTAAAGAATTGGATTACTCCGCAGCCAGAACCGCCTATTTTGCCGTAATTGAGTCACATTTGAGGTATGGGATTGCATTTTGGGGTGCATGCAGCTCTTACCTACATAAAAATGTTTTTGTACTCCAAAAAAGAGCTCTGAGGTATATCTGCAAAAAAGGCCAAGAGATTCATGTAGACAGTTATTCAAGGATCATAAAATACTCACAGTAACATCTATATTTACATTTTAGAATCCGTTAGCCTAATACACAAAAACAAAAATCTCCCTGAAACCCATGAGCTTCACCACAACACACGTCGAAGTAACTTCATAAGATTACCTAGACCAATTAACAATATTGTGAGAGCTCAATAATATACAACGGCATCAAAATGTATAATCACCTGCCCATAAACATTAGGGATACAAAATGTATTAGTCAATTCAGAATGGATACAAAAAACCTCCTGGTACAGCAATAATTCTATGAATTAGAAGATTATTTTACCACATACCTATGACATAGTTCTCCTTGCTTAGGAATTATCTCGGAACCCTTGCAGAACTTATGACTGAATACAGAAAATAAAATATTTGTTACTTTTTATATGTACCTAGACATTACATGTTTTGTGTTTATAATCAACATTTTATTTTATTCATTTACCACTGTTTGTATTTTCTCGAATGTCCTATATGTCTGTTTACACCTTATTTTAGAGATTTATTTAGATATAGTTGTGTCATATTGTTATTTTTATCCTATTTTTATTTTTACTTATACCTTACTTGCTTACACATTCTTTGTCTTTAAGAACTCAATTCTTCTGACAATAAAGTATATCTTGATTGATTGATTGATTATCCATAGGTCTAAAAACATACAAATGAAAAATTTGTTCAAACTCAGCAAAAAATTATTCATCGTATAATAGTTATTTATGATACAAGTTCGTAGAGTAGAACTGTTTTGTATGAGTACGAAAAAGCCCTTTACAAAAGTGTTTAATACAGAGTTTTTTCTTCGACAGTTATTATATTGCCAAATTCTAGCAATTATATCATTAATTTGAATGTTTAATGATATGAGTTGTCGTCGTATTTGGACTTCCGAGTTATTTGACGCAAAATACTTTATTTTTCAAAAATGCGTAAATGTATGGACAGTGTGACTTGGATCAGTTGGCAAAGCACTGAGACTCTAAAATCCTTTCAGGAAGTGGGTTCTTCGGTAGGGTGAAAAATGAAAGCAATGATGCAACACTCCAGTTTCTCCAGATTTTCTATTGAAAAACCATTTACAAAATTCTCGTTGTCAGCTATCGTGGCTGTCCCCTTGACAGTTCTCCCACGATCGCCGTTACAATCATCGCCAGAGGCGTACTTACTTAAAAACAGGCCCAAACCACTACATCACCCCCCAACTTAAACAATACTTAACTATAAAAGGATATGTTTTGTTTGAGTTACCCAGACATCAGTACTCAATACTAATGGAAGCAAACAATAGAAGTGGCAGTAACTTACACCTATTAAAAATAAAAATTGTAACTTAAAAAAAAAAAAAATACTAACCGGAAGCCGAAATGTCCAACTCCTTCGGTACCTCCTTATAGGGTTTTAAATTGATGACATTTTGAGTAGATAACTCTTTACTACTCCCATCACCAATAACATAGGAATTGGGACCAGCCTTCCGCAGAATGTAAAAGGGACCCTCAAATAATAAGAAAAACTTCTTTATTGTTTTTTCCTCGGCTGAAGACTGGTAGTGAGTCCTAGCAAGAACCCTATCCCCGACTTCGAATTGTATGGGTTTTATTTTTTTATTGGTCTTTTCAGCGCGTCGTTTTGCTTTATTTTTAGAATTAGTTTAGGCAAATTCCCACACTATTTCTAACGGAACATTGTTTTCAGATTCCGTTGGAAAATTAACGTATTTTTCAATATGTCAATATGTCGCAGTATACCCCGTAGTCAAATTCACCACATTGTTCATACATCTCTCAACAAATTCCATCAAGTTTGGCCATTTTGTATGTTTTTCATTACAATAGGAACGCAACAACCTTCCAATTTCTTTATTATATCGTTCAGTAATATTACCGGATGGAAAATACACAGAAATGTGTTTTATTTTGATTCCGAGTTCACCAAGCGTTTTATTCCATAAATCGCTCGTGAACTGTGTAGCATTATCACTCAGTATACATTCTGGTTTCTGGACGTTTGGTATATAATCGTTAACAATTCTATTAAGTATCGTCTTAGACGTGGCGCGGCGTAAAGCATACAATTTAACAAATTTCGAGAACGCATCTACAATAACCAAAATTTGTGTAACACCCCCTCTCCCTTGTGGTAATGGTCCAATCATGTCCAAGCATACGAGCTCTCCAGGTTTTTTTACAATAATGGGATTCAATAATCCCCTACTTTTGGGCGAACATTTTGCTTTTTGGCACAAATCGCAAGCGGCTACTACCTGTCTAACATTTTTTAACATTTTGGGCCAGTAAAAAAAATTACGCATATAAAAATACGTCTTTGTTTTTCCAAAATGGCCCAAGCTGATATGATGCGATAAAATGATATCTTGACGCTGATTATTCGGAACGCACAACTTAAATCCTCGGCAGCAATTTTCTCCCCTTTTGAATAATATTCCCTCGTGTACAACAAACCACTCCAAAATCTTACGATCCCTTTCTTGAAAGATATTTTTGTTCCCTTGAAAATTTTCAATCAATTCGATTCTCTTTCGAATCCACTCCTCCTTCCGTTGATCAGTTCGCAGAACCGCAAAATGTTTTTTCAACTCCAAGAAATCGTTTGATAATTTCAGCAAAGTAACATTAACATTATTTCCCCCTTCAGGAATCACCAATGTTTTATTGTTTACTGGAAAACGAGACAGCACATCGGCTACTACGTTTTCTGACCCCTTACAGTATTCAATACGGAAATCAAATTCCTGTATGAACAAGATCCATCGAGAAAGTATTGAGGAACGCAGTTTGCATGTCAATAAAAAACTAAGAGCCTTGTGATCCGTTAAAATCACTAAATCACGTCCCAGAATGAGGTTACGCCACTGCCGCAAACAGTGAATGACGGCTAGAGCTTCTTTCTCCGTCGTGGTATACCTCAATTGACTTCCCTTGAGAGTAGAACTTGTATAAGCTACCACCTGTTGCTCTCCCACTTCATCCATCTGATATAAACTACCCCCCAGCGCGTAGTCCGAGCTGTCACACTGAATGTAAAAAGTTTTATTCAAATCAGGATGAACCACCAAAACAGTCTTCAAATAAGCGTTTTTAATAGTACGCATAGCCTCGTTTTCCTCGGATCCCCATCGCCATTTTTGACCTTTCTTCAATAATTTCAAAAGAGGTACTGTGAGATCCGCGTAATTTTTGCAAAACCTCTGTTAATAATTGACAAGGCCTAAAAATCCTCTTAGTTCCCTCAAATTACGTGGAGTAGGAAACTTATCAATACACTCAATTCTCTTCTTATCGATTGAAATTCCATCAGCCGAAATTACGTGGCCTAAAAATGAAACTTCCCGACGAAGAAATTGAGATTTTCTAAGTTTTACCGTCAACCCCGTGCGATTGAGAGCAACGAATATTTTATCAAGATGTTCAAAATGACTTTGAATGGTATCAGAATGAACCAATAAATCATCGACATATATCGATGGAAAATCCCAAAATTCTTCCCCCAATACTTTATTCAAACACCTTATGAGGCTAGCCATAGCCGTACTTATTCCAAACGGAAGGCGCGCAAAAGTATATGTTTCGCTGTCATATATAAATCCAACATATTTAGTGTGGTCCATTTTTATTGGAATCTGCCAATAGGCCGCAGTTAAGTCGATTGTACTCAGAAATTGATTCTTTTTGAATTTTAATAGAAGATCGCTTGTATTTGGCGGATTTATAAAATCCTTTTTCAATTTTTGATTAAGGAACCGAGCATCCAAACATACCCTTACGGATTTATCTTTTTTTTTACACATACTAATGGTGAAACATATTCCGTTTTCTCTTTTTTTATTATACCCCATGATAACATCTCTGCAATTTGTGATGCCACTTCATTTCTATAAATGAATGGTATAGGATATGACGGTGCATTGAAAGCATTATAATCATTCAACTCCACCTCATGAACATAACAAGTCACCATTCCCGGACATTCCGAAAATACGTCACTATTTTTCTTCAGAATATTTAGCAATATTTGTTTCTGAGGCACATCAGCGCAGGCCTGACCTGCGGCTGTCTCGAATTCTGCATCTGTATATTTATGCTTAATATCAGATGATGCACTATTCTCTTCATTATTTTGATCAAAATGAGATATGTAACCATCTACTTTACCGTCTTTAAACAGATTTATATGCAAATTGGAGTTTAATTTATAAACAATTGTCGTGGAACGTAACTCTGTTCCATCTGAAAAATAAAGAAGTGATTTCTCGAAATCGATAAGTGCCTTACACTTAAAAAGCCAATTCGATCCCAGCAAAATATCGCAATTCAAATTAGGGACCACCAAACAAACTATATCCATATTACAACCCGCAATCGTGACCGGTAATAAAATTTGATTTTTGATGCGTTGAGTCTTACCACCAATAGCAACCGCTATAGATAGATTGGTCACAGGTAATATAGGAAGGTGCAGCAGTGCACATTTTAAACTGTCGAAAAAACCCTCGGAAACAGCACATATATCTGACCCGCTATCGAGTAGTGTTTCGAACTTTTGTTCCCCTATATGTACTGTAATAGTGGGTGAGATCATTTCGTTTTCTTCCGTTTCGCTATCTGAATCGGTCAACAGGTCTTCTGTGTCCTTATTGAACGAAGTTATGTAGCGTACGTTAGCATTTTGATTATAATTTGAAGAATTTTGAGTGAAGTTATCATTTTGATTTCTAGTGATAGGAGCGCCTGAATCCCGTGAAGATCCAATATTCGAATATCCCCTGCGAGAATTGTTAGTGCTATATCTAGTAGAAATTTGTGGATCATACCTCGATTCATTTTTATACGTTTCATCAATTTTTTGAAGATATTCTTCAACTTCTTCTATCTTAGAAAAACCATTCGTTATTATTCCCCGTTGTATTTCCGCAGGAAAATGTTTAGTAATCATACCTATCAAGTTTTCGTCCGATATTTTCTCATTAAAAAATGTGGACTGACGTACCAAATTTAAAAAATATTCCGATCTGTTGCCAGATTCGAATCTACTATAACATAAATCCAAGAACAAATCGCGTTGTTTTTCTAGGCTCCAAAATCTATCCTTGAAAGCTTTCTCAAAATCTTCATAAGTGACAAAACTATTTTCTTTAATCGACACCCAGTCTGCTGCCGTCCCTTTGAGACATGTTAGTGCTAGGCCCCTTTTACATTCATTTGGAACACCCGCTTCCCTTAATATATTATTCAGTTTATTCAAAAACATCATTGGGTGTGTTTTAGAATTTGGGTAAAAAGTCAAATTGCTACCCCCCAATTCCCTCCAATTTGTTAAATATAAACGATCATTATTATTTGTGCTTGCGATTGAACCTGAGACATTTTGTCGAGAAGACGAAGGAGTGGATGTTTCGTGCTCCACAGCCTTAGTTCGTCGGTCAATATTATCGACATTAAGAGCCAAATTTGATACAGTTTGTTGGAGCTCAGTCATCCCTAAAGTTAACTTTTGTAACATGTTTTCAAGATCTAAACTAACATCAATGTCACTACTATTATTTTTCTTGTTCTTTCGTGAACTCATTTTTGCGTAAAAAAAATCACTAGGAAGGTATACCAATATGAAATAATTCAAAAAATGTTTGACAGTAAACGAATACCGTTATCAGTTCAACAGTTCGAGTAAAAATAGGAATGCAGTTTTTTTTTTCAGCAAAAGTCACAACTGAACCGCTGTCAGTTCGCACCAAAATGAAATTGGAAAGTTCTCACCAATTTTCCCTCGACGAATTCATAAACATATCAATCTCTAAGATGTGGGTTTCTTTCTATTCATCATACTCTGCTCACTGGATTAGTCGCTCACAAAGTCTATCAAAACTGTCGCGTGCTTCTCAATGAATCGTCCTCGCCGGTTTGTGTAAGGCTTCGCAGGTGAATTCTTAAAGGAGGTATGCACTGCTTCCAGGACTCTCCGGTAACTCAGTACTAACAATTTCACCCCCAGCCGCTAGTTGGGCGCCATAAATGACTTGGATCAGTTGGCAAAGCACTGAGACTCTAAAATCCTTTCAGGAAGAGGGTTCTTCGGTAGGGTGAAAAATGAAAGCAATGATGCAACACTCCAGTTTCTCCAGATTTTCTATTGAAAAACCATTTACAAAATTCTCGTTGTCAGCTATCGTGGCTGTCCCCTTGACAGTTCTCCCACGATCGCCGTTACAATCATCGCCAGAGGCGTACTTACTTAAAAACAGGCCCAAACCACTACATCACCCCCCAACTTAAACAATACTTAACTATAAAAGGATATGTTTTGTTTGAGTTACCCAGACATCAGTACTCAATACTAATGGAAGCAAACAATAGAAGTGGCAGTAACTTACACCTATTAAAAATAAAAATTGTAACTTAAAAAAAAAAAATAATACTAACCGGAAGCCGAAATGTCCAACTCCTTCGGTACCTCCTTATAGGGTTTTAAATTGATGACATTTTGAGTAGATAACTCTTTACTACTCCCATCACCAATAACATAGGAATTGGGACCAGCCTTCCGCAGAATGTAAAAGGGACCCTCAAATAATAAGAAAAACTTCTTTATTGTTTTTTCCTCGGCTGAAGACTGGTAGTGAGTCCTAGCAAGAACCCTATCCCCGACTTCGAATTGTACTTACTTAAAAACAGGCCCAAACCACTACAAGTGTGTAAAAAATTACTTTACGCACAGGTGATTTTTTACGCACTTGTGTGAAAAAGTATTACTTTACGCACTGTCGTAGGAAAAATATACTTTTATAGTGTTTAGTGCGAAACTTGTTGTTTGCCTGTTATTAAAATATCAACATTTGGAGTAATTGAACTCATCTTCACTCTTAAGTCTTCTTCAACACTTATTCTGCTTCTATGTTTAAGTTTTATGTACCAGAGTTCAGAAAATCCACTCATAACAAACTGCATCAAAAATAGCAGAGCTTGCCGGAAGATCAAAGGGTACTCGGTTTTACGTCCGATCCAGAAGTTAATTAAAGGTTTCTTTAAAAAAAAAAATCTTTCATGGATCTATCTTCTGTGATCAGTTCAGTTCCAGTTCATTTGGTGAGGTTCCCGAAAACGGATTTCTGATCCAGTCCACTTTTGAATACTCTTCAGAGAAAGACTTCTTTCAACTTTTTTGAAGGCCTTCTAAGTGAACAATGATATCTAAAACCACATCTGGCATTGGTGGTATCTCATTTTCTTCAAAAAATTATGATAGAGTGGGAAATGCAGATAAATTCTTGTAGTTAACAAAACAGGACCAACTTTCTCTTGAAGGAGTTTATTTTGTCACTGGCTGTGAAGACTGTTGTGTTTGGCCCTTGAAGTCCCAAGTTCATTGCGTTGAGTTCGTCAAAAATGTCGGCTAGATAAGCCAATCTTGATAACCATTTTTCATCAGCAAAGAATTTTTTCATTTCATGATTTTTTTCAGTTAGAAATATAAATACTTTGTTCTCAGCTCAAATAGACGGTTTAAAATTTTCCCTTGAGATAACCACCTCACTTCTGATCTTGCCACCCATTTCTTCACACACCAAGAAGAATAATCTTGTGTTTAGAGCCCTAGCCTTTATGAAGTTAATAACTTTCACAGCGTCTGATAGAACGGTGTTAAGATTTTCCGGCATACCTTTGCAGCTAATGCTTCTCGATGGCTGACACAATGCGTACTTTTGTACGTTGCTCACATCACTCACGCGTACCACCTGAAACGTTCCCACGTACCACCAGTGGTACGCGTACCACCGGTTGGGAACCCCTGCTCTAGAGCGAAAACTTTGAAAAAACCTATTCT
Organism: Chrysolina oricalcia; assembly: GCA_944452925.2. Lineage (NCBI taxonomy): Eukaryota > Metazoa > Arthropoda > Insecta > Coleoptera > Chrysomelidae > Chrysolina > Chrysolina oricalcia. The sequence continues at coordinate 45,683,089 of OX101825.2, read as the reverse complement.
TCCATGATGGAAAGTAAAGCTTTCTAAGGAACTGCGGTGGAGTCATGGTTAGAGATTCTGCCTACCAATCTGGCTTCGATCTCGGTGTGAGTTCGATCTCGAGGTTCGGTATTTCTTTTTTTACGCAAGTCATTTCCCTTTTTTTTCTTTTTGTTAGAGATGTAAATTATGGGATATTTAAATAGCTTATACATTTGGGATTACTATTCAGTGTAAATTTTCTCATAGGTTATATGTGCCTATGTTAAATGAAGTGTCGATCGTTTTTATATTTAAGAGCTGCGTTTGTAGAAAACATCATGTGTGTATTTCGAGCACAAAGTGTCATTGCCGCTCTCCAAATATTACCGCGCTTCGCTTCGCGTCGCGCGGTCACTCTCTTTGTCGAGCGGCAATCAATCACTTTGCGCTCTAAATACACAAATAGCTATTTCCCGCCTTTATATTTTTTGTCTTCTATCAGCACTGGTCCAATAATCCAAACTTCATTTCAATCTGCACATTATTATACATTTAACATAATTATTTTTCATTTTCCAGGTTAGATGAGAACACTACTAGTAAAGTTACCTTCGTGAATTCGGAACAAGACTTGTGCAAATACCTGATACCAGACATCTTGCCAACTGATATTTAATTCTTTCAATACTTCACAACATATCGACATACATTGAAATTAATCACGCAGATAATATAATATTTGGAAATGGCAAATACCTACATCGATTGAACAACACATATTCTGAGATATTCACAGTATTCCTATAGTTTCCGATGGGGTTAGTGTGTATGGTGAATTTAGGTAATTATTTGGTGAAATTTTACCTCCGGCAAGATTGTCAAGTTATATGAGATTTGTTTCGTCTACCAGCTGTCAAAAAACATTCTCCTAAGGCAAATATCAAGAGAAGTTTTGTGAAAGACAGAATAGTACTAATATCTTGGCACTTGCATCAAGTGACATAATGCAGTAAGTTACAGCACTTTGTGTTGAATGAAACTTAATTAAGAGGCCATCAGCGCGATCATATTTGGGACGGTTTTTTTGTAAAAGAGTCGATAACTTAAAAACGGTTCGTCGTATCGATTCCAAACAAGGACAGGATTCTAGAGGACGTTCGATTCTAGGTACGTGCTGTAATAGAAATTGAAATTTCAATCCACTTTTTTACAAAAAAAATCTCAAAAATGTCCAAAAAATGCAGTTAATCTGAAGCAATTTTTTGGGTAGATGAACAAATAATTTCAGAGATCAACGTTTTACCTTTCTTTTGATACCAAATTTATTTCGATTGGATTAAGATTGCTTCAAATTTTAATGGAAGAAAAATTCCATTGCAGCTAGCTCGATTATCTGTTAACTGTGAAAAGCATCGTCAGGTTCAGCTACAGGACAGGCTTCTAGAGGACATTCGATTCTATGTACCTACGTCTGCGGCAGCACCTCACGATACTTTTCACAGATAATCGAGGTAGCTGCATGGTATTTCACTTCCATTAAAATTTTAAGCAATCTTTATCCAATCGAAATGAATTTGGCAACAAAAGAAAGGGAAAACGTTGATCTATGTATGAGCTGTACATAGAAATATATATTATATACTTATTCTAGAGTGCTAATCTCATATGTCAAAAGTGTTGTAAAAAGTACGGATTAGTCCACAATGCGCATGCGCTTCATTAGTGTTTTTTTTGACAGGCCCAGTTTTAGTAAAATATTATGGTACTGGTGAAGATTAACAAACGTTGTTGATTCTGAATCTCGGGGAATAAGGTATTGGAAAACTCAATGTACTTATACCTGCTATTTAGCCGATTTGAATACATCTTTTCACATATTTATGATCCCAAATCTTCAGCAAAGGCCATCAGAAAGTAGAGTACTGTTATTATTATTATTTATCGCTCTGAAGCGACTCATTGATTTTCGGTATCGCAATCACTTTTCTCAACTCGACAAAAAACTACGGAACCACCCCAAGTAGTCGGTGCGAATTTCAAGCAGGCACTAGATTGGAAATTAAATTGAAAGTACAAGAAACTATGAGAATTGATTTCAGTTAATATTATGAATAATTTAAACTCAAATTTGTATTTATAAAATTGGATGCGTCCATATTATAAGAAGCTCAAGGCTTATCATTTTATAGAACGATTCATGTCAAAATATGTAACTACATTTATTTTAAGTAAAATAATACTATTTCTACGATCATTTCTGGTTGTGTTACCTTAGTGCAATTTCCATAACGGGGGTTTATGAAAAAGTGAGACCAGAAGCATTTTTCTTATCATCAAAGAAAAGCACTTCCATATTGACATTAATTTTCTAATATTGAGTTTAGTACTTTTTGTAGGAAACAAGAACTAATTCAAGAATAGTCTGAACTCAATATAAGCGGTGTGGCTAATACTTGAAATTTGTTTGCAAAAAGTTTTATCACTCGCCATATGCTTACGCAGACACAGTATGTTGGTACGGCATTAGGTTTCAAATGATTCTATTGCCTTTTTTACATAAATCTTCATGAGAAAATTGTTGTTGTTGTTGCCACAAATTACAATTTTCTGACTCAAATGTTCCGCATTGGAGTCTCTTCCTGAAGACATTAACCAGAATCACGCCTTTTGTGTCAAGCTATAATAATAAGCTATTTTGTTTTGATATTTTGAACAAAGCATAGGTACATAGGTCATTATCTACCAAAAATAATTTATTACAGGTATTTTTCCTTCACTTCCACACTAAACAGTTCATTTATTATCTGTAGGAAGAAACGGTTTTATTAGAAAATATCTTAAAGGAGCAAAATTAATGCAAATTCACGAAATATGAAAGAACCAACGACAACAAATACTTCACAAAAAGACATGACAAAATCTGAAATTCTAAAAACCGCATCTGGTCTCTGTCAAGAGTGTCAGATCTTAGTGACAAGTCTTCATGTTGATGAAAAAGCACTGTTGCACGGTCATTATAATTAAACTAAGATAGGGTACATTATCGTATTAAATAAGTTTCGTTCGCGCCTAAAATTCGGAGGAATCTATCTCTAAAATGTTATTTTGCTTTAAAAAGTTCCTGAATACGCTGACAAATTTTTCACTTTCAAATGACATGGGTTTTATTGCATGATGACACAAAACTCTGAATTGGACCACCAAATGATTTTCAAACTTGGCAACGATCTACCCAAACTACACTGATGACGAGCATGCGCACAATCGCAAACGGCTCACATACGCGACATGTTTTTCGCCGAGAAAATTGGCGGGATTAGCATTCTAGAGTAAGTATATAATATATTTCTATGGAGCTGTAATGTTTTTTTGAAATTATTTGTTTATCTACCCAAAAAATTTTTTCAAACTAACTGCATTTTTGAGATTTTTCTTGTGAAAAAGTGGAGTGAACCCAGATAACATTGAAGGTTGACCCGCAATCGCTTCCCGGCATTTCATGTTCTGGTTAGGCACTTGAAAATAACGCTTATCTGGCATCTCGGTGTCCAGGCGGCCGCTAGCCGCCCGTGATACATTCTACCGGCATTTCAAAGTACCTCAGAAGTGCCTCAACGCCAACTAATTTCGGTGCATGATTAATGCAGGTCAACTATGTTTCAAACATTAATATTTCATCATTTGACTGTAATTCAAATTGCACTTCTGAAGCATATCAATTTACAGAATTCAGAACCCATACCATAATTATTACTTTTCAGGAGAAATAAAAGTCAAAAATATTACACCAGACATTCGATATCATGATCATGCTGTTCAAATGGAATCAAGCTTCAATAGGTCAGAATGTGACTCCTATATATAATTTTTGACGTGTATTTGTTTATTTTTCCTAAAATGCATTCTGGAAGACTCCTAAAAAAATCGATATTAAAAAAAAAACTGAAATTAACATATCGCATATTTATTAAAGCATAAAGCACTGTATCAAAATCATCATACTTATGCGGAGTTAGAATTAAACAAAACATTATTTCACACACATGAATTTTTGAAACTCACAATGAACCACTTCTATGTTGTTAGGTTAGGTTTGAACGTGAGTGGGCCCATATCAGGCCCTCCACTGCTGCCAATGGCCTATTGTGGCTATGTTGTACTAGAAAAAAGTTTCTGTGGCATTTGGGCGGAATGTAAGAATATCAGAATGAAAATTACCACATGACAAAAATTTCACTATGAAAAAATGTATTGGAATACACAGAAAAATGTCTGGTTAGATTTCAACAAATATTATTGTTAAATCAAATCAATCTTTATTCATTCAAAGACCCATCCGGGTGTAGAACTTGTCAAGAATACAGTTTTATAAATAGGAATAAATGTGTATAAATAAAATATAAGAGATAGCCGATTACGATGGCACAACAAAACAAAATACAATAATATGCAGAACATGTTGAAATTATTTTAAAAAGTCATCAATACTATAAAATAGATTTCTGTGCAAGAAATATTTCATGGAGTTACGAAATTTGAAGTGTGTAGTTTGATTTCTGTGTCCTTAGGTAATTTATTATATACTTTTATTCCGGTTGAGAGTGGTCCTTTTTATGTTATCTGTAGGTTATCACGATTTGGGTAAATGGACTGGTTATTTCTGGTTTGATAGGCATTCATGTCCGTATGCTTGGGACGGATACTTCTAATTTTGTGGATATAACAGGCAACTTCCATTATGTAAAGACAAGCCAAAGGTAAAATATTCAATTCTTCAAATAGATGTTTACAGGAGTGTCTGGGTGAAGTATTTTTCATAGTTCTTAAAGCCCTTTTCTGGATCAAAAATAAATACTGTGAATCAGTTGAGTTTCCCCATATTAGAATGCCATAAAAAAAATTGTTAAAATTGTTTTTTCCGTTAACCAGCTGTCGTCTCCTTACGAACGGCAGCCCTCAAAAGTCGAAACTTGTGCGAGCCAAGGAATAACGAGGTCTTACCTTTTTACGTGCGATTCCTAGCATAAAGTAACATAGACTGGATCTCGGCAAAGTAGAAATTTCTCAGACAATGAGTATCAACAACCTTCCGCAAACATCGAATCTGGTATATTTTTGTATTGATTCTATTTATCGCACTTGTTATATGTTCGTGCTAACTGAGATCATCCTGCATGGTTATTCCCTAAAATTTGGTAGTTGATTTGTTGGTAATAGTCAGTTCATCAAGTTTAATTAGGATAGGGTTATTCATAATTCTCTGTCTTGTATGAAAAACCAGGTATTCTGTTTTTTCGATATTGACAAACAATTTGTTTGCCGAGAACCATTCACCCAGTTTAGTAAGAGGATGGTTGCAGGCCAATTCATTTGATTCACTGCATTCTTGGGAGACTTGTTGATTTCAACTAAGTACCTACCTATAGTTGAAATTTTCAAAACAAAAACTTTTTATCATCTGCAATTTGCATTCATAACCAAAAAATGAACAAAATTGTTTGAATTTAAATTCACATACTTATATAATTATGACCAACTGAAATATAAAACTTTAATTATTTTCTGGATTCGTCCTTCTATCCCTTTCTCCGTCTCTATCCAATGCATTCCATAAAAATAATTTGGTAGTGTCTTCCACCTGTTGTTGAGTGGTATTTTCAGGTAAAAGGTTTTTCCTCACTGAAATCAAAACCAAAATATTCATGACCCATTTCCACAACAAAATATGGTTGAATAGTAAAATTAAGAAATTAAATCAGTTTCATACTGTTGATTAAACATACACACAGCTAAATATTTGTGAAATATGCGAGTATACAATGGCATTAGCTGTCTTTATAAGCTAACAAAAACATAAAAAAACATTCTTACCCAATATAAGTTTCATATTGGTCAATAAATAACTGAAGTTAAATTCATTATTTCTTCTTTTCCAATTATAACTGACAGCCAAGTCAGTTGTATTCTGTTTAAAATCATCCTTGAGGAGTCAACTGAATCTTTTCCGCCTTTAAAAAGTTACACTGAAATGAATAATACTAAAAATGATTTGGTAACAAATTCATATATTGTACAAAAAAAGTAGCAATTATGTTAATGATGATATGTTACCACGGAAACGAACTTCCAGTTGTCCAGATTGAGTTCTTGTTTTACAGGACATCTCCCCAAAAATTACACTCATTTCTATATTAGACTCAAACATTGTATGACGTCACCAATATTTTCAATTTTGGTGAGTAGGTTTAGCAGTAAACCTGACAAGCAAAATCAACTATTATAAACTAGGTATACTCGACTGAATTAGACAATTCACAACACAGGTATTTTCCAGTTCTAAAATCTCAATAGTGTGAAACTCTTGAATATTTCGTTTTCTCTTTTTACTACTCAATCGCCGGTAAATTTTTCTGAATAACATCTATTTATGAAACCATACTGTATTCAGAAATTAGGTAGATAACAATTTTTAGCATAATTATGCAGAAAACTATATACCTACCTATAACCTTTTCATATAATAGGTAGCTTGTGCCACAAATCAAGAAATTGGACAGTGAAATAAGATGTTTACTTCACCCAAAGATAAATAAATATATATTTTGATCATCACTCATAATTTCCAATAAATGCATACTTACGACATGTTTCATTAATGTGCGTTCAGTCACACAATTCCTTATTTCAACTAGTACGTTTTCTTGATTTGTAGAACTTTAATTTCGACAATATTTGATATACCTACTAGGAATTATATATAGCTGATGTAACTCACTACTCAAATTGTTTTACTCACAAATTTTTTAAAATCAAATGTGGAAAGGATAAACCGCACCAATAAAAATAAATATCCAATATGGCCACCTGCGGAATACTCGATACAGAACATTGGAAGACGTCAGAGCGCAGTCTCCAAAGATGCCGGCAATAGGGCACCTAGCCTTCAACGGATTGATACTCTCAAATCATTCGACTTCCGGCAGTGGTTGAGATCAGACGGCGGTCTTGTGTTGGAAGTCAGGTTAATGTGTGTGATGTCCGCAGTCTTAAAGACGTGCATTTGACAGATTATATAGAAGTGTTTTGTTAATTAAAAAGTGTAAAATATGGGATGCAGTATTGCCTAGAGCAAGACAACTGCATTCCCCTGATGAAACCTTGCTGTCTACGCCGGTTAAAGGCCGGATGGGAACGGATTTTCCGCAGCAGGGCTTGGTCAAATGCGCCTGTTTGAAGGAAGCAACGACCAACCAAATACAGAGAGAGAGAGATACTCTCAAATTTATACATGGGAAATAAAATTTGAAAGCGCTTGACAAGTATCTCACCACCAACTGCATAAACAAGATTGGATAGTGGTTTATAAAAGTCACTTCTGAAGTACTCTTGGAGCACTTCTTTCAAGTGCCGTAATTTCACATAGTCGGCCGTTACTTTTCAAGCAGATCGATGATATCTGGGAAATTTCTATTTCCATTACAGCACACACCTACAATCGAACGTTCTCTAGAATCCTGTCCATGTTTGAAATCGATATGACGAATTTTGAGTTATCAATTGACCCTTTTACCACAAAAATCGCCCCAAATATGATCGCGCTTATGGCCTGTTGAGACATTGATGTTGAATATTGTAATTTGATATAAGAAGCACTGAAGTCGATTACTTGCAGTTAAATACGATTAATATTGAAAGAAAAGTGTACCTAAACCTGTGTCATAATTTAAAGCGATTCCTATGTTCACGATCTCAGCTGTAATGGATCTGGATTTTCAATAATCGTTTCCTTTGTACATTATCTTTCAGTCATAAGAACAAACGTAAAATCTAATTATAGTAGGTTATGTGTATTTAACCGTCATTTCAATATAAAATGTAAATAGCTTAATTAATTTAAATTTTTTAACCAATCAATTGTTTTTCTTTTTGTTAATTGAATTCTTTGTAATATTTATTTTGTTTTTGCTTTTATGAACATACAATAAATAATTTTCGCGTTGATCGTTTATTATTTATTCCGTATTTCTGTAGTTGAATTATCAGTAGTAATACCACAAGTGAATGAATTTTCGCGATAAGTCTGTCGATTCATTTCTGAACAAAACTGAATTGCTTCGAGAAAACACCACGAGTCCGCAGGACGAGTGGGGTTTTCTCGATACAATTCAGTTGAGTTCAGAAATAAAAGACAGACTTATGAGATAAAATCACGAGTGGAATTTTATTAGACTATTTCACGAAGCATTAAAAGTATTATTATAAACATGAACAATCAATTCATCATAACCATAGTCAATCAACTATAATCACAAAAAATGTATTATAACTATCAATAATAGACGAGGAAAGTGTGTCGTCACAAATGTCATACTTGTCAAAAACTGATTCCAAACAAAGAATTTTAGGTGACATTCTCTGTTGATGATTTGCTGCTTTGCTCATTAGTTTGTGTTTGGTTGTTTGGATTTTGTTTTCTCAGGCAAAAGAAGTTGAAACACCTTAACGGAAACATTATCGGAGTTATCGGACAAGAGAGAGTTATCGGAAGCTTCCGTATACTGCAATGCAGTAATAAAAGACGACGTTATTTAAATACTGCATGACCGTATTTGTTTTGTAATATAAGTGTTATCGGTAATCATCTGGTTTTCCCTTATTTATTACTTACCTTATTTCTAACCTTTGTTGGAAGTTAGGAACAAGTCTTATATGTTGTATGGCAAATTGGTAATTATGTTGACTCTACTGCAAGCAGTTGTTTTTCTGGGTTTGAATTAAAATTGTTCTCTCAATAAAAACACATCATCATTATACGTAAACCGAAAACGTTTAACTCTTTCTTTTAGAATAAATATTTTTATTTACTTTATTTTACTTTATATCAAAACCTTGCATCGCCTTTCTTATCTCCAATTTATTAATACATTCAATTAAAAAAAGGACAAATATACAACAAAACAAATGGGGTAATCAGAAATATCAGGTATCAGATTATATTTTAATGACAGAAAATGTACAATCTGCGATGGGTGGTCACACGTTTAGACGGAATAATTAAAATAAGTGAAAAATAATACCAACTTAAAGCAGGCATAAATAAAGTCAGGCACTATCCTTAATAAGAGAAATATAAGGTAAGGTACATGAGCGCATGCGCAGATGTCAAAACAAGGGCGACTTTAATACTGCTCTTCCTAAAGTGCGCGTCCGATAACTCTCTAAGATCTAAATTCGTCGGAGGTTTGTTTGGAATCAGTTTTTGACACGAATGACATTTGTGACGTCATCACTTTCTTCGTCTATTTATTATATAGTTACGAAGCGATTCATTTTGACGTTTTCGCCTACAATTATTGTTATAGGTCCGAATACTCACCTTGTATATTAGTTACAAATGTTTTTGTTAAAATAAAAGAGAAATGACGTTGTTAGAACTTACTGTCAGGTTGACAATAAACAAAGCCTAATTATACTATTTGAAACAGAACGTAATATCATTTTCTCTAATAACGGTATAAACATGGCGCAGTCTGACTAATTGAAAATGGAGTTCAACAAACCAAAAGAACTTGATGTACACGGAAATATTGCGGAGAATTTCCGAATCTTCCAAGAAGAAATTCGCATATACATAACTGCCACTGAAACTAACAAAAAGTCAAGAGAAGTTCAAGTTGCTAGACTAAAGAACCTACTCGGATCTGATGCTTTGAAACTCTACAAATCTATATCCAAAATCCCGGAGGAGAATGAAACAATTTCGTCGATATTAGAAGTACTGGAAAAGTATTGTTTACCAAGAAAAAATGAAATTATGGACGTTTTCAAATTCTTTTCCCGTAAACAACAACTAGATGAACCGTTTGACAAATTTTTGGCAGATTTGAGGTTTCTTGTCAAACAATGTGAATTCGATTCTCAGGAAGATAAACTATTGAAAGCACAAATTGTCCTTGGTGTGTATTCCAAATCTGTTCAAGAACGATTATTACGAGATGATGTATCATTAATTAAAACTATAGATTATTGTAAGTCTGTTGAATTGACTGATGCTAACATGAAGTTAATTTTGGCGGATTCAGAGCCATCATCAAGCGTTGTCAAAACTGATCAAGCAAAGAGCTTCTCTAGAAGTGAAGACAAGAGAAATGTTGGAGGGTCTAGATCTTCAAGAATCTTCACCTGTTATAGATGCGGTAGAAATCATGGATTTAGGGACTCATGCCTGGCTATCGGGAAGATTTGTAAGCTTTGTCAAAAGCCCAATCATTTTGCAATTGTATGTAGAAATTTTCATAAAGGAACTCATAACTGTAATGAAATCAAGAACCAAGAATGTCAAGAATCCAACGAATCAGATTTTACTATAAATACTGTTTACCTTATCAATTCGTTGCAAGAAAAAAATATTTGGTATAAAAAAATGTTAGTACAAGGTGAGTTGATTGAATTCAAACTTGATTCTGGGAGTGAAGTAGATATTTTACCTTACAAATATGTTAAAATGATAGGTTTGCAGAATAACATGCAAAGTTGCACTATGAAATTGGAGGCTTATGGTGGATTTGCAATCGAACCTATGGGTATAGTGAGTGCTGAAGTAGAAACGTCAGTAAAATTTGATGTGGTGAATTTTGTAGTGGTAAGAGGTGATTCTCTTCCAATTTTAGGGTTAGAAACTTGCATAAAATTAAATTTAATCAAACGATTAGATTATGTACAATCTTTACAACGAAATACCAATGATAAAAACAAATTTTTTGTAGAATTCAAAGATTCATTCGAAGGCATAGGTTGTTTTCCTGATGAGTGTAAAATAAAATTGACATCTGATGCCATACCTTTTGCAAGTGCTGCACGAAGAATACCTTTTAAAATTAGAGCCAAATTTAAAGATACCATAGATTTATTATTGAGAAAAAATATAATAACTGCTGTTAATGAGCCAGTCGAATGGGTCTCCAACGTAGTAATCGTTGAAAAACCTAATGGATCATTACGAATATGTATTGATCCTGTTCAACTCAATAAATTCATTATCAGGGAAAGATATACAATTCCCACTATTGAGGAACTTGCGCTGAATCTTTCTCATAAAAAGTATTTTAGTGTACTAGATATAAAAGATGGTTTTTATCATATAAAGCTTGACGAAGATTCTAGTAAGTTATGTTCATTCAGTACTATTTTTGGTACCTACCGTTTTCTAAGATCTCCGTTCGGATTGTGTAATTTGCCGGAATTGTTTCATAAGCTTGTTTACAAATATTTTGGAGATATACCAGGTGTAACAGTATATTTTGATGACTTGTGCATTGCAAGTGAAACAAAACAAGAAAATGATATGATTATAAGAAAAGTTTTAGAAAGGGCCAGAGAGCTCAATATCAAGTTCAATTTTGACAAATTTCAATATTGTCTTAAACAGGTCAAATACTTAGGTATGGTATTTTGTGAGAATGGAATGCTTCCAGATCCAGATAAGATAAAAATAATAGATGAATTAAAAGCACCTGGAAATAAAAATGAATTACAGAAACTTCTAGGAATGATTAATTACTTAAGAGAATTTATACCAAATTTATCTCAAATAGTATATCCACTTAGGGATCTTTTAAAAAAAGATGTTATCTGGAAATGGAATAGAATTCATATGGAGACTTTAGAAAAAATCAAGAAAATTATCAGTAGTAACGAAGTACTGGCACCATTTGATCCCAATCAGCCCATTGTAATACAGTGTGATGCATCTAAAAATGCTATAGGCTGTTGTCTCCTTCAAAATAACAAACCTGTCTATTTTGCGTCCAGATCAATGAACACTGCTGAATGTGAGTATGCACAGGTGGAAAAAGAACTATTAGCTATAACTTTCTCTTGCAAAAAATTTCATAATTATGTATATGGTCATAAAGATGTTACCATTTATTCTGATCACATGCCCTTGACTTCAATAATCAATAAACCGCTGTATAAAATACTAAATAATAGAATAAGAAGACTGAAATTGAAACTTTTGATTTATGAATTCACACTGAAATATTTGCCTGGCAGTAAAATGTATATTGCTGATTATTTGTCACGTTGTGGGGTCACTACGAAAGAACCTTTGGATGAATCTATGAGAGATGTTATACATTGTGTTGGAAGCAGAGAAATCAAATTTTCTGAAGAGAAATTATTTGAATTCGCACAAGCAACTAAAAATGACGAAATTCTTAGAATTGTATCGGATTTTTGCAAGGAAGGGTGGCCAAAAAATTTTAATTCAGAAGGTGAATTGAACCATTACTTCAAAGTCAGAAATCAAGTTGAACTCGTTAATGACTTGCTTTATTATGAAAATAGGTTAATCGTTCCTAAAAAATTACGAAGATATATAATGAATTTGCTACATGAAACACATTTAGGTGTGACTAAAATTTGTGGTATAGTTAAACAATTTTTCTACTACCCCGGTATAAACTCTGACGTTAAAAATATGGTATCGTCTTGTATGATTTGTTCAAAATACCAAAAATCTAAAACACGGGATTGTCTCAAGAGTCATGAAATACCAAATATTCCTTTTTACAAAATTGCTGCTGATATAGCGGAATGGGCTGGTAATAGTTATTTGGTAATGATTGATTATTTTTCAAGATGGATAGAAGTTTTTAAATTACAAAATAAAACAAGCTCGAGTATAATTTCAAAATTTAAAGAAGTTTTTAGTAGATTCGGCATACCGAGAGAAGTGATAGCTGATAATATTCCCTTCAGCAGTTATGAAATGAAATCTTTTTCTAAGGAATGGAACTTTATCATCCAAAATATCAGTCCCCACCATCACCAGTCTAACGGGTTAGCTGAAAAAGCAGTAGGGATTGTGAAAAAAATGTTAAAAAAATCTCATGACTCAAAACAAGATATCAATTTGTTTTTGATGAATTACAGAAATGCACCAGTGGCGGGTCTCAGTTATTCTCCGACTCAATTATTACAAAGTAGAGTACTTAGATCGAAATTGCCACTTGATTCTGATAGGTTGAAACCCCAACTGGTACCAGAAGAACAATATAAGTTGATGCTAAATAATCAACAAGTCCAGCAGAAATATTATAACAAGAAGAGTAGAATAGAGTATGACTTTGAAATAAATGAAAAACTTTTATTACAAAATATATACACCAAATTATGGGAACCCGCTGTGATAATTGATAAATTAACAACTCCAAGAGCATACTTAGTTAGAGATAAAAATAATAATATTCTTCGTCGAAATTCAATTTATTTAAGAAAAATTCTCAGAAGAATTGAAAATGGGGAAAAAGTTAAACCTCGCCCCGATAACTCCAATTACGGTAAGCCCGGTGGTTCGGATGCAAATTCAACTACGAGTAAAACAGATCAAAAACATTTGGGGGTTACTAGATCTGGGAAAATATTCAAACCGATTTCGAGTTATTCTTGAAGGGGGAGATGTTATAGGTCCGAATACTCACCTTGTATATTAGTTACAAATGTTTTTGTTAAAATAAAAGAGAAATGACGTTGTTAGAACTTACTGTCAGGTTGACAATAAACAAAGCCTAATTATACTATTTGAAACAGAACGTAATATCATTTTCTCTAATAACGGTATAAACAATTATGATCTGTCAAAATGTCAAACTTTGCTTTGTCATCTATGGTTACATCGTTGAAAATACCAACGCTGACAGACCAATCAGAATTGAGAGGCAACTGGTGTTTTCGCGATAATACAAGTTGTCTTTGATTTGTGATTGGTCAGATTACGTGAATATCTTGAGAAGAGTGGAATAGTCAATAATAGTGTTCAAGGAGAGAAGGAACTATGAGGCGCCGTTTGGGTAAACATTATTTTTGCAAATATACAGTGTGTTTCACTTCTAATGGAAACACCCTCGTATCTTCCGTTATTTATGGGGTAGACCCATGTTTTCAAGATCGATAGATACACTAGAAATGAACTCTCTGCACAAAAAAGGTCATCCTACGTGTTATACACTGCACGCCAGCAGCGATGCAACCACCCATTTTTCCATCGATGCTGACGTGCAGTGTATTTCACGTAAGATGACCTCTTTCATCATCAATTTGGTTGAAGTATTGAGATCATTTTCAGATAATGGGGTCTAGAAAGGAAAGTGTTTTCTCAAATTTCGAATTTGAACAACGAGAATGGAACTCAACTTCACAGAGTTTTGACATAATTCGGTGTATTTTGCTTTTTCAATCTATCACTCTCCTTGAAATGATCTCCATAATAGTTATTTATGTAACAACTGTGTAACGTGGCTTTTTTTTGACGAATGTGAATATTGTCGCATGAGCCGAAGGCGAATGCGACAATCACATGAGTCAAAAAAAAAAAGCCTTTACACACGAATTACATACAATATTTTTTCTACTGCCGTACATAACTTTTCACTGAGATTAGAAATATAAAATTTACTCAACAAACTAGAGTAATTAATGTACATTTTACGAACATAAATTTATTTGACGATTAAATAGCTATTTATGATGCAAGTTCGTAAAGTAGGACTTTTTTGTATGAGCGTGAAGTACAAATAAGACCTTTACGAAAGTGTTTCATACAAAGTTTTTTCTACGACAGTTATTATATTGCCAAATTGCAGCAATTATATCATTAATTTCAATGTTTAATGATATGAATTGTCGTCGTATTATAAAATAAAGACTTCCGAGTTATATTTGACGTACTGTATTTTTCAAAAATGCATAAATGTATGAACAGTGTGTAAAAAATTACTTTACGCACAGTTGATTTTTTACGCACTTGTGCGAAAAAGCATTACTTTACGCACTGTCGTAGAAAAAATATATTTCACTCTTACATATCAAAATAACATTAACAAACAAAACAATGGTCAATAAATTAGATTTTTAGTTGTTAGTCGTTTGAAATATTAATATTGAAGGTGCAACTATTACAGCTTCCAAAATTTATGAATTGGCCTTTTCCATTACAGAGTTTAAAACATTTTGTGATCTTATTTCTGTAATATTGGTATCGAGCAGTTCTCCAAATTCTCTATTATCGTCTTCAACAGTAAAACTGTAGTTTCTAGAAACGCTATGTTTGGAAGTAGATGTCATACTGTCATCCATCAACAGTTTATTAGAAATTTTATTGTTTTGGGTAATTGTGCTATCCACATAGCCTTCTGCAACAGCCAACAGCAGATGACTTCCATCCTCCGTGTTTTTTTACAGTTAGAAGGTCACCTCCAGAATTTGCTAGCATAGTAGCTGAAGACCTAAAGCAGTGTCCTGTGAAAGCTGTTGGATTGGGCAAATTCAGATAGGTTGCTATAACATATGGCATTTTACCAAATGTATTTATCACCACAGGCTGTTTAGAACATTTACCATTTGCTTATTTTAAAAACAACCTATTACAATTTATATTTGATGGTCTTAGTGAGGTATATTTTTTTTATGAAAGATATTCAACTGAAGAATTATTAGGATTTAAAATCGTAATAATGCGTTCCATTCCATTTTTTGTTTCTGGTATTTTAATAATATACACTGTTTGTTTATCTTCTACATCGTTAATTGTCATTTTACATAATTCTTCTCGACGACAAGCTCCCGAAATTCCAATTATGAAACCAACCTAAAAAATAACATATTTCAGTGGTACAAATAGCTTAATTGAAGAGGAAAACATGAGAAAATATCCTGACGTTTGGAATGTAAAATTGTAATCAAAAGGAAATGGTTTTGTATCATTTTGCGTATGATGTGTTGCCTAACTAAGCCGGTGGCCTTTGAGGATCGGCGTAGTTACGCAACACTCCATACGAACACCATACATTGCAATAGCGTTACTCATAACATAAAAAATATTTAGATTTTATACATACTCAAGCGTTTACTTACTTTGATCAAGAGAAAATTTATTAAATGTTCTCTTTCAAAAATTTTAGATTTTTTTGCTTTATATCCTTTATTTTTTTGTTTGATAATACTACTAACTTGTTGAAGTTCGAAATATCAACGTTGTTTTTATATTTTAAGGTGCTTTTCAATATAGAATATATCGACCATAGTGTAGAAGGTTTGCAAGACTTTAATTCCTCAGCGAAATAGGCCAAAATGACGTTCTTCCTGCACCATTCTATAAATATATTATATTTATGTTCATAAATGTTTGCAGATATTTCTGGTAATAGGTTTTCACTGGCTTTTTGAGCACTGTTGAGTATATTTGGAGGAGTATTGTCAAATTCGCCTGATGAATTTGATCAGATAGGTACAAACAGATAAACTGCAATAAAATTTTTATGAAGAATTTTCAGCTAGGTATACAAACATTATTGACAAAAACTGGTTACCTTGTGTGATTAGATTAGATTTTAGATAATGTACTAAATAAACTTCATAAATCAATCCATAACAAATACTTTTGCTGTTTTCTGTGATACTAACACAATTTCAGATATTGATTGTCAGTTCTTCCAATTCTCGTAACCACACAGCCTACTTACTTTTTGAGCAAAATCGACATCCACGGTCTGTTTAAATTTAATTAAAGCAGTGACATTTGCAGAAAATTATGATCAAAATAAAAAAAATATGATAATTTGTTGCATACTAAACATAAGAAAAAATATTTTTAATCGTAGAAGAAGATATCATAAGTGGCAATTTAAATTAAAACCTTTTATTTGGTTGCTATACACAATTTGACATATTTTACTTTACTCGCTACGCTCGTACTACAAAATTTCATATACCTACGAGTGGGAAATGGGTCATTTCATGCTTATTGTACACTATACTTTTTCTACGACCATCTGAATCATTAACAAATCTGTAATATTTTTTATAATCCTTTTTATCATAAACTCTTCTGCCGTCATTTTTACATGGTTTAGATAATTTTTTCTTTCTTCACCCGTTGAATGAAACATCTATTTTTCTTGTACACGTACCTACCTACGTCGTGAAACAAATAACATTAAAATTTTTAAAATTTTGTCAACTTGGAAATAAAAAAAACTTTATGCAGAAAAAATCAAACACTAATCGATTTCATAAAATGAAAAAAAATGTGGCTGCGTGGATTTGAACCATCGCTTCCACCATCCAAAGTCCATGTGTCATCTGAATCAAAACTCGTCGTTACTAGAACACATAATAATTTGTTCAAATTAACTGCTATATAGAAAGTATCTGTCAACTATTCAAAAATATAGAATCCGATTGTAATCAATCTTTTTATTGAAATTATTCTGGTTTTATGAAAAGAAAATCATAGCTTTCTCAGAAGATATGCATTATCAGGAGCTTCTGATATACATTTATTAATTTGATTGTTAAATCATCCTCACTGTCGCTAATCATTTTTAATAACTTAATTTTTTCAATCGAATTTTGTAATTATCTACTGATGTGAAATGTCAAATTATTAGACAGATGTAAACAAACTTGATTCGATATTATTTATGTTCATAAAATTCGTTAATACTTACCTATAATTTCGGGGCGTGGCGCAGTGGTTAGAGCGTCCGACTCTGAGTCGAAACGTCCGGAGTTCTAACCCTGGTGGGGCTGGGATTTTTTAATTTAATTTAACCGATTAAATTATTAAAATCTCGTGGCTCGAGTAGGGTGAGTTCTGCACGATTCACTGTTGCGTTCCAATTAACAGCGTTGCTCCTAAGGTGGCGTATGGAGTTAGTAACAAGGCCTATATAAAGAACACATGGATAATGACCATAGCAGTCGATGCCAAAACACCAATGAAAAAAAAATACCTACATATAATGACATTCTAGTAGTTCATGAAAGTCGTAGAAAATGAAATATTTCGATACAGCTAGCCCGTGGGAAATGAAAATCGCTGTTACAACGTGGTAGGTTTCTTAATCGAACACACTATTGAAATGTTCATTTTTCTTAATGGTCGTAGAAAAAGTAATTTTTTACACACTGTTCATACATTTATGCGTTTTTGCAAAATATAGTATTTTGCGTCAAATATAACTCGGAAGTCTTCATTAGATATAATACGACGACAATTCATATCATTAAACATTAAAATTAATGATGTAATTGCTACAATTTGGCAATATAATAACTGTCGAAGAAAAAAACTTTGTATGAAACACTTTCGTAAAGGGCTTTTTTGTACTCGCGTGTTTGTTGAACTCGGCTGCGCCTCATTCAACAATATTCACGCTCATACAAAAAAGTCCTTCTTTACGAACTTGTATCATAAATAGCTATTTTTTCGTATATTCGTACACATTCCAGCAAAATGGAACACAAGATTATAATTTGCAACAAGCTCGATTTTTTTGCAAATATTTGGAAAGATCAAAGAACTCTGGTTCCAATTAAAATTTAAAAATCGTATTCAGTTCAGGGTCATTTCGGCCGCGGTTTTTTATTTGAGCTTCGGATTACAAACACTTGTAGCGCTGGGAGCATGAATAGTTAGTATATGTATGTAACCTAGATGGCGCTGTGATAGCGTCGTTCATTGTTTATGTTCACGAAATGGCCGAAATGGGGTATTTTGTGTTTATGTTATGTTCATTTTGAATTAGGAGTATTTTGGATAGTGCTGCTTGTGCATTATCATGGAAGCAAGATGCATATAACTCCTGGTGGAATTACTGTGAAATTGTCATCCAAAACTGTTGATGTACGGCCTGCTTGATTCATGACATTTTTATTGCGTCAAGAGAGTTTACTCAATTTTAACATAGATGGCAGGCAAATCATTACCGATCATGATGACTTGACATGTCGTTTTGACAAACGCATGCTGCGTCATCGACATAACCTCAAATTGAACCATGTCATGATTGTCATGTCGAAGTCGAGACTCACAAAAAAATGCTATACACTACCCTAACTTTTACGAATGACAGAAAAACACAAGAACAAATAAATAACAATAACCCAACAACTAATAAAAACGTCGCAAAACTACCGAACTGAGCGAAAAGTATTAAAAGAACAGAAAAATCACACGATAAATACCAATATGCAATGTAATTGACATATAACCTCAAAATAATGTTAACGTTCAAAAACTCAAAAAATTTATCTAGTAGGCACTTTGGATTGTTGGAAACTCCACTATATTCGACTTAAGCGTCATCCATTGACGAATGGAACAAACTCTATTGACGCAATTACAGGATCAAGAACTTTAGTTGAAACAAAAGCGAATCAGTAAACGCACCAGGAGTTATATGCATCTTGCATGGAAGTTTATGTTTATATGAAAAAGTGTTAGAAGTGTTGTTTTAGTGGATGTACTGATAATACAAAAAAGACAATTTGTTCTTGAGTAAACAAAGAAAATGTATATAAGTGCATATATCTTCGAAAATGGATTAGTATGTAGTGAAAAGATAGACATGGACTTTTGCGATATTTTTCATAAAAAACTAAATCAAATTTTGAAAACCAATATTTGCTTATTTTTTAATTCACTCAAAGTGAGAAATGAACCAAAAAAGTTAGGGACTACCAAACCCTTGCATAAACAGTTTTAGAGTATAGTACAACTTCCTCTTGAAGCTCAGGTGAAAGCTGATACCGAGAGTACCTATAGGCTGGGGTCAAAACGACTTTAAAGCGTTTAAAATAAGAAATAAAGTAACAGGCAAGGACCAGGTGGGAAATGTTGAGGTTCCAACTTCATGAAAAAAAAATTAAACACGAAAACACTCAAAATGGTGAAATGGGGATGCAGTTTAGGGGTTGAAAACGGTTTTTTGCGATTTGCGGCGAAACGTGACATCTTAGCGGGAAATGTTTGATGAAGAAGTTGTAGATAATGAAGAAAAAAAAACTTTTGTATTCAACATTTTTCGATATAACCTCAAATTAACCGTCAAAATGGCAAAAAACCGATTTTTCAGTATTCAATTCTTTTCTCGCGTACAAATGATTTAATTTACATGAAAATTTGTAAGCATATGTCTTTCTTAAGCACGATTTTTTTGCAAATGATAAGACGACTAGTCTTTGAGTTATGGACACTTTTCGAAAAAAATATCCTTATCTTCCACGAACAATTGTTATTGTGTTTTTTTTGTATTTCGAAGGTCTGTAAGTGATCATTTCAATTGTTGAAATGTCTTCTTTCAAATGTTCTATGTAACTTGGTGGGTTATTGATCATTAAACCGCTTAAAATTGAGAAAAACCGACAAGTCTCTCTGAATCATAATTTTCTCAATATTTTCAATAGTTATGAAAGAGAATAAAAATGATATTGATGAATTAATTTTGTGGCGTTATTATGTATTCAAATATTTTATTATAAAGAATTTGATATAAACTACTTTTTGTTATAAAAATAATGATGAAAGTCGAAAATCATTGAAAATATTGAGAGACTTAATTTTTATCTCAATTCTAAGCGGTTTAACAATCAATAAACCACTGTCACATACATAGACCATTTGAAAGTAGACATTTCAGCAATCAAAGTGATCACTTATAGACCTTGGAAATAAAAAAAAAATTACCAGAACAATTGTTCGTGGAAGATAATGGTATTTTTTAGAAAATTTTACATAATTCGAGAACTAGTCGTCTTCTGAATTGCGGAAAAATCATGCTCATTCGACACCAAAGAAGACAATTTTCATGTAAATTGAATAATTTATACTCGATAAAAAAATGAAATACTGAAAAATCAATGATTAAAATCAGGGTTTTTTGAAGAAACCTCTGCATTGAAATTACGACAAATATTCATGTTTGTAACTAATCACGCTAGATGACACTCGTGTTTGGGTCCAATACCTTTTCCACAGGCATTGACTATCTTACTTCTATATGCTTCTATCTAACAATGCTAAGGATGATTTCTTGTTGTAGTCAGGTGAAGTACCAACCCATTACAGAAATATGTAACCGACTGACTTCATGTCAGTGGCCTAATACGATTCATCGCTTACAGGTATTCAGTTTCGCATCTAAACTTGTTTCTGTAATCTGTGTCCGTGTTCCGTTTAGGCCCAATTGTACAGTCATGGTTTAAGCCCAGGTTCAACTGAACTAAGCTCAGAGAAGAAGCGGGTTCAGAAATATTTTTTCCGTTGTACACTCCATATTTGAACTCGGGTTTACTAAACGACGTTCAAGAAACATAGGCGTTCTCGATTGGCGATCGCTTCTGGTAACGGTTGACGTTAAAATGACAGAATTTTTGACAGCGGTTCAGTTTCTGGTTCAAATAGTGACGTCATGGTGAACATCGAAACGAATGGATAGGTTAGTCGGTTGCGGTTAACATAATTCATCATAACCTATTTAATACTCAAACATTTGTTATATATTCATTTTTCAAGAGGAAATGAGTCTTTTGTATCGTAATTACACTCTTTCTCTAGAATTACTTGGTTGGGCTCTAAAAGAAGAAAAAGTGTTGGAGTGATTAAAGTTTCCTTATGTCCCATAGAGATCCCATGCAAATACATACAGATCTTGTGAAATAATCAAGTGCAGAAGCAGAACCTACTTATTCATCATCTGAGAACACATAACAGGTGATAATCAACTGTATTGTCGAAACTGCACCAAAACAGCACAACCATGAAGTAACGAGTATTAATTCAAGCACCTTAAAATCTGATCAGAACTTTGGTGCTCTTCAACTATGACTGATAAGCATCTCAAAGATGTATTATTAAACTATTTCAATGTATCAAGCTGGAAGAACAGCCCAATTCTGGTCACTACTACACCTCAGCCGAAGACAGAACAGACTGGTGTATGAATTTGATGATAGTTGCCTTTGGAAATCCCATACATCCTATCCTATTTTACAGTAGAGCAGATTTTCTCAATTCTCCGGACATCTTTAGAAGTTTTCAACCAATGTACATTCCAACTCTTCAGATGATGTGTGTTGCAGGTTTTTCCGGGTTTTCGTACAGCTGTGAAAGCGAATGCTCCACGGGAATTTATTTAAGCTGGCCCAGAGCACCAACTATAATTATCTTCTTATTTTTTAATTTGTTATTGTTGCAAAGTAATAAATATTTTTCACATAATAGCAGACTTTCGATACTGTCTAAATAAGAAATAATGGCAGTATTGGGGAATGACCCCAGTTTAAGATTGCATAGGATAAATTAGAATTAAAGTATTTATGATAAGTATATGACACTAAGGTAAACACGATTAAATTTCCACAGATTTATTGTCTTCGCGACATGTTTCGATACACTGTATCTTTTTCAAGCGAATGTAATACATTCGCTTGAAAAAGATACAGTGTATCGAAACATGTCGCGAAGACAATAAATCTGTGGAAATTTAATCGTGTTTACCTTAGTGTCATATACTATGAATTTCCATCAAGTAAAGGCCACGTCAATCCAATATTTATGATAAGCCGACAGTAGGGTGTCCCTGGATACATTTTTTGAAAGACTTCTTATTAGGAAAGTTATTTTAGACAGCTTGGAGCTTAGATGATTGATGTGAACGTTTCATGTCAACCCTGGATCCAAGTAGACCCCCAAAAATTTAACCGATGCCTGACTTTCCAGGTTTGATGAAGAAGTTTGCAAAGTAAAGTTCATATTATGTGTCTTGTCGGCATTTAAACTCAATTTGTTAGCCAAAAACCAATTCTTAGTCTGGTCGTCTTTATTTTGGGTCCACTGAAGTATTGGGTCTGAGGGGTGGTAACGCATTAATGTAGTGGTATCGTCTGCAAACAAGATTATAAGGAGAGTGATGACATTGGTGAAGTTAGGCAGGTCATTTATGTAAGTGAGGAACAGCAGAGGACCCAGCACAGAGCCCTGAGGAACTCCATGCTGAATCCTCTGTTTTTTAGATTCCACATTATTGAAAAAAACAAATTGCTCCCTCTCCTCCAGAGGTAAGACTTGACAAGAGCTACACTGCTTCGATGAATATTGTAGTGAATTAGTTTTTTATGAAGGATTTCGAAAGAAATACAATCGAACGCTTTTGTCAAGTCAAGGAAGGTAGCATAAGTGTTCTGTTTATTATCAAGGCCTTCAGCTACAAACTCAGTTACTATTACTTCTACTGCTTCCACAAAATCTTCATCATCTGTTAGTTCCAGAAGAATATCAACTAGCTGTTGATCCAATTATTTTATTATTTCAGCACACAACGATGAGAACAAAAATAACTATCAATTAAAAAAGATAAAACTTTGCAGTTTTAGTTTACAACATTGAACAATTAGACATGCTACCTTCTCAGACTTGAGAGGTTGAAGGTTTGACGCAGCAAACCTCTGTTTAAGCTACTACCAAAATCCGCAGCTCAAGAAAATGAAAAATGACAGCCACTGAACCAAGCTCAACACTGAACCTGCTCTGTACAACTGAAATTGAAATTTGAACTAAGCTTAACGCTGAGCTAAGCTTAAACTTGGACTGTACAATTGGGCCTTAGTGTGCATCGGTGGGGATATTTTGTGAACGTGGCAAAACTGGCAAATGTTCTAAAGATTCTAGAATGAATAGAATGGAATGGATGATTCCAGTACCCCTGTTCAGTGTTGCCACAAATGATTTTCTGGTGGAAACCTCTGACATTGTTTAGACCTTTTCTGATATTGTTCAGGGTTGAAACGGATACAGATTTCACTTATAAAGAATCACGAGTGTTCCCGGATACATAAGCTGCTTTCCATTTAACGTAAGGAGCTCCTCAGAGCTACACAGAGCGTATGACCATGCGTTCCATTTAGTGGGGCTTCAAGCACCGATTGACATTCCTCTTGCCCCTCGAGCACCACCCGTTTTATTTGTGCATGAAGCACAAGTAGACAAAAGTCAAAACGCGAATACACAGTTTTTTGGCAAAAAAGTCAGTGATAACGTAATTTCCGATCTCAGGGGCTTGAAGCCCTGAGGCTTAACACTCCTAAATGGAAAACGCCTATAAATCGAAGTAACATTGATGAAATAGACAAAATTAAAATATCCTAGGGAATTTCATCTGTCATGTTGAAAAACGTACTAGCGTGAAATTCCCTAGAATATTTTATTTTTGACAATATCATCATTAGTACTTTGATTCGCATATCCGGGAACATCCAGGAATCTTTCTAATTAAAAATTGTATCAATTCCAACCCTGAACTAAGTCAGAAAGGCCTGGAAAATGTCAGAGGTTTCCACCAGAAAATCATTTGTGGCAACACTGTACAGGGGTACTGGAATCGTCCATTGAACATTGAAGATGCAGATTGCAGATCAAAGGTGTTTGTTAACGCAGTGACGAAGTTGGTCGTGTTCATAGAAATATGATGGTTTCTAGTATTCTAGTAATACCTAATTGCTGGATTTCTGCATGGTGTGTTGCTGTTTTGATTTTTGAATATCGTCGATCATCGACATGGAGGTTGGTAATTGATTTTAATTAATACTTTTCATTGACCTTGGACTTTGTCTAGTCACATATATTTTTCTGAGGATGTAATTGAAAAAACTACAGAAAATATTTTCATTTTGTCACGTATGCAAAATCCCAGTGCAAATAATGAACAAACTATTATTCTTGATATAATAAAACTACACTAGTAGGTTATATAAATGCTCATTGCATACATGGCACCTACATTGTCTTTTATCACAGGAACCACAGAATTATGATGCTTGGAATGAAGTTGATTTAATAATGCAGAAAATTTATCATGTCCATAATCAGAAAGATAAGAGGACAGTTTTGTGCAAATATACTTTTCTAATACTTTTCATGTTGTGATAAAACAGTTTATTGACCTTTAGAACAGCAATATTGCATCAATCATCCTGTCATTGGGCATTACTTTCACATATTTTAATGCCTTGGTCTAAGTGTGGATTCATGCAGCACCAATTAACAATTATCAAGTAACAATTATCAATTAACAATTAGCAAGTACAAGTTGAACTTCTTGTTTTACAATGAATGCATTCATGCAGACAATTAACAATTATCAATTAACAAGTAACAAGTGGAAGTTGGCCAACTTTTATCTTTTTACTCTAATTGAACAATATTTTCTTCTAGTGCGCAACTAGTACGCAGGTGAACGCGGATTGGTCAGTATAATGACGAAAATGAATCTCTTTCAAATATTTGTGGGGCAGTTTGTATCATTGTGTTGTGTTTTCGGTTTTCGTTCAAATCGAAATGGAAATTGATGATGCTATTTTGGCTGATTTTGTACGGCAATTTCCCAAATTGTATATGATAAGGGCATAATTACGATCATCAAAGATAAAAATATCAGAGATAATGCTTAATGCTAGAAACAATAGCAGGGACCCTCTCAGTGTTGATAGTTTGTATTCACATTGCAATATTTGGTCTTGCAGGCCATACATTTGATGTTGTCATTCGGGGTATAAAAAAAACGCCACATGCATATGGTCATGCAAAATGCAATCCCACTGATATCATGAGATTGTCAAACATTCTTTTCTCCGCCTACTTAGTGACCATCATGAGTACACAAAACTGATCATTTATTTTCGAAGAACAAATAGAATCTGAATTTTTAAACAGCATCCACGAAAAAGTTAGGTTAACTTGGTAATTGTTAATTTGGGTGCATGAATGCTATATTTTCAATACTTGTTAATTGATAATTGTTAATTGATAATTGCTACTTGATAATTGTTACTTGGTGCTGCATGAATCCACACTAAATTAGTTCAATTTGTATGTAATATTGTTAACCTCTGTGAAGTTGGCAGTTAATTTTCTGCAGTAACTTTCGATCCAGCAGTAACACCACCAGTGGCGTTGGTAAAGTACTATGAAAAAACCATTTCATAAAAATAAGTTTTCATTAAATGAGCGTCCTGTATCAATTTCATCCACTTGCAAATGGTATGAAGGGTTGAAATCAACCCTCCCATAGAAATTAAATGGACTAATGTCTTAAAAAAACCCTGCTATTTTGACACACGTTTGTATTTAGTAAATGAACGCCCCGAATGAATTTCATCCACTTGCAAAGGGGATACAGGGTTGAATCAACCCTCTGAGGGAAATAAAATGAAACGTCTTCAGAAAAAACCTGCCAACTTGAAATTCACAGGACAAGTCTGTATACAAGGAATGAACTCTCCATATCATTCTCTTAATTTCTTGGGTCGAAACAACTGTGAATTTCAAGTTGGCAGGTTTTTTCTGAAGTCGTTTATCCAATTTATTTCTGCCAGGGGTTGATTTCAAGTGGATAAAATTGATATGGGACATTCAGTGGGGAGTGGGGGAAGTGGGGAATTCTTCAGCAAACACTTTCCTTACTGAATCATGTGACTTATAGTTAAAGTATTTCCAGAGCTTTAATGAAAGTTACCACAACTTTGCTTTCAGCATTTGCGTTAATGATTAATAACATGTTTAGAGGCATTCCGAGGTTATTCGACTTGAATGTTACATCACAAAAGATAATGTCAGGATATGCTACAAATGAACGTTTCCATCTTTAAAATAAATTGTGTTTCATGCCTACGATAGTAATTTCCTGATCACACAATCATGATTACTATGATGAGTGTGTTCTCCAAACTCAACAAATATATTGAAGTAGAGTTCTGGGAAAAAAAAAACTTTGTTTGAACTAAGACAAAACTGTACTTTATTTAATAAGTCAATAATTTGTAACAAAAACAATTTCTTTAAATACCAAAAACACAGTAAGATGCTAGGGCTAACCATTGATTGCAATGATTTCAATTGGTCTAAACATATTGAATATCTCTGTACCAAATTGGCTAGGATGGTATATACTCTGAAAGTTACCTCAAGACAACGCAGTAGATCTGTATCACGTAAACTATATTTGACCTCGGTCGATGGCCTATTGGGTGACCCAATAAAGTACACTAATTATTATTATTATTATTATTTTGAAGATAAACATCTTGACACTTACATCAGTATAAAGGGTGTTTATTAATTACTTGTACAAGCTTCAAAGAGTAAATCTTTGACTAATTTTAAGACAAAAAGTTCATATGAACATACAGATACAGGGTGCTGAAGTTGAAATTTTATTTAATTTATTTTTGCACAAAATTTGGTGACTGGGGTTGTTTTGAAGTGAGTAATACAATAAATAAATTAGTAATAATTTTTATGTAGCACTTAGAGGACATTTCGTAAGCTATCATTATTAGTATTAACAATACTAGGGCTGTAATCTTGGAAAATGATTTTACAGATCACCACCCCATTTTGCTCAACCTCCAGTTAGAAACATCTTCTGTCAATAAAAATGAATTTAACACTTTCAAAACATTAAATTATCAAAATATAATAAGAAAATTGGATGCTGAGAGATGGGAGGATGTTCTGCGAGAAAATAATGTAGAAATATGCACAACTATGTTTATAAACAAATTAAAAAATATAATAAAAGAAGAAACAATTAGCCTTGTATCACTGGTGGGCTCTTGATATCAATTAGATATAGAAACAGCCTTGAAAAGAATTGTACCCTAAACCCTCACAACCCCATTATTTTGAATAGGTATCAAGAATATAGAAAAATGCTAAGTAAACTAATAAAAAACACTAAGTATGCTTATTACAAATCTATGACCCAAAAAAACATAAATGACCCAAAAAAACTATGGAAAGTGATCAGAGAGGCCACCAATGACCAGGTCTGTAAGTCAGAAATAAAATGCATTACTAACCAAAAAAATATTGAAATAACTGACAAAAAGCGGATGGCAAATCAGTTCAAATCATACTTTTGTAACATTGGAAAACATTTGGCAAATAAGATTACTAGATACACACAAAATAGGGCTATGAAGGAAAAAAGAAGTACTAACTCTTTCTTTTTGAGTCCTGTGTCAAGCGAAGACATAATTAGAGAAATGGGAGAAATGCTATTTCATCAAACATAATTAAAAAATACAAAGATAATCTCAGTATTCCACTAAAACATATAACAAATCAGATTTTTAGCCCAGGTATTTTTCCCAATATATTAAAAATCACTACAATCATATCTTTACACAAACAAGGTGATAAAAAATCAATGAACAATTATAGACCAATTGCATTAACAAGCACCATAAGTAAAATTATTGAAAAATACCTCAAAAGCAAATTAATCACTTTTTTGGGAAAACACCACCTACTTAAAGCAAACCAATTTGCTTTTAGGAGAAACTCAAATACAGATAAGGCGCTAATAAAGGTAACTGAAGGGATACTAAAAAACTTAGACAGGGGAAAAAAGTAATGGGCATCTTTCTAGATCTCAAGAAAGCCTTTGACACTGTGGAACACCAAACTTTATTAAAACGTTTAGAAAATACTGGAATCAGAGGAATCCCAAATAACCTTATCAGGTCATACCATACCTCACTAATCGTAACCAAACCACATTGGTGTTTGGGCAAGAAAGTGATGCATTACAAATAAATTTTGGTGTTCCACAGGGTACAGTTCTCTCAACCTTGCTGTTCAATATCTACATCAATGACATAATGGACCTAATTGACGATGAAAATATCAAAATCTACTGCTTCGCAGACGATACTAGTGTCTTAATAAGTGAAGAGACCTGGGAAGCTACCAAAGTAAAAGCAGAAAACACTCTACAGAAATTAAAAAACTGGTTAGATGATAGCTTACTCTCGCTAAATGTGGAAAAAAGAAACTTTGTGGCATTTTCACTATCCGCACGAAAATTACCAAACTTGGAATCCGACAAAATTCATGAATCAAAATGCAACCGGAATCAGCAATGTAAATGTGGTATGACCATAAAAAGAAAAACCAGTTTAAAATATCTGGGAGTTATTTTAGATGAAAAGCTCACTTGGAAAGAGCACGTGGAGTATGTAACAACTAAATTCAGCAAACTAATTTATAAATTCTATGAACTAAGGAATATGGTACCATTCAAAACTCTAAAAACAATATATCTAGCTTTAGCAGAGTCACTGTTAAACTATGGATTGGTGGTGTGGGGAGCTGCAGGCTCAACAATCTTAACAAAATTACAGGTATCCCAAAAATGGATCATAAAAATTATGCTTTTCAAAAAGAGAAGATATCCTAGTGATAGGGTATGTAATGAAAGAACAACTTCATTTGAAATCAGTCATAAGATTCATGATAAAAAATAACGACTACAAAGTAAATTTAAAACATTGCCAAAATACAAGAAATGCCACTAGAGGTATGGTTGAGCTACAAAACCCTAAACACAAATCATGTCAAAAGCACATTTACTGTGTAGGCCCAAAAATGTACAATGACTTACCTGGCCGTTTTAAGCTAAAGGATTATTACAGAATTAAAAAAACAACAGAATGGATTGTCGGAAGCGAGTATAAAATAAGCTATGTAATATAATGGCATACAAGAAAGGAAATCAAACTACAAAGTAATGCAACGATAGAAATAATTCTATTAATTTATTGATAATATGATAATAATTTTATAAGCTGGCATAATGTGATACAATGCAATTACTTGATAACTAACATAACAAAACCTCATAAGTACCTGAAAAATAGATTAATGAGTGCACACACAGTATTATAAATACCATTGTGCACTTAAAACCTTAGCAGTACTGTGATGATAGCTTATTAAGATTAGGTTTATAAGAGTGAAGTAAAAATTACTATATTTATCGATAACCTAAGTGAGTATTATTGTATTTAGAGATTCTAGAATTAATTGTAAATTGTATTCCTAAGTATCACCATATAAGTCTGCATTCGATACGAGTATTCATCTCGTCAGCGTACATTATAAATACGATTTTCTAGTTTCTCATTTTGCATTTTCCACTATTTTCCTGTTGAAAATAATAGCCCAGCTACATCGCCAGTGACGAGCAGTGTATGCTAATTTCTCCAAATCTGAAATGAAATACAACTGTTTTTCAGTGAAATCCTGCCCAGAAATCGATAGAATTCCGTTTTTGGGTCACAATCTAGAAAACGAAAAAAATCAGATATTGATACGGCCATATCTTGAAAACTGTCCATTTTTGTAGTCTGTAGCAATAGACACTTGATCAGTGTGCATCGAAATCCACATCATATCAAATATTCAGACATTTTCACGGATCCGTTTTCCTTAACGGTTCTATTAGCGATTAGAAATGATTATTGGGTATGTATTCCCTTGTTTCTATTGATATTTGACACGAGTATTTATGTCGTCAGCCTACATTATTAACGATTTTCTATATGCTCATTTTGCATTTACCACAATTTATTTGACGACTAGGAAACTATTTAAAAAAATAAATATCTCAGATTCAGTTCCTATAGTGTGTATCGAATATATGTGACTCTGTGATACCGTGAGCAAAGCAGAAGTTTTTGATTCTACAAAAACTGGACTATAGAAATTGAAAATAACAGTCTAGTTACATCGTCAGTGACGAGCAGTGTATAATAATTTCTTCAAATGGCAGTATCTAAAACGAAGAAATAATTATTGTTCAATCGATTCCTGCAGTAAAATCATTGAAACTCGGTGTTTCCTAAGTATGAGAGTGAACTGATTATGTGTCAAAATCCAAAAAATGCAAAAAAATTACATTGATAGAGCCATATCTCGAAAACTGTCTATTTTTGGAGTTTTTGGCAATGGACATATTTGATCAGTGCATCCAGATCTACACCATACCAAAAATTCGGACAAATTCACGGAAAGCCATTTTCCATAAGAAACGTGCGTGGTCCTTTATTTTAATTTGACCTAACTTTTTTGACAGTAAACTTTTGGGGGTTTTTAAATTTGAATTTTATTCCTACACCTTTTCTCAACATAAAAGGTATACCCGCTCAACAACGCTAGCGGCAAGCATTTTTGAGAAATTTGCAAATTTCTACTTCGATGTAGGTTATGGGGTCAAAGTTGCTCAGAACTTCACAAAAACTGGGTACGTGCTAGATCTCGCTAAAACGAATAACTTTTTTTTTTCATCAAGATTCTTAAAAAATTTATTCGTTCTCAAAAAACATTTTTCAACATCTTGTATCTTAAGAATGAAACATTTCTCGTACATCTTCGTAGAAAAAAAGTTGTTTACTTTAGAAAGATCTATCACATACTCAGTTTTTGTAAAGTTCTGAGCACCTTCATCTGGCAGAAGATTCAAATATAAAAAACCCCAAAAGTTTACTGTCCGAAAAGTTAGGGCAAATTAAAATAAATAATGATACGAAGCGCCCTCTAAGTGCTACATAAAAATCAGTACCAAATTTAAAGAAGACCCGTTCACCAAATTTTGTCCAAAAAAATTATTTTTTGCAAAAGTTATTAAAAATAATAATTTCAACTTCAACTTCAACTCATGTATATATGAACTTTTCATTCTGAAATTGGTTAAAAGATCCACCCTTTGAAGTTTGTACCAGTACTTACTAAGCACCCTGTATATCTTAGAGATAGCCTACTTTGTTTTCAAGAATAAATCTGCTTGTGACATGACTTGTCAAAACCATCAGTATGTTACTAGACATAAAAATGTATTACTACCAAACAAACATGTTTCTAGACTATACCAGAAGGGCCTTTTCTAATGGTCGTAAATTTTTTAATTATCTACCATCACTTAGAAAGGACATACGGACATTCCGAAAGTTCAAAAACGAACTGAAGTCATTATTATTAGTGAAGTCTCTGTCAATTTTCATATACATTCATTTATAGCTTAATCTATAATTATATCCTGACAAATCTCGAAATTTAAATTCTAATACAACCTGTTTCTCCAATTCATATAATCCCCCAAAGATGACACTGCATAAATCATAAACAAGTTTCGTGGCAGCACAAATAGAAAAACACATGGAAAAACAAATAGACGAGGAAAGTGATGACGTCACAAATGTCATTCTTGTCAAAAACTGATTCCAAACAAACTTCCCTGGAATTTTAATCAGCCTGTCCAATAACTCCGATATTGTTTCCGTAAAGGTTTTTAAACTTCTTTTGCCTGAGAAAACAAAATCCAAACAACCAAACACAAACTAATAAGCAAAGCAGCAAATCATCAACAGAGAATGTCATTTAAAATTCTTTGTTTGGAATCAGTTTTTGACATGTATGACATTAGTGACGACACACTTTCCTCGTCTATTGAAAGAAAAAGGGAAACAACATGAAGCAAGTCAGACTAAGTTGTATCCCCACTATTGAGCTGGCCAAATGCACCATTAGGAAGCAAGGGCCAAAACCATAGAGAGAGAGAGAAGTTATTTGATAGCTGACAAGTAACTCTCCCTCTTCTCTCTCTTTTGTTTTGTGCTCTGCAACGAAATGCGTGAACCGTGAAATGACTGAAATGGTTGATGCATTCGTCAGTTATTTTTCGAATGTTTTTAAATATTGTTAATCTAAGTGAATCCTTAGAAATAATGTACTTTTTTAATCTTTTACTGCAGTTGTCTCTGCTGAGATAACATGCTGTGCATACAGTGTTTTAATATGTTCGTATTTCGTCATCTTTTAAAAAAAAAAACTTGTGTCTACAAAATGACTAAGGAAAAAGCATTAGCTATTTTCTTCAAGCTATTCTCACGTTAGTAAGTTGTTTTTCTCATTTATTAGTGTTATGTTTACGTCATTAATAATTTTTCAGATGTCTTGGGAATGAAAATAAAGTTTTTTGAAAGATTGACAATTTATCAAAGAGTTTTCCTACATCCCCCAAGGATACTCTTCTACTTAGTTTGACAATTTTCCTCATATATAAACCAACCAAATGCCATCATTTTTTGAATTCATACCAATGAGAAAAGGACTTTTCGAAAACATTGTCTCCAGCCCCTGGTATTTTTAAATCAGTGTTTCGCTTCTTCCTTATTTATACGTTTCCATAGTTACAATAATTGAAGATTGTTGAAAAATGAAGTGTTGAATAGAATGTGAAATTTGATTTTGTAGTATTCATTTGACACACTTCCGCCTCTCTAGAAAATTCAGTCTTCAATTAACATTTTTGCTGTTTTTTTCACAGAATAATGAAAAATACCGGTGTAGAGTTGGTAGTTAATTTTCATCAGTAACTCCAGATATAGCAGCATAAATACAAGGAAGTTGCACTATGAAATTTTGATTCCGTCACAATCATTCACTTTTGAATTGTATTTAAAGTTTGTTGAAATTCCATAAAATTGACAACAGTCATCAATCACCTGGAATATTGACAAGACTAAAATTCTATAAGGGCGCCATCTCTGGAACCGACTAAAGGAGCAGACCACTATTTCATTTGTTTATTTGTCTTCTGAAGAATCTAAACAAAATCGAATCACTCGACACACCAGGGTTTTTAGGCATCTTAAACAAATGAATAAGTGAAAAAACCACTGGTGCATTTGTCTTCGTAAAAGTTGCAGCTAACTTTTGCAGCTGTCAAAGTGACAATTGCACTGTGGCATATGCGATTTTTTATACATGAGTAAAATTGTCATAGTAAACAATGGAAAGTGAAGTGCTGAATAAGTAGAATGTGAAAGTTGATTTTGTTGCATTCATTTTACCCCTATCCAACCCTCTAGAAATAACAAAAAAAAATGTCACTTATTTACCACTCAACTTTTCAATATTCTTCTTGAAAAAAATCCCAATAAAATTAAATTGAAAGCCAGATTTTTTTTATTATTCCTAGAGAGTCGGAAGGGGTTCAAATGAATGCTACAGAATCAAATTTCACATTCAACTCAGTTGCTTGTTGACGACTTTCTCAGTTGCACCATGAACGTTCTCAACCCTTTATCAAATAATTTAATTTCCATATATTTTGATTTAATATTGTTTATAAATTTCAGGTGGTCACTACCAGAAACTTGAAGATCCATGGAATATTTGATGTCTCAACATTCAACTCAAATGATCTTCATCTCTCGAAAAGAGTTTTTTATGGAGCTGGTCAGTTAGTTCATCAATAGAACTCATGCACTTTTGAGCCGTTTATGAAGAATCTTCATTTGATCAGCAAGGTGAGTCAATCAATTCAACAGGTAAAACATCTGAAAGTGAATAAGGCTCAGTGCTCGAAAATATAAAATTATGGACAAAATATAAAATTTAGGAAAAATTCCATTTGAATTTTTCAATATAAAATAACGTGTAAACGTTTGTGTCTGAAATTAACTAACTAACAATACCAGCCAAACTCAGAAACCAGCATGTTTTTTTAATATTCCTTAGGTAGACTTACGTGAAGGATTTTGGTTTTCCTTCGTCAAAATAAAGTATCGGTATCTGAAGCCAACTCAAGTGCAAACGAATTTCATCAATATTGTATACACAACGGACTAACGATAAATGACGCAAAAACAGTGTTCATGTCATTTATGACGAAAAGCATTAGTCATAATTTCAGTAATTTATTGAGATTAAATGGACGGTCATTACAGGAAGTTGATTATATGATTTTTGGGAATTACAATCGATAGTAAGATGACTTGCGAAAAACACGTGAAATAGCATTGTTTGTAAATTGAGCTTGAAATGTTTCCTAATCAGACAATTGAGGAACACGGTATCAATGAATGTTTTGATGAATTTTGCATACTCTGGTCTGGTACAAGCAACTATATCGTATGGACTTATATTCTGGGGCTCCTCAGCACATATACATAAAGTCTTTATTCTCCAAAAAAAGAAAACTACGCTGCATGAAGGGAGCACACCCTAGAACCTCCTGTAAAAGCATATTTGTGGAATTGGGAATTATGACTCTACCATCGCTTTACATATATAACTTGTTGATAAACTTAAGGAACAATAATAGTAATTTAATGAAACAAAGTGATTTACATAATTATGGAACTAGGGGATGCAATCAGCTCCATCAGTATTACTCCAGACTCACGGTTAGCCAAAACTCACATATTTATCGACAAATAAAATTTTACAATAAATTCCAAAATCTTTTTGGTATGATAGACTAGCTTTAAAAATAAATTATCAAATTACCTGCTATGCAATGCATTTTACTCTACCGATGAATTTTTGGAATCATGATTTATGGTTGCGAAATATATTCCTATAACTGTCCTCCATATCTTTCCTACATTGTTGAAGCATGCACACTACAGTGCAACATAATTAATGTTAATTGTTAGTTGAAATTGTGATTGTAATTTTAAATTGTAACAAACAATAATTTTTTGACTAGTCCGATAATCTATGTATATTTTATATTCTATAATTTATATGATAGATTCGAGTGATGAATAAAGTATTGGATTGTATAACACTTAACATAAAAATAAAATAACTAGACACGACTAAACTAGGAAACTTTTATTCAATTTTAAATAGTTTTATGAAAATTTTTATCAATACACCCAATGTGATAGGTAATGTAAATGGAATTTTGATAAGTTAGGAGGTGTTTAACCCCTTGGGGGCCCTTCATTCTGTAATTTTTACCACTTCGATAGTTTGTACAAAAATTATAAACAGTCTTGTGAACAAGTCTGCCACTGACAACGTTTGGATCTATATTTTTTTAGGGAATTTTCCATAAATAAGGGATTTTAACCCCTTGGAGATACAAATCTTGGCATTTTCAATACGTCAATGATTTGTAATAAATGTTTAAGAAATTTTAGCATCCTTTTGATCATCAGTAAGTCATTGCGTATTATTTGAAATACACAATGTGCAGCTTTTCTCAAAAGTTAGCCCATGCAATTTTTTTATTGGGACACAAATTTGTAATAAATGTGTCCAAAGTTATGTAATAGTTTTTTTTGGAGTGTACCATAAATGCTGGCGAAGCTTTTAGTTCATTCTAAACTGGGGTAAGATGACTAGATATTAAAAACAGTTATTTGAAAAACTTGCTCAGAATTTAAATTTATAGATAGATAGATATTTATTCATATAAAATTACAAGAATTTTACACTTGTAGAAATACATCACAATATTAAAATACATCATTAAAATTACAATTGTAGACAGGGGGAAGAAACAAAACAAAAAAGAGAGAAAAAACAGAACATGTTCACTCAGAAATTCCGGAATTTAAATATTTAAATATTCAACTCGCATGTGCAAGAGGAACTCCCCAACTGCATAGAAGCAATGCATAATTAATGTCATGGATTCTTAACATATATATTAATATACTCATGTACATAGTGTTCAATTTAACCACTTTGTGATCTACCATTAAGATAGAATTTGAACCATATAATATGCTTGTACACGAATACCGATTTTCTCCATTTTGCTCATAAGTAATTCATGATTCATGCAGACGCCTTTGATTGGTCCAAAAAATATAATGCATTGAGTACTTTTTCAGTAAAAGAAAAGATAGCTTTTCTGGTAGATTTACCTGTCTGAAAACTATGTTGTCGCTAGCAATTATATTCACACTTAAAAATGGGAGAGTTTGTCTAACAATTTCAAATAATTGATAAAAACTAGATAGCATGCTTATAGGACGATGGTTTTCTACAACGGCGTACTAGTGCCACTGCAAAAATAAAAATTCTTCTAATTGACACATTTATTCTGTCAATTGACACATTTATTCTATCAATTGACACATCAAAGGTGTTTTTTCTTGAAGAACCGTGTTCAATGCGCTTTGAAACCTTACATTTTCTTGTCGAATCAGTGTCGTCAGAATTGAATACGGTTCATTCCGGTTTGAATACATCGATACGATCGGTTCGAAATCAAAAACAATAAAAGAGAGGGGAAATGTCAGGTCAATGACAATTGTTTGACACATGTTTAATTTACTTCATAGAAATCAACAATTTTCAATATTTTCATTTTTAATGTTCTGATGATAAGTTTTTTATATTGAATGAAAATTAAAAGAAAAATGGACAATGCCGATGATAATGGAATGATTGAAATCGAAATAGATGGATTAATCGTTTCAGTAGATAGAGAAACGGCCCAAATTTTGTGAACTGGTATGTTCAGTTTTGTTTCGAAAATAACGTTTTTTACATATTACAATTCATTGTAGACTCAGAAGCGCGTAAGAGCTATTCCACACAAATAAGACAGCAATTTGGATGGGAGGAAAATATTGATTCTGCCATACCTATACCTATTTGGAAAACGATCAAAAACCAGATTGATCGTGATAGGGAAGCCACAAGATTTTTTCTTGGCCTTAGAAAAAAATTTGATAAAGAGTTTGCTGACAAAACTACCAATAAAAATAGCGTCTGGGCACAAATTGCCAAAACCATGAATGATAATGGATTTTTTGTGGGAGATGGAATTGAAGGGAGGGAGAAATGTCGACAAAAATTTAGCAACCTCCAAGCATCTTATATAAAATATGTTGACAAAAGAAAGCAGACTGGAGAAGGGAAAATTGTAAAACCCCCCTTTTACGATCAACTGGAAGAAATTATGGGGGATAAACACAAAATTGAGCCAATACTTGTCTTAGACTCTCTTCCCATTAATCCCATTGAACATTTTCAAGAGAAAAAAAGCATCTCCGAAGCTAGACAACTACCATCCACATCCAATAGATTCACTGAAGTGAAACATAGTGTAAAACCGAATAAAATTGAAATATTATTGAAAATATACGAACTCAATAAAGAAAATCAAAAAATGAATGAAACAAATTTTCAGAATATGATGGAATTCTTAAATAAGGAAAGTGAACAAAGACATAAACAGGTTATGTGTTTGATCGAAAATATGGGCAACAAAAGCAAGAAAAGAAAAGGGTATAATGACGATGAGGATTCAGACTAAGTTTGGTTTGTTAATGTTCATTGTTTAATGTAGTCTGATCCCAACAGAAGTTTGTTTTTATATTTTGGATCCAAGAATTGCTGTTATGATTGTCATTATTTTATTGTTTGCAATTTCATATGAACAAGCAATTCATTTTGAGAAAATGTTCTCAATTTTTGTTGAGAATTTGTTGATTTTTGAATTAGGTAGGATGGAATAAAGTATTTTATTGTCTCCGTTTTTAATTTGAGCTGATCATCACCCAGATAATTTTCATTAAAAGTGAGCACTTGAAAAAAAATTTATTGAAAGGAGTAACACAAGGTACAATAGTTCTATTAAAGTCTGGACATTTGTTGAGTTATATCATATCTTTTAACAATGGCTTCGTCGTTGTTCACTTCAATTTGCCTGAAATCTTCAGCATCTGCATCCTATTGATCAATTTCTGTATAATCATCCCAATAATCATAATGCAAATAACCAAAGGTATGGAGAACACAACATGCAACTATAACCCTTACAGCTTTCTCTACAGATTTAACATTGACAAAATGTAATATTCTCCATCTAGATTTCATTACACCAAACGTATTTTCCACAAAAACTCTGCACCTGCTCAGATTTTTATTATGTTTTATTTGTGCCCTAGTTAGGTTACCATGATTCCTAAAAATGTGTAAAATAAATATCAATTAAGCAGAGGCTCAAAAATTCACTTGTATGGGGTCATCAACCAACTGAGTAGGGGATATGCTTTATCACCCACTACATGAAACTCCTCTGATTTGAAATATTTCTTCCACTTGTGATTTGTCATTATATCAACATATAAATTGGAGTTCAACACCTACAAAATTATAAAAAAAAACTAACACTATAGGTATACTACTTTCATTTACCTACCCGACTATCATGAGCTGAGCCTGGAAAGCCAACATTTATGTTTGTGAATATTTTGTTGGAGGTGACTACACCCTGCAGTTTTATGGAATGCTTACTGTTCTTATCAATGTAGCTCTCTTGATGTGCATGAGGGGGCTTGAATGCAATGTTACAGCAGTCAACAGCCCCTACAACACCTGAAATAATTTGATAGTAGGAATTAAGATAGCTAACTACACATGGAAAGTGAATATTGCACCTGGATAACCACCTATTCTCCTGAAATCATCTACAACTGTGTTCATTTCTTGAAATGTAGGCCATGTAATATTTGCTTCTTTCAAGTTCATCAACTTGTAAACAATTCTTTCAGTTTTGCCATAAACAGTTGAAATTGCCAAATTAAATTTGTCACCGACATATATTAAGGTTTCTCCTTTTCCTAACCACCACAATGTAACTAACAGTTGCTTATAAGCTGGTATAGGTAGTCCCCCTCCACTATAAGGAACATTCAATTCTGGGCCATCTACCCGAGAAAGTAAATCTCTTACAGTTTGTTTCTGGAACCTAAATAGCTGGAAAAAGTCGTAATCGAGGTAGTTATCCAACCATTCTTCTGCAAAATTATCAATTTTTGAATGTTGAAAATTGTGAAAAATAAACAATTCTTGGCACATACTCTTATCTGCTAGCTGCAACGAATTTAGCAAAAGTAATGCATTCTTTCGATCATCAAGCAGAATTGGAATAATATCTTGCAAATTCATTCTTTTATGACGATTGTTAGTGACAAAATATAACCAATAAAAATTAATTAATTATTTTTGAGACAGTTGACGTGACCTCTTTAAAACGGTTTGTTTTCTTGAATAACAGTATGCACTACGTCATTTTGAATGCGGTTTGAAAACAAGGTTGAATGCGGTTCATACAAGAAAAAACACCTTTAATTTGTTAATTGACACATTTGATCTGTCAGTTGACACATTAATCTGTCAATTGACACAAATCTGTTAATTGACACATTCAATCTGTTAATTGACACATTCAATCTGTTAATTGACACATATGACACATATACTCTGTCAATTGACACATATAATCTGTCAATTTCAATCCCCTATTGTTGCATACGCTGTTGCTTAAGACCAAACGTACTTTTTCTTGTGTGACAACTAAACCAACTTGCAAGCATTTCGAATGCATCCATTTATATCCTTGAAACTGCCCCGGTTTACAGATTTCATAATTTACAAACATTAGAAGCGTTTCAGTATCTGCATCACACGTTAAAAGGTGAGTGTTGCGTCTTTCCTAGCTTGCACAAGTCTCTCGAAGACTTATGGGGGTTTGGCGTTGATCCCAACAGGTTGACAGAAATAACAATTTTAACAATTTTCATCATGGATATGACAGATCAAATGTGTCAATTGACAGATTAAATGTGTCAATTGACAGATTAAATGTGTCAATTGACAAATGTGTCAATTTAAAGATATTTTTATTTTTGTAGTGGCACCAGGACGCCGTCGTAGTTTTCTATTAGGCGGGGGTCATCTTTTTTGAAAAGGGGTTTAGCAATTGCAGCTTTCAGTGTAGAGGGAAAGGTCCCAAATCTTAATAACTCATTTAGCATGTAAGTGATTACCATTATGACCATTATGAATTTCTCAATTTTCTTTAGGAGTACTGGCTCCAATTTCATATTTGATCTATGTGAATAGTATAACCATAATAAAATTGATGGGTTGGCAATTTTCTTTTGCGGATGATACTGTACTTTAAAATTCGATAAAAAAAATTATTAGGAAGTAATATTAAAAAAAATATTCATTCGAAAAATGAAAAGATGAAATAAACTGTTTGCAACAAAAACTATAGACCTAATGAAATTTAAAGTCAAATTAAAGAATAAAATATTAAATGGAGCTGAAGAACAAAATTTGCGGTCCTCAATCTATAAATATGTAAAATTTGTTATTTTTTATTGATTTTGAAAATTTTCAAAGTTTTATTTATATTCAATATATTCCTACCTTATACCAGAACTTGTCCTGTTTGGAAGGTGTATTTTCAACAAATAAATAAATTGTATTGTTATCACCTGTACTCGTTATTCATGCAAAATATAATCTCTAAAACTTCTAGTGAGAGGTCTGACAAATAGATGGAATTTGGATTTTCTCTTATATTTTTTTGATGCACATGAATCTTTTTTTGGCCATCTCCAACCATTTGAGATACCATTGTCTAAAACAAAATTTAAAAAAGTTTTTATATATCGCCAACTTAAGTGGACACACTGTATACTCATTTAATGAAGATCTACTATTGAACAGTTTTAAACTCAACATAGCCCTTCTGAAGTTAGGTAATAATGAGGAATTTTCTTTGATTTTACAAACACAATCTCATTTTATTTATACTTGGAGGAATAAAAGGACAGAACTCAGTTTTTACCATTTTATTTTCAATGTGAAAATTCGAAAATAGTGTGCAACATTTTATCAAATATTTGTTTTTATTTGCAGCAGCATCTTTTCCGAGAATTCTTTATCATCATCTACATGTATAATAATTATTGTTTTGTCATATGAAGAATGAAGAGCCAAATAAAATTTATTAAAATTTAAAACTAATAGGCCCACTTGAATTTGTCCATAATATATTGTTATGATATGTTAAATGAAGAATGGAATAGGTTTATAGAATACATAGATTGTTAAAAGTTTGATTAAAATATATTACTTTGATTTGGAGAATCAGAATTGCTTTTATCAATGCAATATTTGCATCAGTGCAGTTGATATGGCAGTAAGCATGATTATTACTATTATTATATCTTTCCATGAGTATAAAGTAAATTCTAAAATAGTGAACATATGGTATAAGAAATAGGAACATCTTGGAGAACTGTCAAGTGTGACAGGAAACGGAAGTTTGGAAATTGACATGATGGAAAAGAAAATATGAAATATTTCACAAGAAATTCAGAATAAAATATATAATTGTACATATTAAAATATATTAAACACGGATCTGCTCTACAGGTGTAGTCAAGTAAGAACAATTTCTGAATTAATTAAACAGGTTAAAAATTAAAAGTAAAACAGAAGTGCAAGGATTGGTCAATTGAGACAGCAGGAAGTAGGAAAAAAGAAGTTTAGTTTCTTAGTGAGGAGATAAACAGGAGAGAAAAAAAAACGGGAATTTTTGAAAAATTGTGTAGAGAAAATACAAGATTATTCATGAGAAATTGAAAACTACAGTTGGTAAAAGCTACAAGGAATTTACCATGTCCAGGCAAACATCAATATGAAATTATAACAAAAAGCAGCCACAATACTACCAAGGTATTTATCATCATCTTCATTAAAGAGAGTCCATTGGATACATCGGTTAGTTTCCATACAAATCACGAGTACCTAATAATCAAGATTCATCCAGCCAAACTACATCCAAAACAAAAGGTATACAAAGGTATTAAAGCCAGGAAAATCTATTCAAGTCATCATTATTATAGCTATTTTTTTATTTACTATAATTTTTATACGACTATTATTATTATCATCATTTGAAGAAACATATTTTATAACAAATGTCACCGCAACGTGAGGCCAATTTTGAATGGTTGAATTATTATTCATATTTTTGGAAAATTTGAATTTTTACATTTTTTGAAATTCTTGAACTGAATTTATCAGAAGAACAGTGTTAGGGAAGTTTCAGTTTGATAGTGAAGAGTGAGATATTTGTAAATTTGAAAAAGTATAACTGGGAAAAATGGATTTGAGAGATGGAAAAAGAGTAGGTTTGGAAGAAGGTGAAAGAGGAGAGAGTGGTGATATTGTAGAAACTAGTAGAATGCAACAGGTAGCAGAGAGCTGCAATGTGAGTGAGAGGATAGAACAGACAGAAAGAACAGGTATGGAGAATCAGATACAAATGTTGATGAAAATCATATCTGATAACATGGAAAAAATGGAACAAAATATGAAAGAAAATATTGAGAGTGTGAAAGGAAATATTGAGGGTGTGAAAGGAAATATTGAGGGTGTGAATGAAAATATTGAAAGTGTAAAACAAAATATGGAAAGAATGGAAGTAAGAATGCAATTGAAATTAGAAGAGAGTAAAAAACAAATTGTAGATATGTATAAAGAATTTGAAAAGAGGATAGAAAAAAAAAATAGGGAATTTTATGAACATACAAGAAATGTTATGTATGGATAATTCACTAGAACAAAGTAGTAAACAGATTGAGGACATAAGAATAGATTTAAAAAATTCTAATCAAAGAATCAGGAGTGAAATACAAAAAGTTAATAAAAAAGTAGAGCTACAACAAAAAGAGATGACAAAATAATTATGGTTGAAAATGAAATCAAAAAATTAAAGTAAACACTATTTCAAGTGAAATTAATAATGAATATAAAAATAAAATTAAGGACTTAGAAGGAAAAATGAAAGATTTGGAGAAGAATAGATTGAGTAACAATAATGAAACCAGAATTATAAATACCTGTCAGAATGTACAAACAAATAATAAATTTGAGGGGAATATTAAGAAACTTCATCCTATAACGTTCATCAAAATAATGAAAAACAAAACCAGAAATATCAGTGGTATAGAGAAATTGAAGGAAACTATCAGGCAATTTTTAAATAATCAATCAATATATTTGGTTCAACAGCCAAGAAAAAAATATCAACAGTTTTGAAGATTTTGAACATTTGTTCATAAGACAATACTGGGGGGAAAATGCTCAACTTATAGGGGATCAACTACAGTTTGGCAGGTTTGATGAAAACAGAAGCATGAACTATAATAATTATGCAATACAACTCTTTGCAATTTCACAACATCTGAATCCAGAAATGAGAGAGGAAGAAATAGAAGGGAATATAAGTAGACATTTCAGACAGGAAATTTTCGAGATTATTAACATGCATGAAATTAAGACAATGGATAGATTGACTGAGTATTTGTTAAGATTGGAAAGAACTTTGTCTTATAGAAATGGGGAAAATACAAGTCAAGTTAGGAATGAACAAAATAGTTATCAAAATCATAATTTTAACAATCAAGACAACAATAATAGGTATATGCATAATCAAAATTATTCTAAAAACATGCCAAATCAACATAATTATCAAAATTCTAGGTATAATAATAATTACAATAATCAAAATAGAAATCAAAATTTTAATTCTTACATTAGATACAGGGATAGTCAAAACTATAGAGGAAATTATAGAAATCAATTTGTGAATAGTAATTATGATACAAATAATAATCAGAATAGAAATTATTATCAAAATAAAATTGAAAATCAAAATCATTATCCAAATCAGAGACAACAATTTAATAGGGATGGAATTCATATTCTGAAAATCAAGAAACTAATGAACGTACAAGACAAGTTCATTTTCATAGTAGAGCTAGTAGTTTAGATAGACAAAGTGAAAGACAAACAAACCCAAATACATCATTAGAAAATAGTAGACAGGTAAATGCAGTACAAAATTTAAATACAACGGAACAACAAAATTTTTATTAGAAAGACCATATGAAATGCTGGACAAATCAAATTATGATCACTTAAAAAAGTTTTTACTAGAGACTCCTAGATCCTATTTCAGAGCCATCATAGAATAAAAATAAATATAACTAATGAATACCTCTGTGCACCATTAGGTATTACTCCATTGTATTCTATGAATCTAATTTTAATTTACATGTACATTTTAATTTACATTAACATTTACACTTACATTTACATTCACATTTATATTTTACAATTACATTTACACTTACATTTGCATTCACATTTACATTAACTATTTACTGTTTATTGTTTACTATTTACTATTTTAACCTGTTACCATTCATACATTTTATTATTGTATTATTTATTGTCTATCTTGTGGCAAACAAGTGCTTAGCACTTATCCCTAAGTCACTTTATTCACCTCCGTGTAGCTATTCAACTATAATTTATTTATTCTGAATGAAGTCATTATTATTATTATTATTTTACAACTGATTCTTTCAGGAGGTCCTTTTCTTATAAAGTTTGAATATTATACAACTCTATTCCTGGAAATATAAAAACATTGAATAACAGTTTGTTTAAAAAGCACCTGAAGAAATATCTATTTACGAACAAATGAATATAAATTAGGATACATGTTTCAGGCTATTATATTGATGGAATTTAGTCGGTACTCATATTTGTTACTGGATAATGCGATATGTTCGGAAACTGTTCATCCCG
Organism: Chrysolina oricalcia; assembly: GCA_944452925.2. Taxonomy (NCBI): domain Eukaryota; kingdom Metazoa; phylum Arthropoda; class Insecta; order Coleoptera; family Chrysomelidae; genus Chrysolina; species Chrysolina oricalcia. The sequence goes on along the minus strand of OX101825.2, from coordinate 45,638,232 downwards.
TCAACGAATTGTTAGATTTTTTCCTATTTGTTTCATTTGTTTATTTGGCATTTTTCATAGAACTGAAATAATATTTTTTTCCACGCTTAAGAATAATAACAGAGGTCTCATGTACTTCATGTTCATTGTCTGTTTTTTGTATTTGTGGGAAATAAAGACTTTTATTATCATTATAAAAAATTGTGTGGCTGGAATTCAATACTTCTCCCCCTTCATGAAGTTATCGTACTCAACCACATTCCAGCCATTATTATTTATGAAGAAATAATCTGAAACACGTAAATATCAATAAATAGCTATTTGTGTATTTAGAGCGCAAAGTGATTGATTGCTGCTCGACAAAGAGAGAATTTTTGGAGAGCGGCAATGACACTTTGTGCTCGAAATGTACACATGATTTTTTCTACAAACGCAGCTCTTAGACATTAAAACGATTGACACTTCATTCAACATAGGCACATGATATTACCAATGAGAAAATTTACATTCAGTAGTAATCCCAAATGTATAAGCTATCCAAATTTCCAATAATTTACATCAGGAAAAAGGGGAAAAAACTTGCCTAAAAAAATACCGAAGCCCGAGATTTAATTCACGCCAAGATAGAAAACCCAGTTTAGTAAGAAGCATTTCTTGTGTTCACTTTCCATCATGCAAGAATAGATTCGTTTTCAACAAAAGCTAGAGAGATCAAGTGTTTTTTCAATATTCTCGCTCTAGAGCGTAAAAGCTGTCACAAAATGACATTCCTCGGAAAATGTCAACTTTGCGTTGAGATCTGAAAGCGTCAAAGGCTACTTTGGTAAGCGGTAGTAGAGCATGAAATGGGTCATTTCATGCTCACTGTACACTATAATTTTTCTACGACCATCTGAAACATTAACAAATCTGTAATATTTTTTAATAATCCTTTTTATCATAAACTCTCCTGCCGTCATTTTTAAATGGTTTAGATAATTTTTTCTTTCTTCACCCGTTGAATGAAACATCAATTTTTTCTTTTTGTATAACTTTCAAAATTTTCAAATTTTGACAACTTGGAAATAAAAAAACTTTATGCAGAAAAAATCAAACACTAATCGATTTCATAAAATGAAAAAAAAAATGTTGCTGCGTGGATTTGAATCGTCGCTTCCACCATCCAAAGTCCATTTGTCATCTGAATCAACACTCGTCGTTACTAGAACACATAATAATTTGTTCAAATTAACTGCTATATAGAAAGTATCTGTCAACTATTCATAAATATAGAATCCGATTGTAATCAATCTTTTTATTGAAATTATTATGGCTTTAAAAAAAGAAAATCATACCTTTGTCAGAAGATAGGCATTATCATAAGCTTCTGATATAAATTTATTAATTTGATTGTTAAATCATCCTCACTATCGCTAATCATTTTTAATAACTTAATTTTTTCAATCGAATTTTGTAATTATCTACTGATGTGAAATGTCAAATTATTAGACAGACGTAAACAAACTTGATTCGATATTATTTATGTTCATAAAATTTGTTAATACCTACCTATAATGACAGTCTAGTAGTTCATGAAAGTCGTAGGAAATGAAATATTTCGATACAGCTAGCCCGTGGGAAATGAAAATCGGTGTTACAACGTGGTAGGTTTCTTAATCGAATACGCAATTGAAATGTTCATTTTTTTAATGGTCGTAGAAAAAGTATTTTTCAACACTTTTGACCTTCCCCAAATCCAATAGCGCCATTTTGTTAGAGAAGATTGAAGAGAATGACAGATTCAGGGTTTCTGGAAACCAAAGAATACAGTGATTATTATTGTTGAACAGTAAACAGTGTTTGCAAGCTGATTTGCACATACTTACGATTCCTTCAAAGTACGACCTAGAGAGAAATCACCTCACTTGAGTTATTAATTAAATAAATAACAAGTATATCTGAAAACAAACGCAAAATGAAAACATTTCAAGAAAAAACTCAAAAATACAAAACAACTAAGTACTTAATCCCAAATAATAGCACAATGTCAATGATTCTCTACTGACTAAAATATGCGAAAGAGGTTCGACTTTTCGCCACGGCTGTGGCGTCTAATTATGAATTCCCTAATTTTTTGCAGTCGATGTTGAAATCTCCGGCAACTGTTACTGATAAATAACGAAGTTTTTTTTTTTACAGAAACTCTGCAACTCAGGAAACTTGACAGCCGTGGGAGAAGGAGATTGGCAGAGTGGAACTGGAAGGAATTCTCCTGAAGTTCCAGCAAAACGACGAAACCGAAGACCAACTGTACATACTAGTTCGGATAGATCTGAATGGTTTTTGTGAAAATCTCATCGCGTGGCAAGATGTAAATAACACTTCTGAGAACACAATATTTCTTCCTGGTGTAGAAGTTATGAGGAGAAAGGTCTTTCTAGAATGCTATTAGGACTTGTTCAACCTCATGTATATTTGATTTTTGATTTATGTGTGTGGTTTGGAGAATGATGTTTGTCTTGATCAGTCTGACCAGTAGTCCGATTCTAAAAGCGCCTACTATCCTATGTCGCATTCGACAAAATATATCCTTGGCAAACTTAAAAAAGTCGATGGTTATATTTTATTACATGCGACTAGGTAGAAGACATTTGAGAATCAGGGCCCTGATCTGTTCTGAAATATTATTCAGGTCTATTTGATCAAGTAATCCTATCTTCATCAAGTAATCTTAGTAGAGTTTGATGAAGTCATATTTTTCAATACAAGATAGTGTTGATTATCTGAAGAAGTAACGGTGTTTGTTTGTCATTCTGGAAACCATTTCATAGGAGTGTATATTACAGAAAAAAATGTATGTCTTGCTGTTCTTATATGTTATAGTGAATAAGCTTACACTTTAGTCCTTATATCACATCTTATATCTGTTGTGAGAATGATAACTTTTTGGCAGGGTCATGGATAATAAAACAACAAACCTGGTGTTTTTATCACTTTGGAACCATTTTACAGTTCATTCGAGGGTGGGGGGTCTTAAAATGGATGACTGAAGGGCCTACCATGAAAAATTAAGATCTGGGCTGTTCTAAAATGGTATTATAAATACTATATAACTTTGTATGGTTATAAATGGATAGTTCTAAATGCAAACCTTGTGTGAAAATCATGTTATCGACTTCTTCTTTTGAACTGACCATTGTGCTAATTATGGCTATTGTAGATCTACGATCAAGGGTGATGTCGCAGCTGGGAATTATGTTTGTGATTATGTCTATGATTGAGAAAATTCCATTTGTGAATTTGAAGTCTGGTAGGATTGAGATATTGTTCGTCACTTCCATCAACAAATTTTGGTTCCAGGATTTCAAAAATTCATCATATTGTTCTCTATATTATGACTGAGAGGGGACAATATTTAGTTACAATAGTAACACTACAAATGAGGCCAGGGGAAAAAAGATGAATGTCCAATAAGCCTAATTTTGGAAATTACAAAATATAAACTTTAAAGACTAATAGTAAAGTGCCCAGTAAAAGTACACTTAATTTTCTGATGTACGGTTTTGAAGTACTTATACCCTAACTTAAAATCTGGAAATGGCATTTTTCATAATTTGTTTAATAGTACATTTGGCATTTTTACTGATTAAAAACAAAAAATTTCTGGAAAAAAAGATGAGGGTCCATTTGGGGAAAAAAGATGAAGGTCCACAAATAATGCAAAGCGCTGTCAAAAATGGAATAAAGTTGTATTTATTCACACATGAAATTGAAATGCAACATTTTTTTTACACAAAACCATAGTTGAAACACTAATTGGAATGTGGAAGAGTATCGAAGTAATGCTGTGCTTCCTCGGAACAGAATTTCTTGAGAACCTGAGGGTCTTGAAATTTTGGTTTGGAAATTGGTATTTTTTCCGTGTACAAGATTGTTGGCATTTCAAAACATCCTTCTCCCAAAGACCGTCTCTTTTGTTTTCGTTTTGCTTTAATTACTACACTTTCAGTTTGTGGCCCGTTGAAAGATGATCGATGCAAAACCATACGTGGATGGTAATCAACAACAGAAAGTTCTCGAACTGGCCGACTTTTAAAGGGGCATTTTTTGACATAAATGTCAGAAAGGAACTTAGTCCAAGCTTTAAATACAGTTTGGTCTTCACATGAAATAACTTTAAATGGAGAAGGCTTTGATCTAGAATTTTCTACAACACTGTTCCATTCATTAGGAAGCTCGACTCGAGTTTTCTGGTTGATCAAACCCATGTTCTTGTCGCATTCAAGGTAAGAATGTCCCCGCACAGGAAATACAACTTTGATTGATTTAAGTCTTTTGGTAAAATGGACAATGTAATGAAGGAAACGGAAAACGGTAAAGTTTTTGTTCTGTCCCCCGCATGAGTCACAAAAAATGGTAAGCTCATTTACACGAGGGTCCAAATGATTGAAAATAAAATCACACAATACTGACGCAACATCATCTGATCCTTTTTTACCACATACTTCTGGATATATGTAAAAAATAGCTTCTGAGGTGGATAGTACGTGTATGTTGAACATGTAGAAAGCTAACTGCCGACGGTAATATACATCGTTGGTTTGTATATTTGGAACCGGTAGATTTTTTTCAAAATCCATCGCAATTGCCTCTTTTTGTGGATTCTGCTGTGCTTCATACCTAGCGGTTCTTTTCCGGTCGTAAAAGGTTTTTGCTTTGCGTAAATGCAATTCCTTTTTTGTTTGAAACGATTTAAGTTCCTCATTTAACTGTTTGTACGTATCCGAACTTGACTCAGTTTTTTTAATTTTATCCTTTATTGCATTCATCTGAACTAAAAGCTCATCACAGAAGCTGCAAGTGTCACTCCGAGGGAATCCGAAGGAAATATTGAATTTGGAGATAAATATCTCCCTGTACTTTTCATATGAAACTTTGTGATCTGGGAACTTTGACTTGTACATATTATACATTTTTTTTTACATTTAACTCTTCAGGCAAGTAACGTCTATTAGATTTAACCAAACTGTAATGCGATGACCTTGTTTTGCTCGATAATAGAGTCAGTAACGTGAGTGGGAACTTTGTTAGGTCTATTCTCGTGTTTCCCACGTTTGTCAATTGGAGCTTTACCAGTACTTTTAAGTCCTTCTTGCAAGGTCTGCACTCGTTTTGCAGTAATTCCATGAAGTGACAAGAAAGCTTTGTAACAGACAGGAATTTCACAAAGATCATTGTTTTTTATTGCTCGTACCTTGTATTTGTATGAGTATGAATGAAAATCAGCCTCATCTACTTTTCTGGGGCGGTGTCTGGCAACTTTTTTACATGTAATTAGTCCACACAGATACACTGACTGTTCATCATAAGCCGCAATCTTGTTGAAATTAGAAATTATTTCTTTTCTTATTTCAGGAGTAACACTTTCGAAACATTTGAGTTTTTGACAATGACAGTCTAGGCCAGTCTCATGACTGGATAACCTCAACTTCTTCCCAACATCCGTCATTCTTCCAAACGACTTACGTTTCTTAGAACTAGGAGGCCTAATCACTGTATCTTCTTCCTCAGACATTGTAAAACACAGGGTGATAAAATAATTAATTAACTAAACATTATCTCACTAAAATTACAGAATGATACAAACAATTCTTTCACCATTCCAACTCTCACAATGGCAGCAACAAACAAAACAAAACAGCTGTTACCCACAATGCAGCCAACTTGCTTGGGACACTCATCTGTTTTCCCTACAATCACTGGTACCTTCATCTTTCTTCCCCAAACTTACTGATTTTGGATTTGCAATAACTTTGTACCCTCATCTTTTATGCCTACTATGATTTCACTACAAAATTCTGCGTATAATAATGTACAAGAAATAACCTTAATCTCAATATCCAAGAAAATGGACCCTCATCTTTTTTCCCCTGACCTCTTCAAATGTGATCTTCCCTCCTCTTCTACAAATCGTGCTGTTGGATTTTTTGGATTTTTTATGTCACTGAAACTTTTTTTTTTTTTTTAATTGCTGGTTTGTATATCATTTATGAAACAGTCCATTTCCTCATCACCGTTCTTAGTATCTGGACTATATGAAGTTATCAGCGCTAAGTCATTGTCATTAAATCTTGGCTGAAATGCCAAACAGCCCTATATCTTGGTGATTGGAAGTGTTTTCCATACTCCAACATGGGTATCGACTCTACCTTCAAATTAGATAGGTAGTTAGTTGTCAACATAGATTTCGTTATATTCGAACTTCTTTGATTGACTACGAGGACCAAGTTCTTGATGTTGACGGTACAGCACAGTTCTTCCGTTGCTGATTCCTATTATGATTAATGGCAGCGGAAACTGGATTTGATGCCATCTTATATTGATAATCGATTAATATACCTCTACCTAATCTATGTGGTTGTATTCCTCAAACAAGTTGAGAAATATGTATAATGATATGTATTATGATAATCTTAACTAACTTAAAATTTAAGATTCTGCTAACATATGCAGAATAATACTAATACTATAAAAATATTGTCAAAAATGTATATAGACGAAACGTCACTTTACTTATACGTATAATTGTTCTCAGTATGAGTTCGAATGGCAGTCTGAGCTGTTATGCACGCCTTTGGCTGTACAAAAGCGGCGGATCTTAGAATTTTACTTGATTTGGATTCTTTTTTTGCCCGTTTCTGCATTAACAATTTTCTAGACAGTTTTGGTTTTATTATCTGATTGTGAAATATTTCTACCATAGTATTTTCTTCCCACTAGTAATAAGTAAATTGGAATTGGACAGTTTATGGTTAGTAAAAACTCGTTTTGATTTTGATCGTGCTGATAAAGTTCTGAGCAAAGGTTTAAAGTATTTTTAGCTTCTGAAATATTTTGTGTGGGCCAATTGGGTCTCTAATTTTTGGCAATTTTGACCCTTTCTGAAGGAAATGTGGTATTGAAGAATCCTGAAAGGGAAAGGATAAAACTATCGTACATTTCATCGGCCGATCGGGCCTCATGAACTGTCAACGATTCATGTTCAAGAAGTGTGAATAGGTGTTTATAATTTTCTGTTCCAAAGAATCCAAAGTTTCTGGGAAGTATCCAGTATCTTTATTCATACATATGTTAACCATTGCTATCCGATATGTTTGTGTTAAGTACTTCGGAGTGACATATCAATAAATTTTAAACAAGAATATTTTTTTAAAAGGTAGAGCTATTTTTGGTGATTCTTGATAGTATCTTTGATGATCATATTTTGGTGTGTTGAAATAAATGTTTGTGAATTAGGATTCAACCAGCTATGAGAATATTTCTCAAATTTGATACCAGTGACTTGCTATCCATGATTGAAAACTGGAGAACCATCGAATTTTGCATGTAGAGTGGGGTTGGATCAGAGTATTTTATGTGGGCTTTATAGTAGGGAGGGGTCGTGCTACTCGATCCCCCTTTCGAAGATTTCTGGTATAATTTGCACATACCTGGTTATTTCTGAATGCAATATGGTGGACTAGATACAAACTGGAATAGTTTATCGACTGAAATTTATCAACATTGAAACCATTAAAAAATGCAGTAAAATTTTCAAATTTTTCACAAAAATACGGAAGGATCATCTCTTCCTGCCTGTAAGGTGACTTGGTCCTTGCCCCAAAGAAGACATTCCTTCTGTACTTGTATGTATCTTGCGATAAAAAAATACGAAAATGGGCTGAAAATATATTTAACTCTTTCAGGACCGAGAAATTTGGTGAAATTATAGCCGCAGCTGTACAAGATGTTTAAAGGAACTCAAAAAGTATTTTACAAAAAATGTGTGTCATTCAACAACAGAAAAGGTGGGTTATTTTGTACACCACCCTATATAGAGAACTTATTGCTTGTGATAGTTTTGGAAGCAACTCTTGTTTTTTGATAGACGTAATCAGAACACTGCCTGTTTGTTCTCACTTCGTTTTTGGTGTTACCACAATGGCCACACATGCGTTTTGATGTGACAAGAGGATCGACTTGGGCTGACATGGTTTTCTTCTTTTCTTTTATGGGAACAGGAAACCCCTGAAGAACAATATTCATCTTTGTAGTCATACATCTGCGACGAGGTGTTGAATGACATCACGAAAGTCTTTCATTGACATCTTTATATTTTTCGGAAATCAATTTTAATACACATGCGTTAACGACACGAGTGTAGAGAAAAAAAATAAGATTCTGTGCCAATATTTGTAACTTTTTTGGTCAATACAGTAAGTGGCTTTGATTTGGTCAAATTTGTCTACAAAATTCATATTTTTGTTATATTCAGTGACCTGGTGTGAACCAGGTGTTTTTATTCCTTCGGAACCATTTTACAGTTCATTAGAGGGTGGGGGGGGTCTTAAAATTGATGATGAGGGCCTGCTATGAAAAATGAAGATCTGAGCTGTTCTAAAATGGTATTATAAAGACTACATAACTTTGTATGGTTATAAATGCAAACCTTGTGTAAAAATCATGTTATCGACTTCTTCTTTTGAACTGACCATTGTGCTAATTGTGGCTATTTTAGATCTACGATCAAGGGTGATGTCGCAGCTGGGAATTATGTTTGTGATTATGTCTATGATTGAGAAAATTCCATTTGTGAAATTGAAGTCTGGTAGGATTGAGATATTGTTCGTCACTTCCATCAACAAATTTTGTGTCCTCTGAAAGCTGGTCCTATTTTTCAATTTGTCTCATGTGGATGGCAACTGGTTGGCCAGCCTTCTTCCTTGCAGTCATTCTCCTGTTCAGTACATCATATTCCTCTGCCTGAACAATATCACCCCATAAATAAGTCTCGAGCTGTTTGAAATATGACTGCCATCTCATCTGTGAATTCATTGCTGTCATTAAGGACTCCTAAAATTTTTGAGATAGAACAACCTGGCAGGATCCTCCATGAACGAGGAGTTCCTTGCTGCCTCTGTGTTTGTGTAAACATCCTTCACTACCACTTTTAAGTCCTTCTTGTTAGTGAGAACAATGTCTAAAAAAAATGATAAACTCACAAAGCCCATCATATCATCACCAGTGATGGTTTTGGAAACCAGGCCAACAAACATGTTTGTCAAAAATCCATGAGAAACAAACTATTAACACGTTCACTGCTAATTAAAGTCATATACAGGACCCCAGAGGCTGACAAGGTTTTTTGGGAAATAAAAATGCTCTAGGCAAATACTAGCATGAACTTAACATGTATTATCAAAAAATCCTAACAATGACGTCAAAAGGGCCATGCCCGTCTTTAGACGTCGTTAGCCTCCCATGATAAAAAAGTATGCCAAGCGCTGATGACGTCTAAAGACAAAATAATATACATTTTAGAAAATAGGTTTAAAAAAAATATATTTTATATAATACATATATTATATAAAAACATAACGAAACTCATATCCTTAGTCTAATATTTCCTAAGAAGAAATTTTCGATACTTAGGGTAAAGGTGGGGAATGCCGGCCGTCTAAGCTATTTTGTGAATACCATCTTTATTGGTTATACAAAGATGCTAAAAATTGGTCAAATGTAAGCTAGTCATCTGAGAAATTAAATGTATATTACAAAAATAAGAAAAGAACATAACTAAAAAATCTACAAGACAGTTTTCAAACTCATTCAGTGGTCGTCATTACCTCCCACGATAAGGTAATGGCGGCCTGGCCGCCATTGCCCAGTACTAGAATGTACATTACTTTTTAAAGGCAAAAATCACAAATAAACGCCTCACGTTCCATGTCTGCACAAGCCTCATGTGCCCACTGGCCACACTTTACGCATCGCAACCACAGCTCCCTGTGTTTTCCAATATCGCCGCATATGATACAAATATCTTCATCAACTTCCTTTTCGCGTGAGTCGTCATCATATTCACCATCCTCTTCTGAAATGTTGTCCACTATTACCGTCAGTGCCTCTTTGCAGTTTCTTTTAGGATTTGTTCTGATTGTAGTAGTTGTGGTTTGTGTTTGATTGGGTTCAGCTCCATCTGCAAGCCTACGTTTTGTACCTTTAATCTTTGCATCTTTTTTCATCTTATTTTGTTGTTTTTTTTCTTCTCTCTCATCTAATATTGTTTTCATTGGAGTGGATGTAAATATCTCTGAATGCTGTTTCCTATTGCGTTGCTGCTTCTTTGCTGTCTGTATTCCTGATGGTCCAGGTAATGGTATCAAATCAGAAAATGAAACTCCAGCTGGTTCGTGAATTTCATTTACATTTTCGTCATGATGCTCAGGAACTCCTGGTGGTGTCACTTCATTTCTATCTTGAACAGTTTCATTGGGTTTACAAATAGTTTCATTGGCATCAGCAGCTTGCACAGGAGCAAATGCTACAGCAGGAGCGAAAGCTGCAGCAGGAGCAAAATCTTCTTCTGTGAAACGGTCGCGATTCATTGGGAATATCCCTGTTTCCTGGAAACCTTTAATTGCCTTTTCAGGTGTAGCCACTCGGCTATAGGCTATGTTGAATATCTCGGCTATTTCATTGGTAGTAATCCTTTCACCTACATGACTTCTCAAATACTTGCTACACTCCGTATTATAAGCAGTTTTTAATGCAAAATAAAAAGAAACATCTAATGGTTGCAGGCGATGTGACGTGTGGGGTGGGATAGTTACAATAATTATTCCATTTTCTTTACAGAAATTGTAGGATTCCAGCGTAAAATGGGTAGAATGGTTGTCAATAAGCAGTAGCACTGGATCTTCTTTGGTGGCCTTAACAAATTTCTGAAAATGATCAAGCCACTGCATAAACACTGTTTCGTTAATCCACCCATTATCGGTACAACAATAGAGTGCTGCAGGTGGACCATTTCTCTTAAGTTGAGTGTTCATTCTTTTGCGGGCGTAAATAAATAATGGTGGTACATAAATGCCAGAAGCGCTCATGGCACACAAAATAGTGGTTGTTTTTCCTCTCTCCGCACTAGTTATGAAGCCCACTCTTCTTTGACCTTTTTCTGCATACACTTTAACAGGTCTCTGGACCGTTGTTATTCCGGTTTCATCGGCATTAAAAATTCTTGTAGATTGAAAGTTATATTTGTCCAACACATTGGATAGATTGTCGTAGAAGCGAGTTACCTCATCACTGTTGAAAGCTGTTATTCGGTTTATGCTGGTAGCCTCAGGTTTTCTCAAACTAATATTGGGGTTCCTCTTAAGAAACCCCCTGAGCCACGCTTTACCAGCAGACTGACTATCCTTGGAAAAAGGATTTTTAATTCGATTTTCTGTTGCATAAGCAAATGCACATCGTTTGATCTGCTCTGGTGATATGCCGTAAAATAGTTTTGAAAGTTTGATAACTTGACTTGCAAGTAACTTTTCGTCCTCTTTAGTGAATACAGGATGACGTCCCATATTAGGCCCCGAAACAGTTTCACCTTTTTCAAGTCTGTCATGAAGAGTGCTCCTAGCAATACCAAATGTCCTAGAAACCTCCCTGATACTTCTACCATTACGAATGGCGTTTAACGCGGCTTCCATTTGTTCTGAAGTCCACATGGCTTTTGTTGTTTTTCTAATATACTCAGAGGGCATCTGTAATGAAAATATTTGTCTTAACACTGCGAATATGCTGATGTCTGCAATGCAAAAACATTCTTAGGCGCGGAGTAAGGGAATGCCGGCCGGCCGCCATTACTAGCACGACGCTGTCCGCTATTACCCGAATTTAACCTAAAATATGTTTTCTACCGGAATTCTCAACAATCAATAATTATGCCAAAATTTATTATACTGGAATAAAGTACATAACATGTACATCATGCGACTATATTTATCGTAATTATGCACTTGAAAACAATGTTGATAACATACCTTTAAAATTTCCTTCACACTATATCAACGCGCTTCAAAATTTGTTTGAGCATATGTCATATCGATCAAGCAGTTTACAGTCACACCGTTTTAGGCACACATTTTAAATTGTTTTAGCAGATGGCGCAGCATGTTACAACAGCTGAAATATTGTTCACCAACGAAATACCTGATGGCCGCGATTACCTTCAGGGTCGGCATTCCCCACCTTTACCCTATATAGTATAATATACTCGAAAAACGAAAACAAAACTCAAAATATAGTAAAATTGATATATAACAAAAGTAATTTAATTATTTATATGAAATATAGAAAAACACGGTTCGAAACAAAGCGCTGGCGTTCCAGGACAAGCGGGACAGTGGTAAACTGTCTCTTTTCTTATCTTATTTTTGTTACAAACCGTTCATCTTCTATGTGCATGTTTTTTTCCTTTTCTGGTTTGAGGATTTTTTTGTGGAATATGAGTTGATAGCATTTGTCTTCTCTGAATATTTCGATCTTCTGTGGCAGGTAATAATTTTTCCAACAATTGTAGTCTATAATCATATAATGAACCTCTTGGACTCGCATATTTTTTATATAAAAAAAAGAAATGATTAGGCTCATGTATATTATATGTATACCCAGTTTCTTATACCATCTCATAGTCTTCTTCTCACATGGGTAGTATGCCATCATTTGATCTTTTCTATCAATTCCCCCCATAAAATTTTTGTACTGTATAACAGCTTCTGGCTTTTTCACTGCTTGTTGCCTCTTGTTGAAAAAATTTACCAAATTATTTTTGTACTCTGTCGATATATAGTCGTCTCTTTTGTCTTTCCACTTTGCAATCATTACTCCATTTGAGTAGCGGGCAATTGTCTCGCCCTATTTTAATTTCGCCTGCTTTACATCTTTAGGGTTACTTTTCCTATCCACTCTTATTGTCCCCGTACAATAAGTTTTTCTGGACAACAATTGAAAAGCCAGCTCATAGGAGTTGTAATAATTATCCATATACGAGGGCTGACAATAATTTTTTTTTTCATAGAAAATGACATTTATTTACAAAAAGCGATACACCGTTGGAAAGGCCAAGGTCTTGGCTACTTTTCTACATAATCGCCATTTTTTTCCAACACCTTGCGCATCCGCACGATGAACTTGTCTATGCCGGCAGAATACCACTCTCCGTCCGCCTCGCGCAGCCAGGTGTTGACCTCTTTCTGAACCTCCGCGTCACTATCAAACTTCTTCCCTCCGAGATGTTTTTTCAGGGCGGGGAACATGTGGTAGTCACTGGGGGCCACGTCGGGACTATAGGGAGGGTGATCGATGATTTCCCAGCCAAATGTCTTGAGCAGGTCAAGGGTAACGTTGGCTGTGTGCGGGCGCGCGTTGTCGTGGTGAAATTTCACTCCTTTGCTCAGCAATCCCGGGCGTTTGTTTTTTATGGCACGACGAAGCTTTTCCAGGGTCTCACAGTACCTTGCTGCATTGATAGTGGTTCCTCTTGGCATGAAATCCACCAACAATACCCCGTGGCGATCCCAAAACACCGTAGCCATCACCTTGCCGGCTGACAGTGTCGCCTTAAACTTTTTGGGTTTCGGAGAATCGCTATGGCGCCATTGTTTGGACGACTCCTTTGTTTCGGGTGTGTAGTGATGAGCCCACGTTTCATCCCCCGTAACAAACCCTTCCAAAAAATCATCGCCTTCCTCTTCAAAACGGGCCACAACTTTGGTCGCACATTCCACGCGCCGCTTCATGTGGTCTTCGGTCAGCTGTTTCGGCACCCATCGGGCAGAAACTTTGTGGTACTGCAACTTGTTCACAAGGATATGACGGATTGTTTCGCTGCTACACACTCCTCCAAGCTTCTCTTCCAAGTCCCTAATTGTCGCACGGCGGTTTTTGAGCATTTCTGCCTCCACTGCTTGAACAATCGCATCCGAGACCGACGGTCGGCCACTTCTCTCCTCGTCGTGAACATTAGTGCGCCCGGAATTGAACTCGCGGCTCCACTTACGCACGTTTTTTATGTCCATACACTTTTCCCCGTAAACTTCAACTAGTTGACGATGGATTTCAATAGGTGTCACCTTTTTCGCACTCAAAAAACGTATTACAGAACGCAATTCGCACTTGGACGCTGACGCGAGTGGTACCTCCATCGTTGACGGCTGCTCAGCCAAGACTGAGCGGTCGGGGAAGCCTCACCCAGCAGCAAAGTGGTAGTGGGGGAACCAAGGAACACGGCGGTGTTGCCAGATTTCGCCTAGCGCGTGATCCGGCGAAGTTGCAGCGTTGGAGACCTTACTTTATTGTCAGCCCTCGTACAATGAATGTCCTACATCCAACTTTTGATCCATTAGACTCGGCACTACGTTGGCGGCATGACCTTTGCCACCAAAATTATCTAAAGTACCTGTATAGACGGCAAACTTTTGAACAATGACGTCGGGCTCGGTAAGAAGGTATAATTTGACGCCATATTTATGCCTTTTATTTTTTATATATTGTCGGAAACTTAGCCTGCCCCACCACAGTACCATCGATTCATCTAAAGACAGCTCTTTACCTGGGTAATAAAGATTACTCATCCTTAAATTGAAATAATTTATGAGTGGTCTAATTTTATATAACCTATCTGTAGGTTTTTCCTGACCAGGTGAAGCATTTCTTGAAAAATGCAGACATCTAATAAATATCGATCTCTACTCATGTAATTTTTGAAAGCAGGTAAATTGAACAATCGATGAGTCTTCCAATAATCTTGAAGCCTATTCAACTTAATTGTGCCTAAATGAAGTAATAATCCTAAAAATATTCTAAGTTCATGCTTCCAGGCCGTTATGCGTGATTTTTCTGTCGTTGCGCCCGACAGAAATAGTTCTTCGGCATAAATGTTGGTTTCTCTAGCAATTAGTTCAAGAAGTTCATCAGTAACCAACAGATTGAAAAAATCTAGTGGCGTGTTTCCTAAAAATAAAACATTATTTTAGGAAAAAATTACCCAGCGTTCTTCGATTTTTATGAAAACAAATATGCATACTTTTCTACACAATGCAATATACTAATACTATATAAAATTAGAACTTACTATCAGGTTGAATCAAAAGCTCTCGTTGTTTAGAAAACGGTATAACTCTTGGAATATCTTCTACAGAGTCCCATATCACAGAAGGTAAAGGCCCCTGAGGAGGTGGTCCCTGAGCAGCAGGTATGTGAGGTCGAGGAGGAGACGAAGGAGAAAGAACTGGTGGAAAATCTAAGGCACTACTATTAAGGTCATCACCGGTACAAATAACCTCTGGTTCTTCATCGTCACTGTCCTCGAACTGAGTCCGACTCTGAATAGTCTGGATCCTCAATATCGTCATCCGAATCCATCAAATACTGTGATAACTGTTCTTCATTCAAGGGACATCTATTCCCTACCGAATTTTCAACTTTTTTGCTTATTTTTGGTTTTTTATCCCCGAAGGTCCCGGGCGACTTTCGTTCATGGTGAACTCGAACCGAGACAATTTTTCGTATATATCGCTCTTATACTATAGGCTGACGACCGCACAACCTCCTCTCTCAAGGGCTAACAGCGTACTGAAGCAATATATCCGTATGTATCGATGGCGTCGAAAGGCGCCATCCGCCTCATGCGTGAGAAGCGAATGACGTCTTTCCGCGCACAACGTGTTAAACCCACATCACATACCTACCCCATGTATTAAAAACCAGCACACTATTCTGCAGAAAGCAGTAGGCCAATCTTGTAATAGTTAGAGTGTCCCTCTCAAGTGAGGTGTCTGTTTTCCTGGCATCTGATCCGGTACATATTGTGTGAAAACAAATTCTAGAGGTTCTTTCCATTGCTGCTGTATTTTCTTCAGGTCTTTGACTGTGTGAGTGCCACTGATGACAAAGAAAAGGATGTGTAAGATGAGGTGTTGCTCTATATCTTTCGACTTTACAATCTGTATCACATCTGACTGAGGGTCACTCTCATGCTTTCTAATTTCCCACTTGTCTTCAGTTATGGCTTTCCCAGTTTTGAAAAATTTTGTCATTACGGCAACAGGGTCAAAGCCAACACATTCAAGTGTCAGGAAGCTCAGCAACATTGAGCTTAATGTTTTCACCAGTCTTTGTCATAAAACAACTTCTGCAGAAAACTTACAATTCAACATCTGTGAATTGATCTATGAACTAGTCATTATATTTACTCTTTTATAGTTATATTGTTTGTGTTTTCACGTCCATTTATGAGTTTGATTGTGAAGTATTTTGGTTTGAGGACTTTAACAATTTATCATATTGTTCTCTAGATTATAACTAAGTGTTAAGTTTCAATAGTAACACTACAAATGTTGTTTAAATGTGATCATCTTTCCTCCTCTTCAGCAAATCATGCTGTTTGATTTTTTGAGTTGTTAGGATTTTTAATGTCACTGAAACATGATTTGGATTCTTTTCTTTGGCCCGTTTCTGCATCAACAATTTTCCAGACAGTTTTGGTTTTATTATCTGCTTGTGAAATATATCTACCATAGTATCTTTTCCCACCAAGAAGTGAATTGGAATAGGGAAGTTAATGGTCAGTAGTATTAGGTTATCGCCGGCGATATGCTCCCCCCGACCCTTCCCCCCCAACCCCTGGCCATCCAATGGCTTGCAGGTGGTTACCGGGGGTTGTATGTGAGCGTATGATGTAATTACATTGGGATTACATTGAGGATTTTCATTGCATGACTTTGGAAAATGTTGAAGATGAGTATTCAGGGTTTGCATTTGATTTTTAGATGTAACTAGACTTGCGTACACGGTAATGATGACCTTGATTACAGTTAGCTACATGATTGTACACAGTGCCGGCTCTAGGGTACCAAGCGCCCTCATGCAAGATTTTATTTGCGCCCTTGTTACTCATTATATACGATGAACATAATAATTATCACGTTAATGAACAGAAAGTATATGAGATGATGCACTTTCAAGTAAATAAGTTAGCCTCGGATATTTTTTTATATAATTTCATACATTATCTGAAAATGAAGCAGCTTATAAGTTGATGACTTTTATTAACATAAATATTCAGTATTCACTTAGTTTTCATTAAATAAAACAATATTCTCAAAATAAAAAATGACTATACCATTGGTCTCATAGATTAGAAGAACCAAGTTTGTATCACAGAAAAATAACATACATTCTAAAAAATATTGAACAAAACAACAGAATCACAATATCCAGAAAAAAAATTAGCTCTGGCCCAACGGGACTTAACGAGCCTTGACTCTAGCGAATTCTGAAATCAAATCTTCTAAGGGAAGTGATTGGCACAAATCATTTTCGATAGATATCATGGCAAGTCCATTCAGTCTGTCCTGAGAAATTGTGGATCGTAAATAATTTTTTATTAATTTTAATTTGGAGAAACTCCGTTCCCTACTGGCAACGGTCACTGGTAATGTTAGCAATATTCTCAGTGCTACCAATAAATTCGGAAAAGTACACTGAAGATCTTTGGAAACCAAAAATTTTAATACTTCTTTCGGGTTTGTGAGAAGTGGTATTTCACTAATGAAGATTGATTTGAAAACAGTCATTTCATTGAAAAGTTCCTTAGCTTCAATATCCTTATCGTTTTCATTAGAGAGATGTATTTCTAAATCTAAGCATTTTTGTAATAAATCAGATTCGTTCAATTTATTAACTTGCTGAAAATTGTAAAGGAATCCAAAGTATGAGGAATGGGTGTTTGTTTGATTATATCTATCTTCCAATGAATTGATTGCTGTATCTATAATTGCATAAAAGACATTCACTCTGAATTTGTCTTTTGGATGTTGCGGGGATTGGTCTTCAGTCTCATAATCGAAGAGCCTTTTTTCTTCCTTTGTCGAATCATATTTGATTGTTCGAAATCAGGTGTTACATCGAGAGATTCCGCTAGTTCCCGTGCATCCACCATCATTTGAGAGAAACCCAAGTCTGACCGGATGTCTTTCAAATATAATATCAAATTCTCAATTGCCTTCAAAACGAAACTTATATTGGTTTCAATACTTTGGAACATCTTACTTATAAGGTTGATACGGAATAAAATATCGTACCAAATCACAACTGAACATAAAAAGTTGAATTTTTTTAACTTTTCACACAGATTTTTTGCTTGAAATTTCGTATCGTTATTATTACCATTTTCATATAAATCAAATAACGCATCATATATTTCACCAATTTTGTACCTGAGAGGTTTAATAGCATCTATTCTAGACTCCCATCTTGTATCGGAAAGTGGTTTGACAGTTAAATCCAAGACATGTTTCTTCAAAACATCCCACCTTTTCGCGGAACTCGAGAAAAAGTTATATATTTCCTGAACAACCGAAAAAAAATTTATCGTGTCTATATTTACTTTAGCAGCATCATTGACAACTAGATTGAGAGTGTGTGCCGAACACGGAACAAACATTGCTCTAGCATTCAGTTTTAGGATATGACTTTGTAAACCATTGATTTTCCCTTTCATATTGGCTCCATTATCATATCCCTGGCCGCGCATATCCTTGATATCAATATTGAAATATTCGAATTTGTCCGTAATGGATTTCGTTAAACCAAGACCAGTGGTATCATTCACATCTAGAAATCCAAGAAAACGTTCTTCTACTTGAAAACATTTGGTGGCTACTGAAACGAAGCGAACTATTATAGTTAGTTGTTCAGTGTGGCTAATATCAGTAGTAGAATCTACAATTATTGAAAAGTACTTGGCCTTCCTTGAGGAATCAATTATGTTTTCTGAAATCTTATTTGATAAAAGACCTATAATTTCGTTCTGAATATTTTTACTCAAGTAATGGACGCGGGACTCTTTATTTACGATCCTTTGGACATGATTTGATACTACCGAATCGAATTTGGAAAACAGCTCAACTAATTTCAGAAAATTACCATTTTGTTTCTCGAAGAGTTTATCTGAAGATCCTCTAAATGCCAAATTTTGCTGTCCCAAGAATTTTATTATTTCTATAATTCTTTCAATAACAGATTTCCAGTGTTGTTTTTCTAGGTCGTACAATATTTCTATTTGATTATCAATAGTCCTTTTACCTATTAAATTTGCCGTCATGTCTTTCCATTTCTTAAAATTGTTAATATGTACGAAAGAACTCTCATGGAGTTTCAGACAGTTGGACAAATTCTGCCAATCAGAATAACCTTCTTTGGAAATCAGTTTGATTTTATTTTCCGTTCCCGGAAATAGTTTGCAACAGAAACAATACACACTATCAGACCGAGAAGAATAAACAAGCCAATCCCTTTTAATTTCTTCAGAATTCGCTAGAGTTCGTGTGTAATATTTATCACTAAATTTTCTTCCTTTAGCATCGATCCTATATTTCGCCGTATTCTCTCGAAAGGGACCTTGCTCCACTAATATTTTTCTATCTTTATCGGTCAACTCCGGCCATTGTGATGGATCACGATAAATTTCCAAAGTTTGTAATGTAGGCTCCCGACTCTCATTATCATTACTAAATGAGACAACCTGCTCTTGGTTGAATTCTTGGGAATCTTGGGATACCTCTTCCTCTTCCTCGTGATCAACTTCCACTCCCCCCTCATTTTTATATTCATATGATGTAGAGGCCATTATATTTGTTTCTCCATCTATTGTGGGATCATGTAAAGAGGATGAAATGGACTCTGCTGCAGTCTCAGTTTCTGTTCGAGAATTAGACGATTCGCCATTGTCAGGGAGTCTTTTTAGAAATTTTACCAGATTTCCTCTTTGTTTTTCTGATTCTAAGTCTTTAAACGCCCTTCGTTTTCGATTTTCACACCCTGACAATTTTTTTCTCATCATTCTAATTGATACATTAAATTCTGAAATTATTCAAAACACCTGTCAGCCATCCCAACGAGAAAATTAATTATCAAATATTACCTTATACCTATCCACACAACTGCCAACTGTTCACCACACAACTGTCTCGAACTATTCAATAGCAAATTATACGACACGATATTAACTGTTGATACCAATATTGCAATATTACCAATAAGGAATTATGGTTCAGGGCGCTAGGAGACTGAGACTACTGACCAGATAAATTATCTGGATAATAGATACAGGCAAACATCGGTAATGAATTAGCGAAATCGTTCGAGAATCGCCGATCGGTGAATTCGGTGATTGTTGAGGCAGTTACAATTATGATGCCTCAGCAGTGAGGTGTGGTTTGTAAGTAAGGCATTCTCGTACTTTGAAACCAATTTTGTATTGAATAACCCTTTTGTAACATTCACCATGCATTCACCGTTCAGTTCAAACAATTAAAGATTTACTTTACTCAGTGCTTTTAATGAACATTAAAAATGTTTGTTACAAGTGACAAAAATGGAATGGAATCTATAATTCCTGTCTTATATTTATAATATATTTCAAACAATAAAACATTATGTCTAAGAGATCATGTTCGGTATGAAAGATAATTTACGGTATAAAAAACAATTTACGGTAGAAAGCAAGTCACTGACTTGAAGTCAGCATAGCTAAATAAATCCCGGTAGAAGTTGGAGTTGCAATTTGTCTAGCTGCAGGCTACAGGGAAGGACTCAGGAACGTAACTACGCGGCGAGGGCGCTTCGGAAGTTTCGAAATGAGTATATATTATTCAAATACTTGAACTTATTTTGGCGCCCCTTGGCAGGTGCGCCCTCATGCTGTGCATTAGCTGCATGATGCGTTCGGCCGGCCCTGATTGTACATGTATGACCTTCATACGTATGACAAAATCATTGTAATGGGATGTGAAGAGAATATCCAAACATTTCGGAGACCTGTCGAATTATGAGAACACTGGTCTTCATGCAATGCATGTATAACACACAGTGGGGGGATGCCGTCCTACCACCTTCTAACGGTCTTCATGTGCGTCAACTTCCTGATTTGTAGGCGACTGCGCAAGCCATCTCCGCTCTCCGAAAATCAACATATAAAACACACGTAAGAATCTATACTCCTCAGTTTCTCCTCGGGTGAGCTATAAAAAATTGTAAAAGATGTGCATGTGGTATATTGTTCACTCGCACTGCCAATCTTCGTCGTCATCAACGTGAGAGTTGTCAGATTGGAGGTCCTTCTTCAACTAAACGGATGAAATTGAATGATGGTGATGATGTACTCCCCGTACAAATGTACATATGTAAATGTTGTGAAGTAACAATTCCTCAATCCAAATACAATTCGCATATTAGAACGCTTGCACACAGAACAAAAGCATGTGTTCATTATGGATCCGGTATACAGATGATAAAATCTGCATTCAAGTGTCGGATAGCTAGTTACAGAGTGAGTAGCGACAATAATTATTCTGAATACGCACCATTCTTTAATGAGATCAAACAGAAGGTACTTGAACTACTGGAAAAAGCTATAGAATTACACAATTCCATCAAAGTCAATATGGAAATATTTGGAAGTTATATTATCCAAACACAGGAAGTGACGGACATAAAATCATTCAATTCATTAAACCGAATTGCCGATCGATCCACTGATTTGAATGCGTTATTCAATACATTCCGAGACAACATCATTGCCCAGATAACTGAATTTGAGGGGCGTGATTCAGGTTAGTAGTAAGAAATGTTGATAATCAAGTAACATGTATATGTATTTGTTTCAGGTTGGAGTTGTGAGAAAGTCCTATTCCTTGAGGTGAATATAAATAAGTATAGTCCATTTGGGGGATCTTCCTACATCAAACTTCCAGTATTCATCGAGCGCAAGAAAGCCGTTGTCAACATAATGAATGAAGATCAACACTGTTTCGCGTGGGCTATTACATCAGCATTATTTCCAACCGATAATAATGCGACGACGCCATCATCGTACCCACACTATGCAGATGTTTTGAATGTGGCAGGTATGAATTTTCCAGTGAAATTACGGGATATAAAATTGTTTGAGCATTTGAATGATATTTCGGTCAATGTTTATGGTTTAGAATCGAAAGTAGAAAACAAAAAAATTAAATACAATGTTGTTGGGACCATTACGATATTCTCAGAAAAAACTCACAAGACATATCAATTTGTTGCTTATCACAGATGATGTGGACAATAGTCATTACTGTTGGATCAGGGATCTTTCAAGATTGGTTTCGAGTCAAATTTCCGCCCACGAACATAAAAAATTTTTCTGTGATGGGTGTCTATTGTATTTTTCAAATGAGCGACTACTATTACGTCATCAAATGCATGATTGTAATCACGTTTGTACAACAGTACCTCGTAATGATATGAGAGTTAATAAATATGGGAAGATGGTGGCCGGTAATGAATTAACGTTTGAAAATTTTGAAAGGCAGTTGGAGGTGCCATTTGTAGTCTACGCAGATTTTGAATCTGTATTGAAACCGATTCAAGGTAATGAACCAAACCCTGAATTCTCATACACGAATAGAACATTCAAACACGAGGCATACTCTTTCGCATACATGATCAAATGTTCTTTTGATGATAAATTATCAAAATTTGTTTCATACAGAGGCGTTGACGCTTCTAAAGTATTTATATCGCGAATCGAAGAAGACTTAAAAAATATATACAACAAACATTTGAAATATAAAAAGCCAATGGATAATCAAACTGTGGAAGAGGAACAAGAATTTGATAATGCAACCACATGCGGCATATGCGAAAAACAATTCACAGATGGTGACGTTAAGACACGTGACCATTGTCACGCCACTGGAAAAAAAAGATTTCCCGCCACTCATTCTGTCTGTAATCTCAACTTCAAAATTCCGAAGTTCATTCCGATTATATGCCATAATATGAGTGGGTATGATTGTCACTTGTTCATTAAATAATTATATGCAGAAAAAGATAGGGTTGATGTTATACCTCAAACGAAGGAAAAGTACATTTCTTTCACGAAACATATCTACACACATAGCTATCTCAATAAAGAGGATAAAACAAAGAAAAATTATTTGAAAATGAGATTCATAGATAGTTTCAAATTCATGTCCAGTTCTCTGGAGAAATTGGCTGCTAATTTATGTGATGAGCAATGTGTAGAGATGTCGAAACATTTTCCTGATTCAAATAAATTCGAATTGATGAGGCAGAAAGGTGTTTTTCCCTATAGCTTCTTGGATGACATCAACAAATTGGATGTTCCCACTATACCAACAAAAAATCAATTTTATGATAACTTGAATGAGATGCATATATCCAATGAGGATTATCAGAGAGCTGAACTTGTTTGGAATCTATTAGATTGTAAGAGTTTAGGGGAATATTCAGATTTATATCTAAAATCTGATGTATTACTTCTCTGTGACTTTTTCGAAAATTTCAGACGAATATGTTTAAATGCGTATAAGTTGGACCCAGCCCACTATTATACCGCCCCCGGCCTATCGTGGGATGCGATGTTGAAATATACTGGTGTGGAATTGGAACTTCTAACTGACATTGACATGATTAATTTCTTCCAAAAAGGAATTCGTGGGGGTATAAGTCAATGTACTGAAAGAAAACACGTGGCAGATAATAAATTTCTTCCTGATTACAATCCCAACGAAACGTCATCATTCATCTCATATTTAGACGCAACAAATCTATATGGTCATAGTATGTCGCAAACATTGCCTACTGGTGATTTCAAATGGTTAACTCGTGAAGAAATCACAAATTTAGATATAATGAGTGTGGTAGATAATGATCCATTCGGATATGTTCTTGAAGTCGATATACACTACCCACAAGAATTGCATGATGATCACAGCGATCTACCTTTTCTGGTGGAAAAAATTATCCCCCCAATTCAAAATCTAAAATGCCTAAATTGATCCCAAATTTGAATGATAAACGCAGATACATAGTCCATGCTAAAAACTTGAAACAGTCCATAAACAATGGACTAATTGTGATGCATACCCATATAATACTGATATTCAGACAATCTTGCTGGATGAAGCCCTATATCGATCTCAATACTCGAATGCGTAATAGATCACATAATAAATCTGAGAAAGATTTCTACAAGCTAATGAACAACAGTTGTTATGGAAAGACCATGGAAAACGTGGATAATAGAGTGGATGTGCGACTGATAACACATTGGCAGAATATTCACCGAAAATTGGGAGCCGGAATTCTAATTGCTCGCCCAAATTTTAAAAATTGTACAATTTTCTCTGATAACTTCGTTGCGATTCAAATGGCTAGGGTGAAAATACATTATGATAAGCCACTGTATTTGGGATTCTGTGTTTTGGAATTATCCAAGGTTGTCATGTATGATTTTTACTATGGGTGTATAAAGAGAGAATTTGGACGCAATGCATCACTTCTATATACTGATACAGACTCCCTCATTCTGAAAGTGCAGACAGAAAATTTCTATGATTACATCAGAAATAATATAGACAAATTTGATACATCAAATTACACAGAACAAAATAAATTCAATGTACCAGTTACATCTTCAGTCTTGGGTAATTTCAAAGATGAATTTCCCAACGATCCAATAATTAGCTTTTATGGGACGGGCGCAAAAGCTTATTATGTACAATCGTTGGAAACTGAAATAAAAAGAGCCAAAGGAGTGAAAAAATCTGTAATAAAAAGTCAGTTGACACCTGATGATTATAAAAAAATTATTGAGAATGGGGGATGCATATTACGTAAAATGAGTTCGTTCAGGAGCATTTCACATGATATGTTCACTGAATTGAGAAATAAGGTGGCACTATCTTTCAATGACGATAAACGTTTCATTATTCCCAATACAGTTCAAACGCTCCCGTGGGGACAAGGTGACATTGAGTTCTATCAATGTGATCCTACAGAAAATGTTCGTATATGTAATAAGCTAGTTGAATCTTTATCACAAGAATATAATATGAATGATGAGGATAGATTGAACCACCTTATTACATTACTAAACGCTGAAATATAGGTTAATATCAATATCATTCAAACGCTTGCTCTTGATATTCCATAATTGAAGCAATAACTGGAAAATTCATATTTGATTCTATTATCATACAGCGCTAAATCGTTTTTAATTAATCCATTTTTGATCGCTACATTGTAATGATGAGCGATGTACTTAATAAGTTTTGTAGCAGACAACATCATCGACAAATATAGAAATTAAAAAAAATCTCAAGAATATTCTTTATTTATTGAACTACTACTAACTACTACACCTAAGAATAAGTCACTAACCCAAACTACACTTAAGAACAATTCACTAACCCAAACTACACTTAAGAACAATTCACTAGCTCAATATAAATGAATACAGAAAAAAATTAACTTTTTTCATCAATATGAATTACGAACAGAACCATCCAATGCATTATATGTCAGAATTGCATCATGCAGAATGAGTGCATATACTTTGGTGTTGTTTGGGAATTTAGCTTTCCGTGTTTCAAACTCCAATTTGATATCCACAGTAGACGATTTTGTAGCATGCGGTTGATGTGAACAGTCAATGATGAATAATGGATTGTCTTTGAAATGGGCAATGTCATATCTCTGTCGTAATAACTACGTTGGAAGTTTTCATATGCATAGTATGCAGACGAGTCTATCAAAGTCTAGATTCCAACGCTCATATGGATACACTTCGGAATTCAAGTAAACTCGATTGATATTCATGTCAGCGGTCATGAATTTTGTGACATCCTCTGCAACATTCTCAGACACGTTGATGTTTTGAAAACCAATTATGATGAAGCGTGGCGCTTCCAAAATATTTGTAGTTTTTATTGCCCATACATCGGAGGATGTGGCACGTAATGAGGGTAATTCATAAAGATCCCACATGCGATAAGCCAATTTTACTTTTGCATTCAGTCCACCCTTATTGATTTTACTCAATAATTTGAGTTTCTGTTTGTCCTCGACCACAACATGTCTTATCTTCCACTCAATCTTTGTTATTTCCATAGTCGAATCGACCTCTCCAACGTATGAATTCTTGAATGAACGGGCTATTATCAAAATAAGTTCTTGTTTAGCATTTAGAATGCATTTCTTGTAATCCTCAGCGAAACCCATCAGATATTTAAGTGGAAGTTTTCCACTGAATACATGACTGGTTTCATCGAGAATGCATTGTTTCGTATTAGAAAGACCCCATCCAGTGGTGAGAAGCGAATTAGAATACGTCTGTCCAAATGAAATCATATTCTTCATTGTGGAAGTTATACCTGGCTTTCGAACTTCTGCAACATGTTCACCGCCCATTTCATAACGAATTTCATCGAACAGAAAGGCTAGAGCATTATTGGACATGTAACAGATTTTGTTTGCTTCCTTTGGCGTGAATTTTCCTTCTATATAAATGAAGCTATCGGAAATGTCGAGAATCACATCTTGATTGTTGATTGTAATTCGGATTTCGTCAGAGTTCTTGAACAAAGGTGATCCATAGGGTTTATACGTATGCTCGTGAAAACTTATAAGGCTGTGGTCTTCAACTGGTTCGTCGAAAATATTCAACTTCTCATTGCTCGCTTCCAAAACTTTTTTTATTCTCGTATTCTCAGTCCGATTGATTTCAGAAAATTTAGATCTCTTGCAGACAGCTTATACCTTCGCTGTTCCGCGTATACTTTCGGAATGACCTTTCTCCTAGATGTCACTTTCTTTTTATTATTATTCGGTGTTGGTAGACTTCTTGCATCGCTATCATGCACATTTCCTTTGGTGTAGCAAAAACCCATATCACTCACTGTTATAACTTTTTCAATTCCAGTATAACAACTAGGGATTCCTCACTGCCGAAATCGACGAGATTATTTTTTTGATCCACTATGCGTATCGAGATGTTGTCAATGAACTGACGTCCTTCCGGACTGATTGGCATATAAATAATGTTGCGGGGTTCCTTTGTGAGATTATAACCGGGTTCGACATCTAAATCAAATGAAAAAAGAATGTGATTCTCTTCATTATTTATATAGGACCCCGAAATTATATTGCATTCCAAACGAATGAGTCTCACAGGTACAATATTAACAGGAAATGTAGATTGATGTGTTTTATTATTGTTGAGTATCTGTTTCTCGAATCCCAACATGGGACCTAATGAGTTCTCGTATCTGAAATCCACAAAATATTTTGATTGCAATACACACTTGAATATATTATTGTTCGCTTGAAGACTGAACATCTCATCCATTGATGTACTATCCAGTATTTCATTCGGAAATACGAGAGATGCTATTTTTTTTTGTAGAAAATCATTTATTTCACCAATCTCATATGCCCCACATGGTATTTTTATAACAAAATATCTTGCTTCATATGAATCATCTTTAGGGATCTCAATACCGATTGTATTGTTTTTGTCAGTGATATTGTGGATAGTGTTGCATCCATAGAATCCTATTAGCCCCAAACCATAACTAGCATTCCTATCCAATTCAATGGGCGGATAAAAATCTGCGCTAAGGACACTTTTTCCCACAACTTGTAACTCAAACTTCCGTGACATCACATCAATTTATTGCGGTATACAACATAAATGATATAATTTTCGTTTTTTTGGAGTTGAAATATCGCGGACGTCCGTGTCATTGTTATTGGCTCCAATATTACAATCTTCAATCTTGCAATAGCAGCAAAATATTTTTCTTGGTGTTGGTCCATCATTAACATCATAGGAATTTGATGTTCCATCACCTCTTACTTCATCAGAATTATGTTCGCGACAAAACTGATATTTCGAAATATCGACATCGTCTTGAAGATGTTTTGGGAGCTTATCCCAAACAAAAGCAATTTCATGGGCTGCACAAGAAATCATCACTTCTTTGGGCATATCGGCAAGTTGCCCTTTGCTCATTTTCAACAGGCTACGCAGCCTTGAATATGCTATCAGAGAATGCCCCATTCTCTTAATTGCCTCTCGATCATTTTCCGGTGAGAAATCCATTTTTAAGCTTTTGTAGATGGTTGGGAGAGAAACTTCAAGCATAAGTGCCCACACACAACTGTATTATATTTTTGCTGACGTTCATAATTATATACAATATTGATGGGTGCACTCGATTTTTTTCGAAAGTAATGAACTAACTCCAGTGGTGGCGTTAAATCTCCAAAACTATCAAAATATGTAACGTCCCGTCCAATTTTCTTGTATGCAACCCAATGTGTTCCTCGACCGCTGCTTCTATCCAAATTCATGATTGCGGTTTCACGGTTACGTGGCCCAGATTTAGGTAAGTTATCTCTCATGAATACTCCTCGAAAGAATGGAATCTTCATCTGTGTGGCGCAGTAATTGAGTTCAATATCTGTGAGAGGTTTAAGCGGTAGGGCATCAATTAGTTTTTTGGACTTTGTGCTTTCAGATAGAGACCGAGTCCTTTACGATATGGTTTCAGAAATATGCCACTACCTTTTTTTCCCAAAGCAATGGCTTCCATCTTCCTATTATGGTGTTGGACTTCCTTGAGACCATCTCTACTCTCCTTCACCGAATTGATGGCCCGTGCTATACCTGCAGCAGCACCAGTCAAACTACCCAGTGCAGACAATCCGGCGAAAATTGGTATTAATGGTAATATTCCACCCACTTTTGGTATGGGTATGATTCGCGGTGTACGTATCTTTTTTTTCCCACCTGCCGCTTTCAGATATTTACGTGCCGCTTGCAATGCTACTATACTAGCTTTCCTACCATCTTTTTCTATGAATCTGACACCCCCTGCCGTCCGTAGTACATCTCTCACTTTTCTAACAACACCAGTCCCAAAAGCAACTAGAAGGGCAGCTGCTTTTTCTCCCAAGCTCGAATCCTTTGCTTTGAATCTATCCCAAGCTGCGTATTCTAGTTGTTTGTCTGCGATATGTCTAGCTGCGAGATTGTCTTTATTTTTCAAATATTGCAAATCATGAGAACGACAAGAAGAATCCAATAAGTTTATTCCTCTCTGGTTGGCAGCCAGCCTTCTTGCCAATTTAGTGCCAGGCCCGCAGAATTGATAACCGGGTATGTGAAGTTCAAACGGTAATTTATTTATTATTGAATTCACAAATCCTCTACCATTTTTATTGAATTCATTGCGCTTACGTCTATTCCGCACGATGGTAGGCATTTAAATGAGACATATTTCACATATTTTTCTTTATTAAGAGTTTGACTGTCCAAGATGCGTGTTGTTCAACAGCAGGTAGAATTCAGAGTTGATAATTTAGACGAAAAAATCACCGGATGTGGATTAGACATGGGAAATAAACCGAATCGACACGGTTCTCTACTACCCTCGTCCGTTAGAGCGTTGTTAATTGGACCATCAAACTGTGGAAAAACAAATGCAATGAACCGCGCACCAATCACGGGCCAGAACAGCGGATTTAAGCCAAATCATTGGTCTCGAACATAAATGAACAAGTTGACCCCGTGACCCCAAAATTATTTTCAAGCCGTCATTTGTCAGTTGCGAAGACAGTTTGTGCTGTCATATTTCGCCTCATCACCAACAAATAGGTTATGGATAATGTAAAATATAACGAGATGGACCATCACGATCATTTTGTAATAACCACGATGTAGTGCTCCAGTACAGTTTGATTATACCATACGAAACATTTGTGGGTGATTCCGAAAACGTACCAGTCGAATGGATTGCAATGCCGGAGTGGACTCTGTCCGTATCTGGTTCTTTGTTGTCGGGGCCCCCGCTTCCCATGCATATGTGGCTCAACGCCTGGTGTTGTAACTCATAGCCGCCGAGTATCCAATCAATTTTCAGATCAATTGATATGAAAAGGATAGGACGTTAGTTATAGATTGAGTCGTCACAATGGGTTCCCTTGTGATATCGTGCAAAATGTCATGCCAATGTGGAAATCAAGCTAAGAAGCAATGAGAGAACTGTAATTCGAGTGTATCGCCTAGAAGTCCATCATCCCGACAAATCCTACGTGCTCTACAGATTGTGTTTATGTTTATATTAATAGTATTAATGTGAACAGTTCGCATTATCCATAATTTGCAATAACTTTATGAATGTTCTAAAGGTTTGTTCAAGTTCAAATAAAATCATTGAAATTGATCATAGTTTTTGTTTTTAACAGGCAGAACATCACCAAAAACATGGTACCAATCTACGTATATTGAAAAATTGTTCATGGTCTCGGTGATGTCCTGCCTTAATAGTTTTCTAGAAAAGTGGGCATGACATCACATTAAACATAGACTGGTATAACACTAGGTGCATACGGGAGTGCTGGCCAATAAAAATTTCGGTGATGTCATGCCGAAAAAAAAAAATACTTCAACTAAGTCTGATAAGTCGTGCGTCTGAAATACCTCCGATATTTTTTCATCATTCTATAGAGCTTTTCTTCTTCAAAAACCTCGTTCAAAACCCATACATGGCACTGGCAAAATAAATTTTTTAGCGGGCAAGAACTCACCGAAAACATGGTACCTAAGGTATACCTATCGACCGATAGTGCAGAATACGTAAACAGTTCGGTGATGTCATGCCGAAAAAAAAAAAAAATACTTCAACTAAGTCTGATAAGTCGTGCGTCTGAAATACCTCCGATATTTTTTCATCATTCTATAGAGCTTTTCTTCTTCAAAAACTTCGTTCAAAACCCATACATGGCACTGGCAAAATAAATTTATTAGCGGGCAAGACATCACCGAAAACATGGTACCTAAGGTATACCTATCGACCGATAGTGCAGAATACGTAAACAGTTCGGTGATGTCATGCCGAAAAAAAAAAAATACTTCAACTAAGTCTGATAAGTCGTGCGTCTGAAATACCTCCGATATTTTTTCATCATTCTATAGAGCTTTTCTTCTTCAAAAACTTCGTTCAAAACCCATACATGGCACTAACAAAATAAATTTATTAGCGGGCAAGACATCACCGAAAACATGGTACCTAAGGTATACCTATCGACCGAGAATGCAGAATACGTAAACAGTTCGGTGATGTCCTGCCTGAATATTTTGCTCGAAAAGTGGGCAAGACATCACATTAAACATAGACTGGTATAACACTAGGTGCATACGGGAGTGCTGGCCAATAAAAATTTCGGTGATGTCATGCCGAAAAAAAAAAAAATACTTCAACTAAGTCTGATAAGTCGTGCGTCTGAAATACCTCCGATATTTTTTCATCATTCTATAGAGCTTTTCTTCTTCAAAAACCTCGTTCAAAACCCATACATGGCACTGGCAAAATAAATTTATTAGCGGGCAAGACATCAACGAAAACATGGTACCTAAGGTATAAAAATAAAAGACATCATTCGGTGTGCTTTGGTTTAATACATATTCCATTACAAGTTTTTATGACTCTAGTTCTGTAAAGCCAACGTTTCGTCAATGTATGTTGACATCTTCGGATGTCTGATGGTGTGGGTAGATGATGACCCAACAACTGCTATCGATGGCGCCGAGAAATAGGAGCCAGACATCTGCAACAAGAAAAAATATTGAAATGTATAAGTGTGTGTGATTGTGCATGTAAACGTTAACATAAAACATACAAATTCGGCAGGATCACAATGTGAAATACTAACCAGTTGCGCGGCTTTCGTGTACGGTGCGAATACAGCAAAGTGTCCGTGTTCAGGATGAGATATGCATCCGGGTGTTTGCGTTTCTTGCCACGGGCAATGGCCTTCGCCGTCTTAACGTAGGTTATCTCGGGTTCAAGGACAGGAGCATCAAACCACTCAAGGTCACTCTCTTTGGAACGTGGTGATGGGGTGGGAGAATGCAGTACTGGCATACCATCAGCATCAACAGCGGAGGACTCAGCAACAGCAGAGGACGCAGCAACAGCAGAGGACTCAGCAACAGCGGAGGACGCAGCAACAGCAGAGGACGCAGCAACAGCAGAGAACTCAGCAACAGCGGAGGACGCAGCAACAGCAGAGGACGCAGCAACAGCAGAGAACTCAGCAACAGCGGAGGACGCAGCAACAGCAGAGGACGCAGCAACAGCAGAGAACTCAGCAACAGCGGAGGACGCAGCAACAGCGGATGACGCTTCAAATCCAGTTGACTCAGCAACAGCAGAGGACGCAGCAACAGCAGAGGACTCAGGAACACCAGCGGCGGCAGCAGTAGTCGAGAACTCCGCAACATGAATACTTGAAGGAGCAGTCAAAACATCATCGGCAGGCGAAACGTGGCCGTGGTGAAGCCGAGGTGGAGGCGAGTTTGGAACCGCATCTGCTGATGAAACCGCCACTATTGGAGATGGTGGAGCCATCGGCGATATCGCAGAGGACTCAGCAACAACAGAGGACGCAGCATCAGCGGATGACACAGCAACACCAGGTGACTCAGCAACAGCAGAGGACGCAGCAACAGCAGAGAACTCAGCAACAGCGGAGGACGCAGCAACAGCAGAGGACGCAGCAACAGCAGAGAACTCAGCAACAGCGGAGGACGCAGCAACAGCAGAGGACGCAGCAACAGCAGAGAACTCAGCAACAGCGGAGGACGCAGCAACAGCCGATGACGCTGCAAAACCAGTTGACGCAGTAGTCGAGAACTCTGTAACACCAGGACGGGCAGGAGGAGTACGACGTAAGAAGGCTGTCGCGGCTGGGGATAACAGCATGTCGTGGTACTCGAGTGGTATGTCCCCTTGAAGTCGTCTTGCAAAAGAGCGGACGTAGTGCCACGAAGTAACGCTGGCCAAGGACAGGACTTCTGTGCTCGCAGTCGCCCGAGTATTGATGTGGGTGAACTGAAACAAATGTTTACATATATACATATATATCCTTGTGACCATGACAAAACAGTACTCACCATTAAACCATCGAATAAGGCCATCTCTGGTGTCTGAGCGAAATTATAAAAATGAATTTTAAAATGCTGCGACCCAGGATAAATGAAAATAATGCATTGGTCATCGAAATATATCATAGGATTCGAAAAAGCGTCTTCGAAATGAAATAAGACGAATGCATTACAAGCCATGGCATCGAACAAACGATCCACGTATGCCTGGTGTGATAATAATAATAATTGGTAACGTTTGATACTGATACTATTAGGCAAGCATTCTTTGAGAATGTTATAATTAGGGACATACCTACCAGACATGAGCTTCCACGTTAGAACTTTGATGATGAGATAGAACCGTTTGTGGTTTCTACAAATGTCGAAGAAACTGCTGCTGTGCGAGCATCCTGCACAAGGGAGCACCATGATAGGAAAATGGGAATAGTGTCACTAATATTACAGAGAAACACATATAATATAAGGGGTTCCGGCTCCTAGCACTTGAAAATACTTTTATATAAGAATGATAAATTTTGTAAAAAAACTGTTGCTGTGCGAGCATCCTGCACAAGGGAGCACCATGATAGGAAAATGGGAATACTGTCACTAATATTACAGAGAAACACATATAATATAAGGGGTTCCGGCTCCTACCACTTGAAAATACTGTTATATATGAATGATAAATTTTGTAAAAAAATTCCCTCACAGTAACATGAAATACCAGCCACGAGGATCGAGACAGACCGCCATAGGTGAAAAACCGGAAAATCTATGAAGTAGCTCATATTACAGAGAGACACATATAATATGAGGAGTTCCTGCTCCTAGCACTTGAAAATACTTTTATATATTAATGTTAAAGTTTGTAAAAAAATTCCCTCACAGTAACACGAAACACCAGCCACGAGGATCGAGACAGACCGCCATAGGTGAAAAAGCGGAAATGCCTGCGAACATGCTACAAGTACCGTACTGTAAATGAAAATCGATGAAGTAGCTCATATTACAGAGAAACACATATAATATGAGGAGTTCCGGCTCCTATCACATCAGGCGAGGGCCATTGGAATCTGTTGCAACACCGAAAATGCAAAGATGCGTCCTTCGCCTAATGCGATAGGGACGGAACTAAAATCTGTAGGGTGTTGGGATCTAACATCATCCATCAAAGTGTCAAAAATTGTAGTAACCAATCAGAAGAGTCTGGATAAGTCAAGGATCACCCAAGGTCACTCTTGTATGGTTTGTTCGATGAAATAAAGGGTGTTATGCATAAAGAGTATGGTTTGTTCGATGAAATAAAGGGTGTTATGCATAAAGAAGATAGCCAAGGCTCATACCATACGATGGTTATGTTGATCAATTAGAAAAGGTAATACTAAGTAGTGGAAAATACATTCGAGTACAGGCAAGGGCGTCAGTTGTAGCTAGTAGCCGTTTTAGATTCACCCTTGTATCACCAAAAAGTTCGCACGTACTTTCTCTGTCCCTGTCGCTCACTCTTGGCATGTTGTGGGTAGAAGAGAGAGAGAGGGCGAGAACGTCGAGGTGATACCAGAGTCAAACAAAAACGGCAATAGTACGCAGTATGGCGCCATTCGTACAACCATCTCTTATGGCAACGTACATCAAGTTCCATGCATGGCACTATCATGGTTCGTGTTTTATCCGGCACGACATCACCAAAAACTTGATACCGGAGGTATACCTATGTACCGCCAATGCCAAACAAGTACCGAGTTCGGTGATGTCATGCCAAAAATTAAGAAAACAAAAAAAAATTCTACTAAGTGTGGTAGGTCAAACTTGTGGCATGACATCATAGTACATTTTTAAAATTGCCGCCAAAAAGATTTGTTGTACAACAGATTAACAACACTGTATAGTTGGCAAGCATACAATTAGAAATTTCGGCTCCAAAAATTGTTATATTGTGAGTATATGCTAAAAACTGTGTTGTATACTTTTGTTTGGTTCGTGAATATAGCTAGGTAAATAATTATGCATGTTCCACAAAGAAAAATGAAATGCAATAGTCTGTTACACATTTGGTCTTGCAATTACGCACAGCATTCCATCAACCCCATAAAAAATCATCCAAAGTAGCTGTCGGTTAAGGGTGCAGTCATTTTGTGGCCTTGGGTTTGTTTCTTTATATATTTGTTTGATAATATCGGTAGTAGTATTATGTGTATACTTAAAATGGTGTTCCAGAAGCACTGAAACTCATTTATGTCACCAAATATACCCATGGGTCATAAAATGCAAACGATCCCAGACCAATTCGTTTCGTTTGGAAAAAAATACATTTGTGTGTAATTTGGTCCTTGACTGGATAAGCTCATATATGCTGTTAGCACTTTATTAATAACGAGACAGACACGTGTAATACTTGCATTAAATTTATTGTTCTATAAAAATAAAACCTGCATTGTACATTGTCGTTAACACATTTCTCTTTGTTATTTCTACAGATTGGAATAAGCACGTTATCAGAAGTTACTGCTGTACCGTCAGATGCAACATTCCTTTATCCGTCCATTCACTCGTTGTTTCATTCATTCATTCATACATTCAGTCATTCAATCATTCATTCAGTAATCATTATATTATTCTTATTGGTACAATTACTGTGGAAACATGGGGAATACTAATACGAATAATAATAATAATAATAATTATAATGATTATAATATGTATGGCTATCCTAATGTGGTGCCAGCTGCGCCACCTGCTCGCGTGCATATACCAAGGGCGGCAATAGTACCAATCCGACCCCAAAATGTTTTCGGTGGCCCATTCCTGCACCCCGCTCCTCCAGTTCTGCCTCCTGCCCGCGGCGTCGTACGTGTACCACGTCTCCTGCCACTGCCTCAAGGAGGAAGAGGTCTGCCATTTCTGCTGCCCGCCATACGTCCTGCAATGTTCCCGCCACGACCCCAAGGGGATGGCGCGCCACGACATCCGGCAGGAGGCGCCCCACCGCGCTTTGTTGTAGGAGGACGAGGGGGTGGCCCGCCGGGTCCTCCCGGAGGACCAGGAAGAGGTGGAGGAAGAGTGGGAGGCGGAGGGAGAGGACGCGGAAGGGGAGGGGTAGGTGGACCTCTTCCGGGAGGACCAGGAGGACCGGGAGGACCAGGAGGACCGGGAGGACCGGGAGGACCGGGAGGTGGTCCTCCCGGTGGTCGTGGTGGTGGCCCGCCACGTCCGCCCAGAGGTCGAGGACAAGGAGCGGGAGGACAACGCCGACCAGCTAGAAATAATGACAATAAACGTCAATATTTCATAACAATACCGTTCAGGCAAAGCGATAGAGCCGTTGAAAAATCAAAATTACTAAATGCGTTAAAAAAATTTCAAGGGAACTTGCAAGTCCAAGAAGGCCCTATCGCTTTCCCCGAACCGCCACAATTTTATTTCGAGCCGGTCGCCGTTGTGCCCCCTCAACCTGTTCTGGTACCCGGGGCAGCACCTGGGGCAGCACCTGGTGTGCCCCCCTAGCCATTACCTTTGCCAGGGCCTGCTCCTCCGGCGGTGCCCGTCGTCGCTATTCCCCCCGCCCCCGATGCACAACGCTTGGTATTGTACGTAATAGCCGCCGAGGATTACGATAATCCGATTACTTTAGCGGAAGGATTGGTCTATCATATACATGCTTATGTGAAATTCGCGTTACCGTGCTACGTTAATGAAGTATGTCAATTTATTCGATATTTGTACCCTGGCGTGGCTATAGATGTGCAGAGCGCAAGAAGTGAAAAAAAGTCAATTGAATACGTTACTAAGCAGGACAATGACCCGCTGTATAATTGTTCGGCTTCGAAATTGAACTTTGGGTCGGTTGGAAAAGTATTCGGTAGAAAATGTAAATACTGATTTCACATGTCGAAATAAATTCGTTGTGGAATTCAATAGCAAACAGAATTTCATCAGGCAATATAAACGTGACTACGATATCGCCTTTGCCGCAAATCGTTTGCAAAATTTCGTGTTTCGGCCGATACTTGTCGGACCGATATGCCATTGGACACTTTCGGCGATAATGTGGTGGAATGACTTCATCTCTAGGCCTGGAGAACACAAAAGACCGCAATTATATTTGTGGGGTGGAGCAAATTGTGGAAAAACAACATTTATTAGACAATTCATTCTCCATAGCAAACAATTAAAAGACGTCACTTATAATGCTACACCAGATAATGATTTTTTTTTACAAAATTTAAATTCAACTCATAAAATTATTTTCATCGACGAATACGACCCCCACACATGTTCCGCATCCAATTTTTCATCAATGAAAACGTTGTTGGCAGGAGAAACCACATGCGTGAGGGTCAAACATAAACCGAATAAAATTTGCGTATTCTCTGGACCTATCATGATTGTTTCCAATTATGCTCCACCCGACTATGTACCGGGTCTGTTGGAGCGCTTGAAGGTAGTTCGGGCGGATGAGCCATATTTTCAATATCAAATTCGTGATCTGGAAAGGATGCTACCGATAATCAGGCCTAGAGATGTAGTTATTATTCCATAATTGTTTTGTTTTCAACGTTAACCGCCTCTCACTACCTTGAATTTGGCACCCTTAATGATAGCACCCTTCCAAATTTTTAGAGTTCGGAGCTCTTTTTGAATAGTTCTACAGTTCTCGCCAGGGTGCAGAAAGAGATGGAGAGTTTAAATGCCGTTTTTTTTTAAACAAATGTTTTACTTTTATTTACGTTTTATGTTAGGTTAAGAGTAGGTTAAGTAGGTTAGGTGGATGGGTTAGGTTGTTTACCCTTCTGGTCCCTCAAAAGTAAGAAGGGAAAACAACCTAACCCACGCACCTAACCTACGTAACCTACCCTACCGAACCTAAAGGCAGTTAAACTGCAGAACGCTTTCTGCACCCCGGTGAGAACTATAGAACCCTTCAAAAAGAGCTCAGAACTCTAACAATTTGGAAGGCTGCTATCATTAATGGTGCCAAATTCAGGGTGGTCCGCCTCTGTCGCTCTTGCGCCCTCCATCTAGCACTCTGTCGCTTTCTCGCCCCTCCTCCTTTTGTATTAACTGTTCAAAGTAACATAGGGTTTGGATTGGTCCTATGTTTTCGTAGAACCGTTCAAAAATAAAAAGGAAGGGGGATTGGATTTGCAAAAGCCACACGCACACACATTGTCCCCTTCAATAAAATCAAGTACCTATAGAAAATTACAATTATTTACAGGACAAATATGCCCGTAACACCGTGGCAAGAATGGATCGCCGACATTGGTGGTGTATATCGACTTCCCCTCTTTATGAGGCACAAATTCTACGATTCGCCTTTGGACTACAGGGACAGGGCATTATTTGCCAGCTTTGGTTTTCAGAATCTGATTAGTCCGTATACACTAGCAAGGATACTGATGTATACGAATCCCAATGCGACGGAGCTACGCATGGCTCAAATGTGCAATGTGCAATTGTGGCTAGACACAATAGAACTGCATCAGTATTGTAAATATTATGCATTCGATAGTGTGGCGGGAAGGGTGCTGTGTTTAAACAAACATATCCGCAACTCCCCCCAATGTTTTCTTACGAATTAATACAAATGATTAAGTTAGTGATTGTTCATTTCTGTTATATTCTTGATTATATCGAAGGGGCTAATGTATACATTGCGGTCTGTCGGTATGAAAAAAAATCATTTGCATCGGTATTAGTAGTCGCAGAAACACTTAAAGTAATGTTTTCGAAAGGACACCCTGGGACATAAAGAAATATCACCCTAGTCCACCGTCCTCGACTGGACAGTCAACCACACATCCCATACAAATGATTTTAATCCATACCTAGGTATCGCACTGTATAGTAGGGCAAATAGCGAGAATACGTGCCATTCGTAGTACTAGGTAAATTTGGTATCTGTACCCAAGTAGGTGACGTAGCTAGCGAGCAATAGAGCGCGAACAAGCCCTAACAAATACTGTCACCATCCTGCTAACACACATACATACCAACAGACGACAGACAGCCAGACAGACATACATGCATTCATGGCACGACATCACCGAAATTGTTCATTGCCAGCACTACTGTATCTAATTTCAATGTGATGTCATGCCATCGCAGACGACAGACAGCCAGACAGACATAAATTCATGCATTCATTCATTCATTCATTGCTTCTGTGCAGTACTCAGATGTATCATCAAGGCTTCAGCTTCAAATCAGCAGGTATACAAATCATTATGCTAATCATCAATATATAACTTGCAGCTATTGTCATTTGCTATTTATCATTTGCGTTTCTTCGTCGCACGTTGCTTCACTGCTTGGCTTTCTGATATTTGCTTTCCATTTCACCTATGGTGCATTGTCTAAAATATATGCTATTGTAGTTGTTGTAGAGGTCGAACATGGCGAAATGCGAACACATATGGTTGTGCCCAGTCAACAAGGCATGCATCGATTGTGGCTCTATCAGTATTCGTCGAAGTTATCGAAATACAAGGAATTCCATTTTGATTACGAACTACCTACATGTGGGGTAATACTGCAACATAAACATCCACGGCGTATTTGTTAATGAATTTCAATAAAAGCCATGTTCCCCAATATTACCGTCCATGTTGTCTGTCAATGTGTCATGTACCATGGAACATGGAATTAAGAAACATAGAAAGTTATTATCACTTGTACCTAAAGGCCCTAAGATGGCGCTGCAAAAGTCAATAAAAATATAGATGTTTGTTGTAATGATGAAATAAAACAAGTGTTACGTTAAATAAATGATTGTTTGTTATTATTACGAGGTGAGGAATGGGAGTAAACCTATTATTTTCCATTGACTCTGGCATCACCTAAAAGTTTTATCTCGCTCTCGCCGTCTGCTACCCAAGAAAAGTAGAGACAGAGAGAGGGAGAGAACTTTTAGGTGATACCAGAGTCAATCGAAAACGGCCAATAGTCATATTCTTCTTACCAATTTTAACTGACATCAAGTAAGATGTTTAGCACAGCTCAATAGCTCAGTATATGACAGTTATCAGACTAAAGTAAACGTAACATGTTAATAACTGAGCTATTGAGTTGTGCTGATAATCTTACTTAATCTCAGTTAAAATTGATAAAAAGAATACTACTCATATCAGACACAACTAATGAAAAAAAATAGCTTTACTCCCAATAATTTTGTTGGTGCATTTGCATTACGATAACGGGAAAAACCTCGAAAAAACCGTTATCCCAACTGATGAGAACAAACTGTGAATGGAATTTATTTACTGTTATTGAATCAAGTACATGGCATTAAGAAAAATATAGAAATGAAATACATTGCATTATGGAAAATATGGAAATGAGATATATGTTGGAATGTAGCGTGTCTTAATTTCATTGCTATTTGGTATTAAATCGAATTTCTTCTCAATCGCTGAGGCGGTAGAACTCACACGTTGCCAATTAGGATGATGTACCTATAAAAACTCAAAAAAAAACATTAGATTTAATTGCGTCTCAATCGCTTATTCGGTAAAACATTAACGTTGCCACTCAGGATGACGCCCATATCTGCAGTTACGTATTTGCGTTTGGTCCGCGGTGGTACTGAAGACTCAACCAAGGCATCGGTCCGTACATTCGATGAAGTGCCGGGACGTTGTTGTTCGTGTCTTTCGAAACCACGAAAACCCTCTGTCGGTATGATACGCTTTGCCGTAACATACCGGCGCCTTCGCAATTCCGCTAAAGGCAGGTCGTCGTCGTCATCGAATTGAGTCGCTTCATTTAACTCAACGGCGAACGACTGATCCATACTCGTGACATCCGCATTGGGATTATCATGCAATCGATCAGCCGTATACAACAGTTGATCGACAGTGATGGAATCCGGATCAGTCGTTACCGACAGTCGTAGGAATGCACGTACCAGAATTGATTTCACCTCCTTCTTCTCTATAAGAAAACTTGCTTCATGTTTTTCAATGATATGCAAGATATGGCGCACCATCCTGGCGTCCTTGACTTTATTTCTATAATTGAGGACTTGCGTCACGGCTTCCTGGACAATCCCCCGTAAGCGTAAACCGCCCTGTTCTTCCAGCGCGTCGCTGGCTTCGTGCTTCTGCTGCCACTCGACGATTTTGGCTCTCACGAGCTTCGTTGTGGCCAGCAATTTGGCGGCATACCCTTCAGCATCGTATAGTGGTCCACCAGCTCCGATCAGATGTCGCCGGGATATGTCCACGAGGCTGGCACATCCGTCATTATAATTATTGTTTTCTGTACTAGGTTCCATTGAAACTGAAAAAGAAGGTATTATATATGGTAATTAAGGTACGATTGGTAAATAGCAATGAAATTAAGATTGTATGAGACGATATGAGATGTGAAACACTGCAAATTTGGAAACACGAAATGTCAAAAAACAACGGCAAACGTTACACCCTAAGCACACTGAAAATATCACTTAAAATATCAACTTACCGAGAAAAACACTAAAAATTTAATTATCCAATAGCAAAGTCACAACGTAGTCGCACTAACTAAATCGCTCGAAAGTACACTGGTATACGAATCGCTTCAATATAACAACTGTTGATTCTTCGGTGCGTTCGATCTATTTTATACCTGAGGGTGATAAAAATGATAAATAATTAAGGTTTTACCAACTAACCCAACCACAATATAATTATGTTTGCTTAATTCTGCTGTACCTGATACCTGATAGTCTAATACCGCAAATATTATACATGATGATATGACAAAACAGTCAAATGTTTGAGACGTTTTATATTATAATATTGAATATAAAAAAAAAATGGTTTAAGCTGATGTCGACCGCTGTCGCCCTTATTCAGACAGAAATGCAGACCGTACGCTAATTATTGTAGTTAAATTATTGTCCTCAAATACGTTTCGTTCCTGTTGTAATTCAATTGAATATATAGTTATTTAATTTGAACGCTAACGGTAGCGGTACTTATCTCTCTCTCACTCACTCTCTGTGTCTGTGGTCTCTCTCTCTCGCTCTCTCTCGCTCTGGCTGTCTAAGATGCTTCCTAAGTTGCAGTGTTAAAAGTATTATTCGCAGTCTGCGCAAAGGGGGCGACGTCTGCAATTATTTGGTGGAACTGATAAAAAGTAGATATTATATTGTTTTGCGCATCATGATATAGCGCCACCTAGCGGGAACGCATTTCGCGAATAACTTATATTAACTACAAATGTTAGCCGAAAACGACGCCCCTCTTCGGCCACCTACGCTTGTCGAAGGCATTCGACAACTGCCGTCTACACGAATATGATCCTTCCTCACAAATAATTATAGCTTATATCCAATAATAATTGTTCTAGCACAAATACGACCCTTGTCGGTGATCTCGACAACTGCTGCTGCTATACAAACATGATCCTTCCTCAGGAATTCATACAAGTTCTATTAAACAAGATTGCCTAGGGCATTTGGCAACTGCCGTCTACACGAATATGATCCTTCCTCACAAATAATTATAGCTTATATCCAATAATAATTGTTCTAGTACAAATACGACCCCTGTCGGTGAGTTCGACAACTGCTGCCTACACAAATATGATCCTTTTTCAGGAATGAATATAAATGCTATCAAGAGGTTGCCACACTCTGCCGCATACGGTAAATCGTCCGAGGACAATATATTTCGCCTTTTATACGTTTATCGAATAGATGCAGACCATATTTTAATCAGTTTAGAAAAATTATTGTCTCAAAGTAAAAAAACGTACATTTTGTAAAATAACCATTCAACAAAACGCAACTTACGTGACGTCATACCGAATCTTACCGGATGACCTTGAATTCTGCCATTTCCATGGTTCCATGATGCTATCTTCTTGTACGCGCGGTGCTCTAGCGGATTTAAGCCAAATCATTGGTCTAGAACATAAATTGCACTGTTTTCAACTTGTTGAATGCCCACCACCAATCAAGGGCCAGAACAGCGGATTTAAGCCAAATCATTGGTCTCGAACATAAATGAACATGTTGACCCCGTGACCCCAAAATTATTTTCAAGCCGTCATTAGTCAGTTGCGAAGACAGTTTGTGCTGTCATATTTCGCCCCATCACCAACAAATAGGTTATGGATAATGTAAAATATAACGAGATGGACCATCACGATCATTTTGTAATAACCACGATGTAGTGCTCCAGTACAGTTTGATTATACCATACGAAACATTTGTGGGTGATTCCGAAAACGTACCAGTCGAATGGATTGCAATGCCGGAGTGGACTCTGCCCGTATCTGGTTCTTTGTTGTCGGGGCCCCCGCTTCCCATGCATATGTGGCTCAACGCCTGGTGTTGTAAGTCATAGCCGCCGAGTATCCAATCAATTTTCAGATCAATTGATATGAAAAGGATAGGACGTTAGTTATAGATTGAGTCGTCACAATGGGTTCCCTTGTGATATCGTGCAAAATGTCATGCCAATGTGGAAATCAAGCTAAGAAGCAATGAGAGAACTGTAATTCGAGTGTATCGCCTAGAAGTCCATCATCCCGACAAATCCTACGTGCTCTACAGATTGTGTTTATGTTTATATTAATAGTATTAATGTGAACAGTTCGCATTATCCATAATTTGCAATAACTTTATGAATGTTCTAAAGGTTTGTTCAAGTTCAAATAAAATCATTGAAATTGATCATAGTTTTTGTTTTTAACAGGCAGAACATCACCAAAAACATGGTACCAATCGACGTATATTGAAAAATTGTTCATGGTCTCGGTGATGTCTTGCCGTATAACATTTCTCAAAATAAGGGCATGACATCACAATGAAATTAGACTGATACAGCACTACGGCCATAGAGTAAGGCATACAATAAAAAATTTCGGTACTGGCAAAATAAATTTATTAGCGGGCAAGACATCACCGAAAACATGGTACCTAAGGTCCTATAGGTCATTAGTGATTCCTAATAGAAGCATGACATCAACGCGAACGTTGCACCGAACGGATACCTGTATACAAATCTACGAATTGACCCCATCGATTCGTTGATGGTATGCCCTATAATATTTTTTTGTATTGTCCATATAAAGAGTACCATCAAAATAATTGTTGTCTCCCGCAACTGTACCACGAAGTGACAGTACCGAAAATGATAGGTATGGGTTAATTGTGGTGTCCGAACAATATTACCTGTCTGGAAATCTTGGTAATTTAAACTAATGGTGCAGTAAGGAATGTAATTACTAGTAAGCTTGGGTTATGGACTAATAACGAAAAGATAGTGTGCCATTAGTAAAATGTTTACGATTATGGAATACTCATTCGGTAATGAGTTGGAAATAGCCAAATGAGTTATAAATAATTGTAAAAA
The DNA here is from genome assembly GCA_944452925.2 of Chrysolina oricalcia. Classification (NCBI taxonomy): domain Eukaryota; kingdom Metazoa; phylum Arthropoda; class Insecta; order Coleoptera; family Chrysomelidae; genus Chrysolina; species Chrysolina oricalcia. The sequence goes on along the minus strand of OX101825.2, from coordinate 45,594,270 downwards.
CTGGAGACTATTGTGATATATTTGTCAGTTAATGTACATGTGGTAACGAAAATGCAAAGTTTAGCTGATCAAGTCGTATGAATTGTTATAATTATGATTATTAGTATGTACCTCGCGAAATGGAAAAATAAAAGACATCATTCGGTGTGCTTTGGTTTAATACATTAATTACGGTCAGGTGGAGTATATAACAAGACAGTACAGTACATTACAGGATTTTTTGTTTAATACATATGAAACGTTCAGGTGGAGTATATAACAATTCAGTTCAGTTCAGTTCAGTACGGTACAGGACAGTACTGTACAACAGTAAATAACAATGAAATATGTACAGAACGATGCAGCTAAGCGGTGTGCTTGGGTTAATACATAAAGTGTGTACATAACAATACAGTACTGCAGTACATTACAGGACAGTAAAACAATACATAACAATTTGGGTGGGTCATTTCAACCAGCATGAAACATGTACAGAACGATGCAGCTATATTAGAAAATAACAGTTGTCAACTGAAGATTGACGGTGTGGACAAAATATTCTGGTACGGCATTCCGCACGTTGGGCGGATTATGATATAGTAATCTTCTAGATTCGACTGCCGAACAAAACTAAAGGAACCGCAAGGTAGTACTTTTTTTGGGTTAATGGGAAAATCCAAAAAAATAACTCCTGGCGTTCGGTACCAGTACAGTTGTACGGCAATCGGTTCTAGAAGATTACTTGTTCATAATCGACCCAACGTGTCAAATGCCGTACAAGAATATCTTGTTCAAAGATGAAATTGTCATATGAAACATTATTACCATTCCAAGTTTTTACGACCGGTTTCTATGATGATTCATGTTTGTTGTATTGGGAGTTGAGGTCTCGAATGAAAGAAAACTCTAGTTCTGTAAAGCCAACGTTTCGTCAATGTATGTTGACATCTTCGGATGTCTGAAGATGTCAAAAAAAATTGACGAAACGTTGGCTTTACAGAAATATAGTTTGCTGTACTTCAAGACCGCAAATCTCAATAAAACAAACAGCAATCATTATCACCATTATTCAAGTCCCTAAAAATACATCACTTAAGCAGTCACATATACAGTAGCCATTTACAAAGTCCACCAATAGTCATATGGCAAGTAAAAAATTAGTCATGACAAATGTGAAAACAGGTTGGTCTCCCTGCACAAAACCGGTTGATGGTGTGGGTAGATGATGACCCAACTGCTATCGATAGCGCCAGTGAAGAGACCTGCAGCGACGAGAAATAGGAGCCAGACATCTGCAACAAGAAAAAATATTGAAATGTATAAGTGTGTGATTGTGCATGTAAACGTTAACATAAAACATACAAATTCGGCAGGATCACAATGTGAAATACTAACCAGTTGCGCGGCTTTCGTGTACGGTGCGAATACAGCAAATTGTCCGTGTTCAGGATGAGATATGCATCCGGGTGTTTTCGTTTCTTGCCACGGGCAATGGCCTTCGCCGTCTTAACGTAGGTTATCTCGGGTTCGAGGACAGGAGCATCAAACCACTCAAGGTCACTCTCTTTGGAACGTGGTGATGGGGTGGGAAAATGCAGTACTGGCATACCATCAGCATCAACAGGTAATTGCGCAGCAACAGCGGAGGACTCGGCTACAGCAGAGGACATAGCAACAGCAGAGGACTCAGCAACAGCAGATGACGCAGCAACAGCGGATGACGCTTCAAATCCAGTTGACTCAGTAACAGCTGTTGACTCAGCAATAGCAGAGGACTCAGGAACACCAGCGGCGGCAGCAGTAGTCGAGAACTCCGCAACATGAATACGTGAAGGAGCAGTCAAAACATCATCGGCAGGCGAAACGTGGCCGTGGTGGAGCCGAGGTGGAGGCGAGTTTGGAACCGCATCTGGTGATGAAACCGCCACTATTGGAGATGGTGGAGCCATCGGCGATATCGCAGAGGACTCAGCAACAACAGAGGACGCAGCATCAGCGGATGACACAGCAACACCAGGTGACTCAGCAACAGCAGAGGACGCAGCAACAGCAGAGGACTCAGCAACAGCGGAGGACGCAGCAACAGCCGATGACGCTGCAAAACCAGTTGACGCAGTAATAACACTTGACTCAGCCATAACAGAGGACTCAGTAACAGCAGCGGCGGCAGCAGTAGTCGAGAACTCCGCAACACCAGGACGGGCAGGAGGAGTACGACGTAAGAAGGCTGTCGCGGCTGGGGATAACAGCATGTCGTGGTACTCGAGTGGTATGTCCCCTTGAAGTCGTCTTGCAAAAGAGCGGACGTAGTGCCACGAAGTAACGCTGGCCAAGGACAGGACTTCTGTGCTCGCAGTCGCCCGAGTATTGATGTGGGTGAACTGAAACAAATGTTTACATATATACATATATATCCTTGTGACTATGACAAAACAGTACTCACCATTAAACCATCGAATAAGGCCATCTCTGGTGTCCGAGCGAAATTATAAAAATGAATTTTAAAATGCAGCGACCCAGGATAAATGAAAATAATGCATTGGTCATCGAAATATATGATAGGATTCGAAAAAACGTCTTCGAAATGAAACAAGACGAATGCAGTACAAGCCATGGCATCGAACAAACGATCCACGTATGCCTGGTGTGATAATAATAATAATTGATAACGTTTGATACTGAGAGTATTAGGCAAGCATTCTTTAAGAATGTTATAATTAGGGACATGCCTACCAGACATGAGCTTCCACGTTAGAACTTTTATGATAAGATAGAACCGTCTGTGGTTTCTACAAATGTCGAAGAAACTGTTGCTGTGCGAGCATCCTGCACAAGGGAGCACCATGATAGGAAAATGGGAATACTGTCACTAATATTACAGAGAAACACATATAATATAAGGGGTTCCGGCTCCTAGCACTTGAAAATACTTTTATATATGAATGATAAATTTTGTAAAAAAATTCCCTCACAGTAACATGAAATACCAGCCACGAGGATCGAGACCGCCATAGGTGAAAAAGCGGAAATGCCTGCGAACATGCTACAAGTACCGTACTGTACGGAAATGTGATGTTTTGCTATACACTTTAACTGAAAATCGATGAAGTAGCTCATATTACAGAGAGACACATATAATATGAAGAGTTCCGGCTCCTATCACATCAGGCGAGGGCCATTGGAATCTGCTGCAACACCGAAAATGCAAAGATGCGTCCTTCGCCTAATGCGATAGGGACGGAACTAAAATCTGTAGGGTGTTGGGATCTAACATCATCTATCAAAGTGTCAAAAATTGTAGTAACCAATCAGAAGAGTCCGGATTGGAAATAAGTCAAAGAGTGTCACACCGGATCACCCAAGGTCACTCTTGTATGGTTTGTTCGATGAAATAAAGGGTGTTATGCATAAAGAAGATAGCCAAGGCTCATACCATACGATGGTTATGTTGATCAATTAGAAAAGGTAATACTAAGTAGTGGAAAATACATTCGAGTACAGGCAAGGGCGTCAGTTGTAGCTAGTAGCCGTTTTAGATTCACCCTTGTATCACCTAAAAGTTCGCACGTTCTTTCTCTGTCCCTGTCGCTCACTCTTGGCATGTTGTGGGTAGAAGAGAGAGAGAGGGCGAGAACGTCGAGGTGATACCAGAGTCAATCAAAAACGGCAATAGTACGCAGTATGGCGCCATTCGTACAACCATCTCTTATGGCAACGTACATCAAGTTCCATGCATGGCACTATCATGGTTTGTGTTTTATCCGGCACGACATCACCAAAAACTTGATACCGGAGGTATACCTATGTACCGCCAATGCCAAACAAGTACCGAGTTCGGTGATGTCATGCCAAAAATTAAGAAAACAAAAAAAAATTCTACTAAGTGTGGTAGGTCAAACTTGTGGCATGACATCATAGTACATTTTTAAAATTGCCGACAAAAAGATTTGTACCACAGATTAACAACACGTAATCAGTTCGGTGATGTCCTGCCTTAATATTTTTCGCGAATAGTGGGCATGACATCACATTAAACATAGACTGTTATAACATTAAGTGCATACGGGAGTGCTGGCCAATAAAAATTCCGGTGATGTCATGCCCCAAACAAATATTTCAACTAAATCTGATAAGTCGTGCGTCTGAAATACCTCTGACATTTTTTCATCATTTTATAGAGCTCTTCTTCTACAAAAACCTCGTGCAAAACCCATACATGGCTCTGGCTAAATAAATTTATTAGCGGGCAAGACATCACCCAAAATATTTATAGAGCTTTTATAAAGTTTTTGCTATACACGGATACCAGTATACCCATTGAAAGTTATGCATGGATACCAGTATACCCATTGAAATAAGTTTGATAGTGATTTACAAATGGATAGACGATTAACAAAGTGATGAAGTACCAGTATACCCATTGATATTTATGCATGGATACCAGTGTACCCATTGAAAAAAGTTTGATAGTGATTTACAAATGGATAGACGATTAACAAATTGATGAAGTAACTGTTCAATGTGAATTGTCTTTTAAATAATTGATTTTTGCTATCACTATGTACAATATGATCGAAAATATGTTCATGTACATGAATCAAAGTCCATGCCATATGCACCTGAAATTAGAAAAGTGAAACAATAAAAAACAGATGTATGACAAACCATGTTTAATAAAGCATCGCTAAAACAAAAAACCACCATATCGATAATATGTACAATAATAATGAACAATCATCTCAAACAGTATGGACTATAAGACCTAACCATCATCAAAAAAACACAGACAGACACACGGTAGTCATATACAAGTAATTGAAATATGAGAAATATATATATATATATATATATATATATATATATATATATATATATGTATTGTCATATAGACTGAATCCAAATATGATATAGATTATATAGATATGTAAAAAATGTAATGAAGGATAGTACATTTAAGTTGCAAAATTGAATTTTGAAAAAATTACTGTTTTCGCCGTCGGAGGCGAGTCTCGTTGAGCTCCATCTAGCGGAAAGGCTATGCGGGTCCATATAAGTGTATGTCAAAATTAGCAGTGGTCGCGCTCATGAATCGTGTCATGTATATTTACGTCATACCGTGTCTTCATTGCATTAGTATGTAACGGAGTTGTTGGTACAACTACTAATCGTTTATATGAAACAACTTTGTAAAATATACATTAAAACCCATATTGACGTACCATTTTTAACATTGCCGCCAAAAAGATTTGTTGTACCACAGATTAACAACACTGTATAGTTGGCAAGCATACAGTTAGAAATTTCGGCTCCAAAAATTGTTATATTGTGAGTATATGCTAAAAACTGTGTTGTATACTTTTGTTTGGTTCGTGAATATAGCTAGGTAAATAATTATGCATGTTCCACAAAGAAAAATGAAATGCAATAGTCTGTTACACATTTGGTCTTGCAATTACGCACAGCATTCCATCAACCCCATAAAAAATCATCCAAAGTAGCTGTCGGTTAAGGGTGCAGTCATTTTGTGGCCTTGGGTTTGTTTCTTTATATATTTGTTTGATAATATCGGTAGTAGTATTATGTGTATACTTAAAATGGTGTTCCAGAAGCACTGAAACTCATTTATGTCACCAAATATACCCATGGGTCATAAAATGCAAACGATCCCAGACCAATTCGTTTCGTTTGGAAAAAAATACATTTGTGTGTAATTTGGTCCTTGACTGGATAAGCTCATATATGCTGTTAGCACTTTATTAATAACGAGACAGACACGTGTAATACTTGCATTAAATTTATTGTTCTATAAAAATAAAACCTGCATTGTACATTGTCGTTAACACATTTCTCTTTGTTATTTCTACAGATTGGAATAAGCACGTTATCAGAAGTTACTGCTGTACCGTCAGATGCAACATTCCTTTATCCGTCCATTCACTCGTTGTTTCATTCATTCATTCATACATTCAGTCATTCAATCATTCATTCAGTAATCATTATATTATTCTTATTGGTACAATTACTGTGGAAACATGGGGAATACTAATACGAATAATAATAATAATAATAATTATAATGATTATAATATGTATGGCTATCCTAATGTGGTGCCAGCTGCGCCACCTGCTCGCGTGCATATACCAAGGGCGGCAATAGTACCAATCCGACCCCAAAATGTTTTCGGTGGCCCATTCCTGCACCCCGCTCCTCCAGTTCTGCCTCCTGCCCGCGGCGTCGTACGTGTACCACGTCTCCTGCCACTGCCTCAAGGAGGAAGAGGTCTGCCATTTCTGCTGCCCGCCATACGTCCTGCAATGTTCCCGCCACGACCCCAAGGGGATGGCGCGCCACGACATCCGGCAGGAGGCGCCCCACCGCGCTTTGTTGTAGGAGGACGAGGGGGTGGCCCGCCGGGTCCTCCCGGAGGACCAGGAAGAGGTGGAGGAAGAGTGGGAGGCGGAGGGAGAGGACGCGGAAGGGGAGGGGTAGGTGGACCTCTTCCGGGAGGACCGGGAGGACCAGGAGGACCGGGAGGACCAGGAGGACCAGGAGGACCGGGAGGACCGGGAGGACCGGGAGGTGGTCCTCCCGGTGGTCGTGGTGGTGGCCCGCCACGTCCGCCCAGAGGTCGAGGACAAGGAGCGGGAGGACAACGCCGACCAGCTAGAAATAATGACAATAAACGTCAATATTTCATAACAATACCGTTCAGGCAAAGCGATAGAGCCGTTGAAAAATCAAAATTACTAAATGCGTTAAAAAAATTTCAAGGGAACTTGCAAGTCCAAGAAGGCCCTATCGCTTTCCCCGAACCGCCACAATTTTATTTCGAGCCGGTCGCCGTTGTGCCCCCTCAACCTGTTCTGGTACCCGGGGCAGCACCTGGGGCAGCACCTGGTGTGCCCCCCTAGCCATTACCTTTGCCAGGGCCTGCTCCTCCGGCGGTGCCCGTCGTCGCTATTCCCCCCGCCCCCGATGCACAACGCTTGGTATTGTACGTAATAGCCGCCGAGGATTACGATAATCCGATTACTTTAGCGGAAGGATTGGTCTATCATATACATGCTTATGTGAAATTCGCGTTACCGTGCTACGTTAATGAAGTATGTCAATTTATTCGATATTTGTACCCTGGCGTGGCTATAGATGTGCAGAGCGCAAGAAGTGAAAAAAAGTCAATTGAATACGTTACTAAGCAGGACAATGACCCGCTGTATAATTGTTCGGCTTCGAAATTGAACTTTGGGTCGGTTGGAAAAGTATTCGGTAGAAAATGTAAATACTGATTTCACATGTCGAAATAAATTCGTTGTGGAATTCAATAGCAAACAGAATTTCATCAGGCAATATAAACGTGACTACGATATCGCCTTTGCCGCAAATCGTTTGCAAAATTTCGTGTTTCGGCCGATACTTGTCGGACCGATATGCCATTGGACACTTTCGGCGATAATGTGGTGGAATGACTTCATCTCTAGGCCTGGAGAACACAAAAGACCGCAATTATATTTGTGGGGTGGAGCAAATTGTGGAAAAACAACATTTATTAGACAATTCATTCTCCATAGCAAACAATTAAAAGACGTCACTTATAATGCTACACCAGATAATGATTTTTTTTTACAAAATTTAAATTCAACTCATAAAATTATTTTCATCGACGAATACGACCCCCACACATGTTCCGCATCCAATTTTTCATCAATGAAAACGTTGTTGGCAGGAGAAACCACATGCGTGAGGGTCAAACATAAACCGAATAAAATTTGCGTATTCTCTGGACCTATCATGATTGTTTCCAATTATGCTCCACCCGACTATGTACCGGGTCTGTTGGAGCGCTTGAAGGTAGTTCGGGCGGATGAGCCATATTTTCAATATCAAATTCGTGATCTGGAAAGGATGCTACCGATAATCAGGCCTAGAGATGTAGTTATTATTCCATAATTGTTTTGTTTTCAACGTTAACCGCCTCTCACTACCTTGAATTTGGCACCCTTAATGATAGCACCCTTCCAAATTTTTAGAGTTCGGAGCTCTTTTTGAATAGTTCTACAGTTCTCGCCAGGGTGCAGAAAGAGATGGAGAGTTTAAATGCCGTTTTTTTTTAAACAAATGTTTTACTTTTATTTACGTTTTATGTTAGGTTAAGAGTAGGTTAAGTAGGTTAGGTGGATGGGTTAGGTTGTTTACCCTTCTGGTCCCTCAAAAGTAAGAAGGGAAAACAACCTAACCCACGCACCTAACCTACGTAACCTACCCTACCGAACCTAAAGGCAGTTAAACTGCAGAACGCTTTCTGCACCCCGGTGAGAACTATAGAACCCTTCAAAAAGAGCTCAGAACTCTAACAATTTGGAAGGCTGCTATCATTAATGGTGCCAAATTCAGGGTGGTCCGCCTCTGTCGCTCTCGCGCCCTCCATCTAGCACTCTGTCGCTTTCTCGCCCCTCCTCCTTTTGTATTAACTGTTCAAAGTAACATAGGGTTTGGATTGGTCCTTTGTTTTCGTAGAACCGTTCAAAAATAAAAAGGAGGGGGGATTGGATTTGCAAAAGCCACACGCACACACATTGTCCCCTTCAATAAAATCAAGTACCTATAGAAAATTACAATTATTTACAGGACAAATATGCCCGTAACACCGTGGCAAGAATGGATCGCCGACATTGGTGGTGTATATCGACTTCCCCTCTTTATGAGGCACAAATTCTACGATTCGCCTTTGGACTACAGGGACAGGGCATTATTTGCCAGCTTTGGTTTTCAGAATCTGATTAGTCCGTATACACTAGCAAGGATACTGATGTATACGAACCCCAATGCGACGGAGCTACGCATGGCTCAAATGACTAATGTGCAATTGTGGCTAGACACAATAGAACTGCATCAGTATTGTAAATATTATGCATTCGATATTGTGGCGGGAAGGGTGCTGTGTCTAAACAAACATATCCGCAACTCCCCCCAATGTTTTCTTACGAATTAATACAAATGATTAAGTTATTGATTGTTCATTTCTGTTATATTCTTGATTATATCGAAGGGGCTAATGTATACATTGCGGTCTGTCGGTATGAAAAAAAATCATTTGCATCGGTATTAGTAGTCGCAGAAACACTTAAAGTAATGTTTTCGAAAGGACACCCTGGGACATAAAGAAATATCACCCTAGTCCACCGTCCTCGACTGGACAGTCAACACACATTCACAAGGATTGCGTTTTGAAAACGTTTATCTATATTCAAAGTCATTGAATCAACCGAAATATGAATATTTGTACAATGTATTGAAGCCAATTAAAGGATTAGGCTTTTACACCTTCAGTGGTAATGAAAATATTGTACAACCTGCGGACGCCAAACCAAATTCGATCTTTATATTCGATATGTCATTTGCGAAAAACAAGATATCATCAAATCGTATTTCAGCAGAGGGAGACACAAAGGAGAGGATTGTTTTTATCTTGCCCAAACTTATTCTCGAGTTCCAAAACAATTAGTGCGCGATAATGCAAACTTCATCATCATGTTTAGGCAGGACGAAACGAATCTTCATCACATCTACTCTGATAACGTGTCACCCGACGTTACGTTCAAGGAATTTCAGATTATGTGTCAAAAATGTTGGAATAATCAGTTTGGCTTTCTTGTTATAGACAAAGACAGAAAAGTACACGATGGACGTTATCGCATGGGATTCGATAGTTTCATATATCCCTGATATCTCAAAAAAAAATTATTCGTTCAGTGTACTTCAACGAGATCACATAGGTACCAATATTTTGTGTAAAAATGAATACAGTGAGAAATGAATGTGCAAAAGCCGAAATCGACATGAAACGACAACTTGTTGAAGCGACAGAAGCTGTGCGAAAAAAATTCAACGCCATAAAAAGTGGAAATGTGGAAGAAAAAATTATGCTTGAGAAGCTCTATGAACCAATAACAAAACCACTAAATATTCTTTCTTCTGGAGCTAATGCGATACCATCTCCAATGACGCAAGCTATCTCAACAAGCACTCCTATAAAAAAAAAAACATTTTCTCAGTTCAGCAAGTGATTATTCATTTTCTGACAATGAGAATGAAACAATGAAAGATATAAGCAACGATGGAATGGGCCCATCCACTTTATTTGAAACGCCTACATCACTAATGAGTTCTTCAGAGTTGGAAACGAGCGATATCACTAAACAAAATATAGTACCGGAATTGGCGAAACACTTGGAAAATCTCAAGAATGGCAATACTGCATATGATTTCAAATATGGCGTTCGTATAGATACTTCGACAAATGTCTTGAAGATGGGCAATCTACAAGTACGCTTCACCGATGGAAATATAACATTTTTTGATGGCATTGTCAAAAAATATCAATTTGCCGGTAGCACTGATCTATATAATTTGATATTTCTCAAGGAACCTGCGCTAGTTGCAGACCCGAGAATTTGTCGGACTTATGTTGACATATTGACTTTGACAAGATCCATATATAAAAAGAATCAAGTTAAAAATGGTATCAAATTTAAAGTCTCATAAATATCAGAAAATTATTAGGCCCCTATTGAAGTCAATTACTACTGACTCTCCCAGAAATTTGAATCTGACTGGCAAAGGACTGAATATAAAAAAATTGCAGAAAGTGGTCACAACCAAGTCGAAGAACTATGTATATTGGAATAAACCTGGCGAATTAGTGAGTCGCTTACGGTTGTTAATTGCTTCTAAATCAAGTGGGAACACTGCACATCAAAACGAAATTTTATCTTTGTTAGAGGAATTACGCGAAGAACGAATAATATATTAGACACAATCGTGTCAAATATTACAGTTCAGAGTCACACATCATCCGAATAGAACACGTTGCAGTTACAATGACTAGTGATGTCAAGAGGCAGGTGGTTGATGAATTACATAAGCCAGCTCGACGTAACTTCCAGAGAAGGTCTACAGTGCTTAGAGGTGTTGGCGATCTGTGGCAAATAGATCTCGCTGAATTTCAAACTTATTCTAAAGTGAACAAAAATTACCGATACGTTCTTGTAGTCATTGACTGTTATTCAAAATTTCTATGGACGAAAGCTATTCGGAACAAGACTGGATTAGTTACAACTGGTGCAATGAAAACGATTCTACAACAAGCTAACTACTATCCATCATATATTCAATCTGATGACGGATCTGAGTTCATGAATAGACACTTCTCATTATTAATGAAGCAGTATGATATTAAGCACTATTCTACTTTTAGTGTCATGAAGGCTAGTATTGCCGAACGAGTTATTCGAACAATCAAATCATGGATATACAAAGAGTTTTCGATTAATGGGAATTATAAATGGATAGATATTCTTCCGAATATAACAAATAGATATAATAATACAGTACATCGAACCATTGATATGAAACCGAAAGATGTGAAACCTACGACAAAACTGTACACTTCAAAAAATAAGAAAAAGATGAAAAAAATCATACCCAAGTAAGTTCGAATATCTAAATACAAGCACGTTTTTGAGAAGGGATATACAGCAAATTTTACCACGGAATTATTTAGGATTGTAAAAATCAACAGTACCTACCTCCCAACTTATATACTTGAAGATATGAATGAAAATCCAATTAAAGGATGCTTTTATGAAGCAGAGATACAGAAAACTAAAAACCCAGACGTATACCTCATCGAGAAGATATTGAAAAAACGTGGCAGCCAAATTCGTGTAAATGGTTAGGTCTCTCAAATGACCACAATTCCTGGATTGAAAAGAGTGCGATAGTTTAATGTATCTTTTTGTATCTTTAAAAATTATTAAAAAAACAAAATATAATTTTCATCACAATTTATTACTTGAATCAATAATATATATATTTACAAAAAAAATAGATTAATCAACATTGACTTGAAAAGCAGTGTCTAACTCCTGACGCCACCTTTCATAAACGACTGAAAGTGTTCCTTGTAGTTGTGTAGACTTCTGAATATCCATTTCAGCTTGCTTTCGTAGACCCAAATTATACTGCCTCTCCTTAGTGACTCTCGTTTTTATCCCATCACCTTGACTTCGTAATTTAGATATTTCTACTTTCTTAAATGCAATCTCTTCATTAATTTCTTGAACTTTCAACATTTCTACATCTAATTCATTATCGACCTGATCACATTTTGTGATAGTGCTCTTGGCATTCGTACTACTTCGTTTGATTTCTTCCAACATCTCCGAATACATCTGTAGGGGTAATAAAGATGCCAGCGGGATGCTTTCGATAGAATTTGACATCGAAGATGAAGAATTTTTTTTCGAAATTTTACAATCTTCGAAGAGTTCTTAGCTATTGACATTGATGCCATGTTAGGAACTTCGATCGTGACATGACGTTTCTGAACACGTTTGCTTGACATATTCTGGATCTGTAGCACTGGTGGTTCTTGGGTTTGCGATTTATCTTGGACAGTACTAATTGAAATAGATGATTCCTGCATCGGAGGCTGATCTTGGGCAGTACTAATAGAAATATCAGGAATATGTAACACTGGTGGTTCTTGCGATTGCTCCTGAACAATGCTAAATTGTGATAGCTCGCCCATCTTCAACAAATCATCCATATCGAAATTCGACATTTCACTTATTCCATCGACAATTAAATCAGCAGACATTTCACTTATTCCATCGACAATTAAATCAGCAGAAATTTCACTGGTAGATAAACTCTCCACATTATTACTACTCGGTAATGATGAAACCAACGTATTATTCTCCATTGAACTCATAATAATAATTCTTACTTATATAGGATTATTTCAAGTCAAAAACTATGATAGCTATTCCCATTTTGAAATAATGTATTTATAGATAAACTACCGTCCCCCCATATATGTGCAGTGGAGTGGGAAATGTTCCCACTCTCAACATTGTGAATCAGTTAAAAGCTAAAAACCTTAGGTAATCCTTTATATTATTCAATCTCTTGCAATGGCAACAACTAAATGCGAAGCAGATTCTACCTCTATGGATCTCACAGAATCAAATCCACCTCATACACCAAACAATGCTAATTTACCCATACAAGTTGATATAATTACATCAACAAATATAGTCATTCATGAACATTTAGTATGGGACCCAACAATCCGAGAATGGATTGCAGCTGAACAAAATGTATCTTTAGATGGATACGACTCGGATGCCACTGTTGATTTAAATCTAAAGTAATTCACCCCCTTCCTTTCCGTACAGCAAAAACCATCAGTCCTTTTAAGGACTACAAAAAGAAAATGAGTACGCCACTGCATGTTGAATCAACAAGCGCATGATTTGAAATTACTCGAAGGACGAAGGGTCGCGTTGTATGTAGGTAGGTACCTACATTTGAAAGATCAACTTTTACCGTTAGTACTTTGAGTCCTGATCAAATGATGGCGTTAGTAATACATTTGGTTGGAGTCATTACATTTGAAAAAAGTATGTTAAATAATTTGATCATTATCAATGAAAAGCGTTATAGTGAAAAAAGTTTACCAACTAACATTATTCTTTAAGTGAAACAGAAGGCTTTATTTTATTAAGCCATTGGGCAGCGAAGAAATTATTTTCACAGTCGTGGAGGGTTGAAAATTTTTATTTTCGCTGCGGCAATCGCAGTTTGTGTTTATTTTGTGGTCCTAAAAAGGACCGATGTAGTTTGCTTCAGAGAGCCAAGCAAATGCTCAATCATCGTCGCTGTTCAGGTGGTCATTGTTGTCGGCTACATTTCTGGCCTCCCAAAACCGCTGAATACGTTCCATTTGTTGATGGAGACGTTCCAACTCTGCGTCATCGAAATTTTCATCTATATTGTCATCTCCTGGGTTATTATTGTTGGCGGCAGCAATTCTGGCCTCCCAAAACCGCCGAACACGTTCCAACTCCTGATTTAGACGTTCGAACTCTACGTCGTTTAATTCGACATCTCCCGAAGATGACGAGACTCGGCTATCTTGTATCGGCCCCTGAAGTGGGGGAGATTCCATCTCCTGCGCGCCCGTTGTCGAATCTGGTGATGTCATTCTGAATGCATGTGAATGATCAAATAGCTGTGTAGCAACTTATATAATCCATCGGTGGGCAACAATGCACTAGTTGACGCATTGTCCAAGAAGTTCGAAGCGATCGGGTAACAATGCACTCCGAAATAGTTGCGACAGCATCCAAGTAATGTGAAGCGATCGGGCAACAATGTATCATGAAATAGGCAACACCGTGCCAAGTACTTCAACTAACCGAAGGATGGCTATTGCAGTTACCCATATAATAAAAATATTCTATAAACCCACTCAATCAAATTTTCTCTTGTAGGTACTTTGAGTTCTGATTAAAGTATGGTCTTTTAACGAAAAAGATGTATCAATCATAAGAAAATGTTTGGTTTTTAAAAAAAAAAAACCATTGGGTTATGAATCGAAGACATACGTTTCAGGTTTTCATTCATCATCAGTATGAAAAATGATATCTTGAGGGAATAAAGAATTGTTAGGGTGCGATTGAAAGCTCTTTCATTGAAATTTGTTTTCACATGATTTATAGAGCTGAATTGAATTATTTTTTGAGATGAAATTTAGGATTCACTTCAATAAAAAATCAACAAAAGTCCAGTAAAGGCCCCAAAGCCCCGCCTATACTTGTGTATATCACCGAATTAATATCATATACTCCATTGAGAACTTTTGTTGATTCTTTTTTCAGTTGATGAGGAAATCTGAAAAAAATCCTGAAAAACATGAAAACATGATGAATTTTCTGGAAATATTGTGCAGGTGTTCTAATCATCTCGAAGTCCCACTAGTTCTTCCAACTCAGCATTAATTTTACTTTTATATTTTTTAATTTTTTCACATTTCATCATATCTTTTGCATTTTCTCCTCTCAAATCCTGGATTCGTGTTTGTGACTCGTTGATTAGTTTTTGACACTCGTTAATTTTTTTTTCCAATTCGGTACATACTTCAATTCTTTGATTTATGCCTTGATATAGTTCTTCCTCAAATGTGTTCACATTCGAAACATTGTTTAAGAATCTTTTATTGAATTCAATGTCTCGCACAAAGTATTTTCCGGAAGTTGAGTCTTGTAGATTCAAATATCCGATGGGTGAAACGATGTTTGTAACTGTTCCCAAATCTCGGCGTATGTCCTCTAAATTTGGTGTCGTGGGAACGCTGGAAATTGTTCGCTGTATATCCGGTGAAATTCTCCCTGACGGTCCAGCTGTTGGTTCTATAATTTGTGAATGTCTCATAGGCCAGGAAGCGGAAGCTATCGGATTGTATTTTTTTAATCCCTTCCTTTTTGGACTTGGGAATTTGCAGCACTCTTCTTATGTTTCTGATTCTCAGAAATCTTTCTTTTTTTGTTAATCTGCCGACGACGTTTCGAATCTAATTCAAAATAATATTCCAGTCCTCGCTTCGAAGTATTTAATCGCGATCTAATCGTCCTGATTCTTCTATGGCTAGTTGGTGTGACTCCCACAATTTTCACAGAATTTCCAGTCGACTTTTCCTCATCCACCAAATTGTTTTGTATCGCGGCTTCAATTTTCATGGAAATTTCACTCGATTCTTCTTTAGCTATCGAGATGCTCTGTACAGCGGCAGCCAATTCCGGAGATTTCACTTCCTGTCTCGATGTATCCATACTGATGAAAAAATTCACGAAAATCACAAATAAATTGTAAAATTAAAATTCCGAAAGATCTGTTTACTCAACAAGCTTTCGATTCAAAGTGAATGTGTTGCTCTCTACCTGCATAACAGCCCCTAACAAAACACCGACTTTGTCGAGGGGAACAAAAGCTTCCGAGCAGGTGCCTATACTAGCATTTTCATCTTTCTAAATAGAAATAAGTTTTGATGAATATTTCTGAAGGAAAATTAGTTTTGGCTGTTTTTTTTTTGTGAAGAGCGAACACCGTTCTTCTGACATATTGAATATGAAATTCAATTACATTGAATTTTTGACCTATTCATGACTTTCGGAGAGTTTTTTTTCTCAGAACGATTAAAAATAGATAGAAAATGCATTTTATTTATTTTTTAAATTTTATGTCAATAACAGAACACTCGCACCCTTCTGTATACACCAACCAGTTTTACTGTGTATTCCATGAAGAACTGTTATTAATCATAGAATTTCAAATACAATTGATTCTTCATCACTTTCATCTGAGATTACAATTGCCTCGTCAATTTCAGAATCTGTGTCATTTTCTTCATCGCTAGGTTCGTCTGACCACAACTGCTCTGGATTTTGAACAAAATCAATGAATGATTCATAAAAATCTTCACTAAAAATTCGACTTGTGGACGAACTGACCTCATCAACTTGAATTGGTAAGTCGGAAGCTGTTTGCGTTGGACTAAAACAACGTGGTTCTGTGGTAGAGTCAGCTCCAGACATGTCTGAAAGTGATACCAACATATGGTGAACCATTCAATTTATCCACATTGGCTGAGGAAAAATGTGTTTTTTTTGTGAGAGGGGATTAGGTGAGTACAAATTTGAAATAATTTTTTGGACAATACACGTTCTTGCATAAAAATGTTTATTGAATTATAAAAAATATGTAAAACTTTTAATCAACAACCAAGGTCATCGGGCCGCAAAAAAAATGTATTTT
The DNA here is from genome assembly GCA_944452925.2 of Chrysolina oricalcia. Lineage (NCBI taxonomy): Eukaryota > Metazoa > Arthropoda > Insecta > Coleoptera > Chrysomelidae > Chrysolina > Chrysolina oricalcia. Next base: position 45,577,635 of record OX101825.2, on the reverse strand, counting down.
CACGATCGCGTATCAATCCGCGCAGTGTGTGTTTATTTTGATGGCTCTGAGAAGAGCCGATGTAGTTCGCTGCAGTGAGCCAGGTAAATGAAATGGAGCCTAAACATTACACATCACGCATGCCTTCTGTGGACGAATTAAAAAGAGCGGACTTGCACAAACTATGCAATAATACCTCTCCATATCACCATATCGACATGTGGTATGTGTGTCAATATGGCGATATTGGGCAGTCGGGTTGTTGTATCTTGCACAATATATTCTGAAACATGTGCCGCACACCTTCTCAACTTCTTGTTCAATTGTTGACACTGCTGTGAATGAAATTGTGTAGCAGACCATACAATCAATATCATCCGTCTCGGATACTACCATATCGGCGAATCTCCTCGTGATATTTTCAATTTCATCTGTAAGTTCATCCATTTCCTGTTCCAGCCCACTATCATCAGAGTCGCTGTCAAATTCTCCATCATTATATTGGTTAATATCAATTGCGATCAACTCGTCAATGATTTCAATTTTCGATTCCATTTTTTATTATTGAGAATGATTCTATAGTAATCTGGAGTTGAAACTGAATTTTACAGTGCTCACGATCTCATTTTAACTGTTTACCAAAGGGTGGGGCGTCAAAACCCCTACTACAAGACATGATTCCAATATATTTGTTGAAAATTCGATCAAGAATATGTTTCCCAAAAGGTGGGGATATCACTCCTACTACAAGATTTTGGTCCTATATATTATCCATAAATTCGACCAAGAATTCAATTCCTTCACTGGAGTTCTCTTCCATACAGTTGAGTGTTCATAGCTGATATAGATATGGTGTTTCCGGCAGCATGGGATTCCAAAGCTAAGATTTACGTGTACCAACACAGAATAGGGGGTAAATTAATTTGCTACAATTGTCAAAATGGATGGAAAAGGGATGAAGTTATGGCTTGTAGCAGTCTGTGTCTCCAGTGTGCTCAAAAACAGGCAACTACAGTTATGCTACCCCGATGCATCAGATGTGATGACTTCTCCGACAATTGCTGGAATTATTGGTGTGCAAAATGTCGCAATGATGTCATTCTATGTGAGCGAGTAGGATATCTATGGCCTACCGAGCAGATTCACTTCAAAGAATGTTGGTGCCTTACCCAAGAAGAGCAAAAGCAGAGAAGTGAGATGTATCCTGGACGAAAACCCAGATCAAATACAATAGTTGAAGCTCCAGCTGTGAATACATAGTTAATTTTATTTTTCAAAATTGTATTTATTATTATTACTGTAAAAAATAAAACATTTATAATATAATTTTTCTTGTTTCCTTTCAAATAAGTACTGTAAAAAAATAAAACATTTATAATATAATTATTCTTGTTTCATAAAAAAAAAAAAAAAACGATTTACTTTTGAAAATTTCAATTAAATAATATGCGACAGAAGCAAAAGCTCCCATAACAAAAAGAGGTATGTTTCTTTATTTAGAATGGCTTGTTGGATTGAGTCAGGTAGATTCTTCCGGAGGGTCGAGATAGGTAACATTCTCTCTCATGTGATTCCGTTAAAGAATGATTGAACATTTGGAAATATTTTCTTAAGTAACTCTCTGAAGCGATGTGATATGCGCCGCGAACAGTTTTACGTAATACCTATCTGGAAGGGATGACTTTAGTTTGGGGGTTCGATATCTGGCGCTATTCGTTGAAGCGACGACGATGTGCGATGCGCGGACACTTGTAATAATTGCCTGGTAGGGATTGCTTTCGTTGTTGGGGATGTCACGCATTGAACAATTTGATAATTATTCATTGGATGTGTGGATATTATTATGGCTTCGCGAAAGAAAAAATCTTTCATAACTAATGAGAATATTTATTTTCAATAAATTCAGTCAATATACATTTTCGTTTTATGCTACGATAATAATAATGCTTAGTCAGATGAATGAATTTTCACTTGTTCTAAATCTTTGAGTCTATTTTCCAATTTTTCATATTTTCTATGTAGTAATACTCTAGCTTCAGAGATCTTGTCATCGAATGCTGTTCTAGCCTGTCGAGACACATCGCCAATTATCGAATCTATGCGGACATTCATTAATACTTTTCTCCTTTCCGCTTCACGGGATAATTCTTCCATCGCCAATTGTACTGAAGCATGAACAGCTGATAGGACTAATTGTTTAGTTTCATTGATTTTATCTTCAAGAAACGCTTTTGTAGCACAATCATTTGCGTCAACTGGTTGACCGACATTTTTCAATTGTCTTTGTTCAACATCGAATTGGTTATCTGGCGTTTTCTTGAAACTAACATAAACTATTCGGGGTTGTATAATTGAAGCGTTTCCACACTTTCGCTTACGACCAAACTTATCAAGTACATTGCTCGTCATTACAATACGACTACCAAACATGAACTAATTAAAAACATACGAGTTGCATATTATATTATCAGAAAAACAAATATAAATTTTCCAATTATTGTTTCAATTGCAGAATATAAAGAGAGTTGTATAATTCATTTGACTGGTACTATTCCTAATTCATATCGATGGAAATGTATTGTGTTACATTTTTCTGTATTCATTTATACTGAGCTAGTGAATTGTTCTTAAATGTAGAAGATAAATCAACAAATATAGCATAGTCTTGAGATTTTTTTATTTCTATAAATCAATTTGAGTTTGGTACAGTTTCAGCAATATCCTGATCATCATCGATATTTTCATTGTAAATTTGATACTTCTTGATAATGTCATCGGGTAGGAACGGGGATAAGTTGAATAGAAACCTCTTCAAATCACATTTGATCATCTCTTCACAGAAATCGGATATGTCCAAGGCTCCTTCAATAAATTTTTCACATAGGTCATCGCCAGTATTATACCTCTTCTGATCTTGTTCACATCTCTGGAGTTCGTCTTCATTGTAGCAAATACTGAGGTCATAATTCATTGCGTGTAGAACATCCCAGCCAATGCACTCAAATATGATTGAAGTCTCTCGGCGGCACTTCTGAGATCAATTGCGGAAATCCAATTTTCGCTTGCATAAAGCATCCACATATTGAATTATTTTCAATCTGAAACTGATATAAGTTGTCAATATATTCCATAGATATTGAATCGATGATATACATACTTGAAAATCAAGTCTCGAATCGAAGATATATTTATATTTTGAGTGATTTTCTTTAAGAAAACTATATTTTACATTAAGATTACTTTAACATGTCTCTAATTTGTATCTGAATATTTCGACTGGATTTTATACGATAAGGTCGAATTTTACAAGAGTTCGAGTTCTTGCACCCGGTGAAAGTTGAACTCCCTGCCCCATATATGTAATTGTATATTTACCACTCGAAGAATTTATAGATTCAACATCGTCGTCATTGAATTGATCGGCAATGTATTTTGGTAGCCACGATTTGAAAAATTTATTCTCATTCTCGTCATGTAATGTTAACAAAATAGATCTACCGAATCGAGTGTTGCCAGTCATCATATGAGTTATGTGAAAAGCTTTAGCAATTGGAAATGTTGATATGACTGTTCAAAAACTTCAACTGTTTTATTGATCATGATATTGATTTTTTCCAAATCTACTCGTGAAAGAGACATAGTAAGATTCTCGAGAAAAATATAGGTTCCAAAAAGAAAAAACACTCACTGACTTTTTTTAAAATCACCACTTGCACTTCGTCTAACTTCGTTGTTTGGATTAATTGAAACTTGCTGACAATAGCTCGCTACAGAAAAGAAACTGATGAGATGATATGTCTTATATGTCTTTTATAAGTTTATTTTCAGAGAGTGGAGATGGCTTGCGCAGTCACCTACACATCAGGAAGTTTACGCACATGAAGACCGTTGGAAGGTGGTAGGACGGCATCCCCCCACTGTGTGTTATACATGCATTGCATGAAGACCAGTGTTCTCATAATTCGACAGGTCTCCGAAATGTTTGGATATTCTCTTCACATCCCATTACAATGATTTTGTCATACGTATGAAGGTCTTACATGTACAATCATGTAGCTAACTGTAATCAAGGTCATCATTACCGTGTACGCAAGTCTAGTTACATCTAAAAATCAAATGCAAACCCTGAATACTCATCTTCAACATTTTCCAAAGTCATGCAATGAAAATCCTCAATGTAATCCCAATGTAATTACATCATACGCTCACATACAACCCCCGGTAACCACCTGCAAGCCATTGGAAGGCCAGGGGTTGGGGGGGAAGGGTCGGGGGGAGCATATCGCCGGCGATAACCTAATACTGTCAGTGAAAACTTGTTTTGATTTTGATTGTGCTGAGCAAAGGTTTAAAGTATTTTTAGCGCCTGAAATATTTTGTGTGGACCAATCTGGTCTCAATTTTTTGGCTATTCTGACCCTTTCTAAAGCGGATCGACTTGGGCTGACATGGTTTTATCTTTTTTTATGGAAACTGACAACTCCTGATGAACAGTCATCTATGTAGTCAATACATCTGCGACGAGATGTTGAATAACATCACAAAGAAAGTATTTCATTGACATCTTTATATTTCCCGAAAATAAATTATATTACAAATTAGTAAATATTATATTACAAATTCGTAAACGACACGAGTGTCGAGAAATAAAAAGATTCTATGCCACTACTTGTGATTTTTTTGGTCAATACGTAAGTGTGGCTTTGATTTGGTCAAATTTGTCTGCAAAATTCATATTTTTGTTATATTCAGTGTTACATTGCTCCTCTTTGTGAGTCCTTGTGAACAGTTTAAAAGAAACATTAAAAAAACTGCAAATTTTTATGTTAATTGTATAGTAAGTCTACACTAAATGCTAATACAACACACGAATGATAGTATTTAGTTGAAAAAACAAAAAGAATGTATCCTTTTTTTTTGTTTAAAAGTGGAGCAAAGTATCCCATCATAGGTCGGGGTAACTTTGCTCCACCGTAAATTTTGCAATGAAACAAGCTCATTTGAGTTACTGGCTCAAAGATACACCGTTATTTGGTTGTCTTTTCACCAGTAATGAGAAATGTGTCCCCAACGAAAGTAAAAAACAAAATATGGTAATGAATTTATATTCGGAAAATACAAAATAAATTAAACTTTATTGAAAAATGTCGTTAACTCTGGTACACCTCTCTTAGAAACTTGCTTGGGAGGTTCTATCGAGCCTAACACAATTGGTATTCCAGTTGATCTCGTCGAGAGGGCCATTTCCAGAATTTGAGGGATTTTTGCATTGCGTTGATAATCACTACATCATCATCGAAGGCCACGATTTCCCTTGGATATAATTCATTTTCGTATGAGAATACTACGAAACTTTCTGCCTTTCTAACAACACTTTTGTATCGGAATTCATCTTGTGCAGACGCTTCGCCTTCTACGAAGTCGAGAAATTGCTCTTCTTCATTGTCTCTTTGGATTGCATCAAAATCAATGTCATCTTACGAATTGTCATCTATAATCATGGGAATCTCGATGGGATGAAGTAGTTGGTGCGTCTACCAGAGTATTGTCAGCGAGGTTTTCATTAATATCATCGGGGCAGATACTTTTTCCTGCTGGTACATTTTTTTTCTGCGAGTTTTTGTAGTTTTTGTTAAGTCGGACCTTTTATTTTCCAAGACTTTAAACCTCTTGTTGGTCACAAGAACTCCTGGGCAGGCGATTTAGGGGACATATCCCACACTTTCAGAAACCGGCTATCAAATTTTCTTTAACATGTGGTCCAATATTTTCCATCATCTTTAATAATAATGGTGGAAAGTTTTGTTTTTGAATGTTTATATGTCGAATACCCTCTTCAGTATTTTTCCAGTCCGATAATACCTTTCGCCATGCAATTTTTACTGGACGAAAAAATGCAACATCCAGTGGTTGGGTAAGGTGTGAGCTGCTAGGGGGTAGGCAAATTAATTTTACGTTGTATTCTTGGCAAAGTTCTTGGCAGGAAGTTCGTGTCTGCCGCAGCAGGACCACGTCCACAGGAACGAAAGGATGTTGGCGGCATGACTGTCTCAACTTCCTCAGCAGGAACGCTGCTGCAGGAATGAGAAAGCGGTGAAGCAAAGAGGGTGGTCTGCTGCTGCAACAAGTTCGGAACGTCCGTAGCAGGAAGGCTGCCACAGGAAGAATATACTGGTGTCTGCAGTACTGGCGGAACTGCCACAGCAGGACTTCCGCGACAAGACTGAAATTGTTGAGGATTCAGTAATGTTTGAACGTCCTCTGCAGGAAGGAGATGCTGGTGGCTGCGTCCGCAATACGTTCGGAACGTCCTCAGCAGGAAGGCAGCCACATGAAAAAGATAATGGTGACCGCACTACTGTCGGAATCTCCTCAGCAGGACTTCTGCTACAGGAAGGAAATGATTATGTCTGCATGACTGTCTGAAGTTCCTCAGCAGGAACTCTGCTGCAGGAAGGTGAAGATGGTGGTGACATTATTTGCCGAACTTCCTCAGCAGGAACACTGCGGCAGGAAGGAGATGCTGGTGGCTGCGTCCGCAATACGTTCAGAACGTCCTTAGCAGGAAGGCTGCCACTTGAAGAAGATAATGGTGACCGCATTACTGTCGGAATCGCCTCAGCAGGACTTCTGCTACAGGAAGGAAATGATGATGTCTGCATGACTGTCTGAAGTTCCTCAGCAGGAACTCTGCTGCTGGAAGGTGAAGATGGTGGTCTTCCTCAGCAGGAACACTGCGGCAGGAAGGAGATGCTGGTGGCTGCGTCCGCAATACGTTCAGAACGTCCTCAGCAGGAAGGCTGCCACTTGAAGAAGATAATGGTGACCTCAGTACTGTCGGAATCGCCTCAGCAGGACTGCCGCTACAGGAAGGAAATGATGGTGTCGGCATGACCGTCTTAAGTTCCTCAGCAGGAACACTGCTTCAGGAAGGTGAAGATGGTGGTGGCAGTACTTGCCGAACGTCCTCAGCAGGAAGGTATTTCAGCCGACAACCCAAAATTTGCAGCGTCTCGCAGTTGCATGACATCTGCCAAGTGTAATATCCTCCGGTGTTGCAGCTTCTTGCCGTTCAAATGTGAGAACTGAAACACATTATTGTAAATTTGCGTGTTATACCAAAAAACTCGACCCACCTTCAAATTATCAAAAAGACTCAGTTCCGGCGAACGGTCCCGGCGAACGGTCGCGACTAGTCGCTCGGTAGGAACGTATATGGAAAACAGTCGCACCAGGAAATATCGTTACGATTCCAGCCTTGTCGAAGGACAATATGGGATTCGCCACAGGATCCTCAAAATGAAAAATTAACAGTTCACCGTCATAGCAGGATAGTAACAATGACCGGAAGAAAGGCTCGTGGGATGTTAGCAAACTGGTATTTCAGGATGTCCGCGGTACTTCGCAGTACTGGCTTCATTACAGCATAATCAGATAATTTCCGACGAACTATCAATAATTTTATAAGGAGCAACTTTAACCTTAGACGATATGTTGCATGATGATAAACGAAATCGACTAAATTATAGCAATTGCCATAATGTAAAATATGTTGAAAAATTATTATTATTAATAATAGTATATATATTGATGTATTAAAGATTTATAGTTGATATGGAGTGTGGGAGTGATATATACTTTCGAAAAAGAATTTAAAATTGGATTATGATTTGCAAATGCGTCGAAGTAAAAGGCAACTACGACAAAGCAAAAAAATGTCAAGTTATATGAAAATTGAAATGTATGTACCAAAACTAAAAGACATTCGGAGTTTGGGTGTAATAGAATGTCACACGACGAAAAGAACAATCAGGAAGGCTCCCAATCAGCCAGAAAACGGATAAAACCCGAAAGCGTGGGTGCCGCCATCAACTGTAAACCGGTCTTTTACACTAACACATTGTATCTCAGGAACTTTACATTACGACATTACTAAACTAACATTGAAAAGTAATTAAAATCACACAAGTATGGATGCAGAACGAGGTGGAGGAATCTTATTGTTAATAAAGAACATTATATGCAAACGGCAGGACTCCAGTATGGTAGACAACAGGTTGTTATTTTAAAGTGAAGCGTTGCTGACCGCGGTGTACGACGGAAAGAAAGAAATCGGCGTAGCAGCCCCAGTTGTCATGTGGCATTAGCTGTCCGGGCTATCCGTCCAGTATGACATATGGACATACTGGTCCACCAAAAATCAGTGCGTCAGTGTTTAGATCTACATTTTTTTGTGTTAACAGAAACGAATGGTAAATATTCATGGCCACAATTATTTTTTTAAAGGCACCTATAGCCGAGCTCTGAAAAAATATAAGTTATGCTTTGAGGTATAATCTCCTTTTTACTTCTACCCAAATGACCATATGACAGAAATGTTATTTGGTCGTGTTATGCAAAATTTTGAAATACATGAAAAATAACGGTTTAGGTTTTGGAAATTTACCTCGTATTCACCCGCTAAAAATAAAAAATATAGCCGGTTTACAAATTATATTTGAAAACAACTTTTATCATTTACTACAAATAAAGAGAAAATAAATTTTTCTATGCATCATCCTCTTGATCAAAATCAGGGTGACCATTGTACCCGTCAATGTCTTCCTCAATATTGGGGTCACCCACCAAGTTCTTGTAGAACTTCTTGGCATCTTTTGGTATGAAGCTCAGTAAGAATTTTAAATCTTCAATTTTTTTTTCTGCAATAGGTTTTCCATTGGGCCAGAGACTTTCGAGGAGTTTATTGAATTCCGGGTTGGAATTATTTGAAGGCCTACCTCGTTTTTAATAAAAATGCTAAAAGGCTTTTCCTTCAGACCCTCAATCTCTCTAATTTTCAGCCAGTTCACCTTATGATTTTCTACGTCAACTTTTCTGTTCACTATAGATTTTTCTATGAGAGTAGTACCAAAAAAGTTTTCACTTTTCATTCTGTGAACAATAAGGGGATTTTTTCGATCTCATAACATTTATATAGTCGTCCGGAGAGTACATTCGTTGTTGCAGCTTTAAGGCACATTCTATGTCGCCAAAATCAGTGTCGTTAGGGAGGAAGCTATGCCCAGATATTAGAAAGCGGAGAGTAATTTTTTGAATAGTTGGATGAACCTCTATTATCGCTTTCAACATTAAAACTATTTTGATGTTTCGGTTTTGACCACCACAGCTGTCAGACCAAAGTATCAGATGTTTACATGATATCATGGTATCGTCTTCCATTATATGTTTATACAGGCAAGATCCGACTTCCTGTGCACCACGACCAGCTTCACCTTCTAACCACAAGTAACAATGACCTTTGTTGTTTTTTCTGTATGAATTTCTGCATTATACGTGGAAGAAGAAGAGTCTTTTCCAAATCAAAACAAAGAACTTCCAAATCTTTGTTGTCTACTGCATTTTTCCTGTCGTCTTTTAGTAAATTTCTTGCATCCTCTGCTGATTTTGAATGTGTTGCCTTCTGTTCCGCATACATATTTTGTTCCTCAAGTGTTCCAGAACATTTTAGTATCTCTAATTTATCACATGTGTTGCACGTATCTTTTTTCAATTACTTCCTTCTGAAGTTGAAATGAGTTAAGAAAATTTGTTTATATTTAGAGAATGATACAGGCATTATCGATTCTGTTTTGTATATCTGATACATTACTGGCAAGGTGGTGTCAGTACACAAATAATAGGCATTTGTTTGTTCTCGAGCATAATGGGATTTATATTTCGGAAACAAATCAATATGATTTATCACTTCTGTTTCACGTTCATCTGAAATCTTGTTTTTTCCTCTTCCGATTCCCCTACAGTCTTTTAGTACTTCTGGTCTCTTTCTAGATTTTAGTGCCAAGTCAACTTTGCCACTAGATATCCGAATAGTTTGCAAAAAAAATTGTTTGCATACTATAATATTATTCACTTTGTACTGTCTGGAGAACGTTCTTTTTTGCGAATTTTTATTTCTTTTCCTCTTCATGTACCATTGCGCAAATTAAAGCTCTTTGGGCATCATGTGAACTTACTGTGTAAAACTTATCAAATTCCTCTTTTACTTTTTGTTCTCCAATTTTCGAAAAACCTTGGCATTTGCACAAAAACTGGCGAAATTCTCTTGGTAATTTTATTATTCCTTTTTGAGTGAAGTACTTTTTATTCTGAACACAATTTAGCTTTCTCATATTTCTATTTTGTGATGGAAATTTTCTCTTCCTTCCTTTGTTCGGGCGACCTTTGTGATTATTTTCTTCCAAAACTGCATCCACATCCTCACCTTCAACAGATATTGTTGCTTCAGGTTCCAGTTCAAAACTATTAGGTTCTACTGAGACGATATTCATTTCCAATTCATTCAGCTCCGTATCGGTGTTTGCATTTTCATCATTTTCTAGAGTCACTGGCACTTGCATTGCACGGAAATCGCATAATGTATGCCTGTCTTTATTATTGGCAATTCAAAATTAGATGCCAGCGCCAAAGTGGCAAAAAATGGAACCTCTTTCGCGTATTTATGTCGAAAGAACATAACCTCGTAGTCCTTTGTGCTATTGTTGTAGAAATGCTCAAAATGTCAAAATCATAGTTTCAACCTCATTTTCACGTAAGTATAGATTCAAAACCCGACACCAGAGGGAGTATCCCTTATCTTGAATTCCCAATAGCCATGGGATACATATTATGTGTGCCATCTGGCAAGGCCGTACAAGTTGTTATGAGTTGAAATAATGTTGATTTCACTTCACTGAATTCCTTACTTTTACGTTTTGATTAAATGTCAAATAAGTATCTTCTCAATCACATCAGGAGACTTCAATGGATAGGTAGAGTGGTCATTTATTAGCGTAAAATAGTGAAATATATGGACTTTTTCAGAAATTGTTCGCCTTGTATATGAAAAACCCGTCATGGGATTCCGCTGAAAATTTTGTACGATATGAATGAAAGTATTTCGAGTTCTCCCGTGAAAAAATATCGCTATCTTTTCGGACTCCCTTATGAGATATAGGGTGATTTAAAAAATCAAGGTTTTTATTTATTAAAGTATAACTAATTTTTTAAATTGATATCATTCGACTCTGTATACGATGAAACATATCATTTAACATTCTTCAAGTGAATTTTGTCATTTTAGGTTGGTTTATTACTACAAGGTGTCCCAAAAACCAAAATTCGTTTTGTTTCCATATTTGTGAATCACCTTGTATGAATTGTGATGCTAGATGAAATGAATTTATAATATTATTTGATAATTCTACCTTTTCTCGCATTTTCTCTTTATAAAACAACTAAATTATGAAAGTCTCAAAATAGCATTGTTTTCAAGTGAAATCGCCCTGTACTACGAAAAGATTTGGAAATGAATTTCTCATGAATTCATCATACACGGATGCGATGATGATCCCACAAAAGATAAATCCGAACTAAATCATAACTTGGGAGATACAGAGTGATGAAAAGTGAATGTTTCTCATATTCAACACCCTGTATCTCGAAAACTAGTCATAGGATCGTGTTGCGCCCGTTGAAACATTTCATCGGAATGATCAATTCTACAACATATCAAAAATTCAAGAAATTTGACGGAGAGCCATTTTCCCATATAAGGTGTGCGGGGTCCTTTACCAAATCTTTGTGTACAAAAAATACTTGTGTTTCCCAAAAATACTTGTGTTTCCCAAAAATACTTGTGTTTCCCAAAAATACTTGTGTTTCCCAAAAATACTAAATGCTCACCAAAATTAAGAAAATACATAATCTTAGAGCGACAACCAAATATTAACATCATGCTAGTCTTATATTATTTCTTCCTAAAAATAACTTTTGTTTGCTAAAAATGCTAAATTTTCACCAAATTTTATACCGCATTTAATTGTAACATGATGCCCTGATATTTAATTTTCGTTAGTGACTTATATTATTTAGCAATTAAAAAATTCTATGTTTAGCAAAAATACACAATGTTTACTATATACCACATTCAATTCCAAAAGTATACCCAAATTTATAATTCTTGTTAGCCTAAATATCATTTATAAGAAAAATCTATCATGGTTAATTAGGTCTCATTTATAAATGGGGACATAGAAATAAGTCTACAAATTCTTGGAAATAAAACAATATCAATTCTTTTACATAAAAACAAACACAACATTCACAAAACCTAACTGAAAATGAAACAAGCACTTATTGCACTATTAAGGCTTTCTTAGCTTTAGTTGGCCGACCTCTTCTTCTTTTTTCTCCAATTGGTACATTCCTTGCTTCAGTAGGTGGTTCAACAAGTTTCAGGCGAATTGCTAACCCTACTAAATGTTTGCAAACGTAATTTCTAAGGTATTCTGGACAATTGCATCAGCCATTTAGCCAGGCAGACTCGTCCTGTGGTAACTGTACTTCCCACTCGCTGAAATGTTGTTTTTTGAAGTCATCAAACGTCTCCCACATATCTTCAAAAGTTTCACATTCCAGTGCACCTCCACCTGGAATTCTGTAACACTTCTTCATTTCACTAAAATGCTTTAACGATATTTTTTTAGACAGTTTGGCCCACTGATAAGCTTTTGTCCACATCTACAAAGACATCGTTGGCACGTGGATAAACTCCCTCTCTGTTTATAGTGTACTCATTAGACCAATCCTTCACCATTTCTGAAGCAATGATTAAAAATCGAGCAAGCGGATGGCGCTCACGAAGTGTACCTACAAATAATAACAATATTAACAATACCAAATCACGTATATAATTCATTGAAAGTGTACCTTTGTCTTTTATTATTCTGTTAAAAGACTCCAATGCATTATTTGTGGCAGGTGTCCCCGGTGCGGCGCCCAAATACCAACAACGATTTTGAGTGAGCCATTCGTCTTTGAAATAAAGTAAAAAACTGTTTTCGTCTTTCCATTTATCTAGAAATTTTTCGCAGGCCCTGTCAAAAACTTTCGTTGTTGAAGCACATTGCAAAGAATCAATATCCTTTAGTATATCCTTCTGGCACTTCTTTTGCACAGATTGCTCAACTCGTACTTGAATCTTCTTTTTTGCATGTGCCCAGCACATTCGTATAATTGTATCCTGACCGAATACTTGCACAAACACATTTTGGATACTTTTGGCTGCGTCGCATACCAAAACTTTACAAGTTAAATCGTAGGAATACAGTGAGTGGACTGTATTCTTTAAGGTTTGAAATAAAAACACAAAATCATTTGTTTGTTCAGCGGTTGTAACAGCAAGACCAAAGGGGTGAAAATGTTTATCTCTATCCGTGGTTCCAACTACGAGTACTGGAAACCCCTGCCAAACAAGTTTGTAGGTCGCGTCAGCATGAATAACATTGCATTGACGCGATAGACCAATTAAATATTTGGTCGATAACAACAATCTGAAGCTTGGATTTGAGTCGTCTTTAGAAACTTCGTATGCAGCAACAAAAACTTGATGATCATCGGAAGGTATTTCTGAGTGTTTCAATAACCAGGATTCAAGTTGTCCTAAGCTGATTTCTGCAGATCCATACTTTTTTTTACGTAAAATTGTAAGATAATTGTTCAATTGTTTCATAGACGGTAGAGTCAATCCATGTATTTTGCTCAAATTGTTCATAATAGATTTAGGCTTCAAACGTAATTCGAACAATTTGTCTATTTTTGTGTCATTGCTCAACCCACATTTCGATTGGGACTTCAAATTTTGATGATCATGATCTTTTTTTTTCAGTACGAAATAATATTATCTCATCGCTAGCTGCATAAAACAATAAATAAAGTGCAGCTCAACATTGAATTGCTCGACTTTTGGCTTTAATACAGCGATAATATCGCTTTACACCTTCTTCCGTACTATGGCATTTGTGAAAGGACCACAATTTTTCATTCGTAATAAATTCATTTGCACTTTTGATGTTCAAAAATTTTCTCTCAAAACACCAAATCCTACCTTGCTTACGCCGTCTATTAGGCTGTACCGTGTCAACTTCTCCACCCGACTCCGAAGAAGAACGCAACAGCGGAACTTCGTGTGAAACACCACTCGGCCCCGGTAAACTATCATCGGCCATTTTAGTTTATCATATGGCAATACACTGGTTACACTCACTGTAAAAGGTCAGAGCAATGTCTGCGACTGCAAGCTGAAGCCTGCAAGAAGTTTGTCTGGAAGCGAGAAGGAGACATGCGCGAACATATGTCATTATTGAAGTAAAATAATAAATTATTTGACGAACAAGTAGTTTTTTCGAGAAAGACTACATATAAATGGATAGCGCGAATATTTATTATGTCCAGCACGGACGCGTTACTTAAGCGTTCCAAATTTGGTGAACATTTAGTAAAATCGGTAGACATATGAAATTTAAAATGTAAGCAATGATAAAACAATTCAACATAGCTATTTTAGTGGTGCTAATTATTTGGGTTCCATTAAGATTTTTTGATATTCATTAAATTTTTTGGCGGACAGGGATGTATGGTTTAATTTGGAGTACTTTATATTAGATCCCGTTATTTATGATACCTACAAGTGATGGAAGTGGCATTTTATTTTGTGAGTGGGGAATATTGCGAAACGAACGTCAGCGAGTGGAGCAAATCCATGTATCATACACATTTTTGGACCATATTTAACACAAATTATTTTTTATTTCGAAAACAGATAGAGATAGGTATAGGACATTATTAACAAAAAAGTATTATATTGTGCTTTAGATGGCACCAAAATCACGAAATTTACGAAATGGCGCTTGGTCGAGTCATGCATAACGCGGTCCAATTATACTAAAAGTAAACAAGGAGTTATTGGTGTAGTCCACAAAACATACAGTTAGATGGCCATAAATCATAATATAATGAGGAAACTAGTAGAAAGAGAGGAAACAACATTAATGATGAAGTATGACGTAGTTGGACATGCCATGGCGTCGGTGCGCATGAGACATTTACGTACAATCTGTTGGTATACGAAAGTTACCGCCGACAGTAGTGTTGCCTTTTGCCAAGTAGGCTCTGTACGCATGTACATGTACGTCACGAGGATGCATTGATGCCAAGGGAAATGAAGTAAACCCACATTGTTATATTGTGGCCGCCGTGGTTATCACAGACTCATGACAATACGAGCGAGCATGTAGCGTGAAAAACTTTGCAGATTGCGACGGAATCAGAGACATGTGACGTAGTTGGACATGTCATGGTTGCTGGTCGCTATGCCGCAACAGGAAGCAACGACCACAAATGTATATATATAGAGAGAGAGACAGAGGAGCGATAGAGAGAGACAGAGGAGAGATAAAGAGAGAGAAATAGAGAGAGGCACAGTGACGGACTGGCTCGTGGTATACGAAAGGTGTAGCTTCTGCTACCGATAACTTCTATTCGCTTTTTTTTTTTTTTTTTTTGGATTGACGTGGCCTTTACTTGATGGAAATTCATAGTATATGACACTAAGGTAAACACGATTAAATTTCCACAGATTTATTGTCTTCGAATGCAATATTTGTAAATGTTCCAAGTCCTGCACCCGGAATGTGATTGGTGAAATATAACATAACGTCATCACCTTACACAACAAACAAAATATAGAATGGTATTAAAGCATATAATACCACGCAAACGGCAAGGAAGAACAAAAAATGCAAAACCAGCAATACCAACCATATCAAATTCACGGAGTAACATCAAAAGAATATTAGGTCAATACTGCTATAAAGGCATAGGCAAATGCAGTAAAGACAAAATTATCGTGATGATATGACCATAACGGGTAAAAACAAAAAAAAAACAATTACCACCAAAACTGTCAAAATATCACCGAGCACACAAATGAACCTATGATCAGCTGTCAACGGTTTATGTTAGTAAAATTCGAATAATTGAGCGTATTATCATTTTGTGTGTGAATTACCTTACTCTGGTAAGTAATGGTTTATTTTTCGCATGTATAAGTGTCAGGTGTAAACCTATAAGTTGCAGTAGGTAGTGAAAAAGTGAATGAAAATGAAATCAACCACTAAACTAATATCCCAAAATATCGGTCTGTCCAGTGGAATTGCATTCAGTTTTCGTCTTGTCCTATTTGGACCTTCTTTATTTATTCATATGTTGACCATGGTTATCTGATATGTTTGTGTTAAGTACTTCGGAGTGACATTCCATAAATTTTGAACGAGAATAATGTCTGAACAGGTTGAGCTATTTTCGGTGATTCTCGATTGTATCTTTGATAATCGTATTTTGGAATATAAATGTTTGTGAATTGTTTGTGATTTGTCCAAGGACAGGATAATGATCGTAACAGGAAAGTCATGTGCACAAGGTGTCTAAAAATAATATTGACAGAATGACAAAGATTTTCTCAATACACAATGGTATAAAAAATATCCTAAGTTCATGATTTTAGGACATCTTAGTGCTCCCTCACTTGCTAGGTCACCTAGATTGGTACAAATACCAAGTATACCTATTGTTATGATTTGAATCAATTCTCGATATTTGCCCTAATGTACAGTGCGGCCCACAGATATTTTTTCAACCTTCTTTGTAATTTTAACGACCATGTTCTCACGAGCACACTCAATGTATTCCATAACGAAGGATCGCACTGTATACATTGTCCCCTTCGATATAATAATGACTATCAAATCAATAATGAATTATTAACTTTATTTTATGGAAACATTAATTGGTAAATAAACATTCGGGATAATTCCGGACATGCTTGTTGAGACACAGAACCCTTCCTTCTACAATATCGAAAGCATAGTATTTACAATATAGGTGATGTGCCAATGTGTCTAACCACAATTGGACATTGGTTAATTGCGCCAAGCGTATAGTCTTTCCATTATCAATTGCAAATCATAAAAACTCTCTCGGAACTCATAGCGGCAAATTTGTTTGACCTGCCATAGGCGGGGATACCTCATTTTATGACTTTATTATTTTAAAAAATACGTGTCAAAATGTATCATATTATATAAAAAGCAATAGAATCATTCATTATAAATTGGACGTCATTATGCATACGCCGTTGTTTAGCCAGATACACTTAATTGTAGTCCTAATTGAAACTTAGAAAAAAATCATTATTAAGCTCGTTAACTTGCTACAACTGAATATTAAATTATGAAACGTACAGTAAAACGTACCTATATACCTGTGAGGGCGTTTGGTTTAAACAGGATACCAGACGTGAACTGAGCCCTTTTTGTATCCCATTCGTTTTTTTTTCTTGGAAAACGAAATTTCAAAGCAAAAACCATAAATGAAAATAAATTCTTCGCAAATTAAACAAAACGATGAAGGAAAATAAATTATTTACAAATAAAACAGAAACCCAAAGGTAAATAAATTATTTGCCACTAAAACAAAAAAGAAAAAACGTTTCAATTCCAAAGTTCAAAAATCATCATAGCAGTCATCATTTTCTGAACTAGAGTCATCATTTGGTTGAATTATAATGGGTTGTAAAGGGGGTAATAAAACATACTCATTTTCTTCTTTGATTACATGTTCAACACAGTTTTTCCAAAGCTCTTGGCGATCTGCGGATAGAACTTTCTTAACGAGTTCTACAACCTCTTTACTAAGTTCTGGAGACTGATTACATTTTCGTAATTCTGATTTTACGTTTGCCCATATTAACTCTATAGGGTTATGCAATAGTAAGGAGGAAGTCTGAGAAGAGTATGACCCTGCTCTTGGCACAGCTTGTCAATATAATACATTTTCTCTAACTTCAGCCCTTTTATAACAGTAAGCAATTCTTTGTTTGTTGAGCCTTTTTTACGATCACTTGCAGGAAAAGGTATATTTTTTTCAGACATAAATGCTAATATTTGAGCTTCGTTACTGCCACTATTTGGTATCTTAAGGAGTTGCCGCGAGTGATAGGATGCGTTGTCCATAACGATTACTGACTGTGGTGGAATGTTAGGTAAAAGCTGTTCATTAAACCACTTTTCAAATAATTCTGCAGTCATATCTTCATGATAATCGGCAGCACAGTTTTTAATTTTTTTTGCAGATATTAATAAAGCATTAGGTACGAAACCGTCTTTGCTTCCAGCGTGGACTATTATTATGCGTTTCCCTCTAGAACAACCAACCAACCAAAATTTACTACATCATGACTGTCAAACCATGTTTCATCTAGATAAATTATGTGTCTATTAGAACTTCTGTAGTCTTTTATCTGACGCAAATAATCTTGTCGCCATTTAACAGGGTGTTCCTTTGAAAAGAATATAGGTTTGCGTCGTATCTTCAAAACCATACCCCGAAAAAAAAAATAAGTACGCCACTGGATTCTACGCATAATTCTGTATCAGATGTAGTTTTTAGCTCAGCATTATTTCTAATAACTTCGGAGATAAAGAAGGGGTCCGAAAAGTATCAATTTCCAAAATCGCCCTGTATCTCATAAACGGAAACAGTTATGCAAAATCTGATTAGGCCAACTTGAGTTTCACAAAAAAAAAAGGACAGGAACGTGAAAACCGCAAGGCTCTATCTTAAATAACAAGCGATAAACCTGGCTGTCTCACCCAAAATGGGATGCACTGTACAAGGGGAAATTGTCCTCCTCTATTCTATTATCTTACTTTATCGAATTATCTTGAGGTTCAACTGAAAAACTAACTGTTATTAATGAATTTTTTTCACTCACCAAATCGACATGATTGACGCCTGCGCATTTCATTAGCTACCACTATCGAGAATTTTCGTAGAGGAAAAAGTTGGGCGTCTCGGCAAAATGAAGCTACTCAGGAAGATTCAGCACGTTATTAATCAATTTTGAAAATAGGCGTGGGATCCCGGTCTATATATCATGTTATATATCGGTTCATGTGTATTGGTATTGGTATGTTGATTGGTATTAGTGCAAAACTCTCGAGTTATTAAGTTGAGGTAGTGATCACTGGTTATTGCTGCAACTGCATCATCGACATTATCGAAATTTGCAACGATTTTAATACGCAACTGGAGCAATTCCGAAACGTGTCTCAGGTGCTGCTTATGCTATCGACATTATCGAAATTTGCAACGATTTTAATACGCAACTGGAGCAATTCCGAAACGTGTCTCAGGTGCTGCTTATGTGCAGATTCGAATAACTCGAAATGTTCCACTTTGTTTTTTATGTACGTATCACATGAACGGAAGTGCCCTAACAAAGTATCTCTGGCCCCGTATTATGTGATACGATGGATCATATGACTGAAAATATGATATATCAATCACCTAAATCATCTCTACCTGCAAAAGGAGTACCCGCCCTTTATCAAGTTATAGTTCCGATATAACGTTGCTTTGTTCGATGATTGAAGTTTTGCCAAGGCCGATGGCAGGTGAAGAAATACTGGTGAATCAGGATGTCGCAGTACCGTGCCAAAATGTACTTGAGCCATCAAAATGCTAGTGGGATTGCTACTAAGGCTCTGCAGAAAATTGGCCCTTGCTGAGTCGGGGGGTGATAGCTGCCCATGGCTGCAACGGTAATAAAGAAATTTGAGGCAACCATAGACGGCGTTGTCGCAGTCGCTTGGTGGCAAGCTATGATCGCGGGCTTGTTCGGCTGCGGCGACGGTGACTCTGCTCTCTGAGAAATTTGTCCAAGCTTGCCCAAACAGTAGCAGCATCCTCCTTGAATAATTTTAATCGTTGCGACTTATTAATAACTGATCCGGTTGGTTTGCCAAAAGTTAGTGTTCTACTGTGCGGTGCAAGGCTTTCTAATGCTTTCACCAGTGCGGTATTTAACCACCATTGCTTTGCCCCAACAGGGATGGGCCGTGATTCGTGCAATATTAATGCGTGTGTCACGTGAATTCCGGAATCTCCGATATAGAATTCACGGTGGTACTTGAAACCGTACCGTGACTTTAGAAGACTCGAAAGCTTTTTGTTTTCACCAGCCCTCGTTGTCTTGTCATATCGTATCTTCCATACTAGTGGGGAACTAAGTCCGTGAGGAACCTGTGGAAAAATTATTAATATTTGCATTATAAGTTCCATTAATAATACAATTGTAATTATTATACGACCCCTTAGGAAGTTGTATTTCCTACGGTTTCCCCAGATGGACCCCAACTTTTTTATTTGAATAGTTAGACTCATAGTTACTTCTTCGAAATTGATCCTCGTCGAAAAAAAATTTTTTTCTCGAAAATTCTGTCTGTCGGTCTGTCTTTCTGTCCGTCTGTGTACACTTCAAAACGCAATTTTTTTCGAACTATTCGAGATATCGCTTTGAAATTTGAATCATTTTAATAACTCGACAACAATATTTGTCAAAAAATATTTTTCGCGATCGGAAAATCCGGAAAAAGTTTAAAGGGATTTTTCCGTTTTCTTTTTCGGTTCCTATGTTACTCGATTGGGATTGATTTAATCAATTCCATATTTTTGAAGATATATTTCACTGTGTCGTACACAGGTGTATAGTTTTTGAGAAGGATTGGAAAATGTTAACTGGGTTTTCCGAATTTTCTTCCCCTGCTCGATCTTTAGCAAACCCGACGGAAGAAACTTGTTGAATTGCAATCGATGAAGCTCCAGAAACTGAAGAAATCCTAGACAAAACATTTTTCGAAAAACCGATCGGAAAAAGGTGAAAATTCCAAAAATCTGAAGAAAAAAAAATTCAATTTGGGAAATACGAAATATCTCGGAAACCGCTCATTTTGTCCAAATTCATCAGGATACCATTTTTGATAGCATTTCAAAAATTTACAAATAATGTTCATGAATTTTTCTCGTAAAATCAATAATCCAGGAAATATTTGGATAAAATGGAAAATACAGATATTGACTGTACTAATGGAACAAAGGAAAATCTTAAAAATTCTTTGAATACGTCTCTTTACAAGCCGTTTCGATATTTTTGAACCGTTTTTCTCCAACTCGAATGGAAAGTGAAAAAATATTTTAAAAATGGAAAAAAATGGAAAATTTGTACTTTTTTAGAAAATCGTCAAAATGTCGAAAACCAAAATGCTCATTCAAGGCTCCCTTCGAAAATATTGTATTCGAAAAGTTCTTCAAAAAGTTCTTATGAAATTTTTTTCATATCATGTAAAATCATCTTGAAAAATGTGCTGTTTTTTTGCTTAAAAAAATTAAAAACACGATGAAAAAACGAGATATCGAAAAAATGTAATGAACACTTTTGTACTTCACAAAAAGTTCTACAAATAGTTTTTATGAAATTTTTCCATTTCTTGAAAACAAAAATTGCGATTGTGAAAAAATTTCACAAATTTTTCGAAAACCATCAAAATCTCGAAAACTAAATGAAATATCGAAAAATTTATTCGTACATTTTTATTGAACTCAAATATGCTTACAAAAAGTTTTCATGTAATTTTTACAAATTTTCGAAAATGAGGAGCAAAAATGCAAAAACCGATAAATCCACTTTTAGTGATTTCGAGATAATTGATAAAAACTTTCCTAGAGAGATCCTAATAATATTCAAATATTATTTTCACTGAATTCAGTTGTTTGTAGGTCATCAATCATAATCTCACAATATGTAGATCGCGACATTAGTCATTTTGGAGAGAAAAAAAAATTCAATAGGATTTATCGGTTTTTGCTCGAATTAAAGATCTGATATTTTGTGTAATAATACAAATTTTATATATATCTGCAGACCTATTGCAATAAAACGAAACGTAGATTCATATATTTAATGCTGATAATAAAGTCGAACTGAAAAGAAATATTATTTCAAAAGTTTTATGGAAACAAAATATAAGTAATGATCGAAGAGTTTTTTGAGCTAGATTTGGTAAGCTTGTTCCTCTTCAATGCAGTCACATACGGCGTCTATTTCAATATCTCGATCGTCAGTCAAACTAGTACCATGTAGTATTTCCCTGTACCATTGTAGATCTGGTGATGATTCCCAGTCCAAACCAAACAGTTGATTCAGTAAATGTTGAAGAGATTTCTTTTTTTTTTCGGGAATGCCACGTTGTAGTTGTTTTGCGACTATGGTCTGGACTGTGTCACGAAATTTTAGTTTCAAGAGTTTCTCGAACTTTTCAGAGCCGGAAGTGAATAAAAAGTTGTTGTAAGTACACACTGTAATGACAGTATCATTTTTTTACAGAAAAACCTTCACTTCGGCCAGACCTTTCACTTTTTTTAAACCGACTTTGAGTTCTTTGATATCGAAAAGCCTCCAATCAACACCTATTCTTCTCACTTCCCCCACTGTTTCGAAAATCCTTTCGTACCCCTCTCTTGAAAGGATGGTAGGATTTTTTCGACTCTTCCAAACACTCGGTCAGCTGGTAAAAATGAGTTACCTCTAACTGGGAAAACTATTTGCAAAGTTGTTACTCCTACAGGTGCTTTGAATCTTAACCAGAAATAAAGCGTGTGTATGATGTGGGAATTTTTGTTCTGCCCTCCACATCCATCACAGAAAAGGCGAACTGTGTCCACATTCTCATAATTCAAGGAATCCAAATAGGATATCAGTGCAGATCCCACTTCAATGGAACCCCTTCCTGTTTGATCTTCAGTCCATGTGAAGAATGTTGGCTTTTTTGAGTCTCTATCAACACAGCAAAAAATGTACATGCGGATTTGCTGTGCATAGAATGCATCATTAATAGGAGTTCTTGGTAAAGGCTGTACTTGCTGTAAGTCGAAGCAAAATGTTATGGAGTTTTCTGGATTCATTTTCAGCAGGCTATAAAATGCATTAGCTCTTTTTTTGTGAACTGTGAGTTCTGTGCGATACTCATTCTTTTTTTCTGCAGCAACTTCTTTTTTGATCATGTATGTGAGTCTGGTACATTTTGCGCAAACGTCGGATGCGGGGCTGCAAAATCCAATATTGAACTCATTCACGAAAACTTTCCTGAACATGGAGAAGTTCACCATATGCACACTGATTTTGATACATGCTATGTAGTTTTTTGATGTTCAAGTCTGCTGCCAAATAAATCCGTCTGGACTTAGCACGATTATAGTGACTTTCTTTTGCTTTCAGTTGACCAATAAACTCTTTTACCTTCATTCTTTTTCTTGGCTATGTGGTTGATCCGATTTTTTCTAATATTAGAACTTTTAAGAAAGAAGGCCTGACATACCGGAATCTTCTCTCTAGATACTCTTTTTGGCAGAAAGTAATGGACCGAGAAATCGCGATGACGTGGATTATTCAGTATAGGTCGTTTCCTGACAACAGGTACTACGGGCATGTAGTGGCACAGTTTAGTATCCTGCTCAGTTTGATATTATTCTGAAATATTTTGTTTCTGACCTCACGAATATCATGAACCAGAATCCTTCCACAAAAATATGTAGGCCCCTTATGATTGCAAACCCTCCTGAATTTATTCAAATCATCTTCATCTTGATATCTGAAAATACAACTGACGAATGAATATTTCCCATTTTCATAATTTTTCATTGATTACCTTTGGCACTTCTTTTCTTGCCTTTTTGACACTCTTCCCTTTCTTTTCCTACTCCCAGAACTGATTTCTGATACACTAGCAAATCAATAGTAATCGCTCCAACCACAAACGAAATAAAAATGTACCAAGCTGTCGTGTCGTGCTGCTGCGGAGAACTATAAAATACGACTAAATATTATAATATATGCCAAGAATCATGCCAAGAATCATGCCACATGCAGAACTTGCATTCTACGGTAGAGACATATCGATTTCATAGTCACAAAAACATTGAACCATCCCGTGAGATAATAATACAAAATAATAGGTAGAACCCTGTCACGTATTCATAAAACATCTTGAATAAATCACTAAGAGATGGCAGTAATAATTTTTAAAGTTTTTATCGGCTTTTGCTCGGAGTTCGGATTTATCGGCATTTGCATGAATGGGTCTACTTCAGATGAAGATTTGTATGTGTATTATCGGGTTTTGCTCTAATCTGATGGGCTAGACGGAACGCGCACAAAAAAATTAGTAAGAATCGATACTTTGCGGGAAAAATGTTAATGTTTATCGGCTTTTGCATTTTTGCTTCTCAATTGTACTTGTACAAGTACGTATACAGGGTGGCCCATCGAAAACTTGACATGGGGGTTTTGGGTACTAATATCGTAGATCTGGAAAAACGCTCGGACAGGTCGATTTTAGTTTCGAGGGGGACATTGTGCCCTCCTACAGGCAGCACCGTAAGGTCAACCCTCGAGCAGTGGGGTGAACAACCCTTGAAATTTGAATAGGGAATAGGAGGAGTCGAGTGGCACATCGTTGGAAAGCCCGTTGAATTCTCGAAACAAAACGGTCGGCAGGTCTGGTGATCGTGGTGGCCATTCAATAGAACCTGGCCTACCAATCCAATGACCAGGGAATTGGTGATCTAAATATCGCCGAACAGGCATAGCATAATGCGGAGGAGCACCATCTTGTTGAAATATCAACTGATCTTCCTGATAATGATGGTCATTTTCAATAATGTTAGTTAACATTGGTTCAATTGTGTCTTCAAGCAGTTCCAGATACATTTCCCCTGTTAGATTGCCTTCTAAGAAGAGGGGGCCCACGATACGATCCCCAAAAATACCAGCCCATACGTTTAATTTTTGAGGATATTGCGTATGTACCTCGTGAAATATATGGGGATTCGAATCAGCCCAATATCGACAATTATGGCGATTAACTATACCATTTAAAAAAAAGAACATTCATCACTAAAACAAATGTTGAACAGACACTGAGGATTCACCCCACACCTCGAGTGTTGCCGTGACGGTGGTGCATGTAGGAGAACAAACTGCCCCCCTCGAAACTAAAATCGACCTGTCCGAGGGTTTTTCCACATCTGCGATATTATCACCCAAAACCCCGATGTCAAGTTTTCGATGGGCCACCCTGTATGTAAACATATACACTGGCAAACAATTTATCAATTAGGGGAGAGTAGGGAGTCTTGATACACTTAACACTCGAACGGAATTATCACACAAATTAACTCTACTGGATCAAATTGAATTCCACATACTGAAACTCTGTTCTATTGCCGTTACATTCGCATAAACAATTCGGACAAAATATAAATAGAAAGTGGTTTAACATGATTTTTTTTAAAACATTGCAAATGTATCAATCCACCCTCAGTATGGGAGGTTTGATACAATACATGGGAGGTTTGATACAGTATAGGGGAGGTTTGATACGTGACTAGGTGAACTCAATTTCGAAACTGTTCAGTAATTTTATTATCTTGAGAAAAGTACAAAGATCAAAAATAAAATTATAATTATATTCAATTCACGTTTTCATATTTGGTGAAGTTAACGGGAAATGATATTGTTCTCTCTGCCCTTGAAGTTCCTCCAACAAAACAGGGTGGTGGTAGTTTAATCGTATCCATTAATGGAACATAGGATTCATCGCCTACATCCGGATATATGAAATGATAAGCTTCTCATAAAATTGACTCGACATTCGTCTGTTCCTTTGTCAATTTCTAGAACTCGCCCTACGAAGTACTTGACGATTTTTTTGGTTTTGAACGAAACCAGTACATAATCATTCACACCAATGACACCTTGACAAAAGTTTTGTTCCTCATTGTCATTGTTCAGCTGATCTTCGATATCAGTGATTTTTTCAGATGAAGTAGATGAAACATCATCTGATGCTGACTCAGATTCATCTACAAAAATTTCTGATTTCTTTTTGTTCCATGGTTTCAGTTTTTTACGTGAATTTGTCACCTTCTCAACTGACAAATTTCTTTTGACCTGATTGACTTTAGATTTATTCTTCTGTTTCATCTCTCTCTTCATGAAGTCGTCTTTGATTTCCATCATGTTGGGGGTATCTGTAAGTATTTTAGTTTTAACTGTTTTCTTGTCACTAGTCTGTCTTTTTCGAGGTAGAGGCCTGATGTCTTCTGGAGTCTTATGTGGAACTGAAGGCGGTGGTGTTCGTTCGTTAACTAAATATTCTTGGACTCTGTGAGAAGCTGGCTCTGGCGTCAGTTCTTTATTCGAAGCTTCCTGACATTTGTTGATAGCTGTTGGCACTGTATCTGTTCTGGAGGATCCCGGCTGTGGTTCAATATCATTAGTTATTTCCGGAGTGCACATTCGCTCTGGAGGTGCTGGTCGATCTGTTACGCTTGAACTTGAAAAATCAACATCAGTAAAAATATGCGCATCGAAAGGGAATATACCAGTCTGCAAAAAACCATTTATTATATTGATTGGCGTGATAGCTCTTTTGTAAGCAATTCCAACTAATTCAGCTATATTTTGCAATGCAATAGTCTGACCGGGATGGTTAACCATGAAATCGTCACAAGCCTGATTGAAATATGTTTTGAAGGGTGAATATACCGACACATCTAACGGTTGTAATCTATGGCTGGTATGTGGTGGAATTGTGAGCATTATAATTCCATTATCCTTGCACAGACTAAGAACTGCTGGCGAAATGTGGCTGAGGTGGTTATCCAAAATTAGGAGGACTTTGTTGTCCTTGTTGCATTTAACGAACTTGATGAAATGCATTAAATATTTTGTGAAATTTTCCGACGTCATCCAGCCACTAGGATGGGGCAGAGCTTTAGAACCAGGTGGAGCGTTTCTAGTCATATATTCTTGTTCGCGTACACGGGGAAAAATAAAAACTGGAGGAACTGAGTTCCCTGTGGCATTTATAGCACAGCACACTGTAACAGGTTGTCCACGTTCTCCCGAAGTAGCCTTAGAGACTTGCTTCTGTCCTTTTTGGCATATGATCTTACTAGGTTTATGTACGGTCTGCACTCCAGTCTTATCATAGTTATAAATAACGTCAGGACCAAATTTATGTCTACTCAAGACCTCTCGAAGAAGCTCAAAAAACTCTCCACAGTATGCTTGTTGAAAGCCGTTGCGCGACCAAGACTAGTAGGCTCAGGTTTTCTCAAAGATAAATGTTTATGTCGGAGCATAAACCCTCGTAGCCAATCACGTGAAGCCGCTTTATTTTTGTTCCAATTGTCGTTGATTTTTTTCTCATTTTCAACTGCATACATGTATGCCAATTTGTGCGTGTCCTTAGTTGTCAAGCCATAGTTCATTCGTGCCGCGTCTAGTAGATAGTTAGACAAATTCTTTTCTTCAGCTTCATTGAATATTTGAGAATATTTAAAATTTGGAGAAAATGTAATTTCTTCGCCTTTTTCTTGAAACTTTATAACACACCTTCGGAGTGTCATCTTGTCTATATCATACTTCCTAGCAGTCGTTCTGAGTTTGCTGCCTGCCGTAACTTCTTCTACTGCCCTTTTCATTCGACTGGGTGAAGCTGGGACCCTATTGGTTTTTTTCTTCCATTGAAAAGGCATCCTGCAAATACAATTTTCCACTCAATAACATAGTACACTAGGGAGGCTTGATACATGTATCATGTCTCCCTCAAAATTGTGTATCAACTCTCCCCCCTGTACAATGTTCAGCAAAAGAGGACTATAAAACCACAAAACTAAACATACTGATATGATTCACACATCAAGGTATAGCTAAAACTCTATAATTTCCAATGCCCTTGAAATGAATATGATGGCGACAGTGATCTCGCATCCAAGTCCTGTCGTGTCCTGTCCTGTCAGTGTTGGAGAGATCGTCGTGTCGTGTTGTGTTGTCGAGGAGCAGAGCGACAATAAAATAAAATGAACTATAAGTGCTGTAAACTAAAGCCATTTTTGCATTATGTATGCACACAATGTGCCGGTGTGTTCCATATGAGTTGTGTTCAACACAATTTCAAAAATAAAGTGAGGTTTGTGAAAGACAATAAGATAATTTGTTGCCAAGATGAAATCTCCATAAGTGCCCAGGAAGAAGAAACGAGGTTATTGGAAAAAACAATAAGCGACCTTACAGAAGAGGGAACAATGAAAGACAGGTACATTAAAAAAATGAATGATGAAAAACAATTTATAATTGAACAAGCCCTAGAATCTGAAACAGAAATGAACACACTTTTAGAAGCCCAGAAAAAACTTATCCTAGAAATGGAGAGCAAAATAAATCAGTTAAATAAAAAACTAGACGAAAAAGTAATTTCAGTAAAAACTATTGATACACAAACACATGTTTGTCAAGTGAATCATCAATCTACTATGACTAGCCCGACTATTTCCAGTAGCGTAGATATTGAAGAATTATCAGGTAAATATGTTATGGCCCCTAAGAAACAAAGTAAAATTAAGAAGAAGAGAAACTACTCCAAAATCGTCATCAATAGCCACCATAACAAAAATAAAAAAGTGCGCAAGCGGCAAATTAAGAGAAGAAATAAAAAAGCTGAAAAAATCACAAAAGAGGAATTCTTGGAGCATCAAGTTCTGCAGGAATCAAACCTTGATAGTGAGATCAGAGAATCGGATCGGCTAGAAGATATGAGGAAGGATGAACTGAAAACAATGGAAAACGGTAGAGGTTCAGAAATAGGTGAAAGAAAACCATTGAAAGAGGCGAAGAAATCAATTTCCAAAATTCTGATCTTGGGGGATCAATACGCAATAGGTTTTTCCAAGGCATTGGAGAAAATTATGAACAAGCCTCATTTTAGCGTTCTCGAAGTCATCAAGCCGGAGACTGAATTATCGACTTTGGCAAGTGATATTTTTGAAAACACTCTTAATTATGGCCAGGATGACTATGTTATAGTGATGTTCAATACTAAGAATATCAGTAATTGTATTACTTTAAACTTAGCATTGCGAAAAATCTTGCATATCAGCAAAACGACAAATGTTATTCTACTGTCAGAATGTGATACTTCAATAGATCACATTATAATTAAGAAATTGAGGAATGCTGTGAGCCGGTATTCTCGAATGAATAGAAATGTTTCCATTATTTTCCTAGTTGATAAAAAACAACAGGGAAGTAAATTCGAGATTTTACATGAGCTCAAAAATTATTTGAGTACATCAAAATATAGCAATGTTGTTTTAAAAACAATACATAGGATTGAGATGGACGGAGATGAATTTCATAATACAAATTTGAGTCCTGGTACAAGCTCAGCTTATGATGACTCAGTAGTAAATTTAGAATCAGATCAAGTAGAAAATGACTCTTTTTTAGAATTCAGAACTGCAGAAAATGGATTTCGCTGATGCTGTTGAACATTCAGTCGGTAAGAAACAAAACAGATGAACTGTATGTATTTTTAGATAGCCAAAATTTACCTGATATAGTTTTACTAACTGAGCACTGGCTCGAAATGGAAGAACCTCTGCACGTGCCTAATTACATTACTATTGCAAAATATTCAAGGCAGAATAGCCATCATGGTGGCACATTGATCCTCATTCATACGGATTTCATTGAAAGAAACGATTTTATCGAGATAAAAAATATAATATTATGTTGATTGAGAAGGAATTTGAATTTTCGTGTATATATAGTAAAAATAAAAATTTATTCATTATTTGTTTGTACCGTTCACCACTATCCAGTGAAAACAATTTTGTAGAAAGATTGGAAATTTTGCTAGGACAGATACCTTGTAAAGCGTCTGTGATACTCACTGGAGATTTCAATATAAACTTTAGGGACAAAACTTCAATCTCTACAAAATCGTTAGAGAATTTATTAATTAGTTTCAATTTAGAGATGCATGTTGAATTGCCAACCCGTCACTCAAAATTTTCTAGTTCAATTATGTTTGTTCTAACATGAAAAATATCGAAGGCGACGTCATCAATGCAGGCCTTTCGGATCATGAAGCAGTCTTATGTAAGATACCTCAAATATTTGAAATACCCAACAGAACACAACGTATTGGAAGAATATTTAGTAGACAAAACTTTGATAAATTCAAGAATAATTGTAATGATCTCGACTGGAATGAAGCAATGACATGCAACGACCCTTTAACTAAATATCATTCTATGCTTTCTTATGTATTCAATAAGAGCTTTCCGCTCAATAGAATTAAGACTAAAGCCAAAAAACCTTGGTTAACAAAAGGTATTAAAGTATCTGCAAAAAATCTTCGATCCCTTCATTTAATTAAAAAAATTGCCAGTGATAACGAAAACTTTATTTCCTTTTATAACAAGTATAGGTCCATTTATAGAAGAACCTTGAGAGCTGCTAAACAACTACACTATAGGAACAAAATAGAAAATGCAAGGCATAAGCAAAAAGAAAGCTGGGTAATTGTCAATGACTTGAGAAGTAAAAACAGCTCCGTTCCAGTAAAAACAAATTTAGAATGTAACGATATCAATGAATATTATTGCTCAATAGCAGAAACTATTTCCAAACAGATTCACTCTCCAACCGATCCATTGAGTTATTTGAAACATATCTCTGTTTCGGAGTCTTTCTTTTTCGCGCCTACAGACATCGTAGAGATGAAGCAAATTTTCAATGAAATAAAAAATAAAAATGCATCTGGGTGGGATGACTTATCGTTACAAATATTTTCATATCTCTCTGAGTTCGCCCTTGAGGTACTAGTTGAGGCTGTAAATTTTTCATTTCTCACAGGAGTTTTTCCATCATGTTTGAAAAACGCTATAGTCATTCCATTACATAAGGGGGGTGATACTGATAATCCTGCAAACTTCAGACCCACACTTTCGAAAATAATAGAAAAACTCGTGAAAAAAAGAATAATGGCTTTTCTGAATAAGCACAATTCTATTAACCCTACTCAATTTGGATTTCAAAGAGAAAAAGGCACAAATGATGCAATTTTCAACCTTTTACAAAATGTTTATTTGAAAATGAATGATAAAGAAGTTGCTGCAGCGGTTTTTTGTGACTTGACAAAGGCCTTCGACTGCGTTAATCACAAAATATTGTTGCAAAAATTATATAAAAAATATGGGTTCAGGAAGGTAGTTATCCAGTGGTTTGAGTCATATTTATCTGGAAGAACTCAAAGCGTATCTCTTCAAGGCAGCTTATCGCACAAACTAGAAGTTAAATGGGGAGTACCTCAGGGGTCAGTTCTGGGACCAACACTGTTTTTAATTTATATAAATGATCTAACCTCAATTAATATTTCCGGAGAGTTCACCCAATTCTCAGATGACACCACAATACTTTGGCATGATAAAGATGACTCAAAACTGTATCAAATGGTGGAGAATGATATTGGTGAAGTGAAAAATTGGTGTGATGCTAATAAGCTCTCCTTCAACATATCCAAAACTAACATTCTCACTTTTAAATGTAATCTTCCAGAAATTCATTTAGGAAATCAAGTGATAAGTTGTAGGTCAGACACAAAATTTCTGGGTTTACATATTGATGATAAACTGAAATTTGAAGATCACATTGAAAGACTCAGACGAAAACTATCATCAGGATGTTTTGCAGTAAGAACCACTTCATGGGAACTTGGTGAAGATATGGCAAAGAGTGTGTATTATGCATTAGTTGACTCACATCTAAGATATGGAATTTGTTTTTGGGGATCATGTAGTCAATATCTTTTTAATACGGTTTTTGTTTTGCAAAAAAGAGCAGTTAGGTATATGTGCAGAGCTAAATTCCAGGATTCTTGCAAGCCACTTTTCATTAAACATAAAATTTTACCACTACCGTGCATTTTTATTTTAGAAGCAGTATGGCTCATTCACAGTAACTTTAAAAACGAAATCCATACGATTACCCATTATAACACCAGACAGCCACTAAATATAAAATTACCAATTCCAACATTGACACAGGTTAAAAATTCTATAATTTATAATGGTAAAAAAAGGCTTTCTACTCATTAGATGAATTCTACTGTGAGAAGCTTTAGTGCTGTGAAATTCAACTTCGTCATCCCTTCTTAGCTATTTTATATTATGATAATTGTTCTGAGGTTTATTTTGTACTGACATTTTCCTAATTTTTTGTATATATTTTCTTATATTTTTCATAATCTTATATTTATACATTTTTTTGTTGACGATGGAAATTTTCTATAAATTTTTGTTCTAATTACCTGTGTGCCAATTATGATGATTTATTATTCAATTTGTACTGGTATTTTTATATTTTTACTTGTTTGTAGTTGACCATTACGGTGAAAATATCGTACCAATTCTATTTTATTTACTTTTGCGCATAATATGTTGTTTTTAATTCATTATTTATTTTGTACCTGTGTGTTGTGCATGTATGGTATGTATGCGTATATGTATGTGTATGTATGTATGTATATATATATGTGTATATATATATATATATATATATAGGAAGTTATTCAATGACATCTACAGTCTCTATTTTCACTTATATATATATATATATATATATATATATTGTATTTATATGTAGAAACACAATAATTATTGTAAGGTATTTTCTTTTATGTGACTTTGTCAATAAGAATTATGTTCTTCAGACAATAAAGTATATTTGATTTGGTTTTACAAGTAAGGAGTGTTTGGTGAAATGCTTCCACTCACCTTTTCAAAATCTACAATTATTTGGAAAGAACCAAGGATTCACTCGACAATCAACCACGCGTTCTGTAAACAATTGACGAATATATTTCCGTGTGCCCGTTGACTGCCCGTGAACCAGTGATGCCAATATTGACTGATTTTCATAACTCTATGCGGGAAATTTGAAAGTGTATCAAGTCTCCCACAGTATCAACCCTCCCTACACTCCCCTACACCAATAAACCGTGTTTTTTTATTCCAAAAATAATTATTCTATTAAGTCAAGTGCATTTTATAGGTGATTTAACGCTCGTTATGTTGTAGATTTGATCATTCTGATAAAATGTTTCAATGGGCGCAACACCATCCTATGACTAGTTTTCGAGATTTAGGGTGTTGAATATGAGAAATATTCACTTTTGATCACTCCGAATCTCCCAAGTTATAATTTAGTTCGAATTTATCTTTTGTCACATAATCACATCCTTGTATGATGAATTCATGAGAGATTCATTTCCAAATCTTTCCGTGGTACAGGGCGATTTCACTTGACAATAATGCTATTTTGAGACTTTTATAATTCTGTTGTTCTATAGGGAGAAAATGCGAAAAAAAGTAGAATTATTAGAATAAGTTCTAAATAGAACTATTAGAACTTATAAATTCATTTCATCTATCATCACAGTTGATACAATGTATACAAGGTGATTCACGAATATGGAAAACTAACGAATTTTGGTTTTTGGGACACCTTGTACTAATAAACCCACCTGAAATGACAAAATCCTCATAAAGAATGTTAAATGATGTGTTTCATCTTGGCTGTGTCGAATGATGTCAATTTCAAAAATTAGTTATGCTGCAACAAATAAAAACCTATAGCTCATAAGGGAGTCCTAAAAAGTAGATATTAAAATTAATTGATGTAATTGTAATAGTGCTAATTGTGTAATAGTGCTTTTGAATTGATACCGTTCAGATGTACTAGGAAATCAATTTCTTCAATAGGAACTTGAGTATATGCAATAAATGCTAAAGTGTTGGCATGATTTTTAAGTATATGTTTTATACATAATAAATGTTTTCACTGTTTTAAAATACATTATTTTTGATATTCGATAATTAAAAAATGCATAATAAATGTTTGTGCTGAATTAAGTAAATTCTATATAATAATCGGTAATTAAAAAACATCGTAACATATTAGGACTAAATTTAAAACAAAACATGAAAATTTTATAGTTGTGAATAATTAAAATATTTATAAGGAGAGGTTTTTAAAGTATTAGCATTAATTTTATTATTTTTCATTCTTTTTATTTATTTGTTTAACAGATTTATTCATAATTAAAATGATTACATTTATGACCAATTTTTATGCTAACAAAGTAAAAATAAACCAATATTCCCAATATATTTACAATACAAATAATAACATTAGGTTTTACTCCTTTTTTGTGGTACAACTACTTCTTCAGAGCTTACATTTAAACATTCATTTTCACTATCATTCTCACTCTCAACATCATCCTCTACGTCTTTTTCTAATTGTATTTCACTCTCATTCATACTTTCTTCGTCAAAATCTTCTATTCTTATATCATCTACTGGTATGTAAGAACATATTATTTCGGTACAATGAGCACATAAATATGAACATTGTAAACCATGTACGTGTACATGCATTAGAGTTACAACCTGTTTTACATGCACAGGATATTTGCTTTAACAGGTTCTCAGGTAAAGGTGGATCAGTAGTTCCAATCGGTACCAAGTGATTTTTGTGAATCTTCCAACCCCATTGCGTACGATTCAAAGTATCGTTAAGCCACAATTGCAATTGAGAATAAACGCGAAAAGCATGTTGTTTCGCTGCACCTTCGGTCGGGTGGCAAGGTCTCGAAAGCAAATTTTGTTTTTACTTTTACCTTGCTAAAGTGTAGGTATCGAAGTTCATTTAAGATAAAATTTGCTATTTTCGCAAATAAATTTTTTTCTGCTTTGTTGCTGTATAAATCACGAACTAAAATGTTAGCGCTTTTTGAAATTTCCTCCGCGTTTGCGTTTTTTTGGTAAAATACTATAGCAAGTTTTTTTAATTTTTCTGGTTCACAATTACTGATTAATTTTTTTTTACCTTGCCTGTAAAAACACGATGTTGTGTCACATCCTGTGAAAATATGTAAAAAGCCTATTACAGGCTGTAACTCATTAAACTTAAAACTATTTGTACTATAATATTTATTGGGTTCACGACCTTTGCCTTCTTTAAAAAAATAAATGTTTGAGCAATCGCATCCGTGTTGAATTAGAATTACTAATAAATCAATATCCTGACCTACAAGTATGACGGTTGTATCAGTTTCCGCTCGCGCGTGTTCGATAGCAGAAGTTACAATTAATAAATCTGCATCTTCAAATGCACTTTTTGTCCGAAAACCGCATTTATTCAACTCAGTGCTTAGTATTTGAATAAGGCGAATTTTATTTTTCTCATTATTTAAAAATTGATTCTGATTAAGAGTAATTTTTGTGTTTATTTAAATCGAAATGAATTTCACTGCCTATACTCGATAATTTCCTACAGATTTTGTCGTAAGCGATTCATCGTCAGGATAACCATCAAAGATAATGTAACTGTTTGTTTTGTAATGCCGTTTAGCATAATTAATGTATTTACTTAAAATAACTTCAATGCCTAACTACCTTGTGGAGAAAGTATCCACCATCAACAAAATGTATTAAATTTTGCGTATCTGGGATTTTATCGATACTATCGAAAAATGCATAGAAATCAGATTTTTTGGTTTTTCGCATACCACCTTCGTCAAATAGAGCTAAAGGTACAGGAGCAAGTTGGTATTTAAGTACTCTTTCATATCATTTTTGTCAGAAATGTTAAGCGATATTCTTTGAAAAATTAACAAAGGAGATATATTAACTTCGACATTATCAATATTTTTTACTCTGGTATTTATAGAAGATAAATTAAGAATCTTGTTTTTTCTTGGAAACTTTACCAATGAAAAATCTTTTCCCACTTCAAATGCTTTGAAACAATTTATAGAAGAATCTCCGACTATACCTGAGACAATTCCCATCACAAAATTGAATTCGGGAAACGGATTATGAGTATTAAAAAATTCTTTTAATTTTATAAGGTCATTAGAATCTCGAGAAATTCGACTAGATCTGTAGTCAACATGCTGATCAGTCGAGGTAAAAGAAACGTCGCAAAAGTTTTCTACTTGATTACAAACTTCCATCATTGCAATCATGGACAAAATCCACTTACATACAACACTTTCTGTAATTCCTCTACCGTGAGTTAGTCCTCCACTACTTTTCATCGCTCTCATCAATACCTGCTCTATGGTCATATCAGTCCAAATTCCCGACCAAAACCTATTGGAAATTCTAACAGTGAAAAATCCTTGTAAAACAAACTTATCGTATTCATCTATATCCATAATATCTCTCAATTCTAACATTT
This sequence comes from Chrysolina oricalcia, assembly GCA_944452925.2. Lineage (NCBI taxonomy): Eukaryota > Metazoa > Arthropoda > Insecta > Coleoptera > Chrysomelidae > Chrysolina > Chrysolina oricalcia. The sequence goes on along the minus strand of OX101825.2, from coordinate 45,541,787 downwards.
TTTGTAAATACAAGTGTGCACATTTTGCATAATTATTGTGCCCCGAAGCATAAAAAAAGGGAATCATTAATTGAACTGTACGTAAATGTTGTTGAAAATTGCCAGTATGTTCGGCATTGATAAACCTTTGCATCAAATTTACCATTTGAAAGTATTGAAGCCATAATTTACTCTCGGGCCTTTGTTCTCTAACTTTTCGAAACTATTGAAAAATTTATACTCAATGTCTGTTAATAATGGATTTTTAAGAAAATCTTCATTATCTCCTAAGTTTGAAATGGAATCAGTTAAAAATAAGTTTTCTTCGTCGGTGAATTCAACATTCTGGAATATTAAACTAGCAAGTGAAGTTTGTACTAAAAGATGGCATCTGACGGCTCTGGAAAAAGCATGACCTTTGAGAGCTTTTTCAGCGGATAGAGGGGCGAATAATAAGCAAAATGCCTCATACAGGCCACTGCCACTCATTATCATACCTATTGCTCCAAGGAAAGACATCAATAAATGAAATCCGCCAAGTCGAGCAATAACCGACTTTAAATTAAGAGGATCATTAGTTAATATTTCGGAAGCTTTTAAGAAGAGTGGCAAATCAAACGTAACAAAGCAATGTTTTTGTCCATTTGCATCAGCCTTTTTCCTTGATTCTACTAAAACGGTTAAAATTGTTAAGTAATCACTAGGTGGTGCATAAACGAATGGTAGTGGGATTAATCTTGAAGTAGAAAACTCTGTTTTGGAATTATAATATTTGCTCACAAATCCTTTCCAATTAATTCATTGTGGTTTTTGGGGGTTGTAAATTCGGCATAGTGCCACAGTAGTTCGATAGATTTCATTTCAAATTTTGGAGTAATCGGATTAATTTCAAAAATATTTTTAATAATTACTTTTTTTTAGCGAAAAAGGCTCAGTGTGCGAAAAATTAAGTAGAGGAAGGTAACCGAATTCACCATCGGTTATTGATGGAAGAGATCCTTTTAACCTGGTGATATTTTCGATTGATCGAACGGATGATGCAGGTGTGACACAACATTATACCACCCATACAATGAAATGTATTTACCATCTACAGTATCGGAAAGTTTTCATGAGAGCGTAAAGAATATTATTATGTTGAGAGAGCATTACAATTTCTCCTCGACTCGCTCGTGGAAGGGATATCGACGTCACGATACAGAGGTATGAGAGACAGGGCGATCAGCGCAGGACGTAGGACAAGTATGTTAGTCAGTCGTTTCGTTAGTATCATACTAGCAGCACTTGGAATAACAAGAATGATTGACGATAATTTCACAACAGATAATTTGAACAAGTGGAACTGAATCATCGGTTCAATTTAATCTGTCGAACGACAGGTAGATCAAAACATCTTTGGTGACGTGGTGGCCGCGAAAAAAATAACAAATGATATTTCTGTAAGACAATTTAAAAAAAAACGTATTTCGAACAGAAAAAAATTCTTTATTGAATAGAGAGAAAAAAATATTCACAAGAAAAGACAAACCAAATTTTGTGTACATTATTTTATTAAATGTTCGAACAAACCACCATTTTGGGCCAAACAATAGCCAAATCTATTGTACAATTCTGTTCTGGTAGCCGCAAGGCCTGAGCACACATCTGGATAATTTTTTCCCTCAGTTCATCTGAATTGGTGGCGCGTTCGAACTCATGCCGATACACCTCCGATTTTAGCATCCCCCAGAAATAAAAATCGAGAGGTGAAACATCTGGCGATCGAGGTGGCCAATTGATTGTACCTCGCGTACCAATTAGCCGATCGGGAAATAACTGATTCAAAAATGTAACCACCGTGCCTGTAGTGTGGGCAGGACAGCCATCTTGTTGAAACCACACGCTGTTAAAATCAATCGGAAGAGCGCGAACTGCGGGTATAATTTGATTTTGCAAAAATTGCAAATATTTTGCTGCATTTAAATTCCCTTCAATAAAAAATGGGCCTATGACGTGATCGCCTAAAAGTCCCGTCCACACATTCACTTTGCTTGGACTGTGTCCTCACAGCAATACTCAAATGTTTATTTTTCTGAGACCAATAACGTACTACGGCTGGGTTGTGTTTTCTATAATAATAATAATATATGTTTATTCAGTTCGAACAATACAATAAATATATCAGGCAGTGTGGGTACAATAATGAACTTAACTAAACAAACAGAATAGGTAGGGTAACATTAGACATATAAGACATTAGACATATAAGATATATATATATATATATATATATATATATGCTGAATACTTGTTTCAAGGAGCAATAAATGTTCCAGTGACTGTAAAACAGTCGAAAACAATCTTTTAGGAACTCACTATACCTTTGTATAGATTGTATGGCATATGTCCGACAGAAAACAACTACTTCTCTGGCTAATACCTCGACAGATATTGAATTATATCTGTCAGACATATGTGCAAAGATCCTTACTTTGAAGGAACAACTTTGCAAGAGCTCTCGGAGACAGACAGCAGGACACCGCCTTATCCAAACAAGGAACCAACTGCAGACCGGTTTCGGGATGAAGTCCCTCATCAGTGCAGTCCTGGTTATCACGGTTGTATACACGCGGGGGCCCGGTGCCCGTCATCGTTCGCCGGGATGAACACTGCAATCGCTTACATGATCCACCACGGCAGCAGATTAGAGAGCGCTCCAGAAGGACATTTCGGATGCGAAATGGTATATGCTGAATACTTGTTTCAAGGAGCAATAAATGTTCCAGTGACTGTAAAACAGTCGAAAACAATCCTTTAGGAACTCACTATACCTTTGTATAGATTGTATGGCATATGTCCGACAGAAAACAACTACTTCTCTGGCTAATACCTCGACAGATATTGAATTATATCTGTCAGACATATGTGCAAAGATCCTTACTTTGAAGGAACAACTTTGCAAGAGCTCTATATAAGGTTGAGCATGGGGTGCAGTGACCAATAAAGCGTTATATTTATGAAATTGCATTATGTTTTGATTTGATTTTTTTTTGTAATATTCATATTTATTGTGTATATGTGTTTTTTATGTTAGCATATTTTTGTTATTCAGAATTCAAGAATTTTTTCAATATTTTCCGCATTAAAATTTTTTATGTATCTTTTGAATATGGTTTTCAGTAGGGATAGCGAGTTCAAACTTCTTATATACGTTTTATACATTTCGGGAAGAAAGTTAAATAAACGTGGTGCCATAAATTGAAAATACCTGGTTCCTGTAGTTTTTTTAGCAGCATTTAATTTGTATAAAGTCTTTAGACCTATTTCTGGTTTGGTGATGGTGGTCAAGTGTTCGTAAATCAGAACGATTTTTAAATAGGTAGATTATCAAACTAAAGATATACAGTTGCCTCAGACTCATTACATTTGCTTCTTTAAACAGAAGCTCTGTGCTATAATTCATATTTCTGAAGTGGATAGCTTTTAATATTTTTTTCTGTAGTATTTCAACCTGTTTCAAGTGACTAGGCATTGTACCTCCCCAGCTAATTCCGTATCTTAGACGAGATTCCACAGGTGCATAGTATACTGTCTTGAGATTTGGTAAATACAATATTTTTCTCAATTGTTTGAATTTATATAATAAAAATCTTAACGTCTTTGCAATGTCCGACAAGTGTGAAGTCCATCTTAGGTGAGAATCAAGTTTAAGCCCAAGATATTTTATTTCGTTTTTCTGCAGATATGTTCTTGACAGTTATTGTTTTAAAAGTGGGTAATTAATTTTTGTAGCTAGTAAAAGGGACTATGTATGTTTTTTTTAATATCTTATGTCAAATATATTTTTTAATCTCTCTTATTTATGTGGTATTATCATATCATTGCGTTCCTTGTTGCTCGCGTAGATTTCTATCTATACCCCACATGCAAACTTTCCGATACTGTATAGTTGCCGTGTTATGGTCTGCATTGTCAAAAACACACTGCAGATAAGAACCGGGTAATAAGGTGAGATTTTCACGGTAATATACTCTCTCCGAATAAGATGCAGCAAGACCTATATTAGAGAGACAATCGATGAGACCCTTAGCTGCAAATTTTTTATGGATCATTGCAGAAATTCCTTATAAAAGAGGAGATAAAAATGAACTCGGTCTTACACAAGACATTATGATATGAGCAATGGTTATGATTTTATTGTCCCACTGAGCCCATGATTGACTTTTCGGGGTGGTTTTGTGCGTTTTAATTAAAATATCTAAAATCAGTTTTAAGCTCTCAGGAATTTCTTCATCTAAATTATCTAAAAAACTGCTAGATTTGTAAAAATTATTATCTGTACACTTTTTTGCTCTTATATCTTGTAAAATTTGATGACCAGCTAGTTCTACTATTCGCAATTTTTCTTTTTCTATGTTATTTTGACGGTTGTGATACCAACTGTCTTCAATATTTTTTCCTAATGAATGTTTAAAACAAATCAACCTATCATGATTTATTTTGTGAATAATAATCTCATCTTCAAAGGGATTCTTTAAGTGTGTTTCAATACAATCAATTTTAGGGAAATCTTTTGAACCTTCTATTGCCGCATATTTTTCTAAAATGTCTTTCAATGAATATTGGCATTCTTGGCTATTGTCGAGTAAATAATTTATTACGAATGCTAACAGATCCGTCAAATCATCTGACATAGGGGCACCTCTAACGTTACGTGGTCGATAATCATAAAATTTGCTCATACAAGCACTATGATATAACATTTTATGCTCATTAAAAAAAAATCATCGCTATCACATTTTAAATTATTAAGACGAGCGAACAAAACTTTGTTCGTTTCAGTTTTAGGATAAGTCTTTAGCTGGTCAATAATATTAAAAATTGTTTGCATTCTCATTACACGGCTAGTGTTTTTCAAATATTCAAAAACGGGTTTTGTCGCAAAAAAAAACAATTCGTGAAAAAATTAAATACCCGCGATTCTTGAATGCGCTGACGATTTTGTGTCGAGTTTTTTGCTTCGGATTTCCTTCGTTTTTCAGCAGCTTTTATGGAATTTTGGAGTCACCGTACACAAGATTTGTGAAAATATGCCTCCTTCAGTCCTTCCAGCTTTATGTCTCGATTATCCTTTCTCCTTTTGCTTGCTTTTATGAATGCTTGAATAGCTTTTTCCTTGTACACGACCGACTTCTCCGCCTCCATGGGCTGATCACAAAGAGGGCACTGGTCATTTACATCTTCCCATTGATTACCAACATTTTGATTTTCGTTCTGAATTAAACAACAAAACAATGAAAATTACAAAACTGACTACATAATATGCAAAGATATATTTAATTAGTAAATTATAATTCATTTGGTAAAAGTTAATTAAGTTTTATCGTTCTCCATTCGCGGCACTAATAATTTTGTAAGTAATTAAATATAAACATTTCGTTTTAGTATCTAAAAATAATTGTGTCTAACTCGTGATGCATAAAAAAGAGAAAACTTTTTCTTTCGAATTCACTAAAAATGTATCTAACTACTATGGTATGTCATAACATTTTTTGAGGATACATGATTATCAAATGAAGAGTACATATTCAAGAGTCTTATCACTTACACGTAAACTTTGAAAAAAAAGATATACCTTTCATGGTCACAGTTGTCACTGCTGGTACTGGGATCCACGTCCACGATGCAACCCAATATTGCACTTAATCACCCTGCAGTTCAAATAAACAATAGTAAAGTTAATAATAATTAACTAATACTCGTTGAATATATTAATTTTTTAAGATGTTCACTGGTACAAAACTGCCATTGTTAAATAAACTTTGAAATTTAATAATAAGAAAATTTTTAATTCTTCTCCAAAAACCGTAGATATGTACAATGTAAAAGCTGCGTGGCAACTAACATAGACCGCCTTTGAGAGCGGCGTTCAAGGCCAAACGGGCACATCTGCTCCTGAATTCTCGGCGCCCCTCCACTACTACCTTAGCACGACTCGGCGACGAATTTTCACTCGAAGCGCTGTGTTCAGAAGCATTTTTAACAATGTTCTCCGAACTTATGGGAAAATGTGAGATAGACAAATTGTAGTTTTTAACCTCAACTTCAAAATGCCGCTTTAAAAATTCAAATCGGACCATTGACGCATCATGCAAAATATGGCTGTAATTTTTTTTAAAACCCGATTGTAGGAAAACTATTGAAGCGACAATTTCCACCTTTCGGGAGCTCAACGTACATGATATTAGCTACCATTTCCCGAAAAATTATTCCTTAATATTGAAAATTGAGGGAGATACGAATTTTTGAAAAAAGGCCTTTTTAAGCGTTTTTTCGGCTTTTCTCGGCGAAAAATGGTCGTATCGGGATTTTCATTCTCTACAAACGGTCTTTTATGAGTAAAGCCATTCGTCCAGTACATTTTGAGATATTTACAAAAAAACAAAAAAGGACCCTTTTGTTTAATAATCATCGTTTAAACAATTGCACAAAAAAAAATTTGAGTTGCAATTTGGATTTTAGTTATTTATAAAGTATCCCCGAAGTCATGGCGCAAGTCGCTACTATTAGAATTCATTTCCACAAAAAATCTATATTGGTTGTACTAGACGTCCTTACTTCCTTGACATGGTGATAGATACGTACTTCCTGGGATTTGTGAACGGTTCTTCCAGCAAACAACGCGGTGTAGCAACAAAACTATTGACTTAACTATTACATTCATTCATTCATTTATTCGTACATTCGTTAATTTGTTGAATGCGACTTTGAGTAACACAAGTAAAGGTTAAGGTGTCCAACAATTGACGAAAACAGTAACAATCAATATCTACCAAGACTATATTAAAAGACATATGGAGACAGTTGTAATTTTTTTTGAAAGGTTAACCATTGGTATAACTGATATTTTTTAACATTATGATTGAGTAAATATGCCTTGAGGACGGGCACGAGGGCCGTCATTAAATTGAAAATTTCGGTAATGCCATGGAGTATAACAAAACCAATACAGCTATTAAAAAAAATATATATTTATGTTGCAGTAGCAACTGCAACAACAACAACAACTTGTGTCTATGTTACCAGCAATGTTCAACAACATTTAGGAGGTACTGCCCTCAGCATGTGTTCAGTAATTGTCATAATAAAAATTATAAAAGTAATACTAGTAATAATATTAGTAAAGTTAATAATAATAACAATAAGTAATGTTAAACAATAAAAATAATAAATAATATAGTTTTGTGAGTAAAGTAAAAAGTTATTGTAGATAAAAATCATATGATCTTTTAAAACAATATAAGTGACGCAAATGGCCTATACTAATTTTTATATAAGATGGTTCGTAAATAAATTTCGCGGTTCTCGCCCCAGCAAAATAGGTTTGCGGACTTTTTTCCAAAAAGAAATAGTAAAAAAAAAACTTTTTTGTTTTATTTTACAATATATAAATTAGTATACGCCATTTGCGTATTTTATTTTGTGTGGAAAATAACCCCTATGCCTTGGTTATATGGTTGAAAGGCTCGTTACCGGAAAAAATGTAAAATGTATATGTATATCATTGGTTGCTAAGGCACATGACGGTAGAATAGCTGTACCACTGCCAACGCCGACAACAACAACACCATCTATGTATGTATCATACCGCCACGAGCATTGCCTTTACGGTATTGGTTGCAATAAGGCCACGTCGTCGTCATAAATACATTTTTGCCTTGTAAAATACTGATGGTTGGCCGATACCAAATGTAACCGGCTTCGTAATCTACAGTCCCGTCCGGCGGATAGTTTGAAATCAATATAATAGGACCTCTAAATGCAGCAATAATTGGAGGACGTCCTTTACGGTCTTTATGTAGTTCATGTCCTTCCAACAGCCGTTTCAGAACGGAACTGTTGAAACTCCTGAAATTTGTTTCTTCTATAACGATCACTTTGTGGATATTGATATCGAGCCCATCGAAAGCGAATTTGCCTTCTTGTTCAGCGTAAAAGATGTAATTATGCAAATTTGGATCGTTGGCGAACAAATGGATTTCAACAAACGCGCTCTTGCCCATCATAGCTGGGCCGTGTATGTACATTTGTCTATACATATATGGATGAGGGCTATGGAAATAATGAAAAAACATTTTTGAACCTTGAATGCCCATTCGGATCGATAACAAAAATCGGGAGTTTCAGAAGGTGGTATTGCTGCCATCGTATTAATTAGTTGACTATGCTCGATGTTTTCATTAGGTAATCCCTATACTTGGGAAACAGTGCAAATATTAGGGATCCAATGCATCGAAGCTACCTTTAATACGACAACATGCTGAAGACACATTATGGGTCATTGGCCTTGGTACAATAAGAAATTACCTTGCCATAGCATTTACTAACTTGAACGTTTGTATTTTCGGGAAATATAGGATGATGAAATCGCCGCACATGGTCGATATAGCAATCATATTTATATTCTAGAAAGGCATGAATGTGGTAAGAATATTCCGCTTGTAAACCGCATTCTTCCCATGATATGGCATATCTTTTCAGCCATTGTGCGTTATTATCAATAGGTCTTGGTGGTCGCACAAACTCCAAATTAATTTGTGCCGCTTGTAGTTCCTCTTCGAGCACCTGCTGCTTATCATCCTTAAACGGAAATTGGGACATCATATTCAGGTAAAATTCCCGAACGTTTTGTATAGCCAAAGAGCCACTACCAACACTGTTGGTAACATTTATGTTTTTATCGCAATACAATTCGAAAGTGGTACAAAATATATCAAATTTTTTTACATATTTTGAACTGTGTTCCTTCAAAGTCCAATATTTTTCGAAAGTATCCATTACAACTGTAATAAAAAAAGTGATGATAATTATTCTGATGTGAATGACGATATTGAAAAGGTTTGAATTTTTTGTGTTTCGAATCAATATAAGTCAAAATTATTATGGTTCAGATAAAAAGTTTCGAAATTTTGTCCACTTTACATCTGCAAATACAACACTTTTCTGCACAAAAATTACTACACTTTAGGCAAACGCTTGCATGCCCACAAGGCAAAAAGACTTTGAATTTCTGCATTAAAGCATATTTTACAAAGTAATCGATCAGGTCTATTAATAATTACACACGCTGATTGATGTATAACTTTATCGTCTACACCTGTATAAAAATAACCTCCTAGATGCTTCTATTTTGTTTAAAATTTTGAGAGGGTGCGTTTGTTTAGGTCTGTCTTTAAATGACTGCAATCTTATTGCGTAAATCGACATATCATTAATTGTAATAAATTTCAAAGAAGTGCCTGTATAATAAAAACCTTTCATGCATATTTTTCAAAATCTATTTTGGTATTGGGATATCGTTCGAAACTTTTCAACCTCGCCTCGTATGAAAGAAAGCGTTGAATATTCATTATGGTAATTGATATACAAATGAAAAAAAAAAAATTTGAAGAGAACTATAATGTAACACATGTATAAAAATTAAACGAAAAAATCAAAGCCACCATGTAGACTGCGTTTGACTTCTTCTCATACGTCGAGTTTGAGTTTTTTCATTGCTTTTTTCGCCGATAATTCCATAACGACACATGTGACAAGTATATGACACAATATTTTTACTCAATTTTTGGTGCACACTGTACACGACCCCGCATTTACAACACTTCAAACCAACGTATTCTTTTATCTTAGTGATATGCATCTGTAAAGAATAGAATTGATTATTTTCGAGGTAATTTCAAAATTTGTATATCAAACGTTGTGGAGAGCATGTTTAAATTTTGATCTGAAGCACCAATATTTTCAAGGTGATCAAATAATCGAGTGAAATCGCTCTGTGTAGATGCTTCAGTTGATATGGGGTTACGAAAATTGGGGTTTTGGGCAATTATTCTAATTTTGTCACCGTGTACATAATTAGCTTGTTGTTTGGCTTTCTCTAAGGTACTTTTCAATAAAGATTTCAAATTAGTTTCTACGGCTATCAACCCCTTTCCAATTTTTTTTTCATTACAATATTGAAGTTGATATGTTGACATATAACATTCAAATTTTTTCACATATCTTTGGTTTAATTCACACATTTTCCACTCCATGTTTGTAATAAAAAACAATAGTGTTGAATTAAAATTAATTTTCACAACAAAATGATTTTTGAAAAGATACAACCTACCACGGCAAAAGATATACTTGGAATGACAACATGTTGAAACAGTTATGTTTTTATAACACAACCCTAAAATAATTACTTAAATAAATTTTTCTACTCATGTATATGGAATAAATAATTTTTCAAACGGATACCCTACATGAAAGTGATATTCTCTCTCTTTCTAGGAGTGAAACAAATTAATATTATTTATGTCTAAATTCATATCATTATTTTTGAAAAGGGATTAAAAGGTTTTGCTACTTAATGTTTTACGAAGAGAGCAAAAAAAAATAAGAAACAAATATATAACTTATAATTTATTGATATCTGCAAACAAAAAACATAAATTAAAAGATGAGTATGTTATTACAATGTGTTTGTGAAAAGCATTACCATTTCAACACAATGGTCCCCTGTGGCTGTGGGTTGGCCAGCACCTTGTAACCCTCTATGACCCCCAAGGAGGTCATATAAGGGGGGACAGCCGCCCCGCCTTCATCCCCCCATAGGAGGACAACTGGCTTCATCTATAGGAAAAAAGAAAAAATTGTCAATATTGCAAAATCATAAGCTCAACAATTGATATTTAAAGCATCTTTTTCAACAATGATTTTGCTTTCAATATAAAATTTTTCGTTTTATTATTATTTTTTTAAAAGATGAGAACATTCAAAACATCTTTTACCAATGAACTTGCTATCAATATCCAAAAATAACAAAGCAATTATTATAACTTTGTTACCTTATAAATGAAAAATGCTTGAATAGATGTAAAGTTATTTACAAATATCTACTAGAAACTTTGTTTAATAAAACCCAACAATTAATTTTGAATTTACAAACATGTTGTAAAAATTTAACCTCTGTGCGGAAGTGTTCTTTACAAAGTGGGCAGCGTAAATGGCTTTTGATGTGCTTTTTATATAGAAAAATGGGTTTGTAACAATATTTGCAAATTTTTATACGAACTGCTTTCTTCAAAATGAGTAAATTTTCCATTTTTCTGTTCAACTTTAAACTTTGGTTTGGAGATAATAAGCTGATAATCTGTAATTAAAAATAAATTTGTCAGCACCAAACAGGAAAAACTGATATAGCGTTGAACTTGATAGTTGGTTATCAAAATAAGTCTACGGCATCCGCTTTTATTTTTTGAATTCTATAGTCGTTGTTATGTATTCATTTGGTTACATGTTGAGTTAATTGAAAAACAATTTTAGTTTTCAACAAATTATGCAGTTTTGTGAAGTTATTTTGAAACGTAAAATTGCCTATTGTGTATTGCCAAAAAGTGAAAAGTAATCGACAAACTCACCTATTACTCTTTGTTGTTCCACAAATATTAACTAATACTGCTTTGGAAAATGGTTGGCTCAAACGTCACACCAATGCTCGAAGTCCTTCTAGAATGTTGCTTTTTTGGGGGGATATTTATTGTGAGATGTGCACCAAGGCTTGATCCGCTCCAAGATGCTGTTTTTTGAAGATGGAAACTGTAAAAATAAAAGTGTTTTTTAAAAGTGACTTAATAATGAAAATAAAACCGAACAATTAATTTTTCCTCAAACGTTCACGAAAGGTGATAAGATCCTGCTTTCGGTTGTGTTTTTTGGATAAAGTGTAAAATAAAATATTTGCGGCCAATGATGGGAAAAAACTCTTGGAAAAATATTGCAAAAAGTAAGTTTTGAAAAAATATATATGAATTTTCTTACCAATTAATTTCCAAAAACTACACTTTCGTATGACAAAACTCTCAAATATTTTCATCAAATTTGTTCAAAACAAAACAGGCTTTTTTATTAAAATGAAAAATAAAATATTTGTGACCAATGTTGGGAAAACTCTCGGGGAAAAATTATTACTACAACATCGTTGCACTTACCAATTTATTTTTCCACAATCGGCCACGAAATGTTGTGAAATCCTACTTGTGGTTGTGTTTATTTGGCGATAGAAACTGGCAATTTATTTTTCCACAATCGGACGCGAAATGTTGTGAGATCCTACTTTTGGTATTGCTCTTTGGAAAATAAAAACTGTAAATAAATATTTGTGGTCAATGATGGGAAGAAAACTCTTGGAAAAATGGTGCAAAAGTTTTGAGAAAATATATACAAACATCTTTGTGATTCCCAAATTTTTATGGCAAAACTCTCAAATATTTTCATCAAATTTGTTCAAAAACAAAACAGGCTTTTTGATTAAAATGAAAAATAAAAATACCACCACTGCAAAATCATTTATAAACTCCAAAAATTTAAAGTTGTATTGAATTGAAAACCGTTTGAAAAAATCTTTACTTCTATTAATAAAGTTTCATAACTGCATTTTTATATCAAAAACATATTTAAACCCCCAAATTATTAAACTACAAATTATTCACTAAAAACCCAAAATTTCAAAAAAGACGCTTTTCGGGAAATAATTATTACTTCAAAAACCATTGAAAAACTTTCATTCGCACTGTTAAATAATAATTAAAAATTAAGTACTTACTTTTTCATAGACACTAACCAACAATAACAATGAAAAAACAATACATTTTGTATTTTATATGGGCCTCATATCAACCACAAAACCTTAATCAAAGTGCGAGGAATTTTCTAGAACAAACCGAATGTTTTCCAAACAATATACCCCAAATCCAAGCCGCAAGGGTAACGGTTATTCTGCCATCACATACATGTTGTTGTTACGTAGGGGTCTAAGACCCACGCTCTCAAATGTCTACGTAAGGATACTTATGAATGGAACGAACTAAAAATTACGTAGGGGTTTAATATCCACGCTCTCAAATGTCTACGTAAGGATAGTTCGTTCTGAATGGAACGAACTAAAAATTACGTAGGGGTCTAATATCCACGCTCTCAAATGTCTACGTAAGGTTAGTTCTTTCTGAATGGAACGAACTAAAAATTACGTAAAGTCTAACTTCCACGCACTCAAATGTTTACAATATTTGCTATTTTTTTCTTGAAACGTTTGAAATAATCCTATATGTTATACGAATTTATTATGTTTTACGTAATTTTTTCTCTTAAAAGATATCGATTGTTGATTGATGAGTGTTTTGAGGCACCCTGTATACGTGAGAAACCCTCCATACCTCCAATGGCGAGTGCTTTCTTTAACAAATGACAGAGGCGACCATGTTTCTTCGCTTGAAACGTATGTTGGTACAGGCGATATAGCTTTTGACAAGCGGCCACCATTTTTCCTCTTAAACGATATCGATTGTTAATTGATGAGTGTTTTGAAACACCCTGTACACGTCTCCAATTACCCATTATATGCACGCTCCAATAACACAATGAGATAAGCTACTTGTCGACCAACCTACTTCCTTACAAACACTTTTAATCTAGAGTGATAATACAAAAATGTTTTTTCTCTAACCAAAATGCCGTTATTTTATTATTTCCACGTTCCAATAATACACCTTCATGTACCACAATAACATAAGCTACTCGTCGACCGACCTGCTGACTTGCGAACACTTCTGTGATAACGCTAGCTGTTGAAGGGATCAATTTGAAATGTAACCAAAAATTATAAGGGGAATAATTGTTGACATATACAACAAATCACCCTACTATTTCTTGTCTTTCATAGATCGTCAAATTACTTGGGTAATGTAATTGCTAATAAAACATTGCAACGAAATCAAACAAAAATGACCATTAAGTCAAGTACCGCGTAGTTTTTATTACCTTAAAACTATACTAAAATACACACTTTTCTTTTTTTCGAATATCATATCTTCCTATTTTCCTTATAGATGAATTCACCTCTTCAACTTACCATTTCGTAAACTTTTCGGCTACTGTTAATTTTGAGCTGAATACCAAGTTCCACAAGCCTGCTTAGTCATCAAAAAGTACACAACTGACTTCTATTGAGTAAAATTTACTATACAAACTGATAACTAAATAATATTGAATACAAAACGCCCAGAACTGAGTGCAATGGGTGTGAAAAGTTGTCATAACCACCAAAATGCCCAAAGCTGAGTGCAATTGAGTAAAATTTATTATATAATGTACTTTTTTAATCACATTTTTCGCGTATTTTAACGTTTTGATTTTAGCTTTTTTCAGGACTCGAAAACGTCTATTTTCGTTTCATTTTCTGCATGTTTCAGCGTTTCAAATTTTAGTTGTTTTTTGGGACGCGAAAACGTCTATTTTCGTTGCATTTTTTACGTGTTTCAGTGTTTCAAATTTTAGTTGTTTTTTGGGACGCGAAAACGATCATTTTGAGCAATTTTTAAATGCCTATTGTCCATAAGAATTACATGTAAAACATACAGTTTGGCGTTTGTAATTTTAGTCGTTTTTTGGAACACGAAAACGCATGTTTTCGTTCCATTTTCTGCATGTTTCAGCGTTTCAAATTTTAGTTGTTTTTTGGGACGCGAAAACGTCTATTTTCGTTGCGTTTTTTACGTGTTTCAGCGTTTCAAATTTTAGTTGTTCTTTGGGACGCGAAAACGATCATTTTGTGCAATTTTGAAATGTCTATTGTTCATAAGAATTACATATAAAACATACAGTTTTCACAGCTTAATTTTAGTTGTTTTTTGGGACGCAAAAACGATCATTTTGAGCAATTTTGAAATGCCTATTGTCCATAAGAATTACATGTAAAACATACAGTTTGGCGTTCGTAATTTTAGCTGTTTTTTGGAACACGAAAATGCATGTTTTCGTTACATATTTTATGTAATTCGGCGTTCGAAATTTTATGTTTTTTCGAACATGAAAACACAATGCTGCACGGGTCCTGCCTGATGCTGTCACGGAAACAGCTGACTCTGTCACGGATGCGTAACGTTATGTATGTCGCACACCATAACGCGTAACACAGTATGGTTATGTATGGCGAACTATGTTAACGTAACGCGTAACACAGTATGGTTATGTTTGTCGCACTATATATTGGACACCTCAACGACAGATGGAGCTGTTGTATTCCTTGAAAACGAATTGGTATCGCACTTTAAAAATGACGGATCCCCCATACCCTCAATGACGCATGTTTTCTTTTACAAATGACAGAGTCCGCCATGTTTTTTTTCGCTTAAATGTTATGTTGGTACACCCTGTATACCATTTACCGAGAAGCCGCCATGTTTTTTCCTCTTAACCCCTTTGTGCCTGAATTGACGTGGCCTTAAAAAAAAAAAAAAATTACGAAAACCATTTATTATTACAATATTTCACATGAGAAAATATTGAAACATAAGTTTCTATTTTTTTCTTTGAAAATATCGGTTGGTATCATATGTGATACTCTAGGCACTGGTAGAAATATATTCTTTTAAGTGTGGAATTGTACGAAGCAGTTCTTTTCCTTTCTGAGGCATAAATGGACATTACACTTCATACATTTCATGCTTGAGAGTTGTTTGCAGGTCGGGAATCTGCAATGAAGTCGTTCTGATGTGACTGTGGGCCAGTGACTCGTTTGGTCTCTCCTAACATCGAAGGAAGGAATGGCTGCTGTAGGTCCTCGTCTCTTCTTCTTCATATGCTGATAACCAACAGTATCTGCATCATTGCTCGGTCGACCCCTTTTTCTAGAAACTGTTGTTTTTTCAAACAGACATAAGCTCTGTGCAACACTGGCCTTGAAATTCAGCTGATCATCTACATCTTTTTTATCGAGTCCAATATTACGACAGTCAGCTTTATACATATTCCATGCATTGACTGTCATCATATCAATGAAGTGGTAAAAAAACCGCATGTAATACTTTTTAGAACGGATGCCGATTCTATAATATGCAATTTGACCATCTAACAGGTCAACTCCGCCCATGAATTTATTATAAATATCAACTGCAAAAGAGGCTTCTGAATAACAATCTTTTTTTTCTGTTTTCTATCCCACCTTTCAGTCATCATGACTGGTTCCGCACTGGAAAACGATGTAGCTAGGTTTACGCCCCTATTGTCAAACCATTTGATAGCTCTGATAGTAACACCTTCTATTATTGCTTCCTTCTCCTCGAACGTACCTCTACCCTTCTTTTTCATTGAACTATCAGAGCTGAAATAACATCCTGGAAAGCGATTGATTCTGATCGTTCCTATTGCTCCGATACCACGTTTTTGCAATTCAACAAAATACAATACGTAATTTTTGTTTTCAGGAATGATATCTGCTAACTGAAGGACAATATTTGAACTCTGGCCTATATCTCTATGTCCTGGTTTTGGTTCGATTTTGCCCTCGTAAATATCGAAATTGTAAATGGTCCCATTTATATCACAAAGAGCAAAAATTTTGTAACCCCATTTATGCGGTTTTTTGGGGTTGTAACATTTCAGACCTGAACGTCCTTTGAAAGGAACAATTGTTCCAATTCTGATAAGGGATCTTCTTGATAATCTAAAGGAATCAAGGCCTCTTCACAATAAACCTGTGGAATTTCGAACACAGGCGTGTCTCTTGGAGAATTCCGAACAATGTTCCATTCAGGAAGCAAAACCGAGTTCTTCTTTACTGAGGTTGCGGCTACTAAACGAGCTAATGGTATTTTATCCATCTCATCAGAGCTAGAAATATTATTTTCTGACATGACGTATTCTTCATCTTCATTTTGGTCATCACTATCAGCTAAATACTCATCTTCGCTATTCTCTGGAGGTGGCACAGCCACTTGAAGGGTATTTTGTTTTTTCCTCAGTTCCATATGCCTTTCCATCTGAAAATTTAACACAATACGTTTGTGATGAAATGATTGAAATGCCTAGTGTATCAATTCTGATATGAATAATCTTTCAACATGTGCCGGATATATCAATTTTGATATCTTTTTTTTTTTTTGTAAAGTTAAAACACCGGCACAGTACATGATAGAATTTATAACAATCATAGTCAAGAAAAGTTGGCGAATGTAATCGTCTTGAGCATTGAAAGGGTTAAACGGAAATTGGGACATCATATTCAGGTAAAATTCCCGAACGTTTTGATGCGCTGCATGCACTTCTGTCGTAATCGGTACGGTTATAAACTAAACCATTCTGAATCAGTAAAATGATAATTTTTCTTCATTTGTTTTTTCAGCTCTCTAATACAATTCACAATCATACAAAAGATATTTTAGTGACATCCGCATCATGTCCTCTATAACCCTTGGTGCGATCCATAATTAAGTCCGCATACTGCTCATAAGTCTTTTCATATAGCAAAGCCGCTTTATTATGTGAAATGAATGCTCTCGACATCGATTCTAATAATCTGTCTATATAATTATATAACCCCATTCTTGCATATTCTGGATTTCTCCTCATGCCATTCACCCACCTTGCCATGAACTCTAAATAATTAATATTGCTTGCGTTGTTCCTCGAATACTACTAGCCATTTCCGTATATATCCTTGCTTCTAACCCTAAATGATATAATGGTGCCCTTTCACCATCGACGACTAGATCTACCTTTGAACTTGGAGACTTAAAAGATGACCCGTCTAGCATACGTAAATATTCATGCACAAAATGCGTATCTGGAGTTTTAGAGACCCAGTTTAAAAATTCTTTGTCCTTCTCCTTATTGGAAACCGCCATCATCAGCAGTCCCGGATTTACTGGTACTATTGATACCCACTTCTTCGTCTCTTCAGTTCTCAGACACAGAATAAATTGGGTGCTATATTCGGCCCCAGTTAGCTGTTTAATATTAATATGCATGATTTTTCTCTATATATATATATATATATATATATATATATATATATATATATATATATATATATATCGTCAATAGACGTTTTGTTTTATAAGAAAATATTTATTGATATATTATAAACTGAAAAAACATATAAATACAAAGTATAAATATGATCCTATTTTATTTCATCATGCCATTCTCCAAAACATTCTGGGTAAAGCGGTGGCTTCGTCGTGCAACCTTTACATCTGTAACTGGTCTTCTTCCGGATATTCTTCTTAGTGCAGACCCTACATTTCAAAAATGCAGTTTTTCTCTTACTGTTACGAGGTAAGGTATTTCTTTCAGGCCAATGCCCAGATGTGGCACTAGAAGGTGCAGTTTCAACCAGATGTGAAGTAAATGTTTTTCGATTATTATGGATTCAGTTTGGTAGTAACAAATCTTTAGGTTTGGTTTCATGGTCTAGTCCAAGAAGTTTTTTGATGACGTCTTCTCGGAATATCAAATATTTATAACGTTTATCGCCGTTTTTATCATATTTCCGATATAGATAGAAAGCGTTCCAAGTTGCAACGTCTAGAAGATGAAAGATTACCTTCTTATACCACCGAATGGTTTTTCTGGGCGAAGAATAGTAGGAGATCATCTGGTCTGCCCGGTCGATTCCCGACATATGATCATTGTATATTGCCACTCCTTAGGTTTCTTTTTTATTTTACCATAACGATTTGATACTTCCACTAATTCTGGATGATTTTTGGTAGTTATAACGAGGACGTCTCCTCTGTCTTTCCATTTTGACACATATACTTTTCGCTGTCTTACCCAGAAATGTTCTCCTGACTTCAATTTTTTTCCAGTGACCTGTTTGGGATTTTTTTTGCGGTTGCTTCTCAGTGTTCCTACACTGTGTGTTTTGTATGTAACTTTTCTGAAAGGGGTACACTATTATAGTAATTATCCATAAATAGTGTATGCCCTTTCATAAGGTACGGCTCCATTAGACGGAAAACTATTTGTTCGGTTTTTGATTTAGTGGCATCATCAGTTTCATTTTTGCCTGAATGTATTTCAATGTTCAACAAGTAACCATCCGACGACGCTAGTTCATAGAACTTTATACCATATTTCGCTTTCTTTCCTTTGATATATTGTCTAAAATGGAGTCTCCCGCGAAAAAGTAACAAAGACTCATCCAAGGATAGTTCCTCGTCTGGTGAATGAGTGCATTCATTAGAGGTTTTACTTTGTCAAGCATTTTTGATCCTTCTGGAGCAACGGACAAACAGCGCAAAAGTTGTTCGAACCTCCGGCACGACATAATATGGGTGAAAATAGGGTGAAAATACAACGAGTCCGAATAGGTGAACATTTTCCGCAAACTAGGCGAATTTATTTGACCATTCAGTAGGCAGAGGCCCATGAACTGCCCCATTTCTTGTTTGTTCGTCTTACGAAATGTTTGTCGCCTGCTATGTCTTGTTAGAGGCCTATTTGTCAAAGACAAAGATTCGCCATATTCGTTTGTTGATGAAATTATAAGTTCAAATATTTCGTCAGTAAAATTTTTTTGGAATATGTCAATAGGCGAAGTATTATCATCTATTGGTATTTTCATACCTACTGAATTCTTATCAAATGAAAAATCCGGAATATCTGAAGTAGTTTCATTCCAGTCGTCCTCTTTTTCGTTGGAAAGCTCCTCTTGGTCTGAATTGCCATCCTCTGCTTCGATTATTTCTTCTAGTGGAGGAGGGGTTTACGTTTGTGGATGTTGGGACATATGGTAAAGCTTCAGACTCAACTGTCTATAAAGACAGTGTCCTATTTCAAAAAATGTAACAAAGATCTCTCAACCTTCCAGCACCGAAACCAATTTCCACAACCTCTGGACCTTTGAACTTTTCGTTTGTTGGTGATGAAGCATTTGGTCTCTCAGAACATATGTTACGGCCATATTCGGGCAAACATTTGGATTTTGGTAAAAGAATATCCAACTACAGGCTATCACGGGCTAGACGTTGCATTGAGTGTAGCTTTGGAATACTGACCAACAAGTGGAGAATTTTGCATCGTCCGCTTAACGTGTCTATAGAATTTGCAGAACAAATAGTGAAGGCGTGTTGCATCTTGCACAATTTTGTTCGTAAAAGAGATGGGTATAATTTTCACGACACACTAATTGTTACTGGACTCGACAATATTGAAAACGTTCAAATGCCACTACTACGATCAATCACAACTCGAGACAAATTACAGAATTTCTTTTTGAGTGAAGAAGGAAGAATACCATGGCAAGAACAAAGAATTTGATTTTTGTCTTTTATAACCGATATCAAACACTAAATAAACAATATTACGAACTTTACTCACCTCCAGTGTTTTTTTTCCTTTGTAGTTTTTTTTTCAAACTCCACAATGAACTTTGAGCACACTTCCTCCCAGGCTTTACTTTTTTCCTGTCTGTTTGAATATAGGTCAGAGCGCATATCCCAAATAGCAGGAAGACTTTCGATTACCGAAATAAACAAATCTATATCTATATTAGCCGTCATGTCTTCACGATCGATCCGTACCTGTCAAACGGTGGCGAGCGACTGGTGGTTGTGTTTGCTCGGACAAATCGGTGGTCGTCACTGGCCACAAGCAGCGAGATACGGCTACCGCCGTAGCGTGTGGCTCGAATAAGCCACTGCCGACGCTGTGTTTGCGCCGAGTCCATTAGAACTGTGTACAAAATGTCGTCCGCAGCGTGTGGCGACCACACGTGGCTGAGTTTGCGAGCGGCCTTAGTGGGGCTGAGCATTTTTCACTTAAAGAAATCTCTATTGGGGGTATTTTTATTGTAACAATATTTTCACTAAAATTTTAAACTTTTGGAGAAAAATTTCTTGTTAAAAGGAAAGACTCCAATTAGTTTTTTTTTTAATGAGACCAATGATAAAGATTGGCAAAATAGGCTGAATTTTTATAACTTTTACTCACCCTATGAAATACTTGGCTTTTTCTGTCTTAACGACTGACTGACAAATATTTAATTTGACATTCTTTAATCCAGAAGTGCTATTATTTTGTTACTATTCATCTGAAAAATAATATTTTTACTATGTTTCACTAAAACATCAATTTTTATGATTATTAAAAATGTATGTCCTCAAAACTGAATATAAAAAATGACTCAAACCTGCAAGAGTTACTTCTAGCGACTTGTACTAGGATATTCCAAAAACTTTTCATAATTGGCTGAGAGGCATTTTCCCATGTATTTCTTGAGGGGTTCTAGAGCATGCATGACTGGTTTATAAAGAATTACTTTACTTCTTAAAACAAACCACAAAAAAGTTTTCCATATTTGGCCAAATTATTTGAAAACCTGTTATTTTTTTAATCTTTCTTGTTTTTTACAAACCGATGAAATTTGTGTTGAATAAATTACGTGAAAAACACATTCAATTTTTTTCTAAGGAACTGAGCTTATTGTTTTCAGAAATATTCATCAAACCAAATGGTATTTTTACTCAAGTTTCTAATTGGTTTGTAAACTTAAAAAAATAGGAATAAATTAACAATGTGCAAAGTTTATTTACTAAAAAAGGAACTTATTGTTTTCTCAAAAATTCTTCAATTCAATTGGCAATTTTACTCAAAAAGATTGGTAATCATTGCTTAATAGATTACCAAAAAGAAAAAACACGGAAAAGTAATGATATGCATCTTGGATGTAATATGTGATGTTCTATATTAACTTTTTCAGTGATGCTATAAGACAAGTTTTTAATAAATCTGTCTGTAGAGATGAGAAAATGTACCGTTATTGTGGAGAATTTTTTTTCATAGATAATAGGATTGAAAAATAAAGTTTATGAATAATTCTGAATAACTATTCAATATAACAAATTTGGATATGGTCATACAGAGAGGTACTTCATTCTGATACCAAAGTTATATTTTTTGACACTACTCGTATACATTGATGAATTTTTAAATTTTATTTTTCAAGTTTAGGTTCTACAAAATGCACGATATTTTACCTATGAATGATAACTTTTTTTCTTAAAACAAAACACAGAGGGTTTCCTTATTTCGTCAATTTAATTGGACAAACTGTATCTTTTTCCACTCTTTCTTGTTTTACCTGATGAAAACTGTAATTTTTTTTAAAATTTGTTTTTACGAAACTCCCAGGTTTTCGGAGAAAACCCCTCAAAAGCAGAGCTTGTGCGAGCAAGGGAGATCCGGGACCTACAGTTTAAATAAAAGTGGAATCCGAACCACTTCAGCTCAGTGACACACGACCGGGGATCGAACCCGGACCGTCTGGGTGGAAGCCAAACGCTCTAACACTTCGACCACTTCGCTGTAATGAACTAAATGCGTGAAAACCCCATTTAGTTTGAATGTTTTGTGCCAATGCAATGTAATGCAAAGTCTTTCTATTGAAAATTTGAGCTTAATCGTCGGTGAAACGTGTTAAACAGCTTTACCCATTCAACCGAATTTTACAGGTGAGCATTGAAACCGTACAAACGCTACCTCCTTGCCTTAAAAATCAAACACAAAAGTTGCCATATAAAAGCTGTTAACTCCATTCAACTATGAATCATTTTATTTAAATAACTCATTTTCCCCCTATTTTATAATTTAAATTCATATTACATCATAACTCAGTACAATTATAATATTAACAAATATTTAACATTCACTGGAACACATGCAGGTTCTAACCTGAACGCAACGAAAATGCCGGAGAGGCAGTATTTTGGTTGTAAATGTTGTAATTTCAAAACATTTGGAGATAGCATATATTATTGAGACAAGATATCTACATTATTTTGACTTTATCTGAGAAAGCTGATTTTCATTTTCACGGAGTATTTTTTTCTATTTCTAACAATACTAATTAAAAACCAATTTCAACCTAGGTACAACAGGAGACAGCAGGTTAACACGTTTCACCGACAAATTATATTAATTCTCTTGAAATAGGTATAGGTACTTACTATTTATTATTGTTGTACACTGCACGGACGAGTCTTCTGTATTGCTATTGCAAATAAAAAGGTTGGTATATTTATGTACTAATAAGAATAAGAGTCACACTATGATCACATCTCCCCCTCCAAATACAACAGCGCCAACCGAGCATCAACATCAACACTGAATCACAGAGACAAATTTTAGATAGAAATGGAGAACAACCTCAGGTTAAAAGCTCTCAGACGCATAAACGGGAGTTTGCATTTTGGGCACCAAGGCAATAAAAGGACTAATTCAACATGCATTTTGGGCACCGACCCAAAAGGTCCCCATTACAAATATTGCATTTTGAGCACCGAGCCTTATTATTCAATCGTCATTTTTATAATTTTGGGTAGGTTAATAGGTAAATAATAGCGCATACGAAAATATGTTTATTATTGTAGTTCGTTCTGGTTCGGTTAACTAAATAATTACTTCTCACAAAATGTGTATTCAATTTCCACGCATTCAAATGTCTACGTAAGGTTAGTTCGTTCTGGTTTGTACGATTTGTACCATTATGGCATTTAGATTTTTGGAAAGTATTTGATAAAATGTGCTCTTTTTAATATTTGCCATACTTTCAGTAGGGGGAAAACCTGTTGCCATACTTGAAAAACTTATTAAATAATTTTATATAACTAATTTTTCAAATTGATATCATTCGACTCTATATACGATGGAACATATCATTTAACATTCTTCAAGTGAATTTTGTCATTTTAGGTTGGTTTATTACTACAAGGTGTCCCAAAAACCCCCAAAAACCAAAATTCGTTTTGTTTCCATATTTGTGAATCACCTTGTATGAATTGTATCAACTGTGATGCTAGATGAAATGAATTTATAATATTATGTGATAATTCTACCTTTTCTCGCATTTTCTCTTTATAAAACAACTAAATTATGAAAGTCTCAAAATAGCATTGTTTTCAAGTGAAATCTACTACGAAAAGATTTGGAAATGAATTTCTCATGAATTCATCATACACGGATGTGATGATGATCCCACAAAAGATAAATCCGAACTAAATCGTAACTTGGCAGATACAGAGTGATGAAAAGTGAATGTTTCTCATATTCAACACCCTGTATCTCGAAAACTAGTCATAGGATCGTGTTGCGCCCGTTGAAACATTTCATCGGAATGATCAATTCTACAACATATCAAAAATTCAAGAAATTTGACGGAGAGCCATTTTCCCATATAAGGTGTGCGGGGTCCTTTCGAATTCTTGGTAAAATTCCGTTTATCGGTCGATGTACTCTAGCAAATTTTTGTTCATGTAACACACATATTATATATTTTGGTCCATTGAATAAAAAACTTTAATGAAATATTCGACGGTCTCAAGTAATATGCCAGTATGCCTATTTTTCAATGATAACTTTCGTTTTTTAGCACACGTTCCACTGCGAAAAATAAACTTGAATTCATTAAAAAATTTTAACGAATACGTCACTGTTTATAAAAAAATTTGTCATTTCAATGATCACAAAAATAGCAAATCGTCGTTGCAAATTTAAAACCTCCTATGTGTTAAAAGTGACTTTCATAGAAAAACGAAAAAAACGTTCCCTGTAAAGTTTTTCTTAGACAATATTTTTGTGCTATTAGTCATTAAAACAAACACAGTGAGTCACATGAATGAATGAAACGTTATTGCATCATAATAAATACAGTCGAAGCTAACGCCTTTTGAATTTGATATTCTACACATAAGAGATTTTAATTGCAATTTTCTAATCATATGGGAGGTTTTAAAGTGATTTGAAGTAAACCAAAACAATTTTTATCAACTTATTTAATCATTTGTATTGAATACAAAACTTTCGTTTCAGTTTGAAGGTACTATGTTCCTGGATTAAAAGAAAGCGAGTCATAAAATGGGTGATAATCCTTGTCAATAACGGTTTTGAGTTCTTGTAGCTGCTTGAATTTGCTCTCTGTAATTGCAACCGGCTGTTGATATAAGGGTTTTGGCAGACAACTTTCACGGGAAGTAGTCGCTGTGGTAAGATACTCCACTCCTTAGTATGTCGCAACTTATACAACACAGACCCATTTGGCAGATACTTGAGGCCTCTTATGTCTACCACAACAGGATCTCCCTTTTTCTTACCGAGTCTTATTGACTTGAAATTTGAATGGAGGTTCTCGTAATTGAGGAAGAAGTCGTAATGAATTGATTGAACATTATAAGGGTTCCTTGGGCGAGCTTGCTGTATTCTGGCTACATAATCACTGGGTGCGTGAATGGGAGGTTTTATGTACTGCTCAATTGTTGAATGCACACTGTCCACCTCCATCATGGTATGTCCCTTTTCTAAATATAGCTGCTCAATAATAATGTTTGTTTTTTGGGGCACATCACTTAATGCACTGGACAACACGTGATTTCTATTTTGATTGCCACATCCGTCAGATATGATAATCACTCTTTCAGTTCCTGTTGCTAGGTTTGTTATGTAATTGATCAAACAGGATGTAAATTCATTCGCTGTTACACCACCATCAGCTTCATGCCAAAAGTAAATAGTTACTTTTTTTGTTCTGCAGTCATAGACAGTAAAATTATGGCATTGTAATTTAAGTTTATAATATAAGGCGCTGGCTAAAAGCTTAGGAGCAAGCAAGACACTCTGCACATCCACCGTAAGCACTACCACCTTATCGTTGGCCGAATTGATAGCATCGTGTTTTGCCTGGCGAGCTTCATTCTTTTTAATGATGTGGTTGTTATACTCTTGCTCTGAAATATTACCCGCTTTGAAACTACAGCAAGTATCACATTGATCCTTACGTGGATGATGAATTGCTATATTTTCTTGCTGTAAAACTCTTAGAAAAGTTGGTCTACTTGCTGCTTGATAGTTATGCTCTTCACACCATGCCACGAAAACCTCGTGCATATGTTTCTCCGACCTAAAAGTTGACTCCACATACACTGGAACTCGCTCGACAGTAATGACTGGGCACTTTTGGCATTAGATCTAACCAAGTTTTTACTGTTTTTGTGCGATGTGTGTATTTTGGTACGAGATTGGTATTTTCAGGAACATCAGTGATTGTACCAGCAGGTGACTCATCAACGTCTTCACTGATTGTCCATGATTCTTTGGTCCAGCGTCTGAAACTGTCTTCACCTAAAGATAGTGTATTTAGAAAGAATAATCGACACACTTTCACTTTTGAACATGTCTCATCCTTTTTATTAAAATAAATATCATGACCACTTCCTTTTTTTGTAGGCATCTGATCTTTGTTCCATCGACGTCTTATTCCTCTACGTACTGCAGCTGCTTTTACAAACGCTTTCTTTTCAGCCCACGTCTTGAGATTCCAGAAATACGAGTGAGTCGTTTTACGCTCATTTTCTGTTATTAGTGCACACATAAATGCATTTTTTGATTTTGGATTTGTGGTCTCCTTTATATTATGCGAACAACGTGGTTTCATAATTCGTGCAGGTCTTTGAACACATGGTTTATATTTGTCATCATTTAATTTCTTAAATCCTAAGTAAGCTCTTCCTGAAACTCTAGCTTTACGGTTCACATGCACAATATTAATTTTTTGTTTTTTATTTCTCTGCTTAGCTCCAAGTTGCTGCTCAATTTCATCGTCGGTAGGCAGTGGAATGTTTTGTCGAGAACTTGTATCGCTTGTTGTCGATGCCAACTGTACTTCATCTTCATTATGTGATGAAGGAAGTGGATATACTTTCCTTTTTCTCGAGAGTGGAGTCCAGTGTGGATCGTCCACACTATCGTCGCTATCAATTAAAGGTAGAATCTCATTTGAGTTAGGCGATGACGGCTTCGGCAATGGTACTTGTGATAAAACTACAAAACTTTGGATATTATTATCGTCTTCTACACTTCCTTTCCAATTTTCTACTTTGCGAATTACATCATGGATCAGGATCTAAGGTTGAATGTACGATAGTTTCAGTAGCTACAAGCGGCACTTCGACATCAAGCGAGAGTGAAGAATGTGATCTCGAACGTACAGCAGGTGTGAATACGGGATCTTCTGGCCCAATTAATACGTCGTTGAAATGTGGTGGAGACTTATTTGCATCAACGCTAGCACCTACACAATTTTGGTCGTCATTTTGGGTAGATAACTGAGGCGTTAACACTAAATTCAGCATTCTTAGTCCTCGGCTATTACGAATATTCATATTGTTCATTTTTAATGTAACTAGACACACTCACTATGTACTCAAAACTTAATATAACAACGTGGTTGGTACCGTTTCGGTAGTGTTTACGCAACACCGGTTGAACTTATACTGTCGAATAACCTCACTGTTGCACTTGACCTAGCAAGCGAATGTTGTGCCCATCTCACTTTCATGCATAATATGACGTACTATAGCGCTCTCCGTTGAATCAGTGGCTGACAGATCACATAGGAGATTGCAAGTATTTGTAAGTAAATTCTTATTAAAACCTCTTATGTGTATGTGTCAGACACATAGGAGATTTTGATGAACAATATGTGGACTGTCACATAAGATATTTTAAACATGAGACACAATTCAAAGACACGCGACTTTATTCACATGAGAGTTTTTCTGTCGATAGCAATGTACAAGTAGTTGTCAAATATTTGCATAACTCATTTTTGACCAAACGTGCACTTAGGAGGTTTTAAATTTGCAACGACGAAATTCATGCTTATTCCGGCTATACCTACCTGCACATAGAACAAAATGTTTTTTAAGTAACGTTAAAAACGATTTTGTCGTTACAAAGTGTCGTTTTCAATAAATAAAAAAGTGTAACATGTGTATATTTTGTGCTAATGAAGAAAGGAAGGCATATTCTGAGTATATGAACGTGTGCTAGAAAACGCTAGTTATCATTCTTTTCGAAATTTTACAAATCAACATCATTTTTGCCTTCTGAATAATGCTACTTGCCAAACAACATAAAAATCGTTCCCAACCAGCAACTCAGGTTAGAAATAAGGGATCTTACCGAGAATCAGATGACTACCGAAAACTCTTATTTTACATAAGAAATGATTATTTTTCATGGTAGAACATTGTTTTCAACGTAGGTAGGTACATTTCAAGGTTTCAAGACTGTTTTTTTCATCTCATTGTTTCGCCACTGTTTGTGTTCGGTACGAAATTTTCATTGCTTCATTCATCCTGCAATATACTGCATAGGTCCATTTTTAAATGTCTTATATGCCTTTATTATTCATCAATATTACAAACAAAACTTCTAAACGTGTTGAAAACAAAACACACTGACCCAAGATAACTAACTTGTTTGTCATTCGGTGTTGCCATAATAAGTGGATCTCTACTTGTGTATAAACCTCGTATAGAATCAATTAGACTAACGCGCCATCCAGTGTCAACCAACGGAACTAAAACTGTATAATTGTCGGAGAAATACCTGAAAGTCGAGATCCTTGAAAAAATTCAAAATTTGAAATATCAAATGTTACCGCCTAGATTAGAGACGATATACACGTTAAACATGTCGAGATCCAAAATCGGATCTCGACTTTCCAAAAGGATCTAGCAGTGTTAATGATTCGTATAGAAATGATCTCGTCTTGTAGGAATATATATGTTATATATATATATATATATATATATATATATATATATATATATATATATATATATATATACAGGGTATTCCACACTCGATGGCCTATTAGACGTTTCTGGAGAACGGAACAACAGATCATTTTAAAAATTTGTGGGCATGGATAATCAAACATGCTCTACCCGTCTAAAATATTTTCATCGATACAGTGTTGCCACTTGTATCAGAAAGTAGTAGCTACTTTGTTATTTCAAATGGAACATCCCATATATTATATGGATTTTGAAATCCTTATAATATTCCTCACAACTTTCCCATATAATTCCCTATACCTATCTGTGACGATTTTCGAGATAAAAATTATTTTGTCAATTTTTTGTGTAAAACCTGACCATTGAAAAATAACATTTTTTTCGCAATGCAAATGTACAAAATATTGAACTTTGGGTCATAGCTGCATAAGACCATTGAGTATTCTGTCGATGAACTGGATCTCAGTTTCATCATACAGGGAAGCTCAGAATTAACTTCTTTTCGGGGACTTATGAAAATGACTGAAACTCAGTTTTTTCAAATGGAACCCCCTGTATATTATTTCATTTTCGAATTCAACGAACCAGTTTGAATAAGTTTTATTGAGTATATCCTATACCTACCTCTTACCGTTTATGAGATATAAATTATTTTATAATGTTTGAGGTGTGTGCAAGTATAAAATTTGATGAAAAATCTATCAAATAACGAAAAATAGCTTCACTGTTTTGAGAAAAGTATAATGCAATACATGAACCTTCCTTAATACTGGGTGTATGACAAATATGATTAGGTTGACAGTTCGAAGAATGAAAAATTAAATTGATTAAATTAATTCTACACAAGATATTATAATATTAAAAAGTTTACTTGACAATTACAACACATTTAATACTGCAAAAACAAAAACTCAGTAGCTCAGATGCTTGAAATGCTGACCATTTACTTGCAAACATTGATGGATCGACGTCATGACATGATCAGTCGTGGCTCTGCGGATTTCCGACGGGTCGATTTCTTCAAAAGCACGTCTAACCCTGTTTTCTAGTTCCTGTTTTGTATTCACAGGTGTTCTGTAAACCTTTTCTTTTATTTTTCCCCAGAGATAAAAATCTAGGGGAGTCAGATCTGGTGACCGCGGCGGCCAAATCCAAGGACCCAATCGTCGTATCCACCGATCTTCGAACAAATTTGTGAGTTCTCTGCTCACTTCACCTGTGCAATGTCCAGGAGCTCCATCCAACTGATACCAACAATTATTATATATGTTTAGAGGTAAATTGTCAAGGAATTCACTCACAGTGGTTCGCAGAATATCCAAATATTTGGCGGAATTCAACTTTTCCTCATAAATGCATATTGAAAATGTATCATCCATAAGCATACAAAACACATTAAAACTGAATTTTTGTTGAAATCCCCTTTCTCTAATGAAATGAGGGTTTTCTGATGCCCAGAAATGATTATTTCGACGATTGAATATTCCCTCACGTGAAAATTGTGATTCATCGGTCCAAATAATTTTTTTCAAAAAGTTGGGATCGTCGTATGTCCATGTTAGTAACATTTCGCAAAACTCTACTCGTTTTGGTGGATCATCTCTATGTAGAGCTTGCAGCCGGATGAATTTGTAACCGTGCATATTATGTTTTTGTAAAATTCTCCAAATGGAAGTGCGAGAAATTCCCAAATCTACCGCAGCACTAGATATTGATGCATGAGGATAAGCGTAAAAATATCCCAACACATTGATTTCATTTTCCATATCACCAGTTACCTGATTCTGTTGATGTCTCGAGGCGTGAACTTTTCCGAAGTTGATATAATTTCGTTCAATTCTTCTGAATTTCCGTTCGTTCATTGCCGGTACATTTGGATACAACTCATTAAATCGTCTACAGGTCCTTGATATGATTTTATTGCACTCACCATGAACATAAAACAAATTCAGAATATCAGAGTTTGAATAATTATTATTTGCCATTTTCACTACTCTTGTATGACAGTCGGACTATTTCAACAAGTTATTGTCAAGTGTATTCCTTTGTTTTTCAAACAGATCATGATACACTATTATTCTTGTTGAAATTTGGCACCGAAATCCAGAACTAATACTGCCGTCCTAAGCAAAACCCTCGTATCTACAAAAACGCCAAAACGGAGTAAATCGGGTTTTTACTTAGGAAGAGTGCATTGTTCCAATGAAATACGGGTGTATAAAATAGCTTGAATTTTATATTTTAAATCGAAATACGGAGTTGTCGCTTGGTCAGAATGTAATATTAGGTGAATAGGAGCCATTGCACCAAAAATATCCATTTCAGTAAATATGTCAGTTAAACTTTAGTTTCAATGTTTTTTGTATGGATATGGTTGATACAATTTTAATTTGTATTTATGAAGAAAAGTTTAAATCCGAAAAATATTTGGATATTCTGAGAACAACTGTAAATGAATTTCTTCCCAATTTATCTCTAAACTTATGTTATAATTGTAGGTATCGGTTGGGTGGGGCTCCTGGACATTGCACAGGTGAAGTGGGCAGAGAACTCACTAATGTATTCGAAGATCTACGACTGATCATGTAATGACGTCGATCCATCAATGTTTGCAAGTAAATGGTCAGCATTTCAAGCATCTGAGCTACTTAGTTTTTGTTTTTGCAGTATTAACTGTGTTGTAATTGTCAAGTAAACTTTGTAATATTATAATATCTTGTGTAGAATTAATTTAATCAATTTAATTTTTCATTCTTCGAACTGTCAACATAATCATATTTGTCATACACCCAGTATTAAGGAAGGTTCATGTATTGCATTATACTTTTCTCAAAACAGTGAAGCTATTTTTCGTTATTTGATAGATTTTTCATCAAATTTTATACTTGAACACACCTCAAAAATTATAAAATAATTTATATCTCATAAACGGTAAGAGGTAGGTATAGGATATACTCAATAAAACTTATTCAAACTGGTTCGTTGAATTCGAAAATGAAATAATATACAGGGGGTTCCATTTGAAAAAACTGAGTTTCAGTCATTTTCATAAGTCCCCGAAAAGAAGTTAATTCTGAGCTTCCCTGTACGATGAAATTGAGATCCAGTTCATCGACAGAATACTCAATGGTCTTATGCAGCTATGACCCAAAGTTCAATATTTTGTACATTTGCATTGCGAAAAAAATGTTATTTTTCAATGGTCAGGTTTTACACAAAAAATTGACAAAATAATTTTTATCTCGAAAATCGTCACAGATAGGTATAGGGAATTATATGGGAAAGTTGTGAGGAATATTATAAGGATTTCAAAATCCATATAATATATGGGATGTTCCATTTGAAATAACAAAGTATCTACTACTTTCTGATACAAGTGGCAACACTGTATCGATGAAAATATTTTAGACGGGTAGAGCATGTTTGATTATTCATGCCCACAAATTTTTAAAATGATCTGTTGTTCCGTTCTCCAGAAACGTCTAATAGGCCATCGAGTGTGGAATACCCTGTATATATATATATATATATATATATATATATATATATATATATATATATATATATATATATATATATATATATATATATATATATATATATATATATATATATATATATATATGATTATTCTCTTGACGGCTACTTCCGGAAGTTCGTCGATCGTCGTCGAAATCAATTTCTTCAATCCGTGCATTCGTAGTCATAGGGGGGACAGGTTGCTGATGATCTGCTGCCGCCGCCGCCGGTGGTATGTTAATACGCCTATCTGCCGTAAGATAGCGTCTTTGGAGTAACGATGACAACGGTATATCATCGTCGTTCTCCCCCTCCTCCTCTAGATTAGCCGACGGATCCCTATTCTGCTGCTGATGTAGTATAGCGATGAAACCCTCTTCAGGATTTTCGTGAATATGTTCTGTCGTTCGCAGTAATTCTTCTGCAGTTTGTAACACTTCAAAATTCTGTAGTGCAAATTTGAATTTAATCGAATTTAGAGTATTTGGAAGTTATCACCTTTGTGCTGATAGGCTGCTCAGATTGATTCGGTTAGGACGTAAGTAAGTTCAACAAATGATTGATGATAGTTGAAAACAGATTCTGGTTAACTACCATCAATTTGACATGAGTTTACTTTACTGACTCGAGAAGCGGGCGCCAGGTAGCGAAAAAATGAAAAAATGAATTTACTACCGAAGAGAAAGATAAAACTGTCTAGCTTGGGTGGAAAGACAGAATAAATATGCAGGAAACAATTAACAACTTTAATAAATAAAATACGTAAATATCTATCAAACAATAATTAGTAATCAAACAAAACTGCTTACCGTTCGTTGTTGACGGGCAGGGGCGGGGCAATATTCCCTGGAGCTCCGGTTCCTCCCTCGCGCCTTCCTGCGATTTCCACCACCACCAATTCTAGAAATATAAATAAATATTAATTTAAATATTATTCTATGTTAAAAATGGTAGAACTAAAAAATAAACATGGCGATGTTTTACAACGTGATGACTTTATTTTTTCTAGTTTCAACTGACAGAATAATTTTTTCAGATTTTTTTATAGAATTTGAAAATAGTCATATAATTTACAAAAACTGTATTACCTTTCTGGGTCTTTATATTGATGAAATCCTCAGTTGGCAAAAACACATAAAAATGACCCGTAAAACAATATCACCCATAATTAGGATTCTTTACAAATTTAGAGGGTAATTAGAAATAAATATTTTGATGAACATTTATTTCGGTTTCATATACACCTGATTGCAGTATTTAGTTTCTATATGGGGATCTGCTATAGCTTCTGTATAAAGCTTAAAGCTTATAAAGCTTCATAACAAATCGATCAAATGATAAATTACCCCATCTAGAACCTACTGATAATTTATATAGATCAAAATATTTATTAAATTTAGATTCACTTTATAAAATGGCAGTACAATCATTTATTCATATTTGCATAATCAAAAATAAATATACAAGTTTTTAAACTTATCATGAAGATTTATCTTCATGACAGCATAATTGTTTCAAACAATAAAATTGATATTTAATACTATAAAAAAATTATTTCATGAGATACACACTGTCTTCAGCGACGGTGCGCCCATGCCGTAATAGCGGTGCGGAGCTCATCTATTAACGGCGTTAAAGTAATACTATAATTAATGGAGTTAGAGTTCCGTGGTTGGGTCTTTTTTTATTGGATATTCCATTCTCTTCTAGATTTTTTTTTCAAATTCCTTAATTATTACTAGTCTTTGAATTATTAGCGAAAAACTACATGCCTCCTTTTCATCATCTGAATTTGTTAGTAACAACAATTGCGATTTTGTATTTACTGCAAAATTATAAAAAGAAAATCTACTCGTCATTCCGAATCCAATGAGCTATCGCTCATATTTTAAAGAGCTTTATCACTAATTAACACCGATTTCAACTTGTTAATCACAGTGTTAAACTGTTTTGTACTTGGGTTGGTTGTTTGTTGAACTCAGCTGTGCCTCGTTCGTACAAAAAAGTACTTTCTATTATGGTTTGCAAAACATCTAATTAGATTGTTCGCTTTGGCAAATATTACATTCACCTCATATAATATGAATCTATAACAGAGTGGTTAGGTATGTTAGTAACTATCACACAGTACAAAGTAATCTAGCAAAACAACTTACCATTGCTGACGGGAAGAGACGAGGCAGGTTCCATCCACTCCTCATTTGCCATAATCCTCATCGCTAAGCACATTTCGTCTATAGATTAAATATTAATTCAAATATTATTCAATTATATGGAACAAACACATTTTCTCAAAATTATTCAAATATTTTGAAATAATTCACTGAGCTGTAATTACTGGGAGTATATGTGAACCTTTCCCATCGTTTCATAAAATGACTGAATGGTTAGAAAGCGAACTATTTAATGAAATGTCTTTCACATTCTAACCTTTGGTCGCATTTCTGAGTTACGAACGTGTACCTGATAGAAAAATTGGTGTATTTTTCATTCAATTTGATGGTTTGCGACGTATTCATTTGTAGGGCGATTGGTTATTAAAACTAGGGGTGCGCCGAAGCGACTTTTTTTCGATTTTTCGATCTGAACTCCACAGTGGTTCGGCCGAAGCTTCGACCGAATCGCAGTTACATTGTTATACTTCTCATATTTTAGGAAGACAAAGAGAAAATAAAACGCTATTGCATGACTAATTATTTTATTTGTTATTATTATATTTCCAACAACAAAAAAAACAAAATTCTCATAATAAAAAAACATAACTGTTATTCATAACAACATTTTATAAAAATAAAATATTTATGCATTATGGTACATAAGAACAAGAAACACAAACAAAACAAAGTTATGATAGTAAAAAAAACATATGTGTTTGTACGATGTACAATAAAACTAAAATGCGATATGAACGCCAAATCGAACCCGGGAGTCGCACCTACCTGGACTTCCTGGTCTTCTTGTAGATTTCCTCTCGAGAGGGGCGGTCATCGATTTTCTAGAGTTGGAAATGGACTGTAGTTTTTGGATTTGGACACAATGTGATTTTTGCGGTAGTTGAGCACACCGAGAGAACATAAAATACCGGCACGATCAGAGCTGTTGCCTGGTTGAATTATATTGATATACTGTCGAGTCTTGACGATAGGCGCGTATATACCGAGGGTTCGATTGGTACGCGCTATTGTGTAATGATTGTTTTCATGATTATTCTCAATGAAGCGAGGAATGGAACATGTAACAATTATAATTGAAACAAAGAAAAGAGAAGAAAAAAAAAATATTAAATTTAACTAATACTAAAATTAACTCGGGGCGTTATTCTAGCAACATTTTATAAAAATTGCATATTTATGCATTATATATACATAATTATATATACATAAGAACAAGAAACAAAAAATCCTATTTTTGATACTGAAAATTCACTAAAGGTAAATTATGATGAATGAATAATAACATTTCTGCATTTACTGGAAGAAGGCTGCTTATAGTTTCATCGTAAATATTTTCTGCTTCTGATAAAGAATTTTCGCTATAAACGCTAGAAGCAGGAGCTGAAACAAATTTCGAACACATCTCGCTTAAAATTGGAAATGCTTCTTTTTTTGCCTTCCACCAGTTGGTTGGATTGTCAGTTCTATTCATCAAAGGTAAGTTCAAATACATTTCAATTTCTTCTTTGATATGTTTTTTGTGTTCTTTTTCCTTAGTCTTAGTAGTTGTGCTCGCAGTAGTTGCAATTTCGTCAAAACATTGCCACCATTTACTTCTTGATTTTTCTTCTTCAACGATAGTCACCGAATTGTTTATCTTGTTAACTAAAGATGATAATGGTGCATCCATCTTCTGAGTCTGAGTCACTTGTTTGAGGAGATTGTACTGAATCACAAATATGCTCTCAATTACACACCTTATTGAAAAAATGCTAATGAATGCAAATAAAGCATCGAACCTTTTTGAAATCTGATCAGATACAATGTCTTTCATCGTTCCAACACCGTAAAACGCCGTGTTCTCGTCTTCTATTAGGATTTTTTTTTAAAAGTCACAATCGTGGGTCATACTTCAGATATGAACGCTTCATTGGAGCTCATTCTCTTTGTAATTTCTTCGAAGGGTTGTAATAAATTTACCAGTATTCTAGTAACATCCATTGATTTGCTGTTACTTTATCCAGATAATTATCTGCTCCATAGATTGTTAAACGTCTTTTCTGTTCATTATTTCGTTGGCACATCTTGAATTAATTTATTTTGAGCCACCCCTAACTCTGCCTGGATTTCTTTTAACTTAGAACATGCCGAAGAAGAATGGTTAAAATGTCCCACAATTTTTTTGCGAGTTGTAATCAAATCCACAACAGATATTTGACGTGTCTATAGATTGGGTTTTTACCAGTTGAATGGTGTGGATAAAACACTATACGCTGGGTATTCCTGCCTCTTTGCAACCCTTTACTATATTAGCGCCATTGTCTCGTACCAATAAAGGCACCTTGGAAATATTCATGTCCCATTATTCAACATTTCAAAGAATGCATTTTTTATTAATTCTCCAGTATGACTTCCCAGAAAATGTTTACAGTTCAACACCACATGATTGTACTTGAAGTCCTGATCAAACCAATGACCCGTAAAGCTAATAAAACTCTGGATTGTACATTGACATGTCCGCAAATCAGACGTTAAAGATACATGGGGTGCACTTCTTAACATGCTTTTTATCACTGTCACTAAACGGTCATAAATATCGGGAACAATCTTCTCGGTGAATTATTACTCTTTGCGAATTTATTATCCGCACATAGTAAATAGTATTTCCAAATATCGCTAGTTTTTTTGATATTATTTTAAGATTTGAGCTACTGCGTGCTAACAGCGTGAACGGTAGAATTGAAATGAGGGCATAGACCGGTCTGCAATGTACGAAACAAGTCTGAACAAGAAATTTTTGCCGCTTCGTCCGAATCGGATAAGCTTCGGCCTGAACCGAATATTAGAAAATTAGACCGAAGCGGCCGAATGCCGAAGCCAAGGACATAAAGGTCCTATTCTTGACATGGTATGTTTGTATAATTTATAAACAAAGACAAAGTGGTGAATACAATATTCAAAATACCTACCTAAGGTTACTATAAAACTTCGTACTTTAATTTAGTTGATGTTGGCTCTGAGCCGGTTTTAGGAGCTTACGGGCCCTAAGCGGTCAACTTTTTCTGGCCCTTTCCTGGATAAAAAATTGTCTACAATAAAAAATAAAAATTGTATTTTGACAAATAAATTACATAGGAACGTAGGTAGGTACATTTCATGTGTAAAAAACGAGAAAACATTAAATTAAATAATATAGATTAAACAATATAATTCAAATAAATAAAAGTGTGAAATAAAAAATGGTCTTTGGTATAATATGAAATAAAATATGTAAAATAGAAAAACATTCTGTCAAAAAAACGATGAATCGAAAATATATATTTTTCTCGATTTGTACATAGGATAACATGTACATAAAAAACGAAATAACAATAAATAAAATATTGAAGAGTTAACAAAATCATTGAAATGAACAAGAAAAGTAAAATAAAGAATTTTCTTTGGTATAATATAAAATTAAACTATATTACAAGAAGATCAATCTTTTTCTCGATTTTTTCTTCGCGAATGCATTAATCAATTCGTCGTTATCTTTTAGGTCAGACTAGCACTTTCTATATGCATAACAGAGAGGGCATCTAGTCTTTCTTGACCAGTTGTGGATTTCAGATAGTTTTTAATTCTTTTCAAGGCCGAGAAGGATCTTTCACCAGATGCATTAGAAATGGGAATTGTGAAAAAAAATTCCAAAATGGTCAAGATATTTGGAAAAGTAGATTTCCAGCCTTGAACAAGTTCAAATTTATCCGAAATTGTTTCTTTTTTCATATTATCACATAATAGATGAAAGTGAGTTATTTCCTCATTGAAAACTTGAGTATCAATATCTAAACTATAAGTAGTTTTCAGATTATTGATCTCATATTCATAGGTAGTAAAAAACAACACTCGAAATTTTCACTTACAGTTTTATAACATTCACTTCGTCGACTAAGCTCTTGAATAATAGAATCACTAAGTACATAATCCGTTTGGACTCTGAACTTTTCTTTACCATGTTATACGACCTCGTTTTTCTCTGATTCACCATGAAACTTTTTTCTTATCTGGGTTCGGCGAATCTCATCCCTATATGTGTTATCTTCAGTTGTAGTTTTCGCTTCTAATTCAATAGCATCAAAATTATGTTCGTATAAAGGAAACCAATGAATTCAATAAATCTACTGCCTTACAAATATTCAGTTTCGGATTTTCCAAACTTTTGCTCTTTGCATTGACTCTTCCCAATATTTTGGGCCACATGACAGTCATTAATACTGTTTCGAACTCTACCATTTTGTTGCCCAGTGACAGTGCTTCACTTCTTGTCTTTGGTTTTTCATTAGTGTCTTGTGCCATATTACAAAAAATCTCTACTCCCGACTTGTAGTTCTGATAAAGAGCAAATACCGCATCATATCGTATTGACCACCTGGTATCGCTCAGTCTTTCAAGAGAAAATTTACACTGTTCCGACAATACTGACCAACGATGAGTGGATGAAGAGAAAAATTTGTATATCTTTCGAACCAAAGAGAAATAATGAGTAGCCTGTAGGCAAGATTCACCGGCAAAGTTCTAAATTCGGTGAATGATTCGTACATGGTATATAAATAGCCATCGGCGTTAACTCCCTGATCCTAGTTTGCAAACCTATATATTTACCTGACATGTTGGAGGTATTATCGTAGGACTTTCCTCGACAATTTTCTACTCTCAAATCCAATTCTTTCAGTTTATTCAAAACAACACGTTCAAGATACTCTCCAGTGTGTTGTTCGATTTTTATAAAACCTAGAAATCGCTCAACCACTTGTCCTTCATCTAGATATTTTGAAATAAAAGTGAGTTGATCACAGTGGCTAATATCAGGTGTAGACTGCTACTAACTATACTATTTAATGGAATAGTATTTGGCCAATTTAATTTGATCGATGAATATTCTGATCAGTTTTTCTTTAATTGTAATTATGAACTCATCGCATATCTGATGTGATAAGTAACTAACTGTTCCTTTGCCCTTATTTGCATATTTATGCAAATGTTCAGATAATAAACTATCAAATTCTGCAAGGTACACCAAACAGCTCAAATAGTTGCCGCTATGTTGGCTATATATATTCTCATCTGTTCCTCTGAAAACTAAACCTTGACAAGATAAAAATTTGATTGTAGCTATGATACGTTTCAGTACTTTCCTCCAATATTCATATTCCTTTTGAACTTCTAACTTCATCCCGCTGTCAATTGTTTTTGCCGCTGACTGCCTCATCGCTAGAGTACACATAGATGCCATATGATTTTTTGACACTTCATGTGATTTAATGATTGTAGAAACATTTCTCCAATCACTGTATCCATATTTGGAACTGAGAACGCTCTTTTCTTAAGAGAACAATTTACATGGGTAACAAAAGATTGATTTCGACTTGGAGTCATAAACCAGCCATTCCCTATTTTCTCTGCCTCCGTTTGATATTGAACGTAAGAAGAGAGACTCATTTAAATTTCTAAAATAGGTTTGATCATTATCTTTGTACACTTTTTCTGTATCCTCGAGTTTATCACTTTTGGGTAAATCATCCAAAACTCTATCAATAAAGATGTCCGTCATCAAGTTAAGCCATTCCGAATCTGACAGATTTTTCGCGTACAATATCTTCAAAATTCGTATTCAAATTGAAGAGTGGAAATTACAAAGGTCGTAAGTGCCAAAAACATAAGTTTGAGATAATCGATTAAAACTAAATTGGTCAAGTTTTATATATATATATAGAGATTATATAGAGAGTCGTTCGGAATTTTTTTATTAAATATATGCAAGTAATACAAATCCATAAACAACCTTTTTGCCACAAATAGTGAACAACTAACAATGAATGTAAAAATAACTGTCCATAAAACATTTTAGGTGTTTCCTTGCGTTTCTATAAAACATTTTCAATGTTAAGAAGCCACCATCACCGAAAAGTCGAATTTCTTCCTCATCCCTTCCAGCTCAGGTTTTTTGGCATACTTATCAAGAGTGGGGGTGGAGATAATGAACTCGATGAACATTGGCAACACAGCACCTGTCCGTTCTCGATTACAGCGCCAATCAGGTATAAATTTCCCGATCGTAGAATCCGTTTCTTGCAAAAACCATTGATTTCAAGAAAGAGATAATTTTTGTATGGGCTCAGTGGTCACATAAGAATTCGGGAACTTCTCAATTTTTTTAATTCATCATGTCACTTAAATTTTTTTTTCTTAAAAATTATCATAACCAAAAATCACTGAAGTTCCCGAGTTTACACAAAAATAATGAGTCATTTGCTAAAGAAAAAAAAATTCTTAAACAAAAACTGTAGGCGAAAAACCGATTACCGTTTTACCAAGTTAGTGTTTGCTCTTATAGAAACGCTGGTGCTCCGGATTCTTAAGGTAAGGCCTCTTGCACACGAACGGCCAATCCGCCGACCGGCTACTTCACCGACCGACAAAAAAACCGGGATCATTTTACAAACGGTACCGGCGACCGGCCGGGTACTTGATTTCTATCCGCTGGCAGTGTCGTACTGTCATCCTTCCATTTATGCAAGATAGTTTCGTGCGTGTTTAAGAATGAAACGTGCTAAGAAGATTGGCTCTTGCCTATTTATTAGTGTACTGGTAGCAGAGAGGAGTGCAGTAGGAGCATTTCACACCTTGTTTGGAGTACTCAGATGCGATGAACCAAAATTCTTTAATTACTTTAGGATGTCTGTTGCAACAAACATGAGACAGTCGATATCACCCGCAGAAATGCTTGCAGTTGCAATTAGGTAAGAACAAATAAATCAGTTTTGGAGAAATAGAATATATTTTTATTATATCAATAACAAAACAAAGAAAGTAATCAACTGAAATAATTGTTATTAATAGTCGGCAGTGCGATAGTGAGATGTATTTGAATCAGATGATGTGAATGAATGTGGTGTGAGAGTCTGGGGATAATGCAACGGATGGTATGTCGGTGGTAACTGTTGGCTGCAGTTAGTGTCAAATGACTGGGTTGCTATAAACGTAGGTAGACATCGGTCGGTAGCAACAGTAGTTCCAAAAGTAGTACATCTTCGCTTTTGCGTAAAGCGTTGTAGTAGCGCAAAACTTCCACACGAAATTGGAGTTTGTCATCCTCGTCCAATTTCTCTACAGACGGCAATATGGAATCGAAAAATGATTTGTCTTCACTTGTGGGTGTGCTGTCGGGTTGCCTCAAAATATTTAACAAATTGGTTTTAAAATCGTCTCGACGTCTCTTCTTTGTTGGGGCTTGTTTTGTGACATGTGAAAGTTGCGATGGCGCTTGTCTAGAGGTCGATGGAGTTGGATTGAAAGTATCAATATTTGTGCTATTCTGGTCTATTTGAGATCCATCTTTATCGCTGTTATCAGTTGCATTTTGTTGCCCCACCATTTCTTCATTTTCGTCTTGTGTAAGACTAGATGTTGTAGTATTGTGTTCGATTGTTTTTGCAAGGAATTGTAACTGATCATAAAATATGTACTTTCTAATTTTTTTATAACACTACATAAAACTGTCTCGAATGTTATTCCATTTATGCAGTAGTATTTTACCTGAAAATAAATTAATGCATTACAATTGTTACAGGTATTTGGCATGCGGTATGACTTTTACAGATCTTCATTACGCATACAGATTAGGAACATCAACGATATGTAAAATTGTAAGAGATGTCTGCAAAAAAATTTGGAAAGTTCTACTTGAGGAATGCATCCCACCGCCATCACAGAAGATGTGGAACGAATGCGAAGCAGGATTTGCGAAGAATGCCAATTTTCCAAACTGTATCGGGGCCATAGATGGAAAACATATTAGAATTGTTAAA
Source organism: Chrysolina oricalcia (assembly GCA_944452925.2). Lineage (NCBI taxonomy): Eukaryota > Metazoa > Arthropoda > Insecta > Coleoptera > Chrysomelidae > Chrysolina > Chrysolina oricalcia. The sequence goes on along the minus strand of OX101825.2, from coordinate 45,499,847 downwards.
CCCCATCGAAGTGGTTCATTATTTTACAATTACAAGCATTTTTTTTCTATTGCTTTATTGGCAGTTGTGGATACATCATACTGTTTTCGATATGTTGACGTGGGAGCATACGGTAAAGAATGTGATTCTTCCGTGTTTAAAGAATCAACATTTTTTCATGCATTCAATTCAGATCTTTTGCATATACCTGGTCCAAAATGCTTACCACAAACAGAAAAACCGGCTTTGCCGTATGTTCTAGTTGGCGATGAGGCTTTTGGATTAAGTAATAAACTGTTACGTCCATTTGGTGGAAACAACACAACAACAACGTGTATTCAATTACCGTTTATCACGTGCCAGGCGTTATGTTGAATGTGGATTTGGCATTTTTAGCAACAAATGGCGAATTTTTCATCGACCCATAAATGTACATCCCGACTTTACCATTGACATTGTCAAAGCTTGCTGTATTTTGCATAATTTGGTGAGGATGAGAGATGGTATTCGTATAGACGATGCGTTGGAAATTGAATCGAAGACATACCAAGACAGCAAAATTTGCGAGGAACAAGGGATGTGAAGGAACTGAGGGATTGTTTCAAATAATATTTCAACAGTATTGAAGGAGCTGTACCGTGGCAATTAAGTAAAATATAATTAATACAGTTTTTTATATAACATACCTTTCTCGGCTTTGTCTTTGTCTGACAGTTGCTGATAATTGTTATTTAAAAAATTGTTAAAAATTGTTAAAATTGTTAATTCCGTCAACCGATTGCACCCCTACGCGCAACCCTCAGAAGTCTTCGAGGACTTGTGTGAGCTAGAGAAGACGCAGCTCTTACCTATTAACGTGTGATGCCATGCACGAGACCGGTGAATCGGTGGATCGAACCCACGACCCCACGCATGCGAGGCGAACGCATTACCAGCCGACCACCACGGCCCATAATTATCAATAAATATGTTGCACATTTCATCCCAGGCGGCTTTAGTTTGATTTCTGTCCTTAAACACTTCACTATGTAGCGCTCAAATTTCCCCTTCCCAAAATAGTTATAAATAACAATACAAAAAAAAACAGAAATCTCAAAACATACTATATTCGCCCAATTAGTAGCCTCTGAGCAACCGCCGCTAACCTTTAAACAGTGGAGACGGGGAGGTTCAACAAAAGATAATCAATAATGGGCGCCACCTGATTTGAAGCTGCCCAGAGTAACCGCTGTATATAAAGAAAAAAAACCCACACCAAATCGAGGAAATATATGAGAATAGGGTAAAGTAGAATTGAGACAAAATATAGTACGCGAAAATAATATATTATCACACCAAACACTAAATAATGTACCCAAGTACACTTTAACCGAATTGTGCAATTACAGATAGTAATTGCTATGCTATGTACATATATCTGACAGCTAACACAAGCTATTCTTCAACACGTCAACTCAATAGGATAGTCCAAGGCGACAGTAAAAAAAAAACAGAGTTAACTTGAACCGAATTGAGTAGTTACAGATGATTGCAATGCTATATAAATATAAGCGACAACTTACACGAACTAAATGATAAAAAGTCTAAGGATATATACCGTTGCGCACACTAAATCAAAATTACTAATTGAAGTATTTCAAGATCTACAAGTTTGTAACAACAACGGAAATTATCGTCGTTTCCCGAAATGTTTGTGATTCACCCCACTTAACCCTTAACTTGAGCTCAAGCGCAGGCGCAGGACAGTAATCGACCAGTACTAATTCGAGACCAATAATCTCCGCTTTCCAATTTATTGTTTTCATTTATATTTGACCATATATTATTCTAAAACGCCTAAACTTGACGGTCGCCTTAACACTAGGTACTTGCGTTAACCCTGGTATACTTCCTGCCGCTTGATATTCCCTTGTCACGATGCAAAAAAAGTTAACGTTTGGTTCGGTAATCAATCGTTACCAAAGGGCCTCGTGAACAATCAAAATCCCGGTAGACCACTATCCAAGCGGACCTCCAGGAGTTGGTGTAAAATCAGCGTAAAAAAAAAACCCTTGAAAGAAAAATAAAAATGTCAGGAAATATTTCCTTCAAGTAAGGTTTTTGAAAAATCGTTCCCCACCCAACCCAACCAGATATGCCCAAATGGGGTTGGATGCACGCGGGCAACATGAAAACCCCAAAAGATGTCACCATGTGTAACAAAAAAAATAAATACCAAAAATTGGTAACCCCTATTACTGTTCCACCCGGTATAAATAATCATTGGTTCCGAAAGGTGGAATAACAATCATCGATTCATCGTGGTTGAATACATTGGAACTACCAAAATCGGAAAAACTTTTCGCGCATAACTTATCTACTGAAAATTATTTGACATCATTTTAAAAAAAAATTATTTGAATGAATTCCATTTGAAAATTACCTATAGCGGTTTCTAGTGCTCGACCCCAGCCGACATGCGTTGGAAAACGTGTTCAAAATTGATAATTAGCAATTTTATAAAAACGATATAAAAATCATTATTATTATCAATTTCAGATTTTTGGCAACGTCACCCTGTACATAGGAAAGAATATCTAGAGCATCCTACCATCGCGTAAAGCCATAGCAATTTCATTAAAATATTTAAAAACCATTATTATTTCAAATTTCTAACCTTTGACGGTCACCCTGTATATAGAAAAATGAAAAAAAAATAACACCCGGAGCATCTCATCACTACATAAGGACATAGATATTTTATTAAGATGATAAAAAGGTATTATCATCAATTTTTGACCTTATACAGAAACACCCGGTACATGCCTTTCCACAATATGTAAAATGATAATAACCCACTGAATCAAATAACAATGATTGCCTTCCTTCCGTTCCACGGTATTGAAAATAGAAAGAACACAGAAGAATCAATTCCGAGGTATACTGAAGCAAAATGTTTTATGTACAAATAGAAAAAAATACCATAAACAAAATGACGAAGAAAAATCAATTGAGAAAATGAGTGTTTCATAACGACGGAAACAGTGTCTCGTCATTTCTTTCAATGAAAATTACCACGAATAAAAATTCGGTAAGAGCCCGGCATGCTGCATTTTCCCAAGAGAAAGTCTCTTAGAAAATAATCACGACACCTTACTCATAATAATGGCAGTAGAAAAATCAGGACTTACCTTCTACAAAGGGTTTTTTTCCCTCTCAATTTACGAATAAAAACTGAGCTACTAAACAGGTATGTAGGTGGATATTTCAGATATTTCTGGGTAAAGACAGTTTTTGTCTTGAAGTGGACTCTTGTTATGTGATAGCGAATCTCAGTTAGCCTCACTAGAAAAATAGAAAGGAAAACGATGATGGGGTGCCAACAAGAAAAACTGGCGAGTGTGGCTTACCAGTGGAGTCTATTAAATCCCCAAAAATGGGTGGTGACCGGCCTTATAAAACTACCAAACCAAATGGAACTCAAAAGGCACCACGGTCACTGAACACAGTTCCGAAAGTGAAAAATCCCCAAATAGGTAATAACAAATATTAATAAAACACTTTTCGGACGTTAGACTCCTTGTTTCTCACACACGAGTTCTAGACAAAATGGCTGGAGATTTTCCAATCCAGATTTCACTTCGTCTGCGCACGTCAAAAATTATCACCCGATTCCTGCTGAAATCAATACTTATCGTAAAACCGATAGATGTCCAACAGCGTTTCCAATGGATTCAATACTATCGATTCCTGCTGAACTCAATAGTTATCGTATAATCAGATAGATGTCCCGCAGCATTTCTGATGGATTCAATACCATAGATTCCTGCTGATTTAAGAGTATGGACCTACTCTACTAGGTGGCAAACAAACTCGTCGAGAAATGGAAAAAGAAAACCCTATCAGCTATATAAAATAGTTGAAGATATCTACAAAAAGAATTTACACATCTACATGAAAATAAAACATGTATCCCTATTGTTTACGCCAGATGGCGATTTTCTGGTTTCGGTTGTACCGCAAAAAGTTAAAAAGTAGGCATACTAATAATGGCAATCCCATTACAGGGTGGTGCTACAATTGTACGAAGACCGTTCTAAGAGAAATGGATTGTGACAATAAGGAACTTTGAATGAATTTGATAATAGATGTCGATTACAGTTGGTCAAAAAAAAAGTGTTACAACTAGTCTTGTCCCATATCACGGGTCTTTCTTCAATTGCACAAATAAAGGTTTCAATATCTAAATTTTCCATTTTTCCGTCTTGCATGATGCGAAGCGATATTGACACTGCGATATCTACGCGACTCTGTACCCACGGCAACGGGTAAATCGTCGTTCGTGTGTTGACATGCATAGACTTGTATGTTTTGAAACAAATGCGTCGGTTAATTTACCGACCGGAGACCGTGTGTTCGCCGACGACTTTTTAATTTGACCGGTGGCCGGTCGGCAAAACTCCCTGCGCCGGTTGGTGTGTTAGATTGTATTTGGATATACAAATAATAAGTTTTTCCGGTTTTTTTGTCGGTCGGTGAAATAGCCGGTCGGCGGATTGGCCGTTCGTGTGCAAGAGGCCTCAGGATATATTCTGAATAGACACAAGCTATACTTGAAAGATTAAATGGAATGTAGAATTTACTATATTAAGGAAAAGAATACATTTCCCAATGGAATTTATACGTTCAAATAGATAAACTTTATACCAGGTAATCTATTTTGCAAGAAAATTTTAATGAAAATAGAGAAGTCAATATTCTCCAAGAAAAAATTAACAGTTTAATGTTGTTATAAATTATGAGGATTAAATCTTTAAGTGAAAATGAAAGGAACAATATTGAAAATCTATCCAAAGAGTTATCAATTTTACGAAATGAAAGATATGAAATCTCTGTATTACGACTATAAAATAATGCACATGCGAACGGTTCAACGATTTATTCTAAACTAAACTCTTGTTACAATTCACATAGCAGATTCAAGCTAAGTAAGTCAAATAGAAAGAAATGCTCACCTGAGAAATTGTCCAATGAAGTCCTAGCTGGCTCGTATAGGTAATTCCACTACGCTTCTCCTCTCCAAGATAGACTTGCTGGTGACAACCGTTTTAATTCGTTGCAGAGATAATTTCTTAGTTATTCACCGGAACCAATTACCAAGTGTCTGGTACCTAAAATTTCATACAGCGTAGAACTGGTTTCAACAAACTAAAAGCCAATCTCGTGTTCGCACGAATCGATTGTTCCTGTCCCCGAAAGAAATCTTTTCTAGAATAAATTCTTGATTGGCCAGAAATACTCGTGATGATAGAAAATACAAATTATAACCTATTAACAGGTATGATCCAAATTTTCTTCAAAAGACAAAAATAGCAGATATAAGAAAAAAATATTTCCGGAAATAATACCGTGTGCAAATCCAAAATAAGCTAACAACGAAAAATATGACGATTATTTAAATAGAGATACACGATTCTAACCTATCAACAGGTAAAATGTGAAATCTACTCAAAAACCATGAAATAGCCAAAAAATATTTTATTAAATATTCAATTTGTAGACTCTAGTTTTGTATTGATGGATGGCCAATCAAATGCCAGAATAATGAAAGATTAATAATTAACCTTCAACTCATGCACGAATCATTCAAATGAAAAAGAATCCATAACTTATGTTTACTGCAAATAGTTAGTATTATTCAGATAATCATTACAATATACAATCCACCTTACTGTCCAACTTAAATATCAAGATAACGAGAAAATGGTCATTTACCAGATAAAATCCACCTCCAAACCAACACAACTGTTCACTCCACGAAAGTCAGAATGCCAAAGAGAGCGATCTCCCCGAGTTTCTTTCCTTCGAAAATCAATTCGGTTTCGCGCCTGCCCAATCGATATTCGATCTTTTATCGATTCAGTCGGGTGTCTGAAATATGTGGCCGTGACTAATGCCACGCTGCCTGAATACGTAGATAGAAGGAAGGAATTATTATTAATAAGCTTGGTAACGGAGTATGATCTTATTGTTATTATGATTTAAAGAAAATAAGGTTGTGAGTATGACGTAATTGACGAGTCTTATGCTAGGTAATAAGATAATTTAATTGAAGGGAACGAATTTTTGTTACAAGTTATTGAATTTTGATCCGTCGTCGTCGTAGTTAGTTTCAAAAATGCAGTCGATTTAATTTCCTTTTTCTCCATCAAGAATGTCGTCTCATGTCGGTTGATGACGTTCGTTAAATGGCGAATCAATGTTGTCTTTCTCCTTATTTTTGTATGTCATCACATCCGTAACTACTTGTTGTACTATGCCTCGTAATCTAAGGCCACCCTGCTCTTCGGTGAAGTCGCTCCTCTCATGGCGTTCGTGCCATTCAACGAGCTTTCCTCTTATGACATGCAACATCCTCAACATCTTTTCCGATGAACGTCGTGGATCAATCCTCGAATATCCTAGGGGAGGGGTTCATCCTCGCAACCGCCGCCGCACCACCGGCTTCTAACCCTCTGGAATTCATGATGTCCATTCCAATAATTGCGTCGTCCTCAATGTCCGCTACTAATGCCCGATGTTTCACTTTTGTGCTGCCTAGAATCAGTTCAATCGGTAGCTCACCATGTACAGTGGCCGGCTCTAATGTTGCTGTGCGTAGCTTCCAAGATGTTGGTTCCATTCTCTCTGGTGTTTTAATAAAAGCAAGTCCAAGGATTGTCCTAGTCGCACCTGTATCTAGCAGCATGGTGCAAGGCTAGTTGTTGATAAGACCGTCTACAAAGGCTCCTTTATTCTGTCGTTGGAGGACAGCGACATATGCGTTGTTCACTGGGGCTTTCTGAGTAATGGCCGACGATTGCCCCTTCTCAACAACCTTCGTTGGTATCGACCTCTTGAGGGTTGGACATTGACTACGCACGTGTCCAAGTTTCCTACAGTTCCGGCATCTAACTAGTCTTCTCTCAGGCAACACCTTCACGACCTTTCTTATGGCAGCTTCCAGGTTAGCAGGCTCCTGTGGGTCTTCCTCAATAATTCGGACTTTACTTTGGCTTCTGCAGGATAGCTTCGCTGCCTCAAATTCCAAAGCGCGTGCCAGTGCATCCACGAGATGTGTTGGACGAGCTAGTGTTAATGCTTGTCTCGTTTCCTGGTCACGAAGTCCATCTAAGAATGCCTGAACTGCTATCTTCTATAGAATTTCAATTTTAATTTATAGTTCAAATTGGGAGATCCGTTCAAAAATAATTAACAAACATATATTACGTATAAAACCGATTTCAACTAATATTTGTAAACAGCCGCCGTATAAAATGAATGTGATCGTATCTTTTTGAAGCTGATCATGTCGAGCAATTACCATAAGTCTTTCTCAAATAGTTTGGCTCCAAAGCGGATTTATTGACTCAAAAAGACAATTTTGTGTGTCTATTGTTAAAAACATGTAGTACAAAAAACAAACATTTGAAAAAAAAAATTACTGTGTTGTGAAAAAGTCGAAACTTTTACATAAGAAAAGAATCCCAATAGGTATTTTCCTAATGAAAAATGCTCAGTCTCACTAATGGGACCGTTGATAAAGATTGGCAAAATATCCTAAATTGTCGCTATTTTTGAAGCACCCCGTATAATGGTGGCTTCTTCTATCGCAACGACCGACTGACTGACATGCTATTCGACTTTCTTCAAACCAATAATGCTACTATTTTGTTACTAATCAAATAAAAAGTAATACTTTTGGATGAGTGAACCTTGCTATGTTTCGGTAAAACAGCAATTTTCATTATTTTCAAAAATTCGTATCTCCGAAACTGGACATAGAAACTATTTTAAACTTACATGGGTAACTTCTAGTGACTTGTACTACAATATCCCAAAAAATTATTAAAATTGGCTGAACGCCATTTTCCCATGTACACTGCACCGCAAAATTAACGCATAATCATAAAAATCGAAAAATTGTCGTTATACATTTTTTAAGCCTCACGTTAATGGATTAAAATTTATATTTGGAATATCTTGAATACGTTGTTACAGATTGTGAGATTCAGAAAGCACAAGAAATAAAAGTACGGCACATAGAAAAAAATAGCCAAAATTAAATTTTTTGAAATGGAAATATAACAAAAAATTACGATACCTAATAACGTGTATTGCCTCCCCTTGCCCTGATTACTGCTGAACATCTTCTAGGCATACTCAAAATTAGGTTTCTGATTGCATCTTGGTCCGTCCCATATGTCCATCAGCCTTAATGAAAGTTCATTTAAGTTCCTAGGTGGAGGCATTAATGCTCTAACCCTACGACCCATATTGTCCCACAAATGTTCAATCGGGTTAAGGTCGGGACTTCTCGCTGGCCAACATAAAGTTGCAATTTCAACTTCCTGGAGGTAATTTTGTACTACTCTGGCCACATGCGGGCGTGCATTATCATGCATTAATAAAAAGTCTTCTCCTACAAAGGGGGCATATGGTATCACATACGGTTGTAAAATGTCTGTGATGTATCGGTCAGCTGTCAGACGACCTCCCTGAATTACAACCAACTCCGTGCGGGCCTCCAAACTAATGCCAGCCCATACCATAACTGATCCTCCACCATAGCTTACTGTTCCGACAATGTTACACGGGGCGTATCGCTCACCAGGACGTCGATACACTCTCCTACGGCGGTCATCACTAAAAAGACAAAATCTTGATTCGTCGCTGAACAAGACATTGCCCCATTCACGTTCACCCCAGTTTTGGTGTTCTTGTGTAAACTGAAGACGCTGCCTTCGATGGTCTGCGGTTAGAAGGGGGCCGGTTGCGGCTCGATAGGGATTAAGATCGGCTTCTGCCAACCGTCTTCGAACTGTATCTTGACTAATACGGTAATTATACCTATGGGAAAAATCTTACTGCAGTGCTGTGCTGGTAAAAATCGATCTTGGTTCGCCGTTGTCACCCTTGGTCGTCCTTGTCCAGGTCTCCTTTGGTTACTACCGTTCTCCCGAAATCGTACCAGTGCTCTGGATACAGTGGATTGTGTCACCCCAAGTCGACGTGCCACTTCAACTTGTGGCAATCCTTCTTCCACCAGTGCTATGGCAGCAGCACATTCCTCCGGCGATAAATTCCTGCTCGCACGTACGTTCTGGGCCATTTCACCATACTAAACCTAAACGTTGCCAATACAAGAGTAGAAAGCTAAGTAAACCACATAAATGATGGAATTTCACTTGTTCAGATTTCTGGTTACTTATCATTTTCTCAATATTGTAAAGAAATACTGTTTTTAAAGTACCCAACACAAAAAGAGTACCTGAAAACATTGAAAAGAAATACTTCTGATCCATTAGCGTCGGTTTAAAAAATTTTACCAAGTCGATTTTTCGATTTGGATTATTATGCGTTAATTTTGCGGCGCATTGTATTTGGTGCGGGGTCCTTTTTGAAACTTTTTATTTGACTATATTATGTCGAAATACAAAAAATTTAAACCTTTTCAATATCGTCATTCACATCAGAATAATTATTATCACGTTTTTATTACAGCTGCAATGGATACTTTCGAGAAATATTGGACTTTGAAGGAACACAGTTCAAAATATGTAAAAAAATTTGTTTGTTCCACATTCGAATTTTATTGCGATAAAAGCACAAATGCTACCAACAGTGTTGGTGGTAGCTCTTTGGCTGTACAAAATCATATGCGTGACTTTTTACAAAAAAACTTTGGGGAAAACAAAAATACATACAAATTATGTACACGGTGACAAAATTAGAATGATTGCCCAAAATGAAAATTTCCATAACCCTATATCAACTGAAACATCTACCGATAGTACCTTTGACACGTTGATGAATCATATTGAAAATATAATCACTTCAAATCAGAAAGTGTGTTTAGAGGACACAGCCTTTACCATACAAATTTTCAAAAAACCCCGAGGGGGAGCATGTCAAGGTGTCAAAATTTTGAATTTAGCAAAACACAAACATACCAAACGAAGTATTACAACTATACGACCATACGAAATTACATGTCGTAGAAGCCAACAAATAAAAAATGGTGGCTACAATTCAGTCGAAATTTGGGCTTGCGAATGGGCCAAAGAATTCAAAAATGTTGTACAATCGAATAATTTTTCAGATAGTGAAGTCGTCGTCGTCGAACCTTTAAATCCTAGAGAAGCGTTTTTTGGTGGTCGTACAAATGCTACCAAATTGAAAGCGTCTGGCCAAAAAATCAGATATATCGACGTGGTATCTTTATATCCAACTGTTCAATATTTTGATTAATACCCTGTAGGTCATCCAATAAAAATTCTCAAACCTGCCGAATACGATCCGCAATGGTTCGGTTTGGTAAAATGTACGGTGTTGCCACCGCGTAAACTCTATCACCCTGTATTCCGTAAAAACCAACAAATTAACGTTAACTTTATGCCGTTCATGTATGGAAAAGGAAACATCTGATTGTAGGCACACAAACGCGTAGAAATGTCTCTATGGTTGTTGGACCACCTTGGAGATGGCCAAAGCTTTGGAAAAAGGATACAAAGTCCAAAAAATCGACGAAGTGTGGCATTTCGAAAAACAATCCAACAATTTATTTAAAGAATATGTCCGCAATTTTATGAAAATAAAATTGGAGACTAGCCCACATACATATGCTTCAAATGAACTATATGCCAAAGCCATTAAAGAGCAAATGGATATAGAACTGGACTTGTCGAAAATTGCACCGAACCCTGGCAAAAGGACTGTTGCCAAAATTTGTCTAAATTCCTTATGGGACAAATTTGGTCATCGACAAAATTTGGCTCAAAGCGAATATATCACCGAGCCGAAAAGATGGTACGAAATATTGCTAGACGATAAATTTGACATTACTAATTTTATAAGCATTAATGACAATATGATAAAAGTCACGTATAAATTCAAAGATGTATTCGTGGAAGATTCAACGTCAACAAATGTATTTGTAGCTGCTTTTACAACTTCCACTGCTCGTGACACATGTTGGATAAGTTGGGTGAAAAGGTCGCATATTACGACACCGACAGTATATTCTATATTGACAACGGTTATAATACGTTTCAAACTGGATCTATGTTGGGCGAATGGAGCGACGAGTTGGATGCTGACGACTATATTGTCGAATGGGTATCCACCGGTCCAAAAAGTTATTATACAAGGGTAAAATTGTGACAAAAATCAAAGGTTTCACTTTGAATTACGAAAACAGTCAAAAACTGCACAATGATACAATGAAAGATATTATTGATGGTACTGCTCAATCAGTGCAATTGACTTTCGATCAAATTGTCCGTGATACGAAAATGAAACATATTACAAAAAAACGCGTATCGAAAACTTTTAAAATGGATTATAAATAAAAAAGGCGTATTATAAACAATGATGGAAATTCTGTTATAATCAATACAGTTCCTTGGGGTTATTGAAAACGGAAATGTTCTGATTTTGTCACTCGTTACGTTTTTTATTAAGGACTATATATTTTTAATTAGGAATCTCAACAAAATGAAATTGAGGCATTTTAATCTAGGATATTTTTTACAAGAGAAACATTATGTTTACATTTTTCTCCTATATAACAACCCTTTTGATGAATATTATATAACCCATTTCATAGCCGCTACACCTTTTTCTAGTTCTTAGAAAAAATTCTAAAATCGATAAAGGCCGACTACGGTTGGGTATTTCTTCACAATATACTATGCGAACTATTTTCGCCAAAGCTCGACGTGTCTGCAACAAAAATATATTTACGTTATCATTCCAAATGCTATAACCTTTCTTATTACCTTCTTATTTTTCTGTATCAATCTATAAATAGCGTGGGGGGTTTTGGACTCGTTTTAAGACAATTGCATCTATAAAAAATTAACAATTTAATTTCATGTGGAAAATAACACAACTTTGTCTTACCCATGTTCGCAGCAAAATAAACCTTTACAAATCGCACACCGCAATTTCCGTTTCTACCTCTTGTATATCAGTTCATTTCATATCAATAATTGTACGTATGTAATGACTTTAATTCGTTGTATACTGGATGTATAATATTTAGTTTTTCTCCACCGATTTGTATAATGACATTTATTCAATATATTTTTGTATCATCGTCTATTTCAGCCAATTTATGTTTACTGTTAATTTTTTTTTATTATATTATTTCCCACATAAATAAAACATATTTGAAAAAATTTGTTTGTTTCTTTAGAATATCACTGGTAAACATGCCACCATCTACCAACGTTCAACTTTAAAGAAATTAATATGGTCTCCTTACAACAAGTAGTTATTGGACATTACTATGGTTTTATTTCTATGATCAAAAAATATCAATTTGAAATGTAACCAAAAATTATAAGGTAAGTAATTGTTGACATATACAACAGATCACCCTACTATTTCTTGTCTTTCATACATCGTCAAATTATTTTTTTGCTCTAACTTGTAATAAAAGGCTGGAAATATTTTTAATGTATATTCAAAATCTCCTCCCTAAAATACAATATATTATTAGATGAAAAGTACAGATACATAAACCACATTTCAATTGATATTATATTTAGGTAATTTAATAGTCTATATATTTATTCAAAGAAGATAACAAGTTCTTGAGTTGATCCAAAATTGAAATTGGTGGACATTCAATGCCGAACATGCTCCAATCGAATTTACCTGCTCTAATTAGTTTATTGGAAAATTCGTTGAATTCATAATATGTATCATTGCTGAAGAAATAAATATTTCCATTCGTGAATCTAAAAGCATTTGTGATGATGTTTGTTGGTACGCCTGGAAACTTTTCGCTGATGAAGCCATGTTTCACATCCCCACAATCACTGAGCTCTGCATACAAATCATCATATAGAATATAAGTTTTGCCTCTATATGAGCAAAACATAGCACCGATTCTTGCATTTTTGGAGATTCCAAATTTATCTATGGATTTATCCACAGAACGTTGTTTGAAAGTAGAAAAATAAATCTATTACGCTAACACGTTTATCATTAAAAATGACGACCTCATGGTCCAGTGGTGTTGTTTTCGACCCTTTTTTCCATACAATAATTGTTAACCCCATATATCATCTTTGGAAAGTTTAGAAACACCGTTACTGAATGAATTATCGACTTTTCATCAGACGAATGTTCTAATCCCAATGCGTGTCCTAATCCCAATGCGTGTCCTATTTCGTGAATAAGGGTACTCAAAACAAGCTTATTTATTAGACCAGTCTACGTCCTTGTTCAGATGTATTTCCCTACATAGATAGATATTTTTCACTAGAGGGGTAAAAAGCATGGCCTAATATTGTTCCTCCTAATTCTCATTCAAAAATTAAACACTGACCATTATTCATACATCGTTTCGATTTATAATGTTTTGATTGTTGGATGGAGATTAAAATATCAGGATCTCTTGGTGCATATGTGAATAATAGATCAGTCACACCAGCCCAAGTATCGAATGCATCTCGAGTAATGTTATATATTCTTCTATCTGCTTGAGAAAAATGCCATTTCAGATTATGGGGTAACCTTGAAATGTTTACTGTTTTGAAGTTACCCAAGATGGTCTATTACACCACAATGTGATCTCCTAATGAATTCTGCGAAATCCTTCGTTATGCTACCATTTGTATCTATACTATAGAAGTCTTCAAAATTTATTATAGCTTCAGTAGGATCTATCAAAGTATTATTATCCGCCAAATAACCTAAAATTTTAAGATGTTCTATAACCTCATTATCAACATCAACACTGGAGCACAATGAGAGACAAAGACGTAATCCAAGTCTGAACATGGTGGAAGCAAGGAATAAACTGAACTTCAAAGTGTTGGGTGGGGTCTTTCGGTAGTGCCCTTTGGAGATAGAAACTGGCAACTTATTTTTCCACAAACGGTCACAAAATGTTGATATCCTACTTTCGGTAGTGCTCTTTGGAGATAGAAACTGAAAATTAATATTTGTGGTCAATGTTGGGAAATTTTTTGAAAAATGTTGCAAAAGTTTTGAGAAAATATATAGAATTTTTATGAAATTTCAAAACTACAATTTTATATCAAAAACATCTTTATGATTCCCAAATTTTTATGTTGATCGAAATTATTCAATACAAAACCGAAAAATTTCAAATTATGTTTTCCAAAAAATCGAATAGAAAACCATCACTGCAATATCATTTAAATTATTGTTTATAACTTTCAAAAATTTAAACTTGTATTGAATTGAAAACCGTTTGAAAAAATCTTTACTTCTATTAATAAAGTTTCATAACCCATTAACTTTTGGACTGTTCGAACAAAACAAACGAAGCAATAGAAATCCTCGAAAAATTTTATGGAACAATAATTCCATATCCAGGTCTGGGTATTGGTAACATCCTCTGGCAGCGCGCGATTTTGGTATTGAAACTACGGCTCATCCGCATGCACTACTGTAATACGTTCTAAGAACCCAGGTACATGTTGTGGTGGAGCAATGTTTGAAATGATTATTATAGGTCCTAAGAATTTTGAAGTTTTAGTTGGTTTGTGCTTGATCCTAATGCTGCATGTAACGTAACCTCTCCAGCCAACAACATTTTTAAAACATTTTCTATGAAATCAATATCTCCAAAAAATAACTGTGAACTTACTTAATAAATTCCACACCACTGATTTCTGAGAATGACTTGTATATCGAAATAAGGAAGAAAACTACATATTCTCTTTATTTCTATACCTATTATTTGATTTTAATAGAGAATATTGACATCAGCAATAACTCTGTACTGCCAATACATTCATTAGAAAATGATCAACATATGGTTTTTCAATTGAAAATATCAGAAGTTGTTGACTTTACACTTAAAAACCAGATCTTGGCTACAACACCTCTGAGTGGTTTGATATAGTGAAGAGGGCATTATTTCTCAATTTGAATTGTGTTTTCAGTCCACCACAATGTATTCACGATATTAAAACATATTAGCAAATATTGGTATATAATATATTTACAAAAAAATAAATAATATTGATAAATATTTATAAAAAGCACTTTCAAAATTGACAGATTGACAAAGGTTTTCTCAATACACAATGGTATAGAAAATAGTATCTCAGTCACTTCACCATGATTTTAGGACATCTTAGTGCTCGCTCGCTCGCCAGCTCACCTAGATTGGTACAAATACCAAGTTTACCTATTATTATGCATTGAATCAATTCTCGATATTTGCCCTAATATACAGTGCGGTCCACAGATATGGAATACATTTTTTTACCAAGTTATTTGTCATTTTAAAGAAAATGTTATAACGAGGACAATTAATGTATTCCATACCTAAGGACCGCACTGTATACATTGTCCCCTTCGATATTATAAAGACTATAAAATAAATGATGAATTATAGAAACATTAATTTGTAAATAAACATTCGGGAGAGTTACGGACATGCTTGTTGAGACAAAGGACCCTTCCTTCTACAATATCAAACGCATTATATTTGCAATATTGGTGAGGTGCCAATGTGTCTAACCACAATTGGACATTAGTTAATTGCTCCAAGCGTAACTCCGTAGCATTGGGATTAGTAAACCTCAGTACCCTTCAAATGGTATAAGGACTGATCAGGTTCTGTTAACCAAAAGTAGCAAATAGTGCCCTGTCCCTGTAATCCAAGGGAGATAAAAATGGGCACTCGCTCGACACCACCAATATCAGTGATCCATTCCTGCCATGGCGTAAAAGGCATATTTGTTATGTAAATATTGTTAATTTCCAATAATTGATTGTATTCAAGGGGACAATGTGTATGTATACAATGTGTTGATTTTGACCGTCCCCCCCCCCCCCCCCCATTAACTTTTGAACTGTTCGAACAAAACAAACGAAGCAATAGAAATCCTCGAAAAAATTTTATGGAATAATAATTCCATCTCCAGGCCTGGGTATTGGTAACATCCTCTGCAGCGATGTATACAATGTGTTGATGTTGACCGTCCCCCCCCCCCCCATTAACTTTTGGACTGTTCGAACAAAACAAACGAAGCAATAGAAATCCTCGAAAAAAATTTATGGAATAATAATTCCATCTCCAGGCCTGGGTATTGGTAACATCCTCTGCAGCGCGCGATTTTGGTATTGAAAATACGGCTCATCCGCATGCACTACTGTTATATGTTCTAAGAACCCAGGTACATGTTGTGGTGGAGCAAAGTTTGAAATGATTATTATAGGTCCTAAGAATTTTGAAGTTTTAGTTGGTTTGTGCTTGATCCTAGTGCATGTAACCTCTCCAGCCAACAACGTGAAGAGGGAATTATTTCTCAATTTGAATTGTGTTTTCAGTCCACCACACATTCACGATATTAAAACATATTAGCAAATATTGGTATATAATATATTTACAAAAAAATAAATAATAATAAATATTTATAAAAAGCACTTTCAATAGTGTAGATACATATTTATAAAAAGTTATGGATCTCCCTTGCTCGTACAAGCTCTGCTTTTGAGGGGTTTTCTCCGAAAACCTGGGAGTTTCGTAAAAACAAATTCTACAAATTTTTTTTTACCCATTAAAACATTTCTCCAGACCACGTTCTAAACAATAATTTTGTTTCCTTCAACGATTCCTCGCCTGCTTTCCTTTCTCTTTGATTATCAGCAAGTTGACTATCTTTCAATGCACAATCACTATTGATTTCAGTCTTCGAGACATCTGACCTTTTCCTCAATAAGGCTATCCTTTTTTTGAATGCATCAATTTCTGCATGTATTTCATGTCTGGATTTGATTTTCCGTTGAATTGAAACGTCGTTGAAACATCGCACTTTTTCAGTAGTTCCCCAGAGGCCTATTCCGTTTAATATTTTTTACTTCAATGGCTACTTCTTGGAATGGTGTGATAGACGAGAGTGACACTTTTCTCGATTTAATCTCGTATGTTCCCGATGTCCCAGGAATAGAAATTATTATCGGTTCGACGCCATTTTTCTGCCTTTTGCGTGAGAGGGAGTTGTCAATGGGTTGTGGTCTTTTCACAACTTTATTCTCATTTGAAGTTTTAGGCTTCAAACTGGTGTTCAGGAACGCTCAGATTGGCGTCTATTCTGGAGAGTGCTATTTGGCACTCACTCATTAATTATGAAAGCACTTTCAGCCTCTTCTAGGAAATCATCTAGGTCGATGGTAGTCAGATCCTGGAAACCCATATTGTCGTATGAAATACGCTCGTATACATCGGATGGTTTTTGTACAATATTGTTGACCAGTGGTCCAGAAATGTTATCGACCACTGGTTCACAAATGTTCAATTTTTTAGGAGCAATCATCACTATGTTTTACAGCACATTTATAGAACTCATTTCATAATTAGCTTGTTACACCGTGAAAAATAAGTTTGAAAATAAACTATGAACTAATAAGCCCGCTATTTAAATGCTTGATGAAAATAACTGTATCCAAAGTTTCCTCCAATGGAGTTGTCAGAGCTATTTGAATCCGCCTTCAATCAAGTTTTACAGTATATTAACCATCTGTATATTCAGTCACAAATCTTGGTCAAATTGAAAAAAAAAATGGTTGTGATGGTCTTCTCAAAAATTCCAACACTTACCCAAAATTTCGCACATCTACCGAGCTTGCAACCACAGATATTTTTACTTGGCTGAAAAAAACTCTGCTCGTAGAAAATCTCTCAACAATTGCCATGTCTGGCAGTCTGATAGTTTTTTTTTGAACGGGCCAAACTTCACCTCAAATATTTGACCGAAAGTACTCCATTACACCAATGAAAAAAATCCGTTCACGAGACATGCCTTTTAATTTTTTTTATATCTAGGGCATAACATCACAATGAAACTTAGCTAGAACTGCACTGCTCCCAAAGAATAGTGCATACAAAAAAATGGTTGTGATGGTCTGCTCGAAAATTCCAAAATTTCAACACTTACACAAAATTTGGCACATCGGTCTTGCTTCCTTTTAATTTTTTTTTATATCCAAGGCATAACATCACAATGAAACTTGGCTAGAACGGTGCTCCATCTTGTTGGAAGTAAATTTGCCGTAAAACTGCTAAAGGTAGATTATTAAGATGATCCTCAATTTCATTCTGAAGAAAACCTAAGTATCTAGCCACTGTTAACTGACCTTGAAATAATATTGGTCCAATTATTCTGTTTCCAACGATACCAGCCCAGACATTGACGCCAAACCTTTCTTGAAAATTGCTCTCTCTCTCTCATGTTGATTTTGTTGGGCACAGTACCGAGAATTTTGCTTATTAAACAAGCCATTATTTGTAAATCGTGATTCGTCGGAAAATAGAATAAAGTTGATGAAATTTGGGTTAACTCTATGATTTTGAAGCATAAAACACTACTCGTCTATCGCCATCGTCAGCATACAAATGTTGATGTAACTGATATTTAAATGCTCGATATCCTTGCTTTTTCTTATCTGCATTTCTCGACTAATTTCTCTTAAAGAAACCGTTTTGTCGACCTCAGCCATAGCAAGAACGTTAATCTCAGTCTCCTCATTTATGATAAACCTCTGTTCTGCCTCTCGATTTCCCTCTTGCCTAAAACGATTCTCAACATACGGAAAATACTGATGGGATGGATGTTGCCGATTGGGAGCATTCAACTCAGCAGCATTCCTTGAATTTCTGTGACATTCTCCAAACAATAACAACATATCCACTTTTTCACTTTGAGTATACATTATTTTGACGGACAAATGAACGAAAATCAAGAAAATTTTACCTTCTGCTCTTAAAGCTTATGTCACTGTCATAACCTAAGTGAGTGTTTTGTTCTCCAAAGAAGACTTGATCGAAATAATTGCAAAATATTATGCATCATGCCTATCCTCGGCACACTTGACAAAACTAAATAAATTATTATGAAGTATTTTCCTCAGTAATTTTTAATTTATGAATCCAATCGCAAATAAATTAGTAACGTTAGATTCGTCAAAATATCCTTTTTTCGGAAAGTGCTTACGAAAGTAAATGAATTATTATCCATGGCACACTTGACAAAAGTAAATAAATTATTATGAAGTATTTTCATCAGTAATATTTCATTTATGTTCTTATATGTAATCCAATCGCAAATAAATTAGTATCGTTAGATTCGTCAAAATATCATTTTTTCGGAAAGTGCTTGTCAAAATATGGTCGCCATTTGAAAAATAATAGTTAGAACACGAAAATGTAATTTCGCCAACTTGTCTTATTCATACCTACCATACTAGTCACTAAAACTTCGCGAATGTAATATTCTGATATCACCTGAGGTCCTTAGATTAGTTTACTTCCGATCATGGCCACCTAGATGTAATTTCAAAAGTGACTCCAAAAAAAAATTAAGTAGACATAAAAACTTTCGAAAATGTCACATTCTGATCTAGAATTGTCTCAAATCCAAAAATGTTACAATATACAGGGTGTTCCATTTAAAAATTTAGAACCGGAGCCATTTCCGGTGAAACCGGAAGTGACCGGAAAGTGAAAAATATGTGAAAACTCTCCTCTTCACATACCATTTACCTATACCAAATCTCATTTTGATACACCTAATGGTCTAGAAGTTATGACTTGTCTAATAGATTCGTTGACACCCGGTATACGTTCCATATTTTTTTCTCTTAAATGTTAAGTTGACACCCTGTATGGCAGCAGCCATGTTTTTTCTCTAAAATGCCTAGTTGGTACACCCAGTATACCAAATTTGACAACCGCCATGTTTTTTCTCTTAATCGATGTATTTTGAGACGTGCTGTTTATACGTTCCTTTTACTGAGATCGCACGTTGAAACGCTACGACTCCCGTTACTCCACAATTTTTCAAACTTCATTATTATTATCACACTTTTATACTCTGAATATTTCCATCTACAATTATTATTCTTTACGCGCCAGACAAATCCTTATCGAAACGTATCTTCCTCGACTACGATGAATGCAAAGCAGCGAGCAACTCACTCTCCATCTCACTCGTTACCACGCTTACTCCACCCTCTCACTCTAACACACTGCAGGCATTTGTTTTCGTGAATACAAAGTTACCCTACTGAAAGCAGTATTTCAAAAGCCAGCATGGAAATGCAAAGTGGGAAAAAGTATAGGAAGCTGTATTTGTGATAATTCCCATATTTCGAAAGTGAACGTTTTGAAAACAGTATTTTGAAAGTCACCATGTAAATGCAAGGTAGGCCAAGTATTAAGTGGGAACAAATATAGGAAGCTGTATTTGACATTTTCGACTTATTCTGCCTCCTTTTCCGAAATGTCAGTGTTTCCATCGGTGCTGGCGTGCAGTGTTCATTTTGTGTTTTTACACAAGTGCAGTGTGCATTTTGTGTTTATTGTGTGTTTTTACAAGCTCAAGCAAAGAAAAAGTAATGAATATCGAAAATATTTATATGAAATCCGGTATAAATACGGATTTTTGTTAATTTTCGAATTTATGATTAGGGTCTTTTCATTCATGGGGGCATACATTATCAATATGAACAAACCTAGGTGCTCCAATAAAATTTGTTTTATATTGAAAGTTGAGTTACTCCACACTCCAAACAGGTAATTTCAGGGAGTGCCTTGGATATATTTTGGATATATTTACTAGTTTTTTAACCCTCTGCACCCCCTTAGACGGCTCGCAAGTCATTTTCTTTCTGGGACATCATTTAAATGAATGTTTTGCACGTTTTCATTAGTTTTTCGAAGTGACACGTCGTTTAATTTACCCGCATATGTAATTTTAAATTAATTTTGAAGTAGTTTTTAACCCTCTGCACTCCCTTAGACGGCTCGCAAGTCATTTTCCTTCTGGCAGATGATTGATATGAATATTTTACTCGTTTTCATGATTTTTTCAAAGTAACGCATTGTTTAATTCAGTCGCATATATTTTTGAAATTTATTTTTAAGTCGTTTTTTCAACCCTCTGTATCCCCTTAGACAGCTCGCAAGTAATTTTCCTTCTGCCAGATGATTGGTATGAATGTTTTACACGTTTTCATGATTTTTTTAAAGTGACACCTCGTTTAATTCACCCGCATTAATTTTTTTAATTCATTTTGAAGTCGTTTTTACCCCTTTGCACCCTCTTAGACTGCTCGCAAGTTATTTTTGTTCTGCCAGATGATTGATGTGAATATTTTACACGTTTTCATGATTTTTTACAGTGTGAGACCTCGTTTAATTCGCCAGAAAATATTTTTTTGCTCTATTTTGATATCGCTTTTGCCCCCTTAGACGGCTCGCAAGTTATTCCCTTCTAGCAGAAGATTCATGTGAATGTTCAACAAGTTTTTATGCTCTTCAAAATGTGACTAGACGGCTCGCAAGTCATTCCTAATTTCAATTACACATTTTCATTAAACCCTAAATAGATCTTATAACATTTTTGCCATTTTCACTCCTTCAAACGTTCATTCTTCTTTTCAATAACTGCTAATGTCATGTTGAAAAGAGAAAAATTCTCAATTAGAAATTGAAAAACCATGATTCCCCTGGAAATGGAAACAACAATAAAATGAAGTTATTTTTGTGATATCTCACAGAAACAACTACTTCCCCGTATAATTGAGAATGTTTCTCTTTTCAGCATGAATACCTTCCGAAAGGTTAATCTAGAACGATAGAAAAATGGCAACTAAAGTTTTCCTTTCAGCCGCAGATAATTCCACAACTGAAATTATGAACATCCCATTCATATTTCCAAATAAAAATCAAGATAATTTCAGTAGTTGATTTTATTTCTATACCCATTTATAAAGAGTAACTGTTGTAATTATTGTCCATCTGTAATGGTTACACGAGATCTTTGTTCACATTGGCTGCTACCCACACGTTTCTACATTTTTTGGCTGCTGTAATCCTTTTGGCTGCTGAAGACGAACTTAAAAAATTTTTGCGTACGCCAATGATCATTCTGCAGTTTCCGTAATTTTAGATGTTATGTTCCATGTGCTAACTTCAGTCCGGTTATAGGTATGAGACTGTTTCGGATTGGCAAACATATGAAAACAAAATGGCCGCTTATTTCTTGCGCCAGAAATGTCATCAACTCCCACGTTTCAAATCGAACACCTTGTTCGATGTTTTTTGTATTCTATTGTTCAAACTATATACGACTGTGTAGTAAAGGATTCTCTCTTATTGAAAGAATTGAAATTCTCAAATTAAATTGGCGCAGGAGGCTATGATCAGGTTAAACTCTCTATTCTAATTGATATAAGTTCTAAAACCAAATCCTGCAATAGGAATTGAAATTTTCTGAACGCATTTCAAAGAAATAATCGTTTTTCTCAAACCGAGGGCCAGGGCCATCTTGCCATTCCATAGAGAATTTAATTAGCAATTCAACGATTTACACTATGTATCTACCACTTCCTTTTTTGTTGAAAACTAAAGAGAATTTTAAATTTCAATTGGAATGTAAATATCTGTCAACACCGTCGTATGTGAATTGAGATGTAGAGCCAAAAACGTTATTCTTGAAATAGAGATTAGTGGACATTTCTTTATGATCATGTTATTGCAAGAAAATATTTTAAAATATCCCTCAGAATATAAACCCCGATTTTGCGTTTTCCTTTGTAGGTAGGTATGTGGGTTTATTTGAGTCGACAAATACAATAATTTAATATATTAATCTTACCTATTCTCGAACTACGTACAACAAAGCACAACTTATTAATTAATTAATTAATGAAAATTTTTAATCAAACTTCAATTGATAAAAACCACAACAGCAAAAAAGCAACGGTAATATTAGAAAAACGACAAGGCACAATCAACTAGTAAATCTCTTGTGGTAAGCTGGAATCGAAACCCGAATGAATAATGAAAAATGAAACAAAGCAACCACAGTTCATAAGCTAAAAGAAAGTTCGGATATTCATCGTCGACACTTATTGTTGTTTGTTTGTTGTTATTGTTATTTTGTTATTTCGCGCGTATATACTGTGCCGGTTTAAATGCTTTATCGGGCCCTAGGCGGCCGTCTTTATAATTATTTTACACATTCAAGTATTCACTTTAGATATAAAGGACAGAGAACACTTCTATTAATTTTAAAATGAAGGAATTATAGTCCAATGGATCGTTGTTAAAAAACATTTAAAATAATTTTCAATCAATTCATCCGATTCAAGTTTATGGCTCAAATCTCTTATAATAGAATTGCATATGACATTAAAGAATTCAAACAAAAATTTTTTGTTTTTGTTTAATATCACTTCATGACTTGTGCTTTCGTCAAAAAATAATTTTCGTTTTTTCGTTTTCTTTATCTAGTATTCTCAGTCTCATCTTAATTTGGTCTTTCATTTTCATTGGCATTAGATCTTTTTAGTAAAATAAAAGTAACCACGGACTTGAGTGTGTTACTGGTGGCATTACACCGTTCTGAAAGTTTTGACCATATTATTGTTGAGAGCTGTCTCATATTTAATAATTTTTTTAAACAAACTTGTATACTTTAGCCCTAGATCCCGCTTGTTTCATTGGTATCATTGAATGTATTTAACAATACAGACAAAAGAGTTTCACGACTATTCGACTTCCGGCAACGGTAGAGGTCAGATGGCGGCCTCGTGGTGGAAGTCAGGTTAATGTGTTGTAATGTCCGCCGTCTAAAGAACGTGCATTCACCCAAGATTTAAGTGTTTGTGAAGTCCGCCGTAAAACCGTAGCGTAAAGGTTATGGTTAAAACGTGCCAGCTAAAATATAAAAAAGTACCAATATAACATTGATTGATGTCGAGTACGATACACTCTCGTTGAGTAGCATTTTTCTACACTGAATTAATATAAATCGTTCTTAAGATCTTTTGTTTTAAGGATTTCCAACAGGGAGGTATCGTACTCGAGTCAAAACTTTTGACACTTTTACACAAGAAATCTGCAGATGAAGAATTAGCAAATAATTTTTTAAAAATAAACAATCGTGCCAAATGCTTTTACAGTTTTTTTGATTATAGAGCATTGATGTAAATTGTTGGACGATTGCCATCTTATCAAAATTTTCTACATCTTGAGGATCAAGTAATGATGCAAAAACTTCTTACATTTTTTCATTTTTTATCAGTAACTCTAAAGGTTTTTTCTTGTCTTTTCTAAAGAATGCGGCATTGTAATCTGATCCTGTAAAAGCGTGGAATGCTGGAAGTGCCTGACACAAACTAATATTTTCGACAATTCCGTAAAATGTCTACAAGAAATAATGTTCGGCTTTGATCCTATAGTTGTTAAAAATATTTCTAAGTGCTGTAATTTATGAATGTGGCTTAATAATATTATTAAAATATCTGTATCCGAACACTGGCTTAATAATATTATTAAAATATCTGTATCCGAACACTTCATCATGTCGAAAGTCTTGTGGAATCAACTGAAACTGCCTATAAAAAAGTTATTTTGTGGTCGGCAAAAAACCACCTAACTTTAAATGTACAAAAAACAGTGTTAGTTAATTTTTCCCTGAGCAATCAAACCGAAACCCTCTCTATCTTTGAAAATGAGGATATAAGAGTAGATGCATCAGAGACAACTAAATTACTGGGTGTCAATATTGATAATATATTCATCATATATTCATAAAAACAAAAAAGTCCTTTTATAAAAATATTCCTGTAGTCCTCGAATCTAATATAACAGACCATTATTGCATCATAAACCACTTCACTACACCTGAAATAATACGAACTGATAAACCACAAAGATTCAGAAATCTATTTAATAAACATAAATTTAAAGAAAAAATCAAACAGGAAAATTGGCTGGATTTGTATACTGAAAATAACGTTGACGTGTGTACCGAAAATTTTATAAATAAAATAAAAAACCATTTGGATAACTCAACAACAAAAATAAAAATTAGGAGAAACGAAATAAGAAGAAAATGTTGGATAACTGCGGGAATAGTAAAATCTACACATGAAAAAAACAGACTATACAAAATAATGAAAAATCGACCAACAGAACATAACAAAGAACAATTTGAAAACTACAGCAATAGGTTAAAATTTTTAATAAAAAAGGCGAAAAGTGACTACTATAATAACAAAATAGAGGCTAATAAGAACACGAGTAAAAGCCTATGGGAATGTATCAATGAAATTTCAAAAAATCATAAACAAAAAACAGAAATTAAAGAAATAAAAAATTCCACTGGAAAAAAAACAAATGATTCTAAAGAAATATCTGATGAGTTTTGTAAACATTTTACTGATATTGGTGAAAAAATGGCAAAAAATTTAAGTAACAAAATGGAAACAAAACTTGTTAGACATAAAAATAATCCAAATTCAATTTTTTTAACTGAGACGAACGAAGCAGAAGTGATAGAGATTATACTGAATCTGAAAAATAACAAATCACCGGGTATTGACAACATAAAATCTGAAATTCTGAAAGATATCAAGGAAGAAATTGCACCTCCGTTAGTTTATTTAATAAATAAGTCCATGAATGATGGAAAATTTCCAGACATCTTGAAAATTGCTGAAATAAAACCTCTCTTCAAAAATGGTGATAAACTCGATGTTACGAACTATCGGCCTATTTCATTGATATCGAGCATGGGAAAAGTTTTCGAAAAAACCTTACAGAAGAGGTTGGTTTCATTTCTCGAAAGTTATAATATTTTATCGAGTAGACAATATGGTTTTCGTAAGAATAATTCAACGTCTGATGCAATTGCCAGATTGACAGGGTTGATAAATAATGCAATTGACAAAAAAAATCCTTCTATTTGTGTTTTCATAGATCTGGCAAAAGCATTCGATACCGTTGACCATTCAAAACTACTGTCAGTGCTCTCAAATATTGGCATTCGAGGAGTTGCTCATAAATTACTTGAGAGTTACTTATGTAACAGGAAACAATGCGTCCATATCAATGGAACTATGAGCAGTTATCGAATAATAAAATATGGAGTGCCTCAAGGTACTGTTTTGGGGCCAATTCTTTTCAATTTGTATATCAATGATCTTTTCGAACAAGATACGTGTGGGGAAGTTGTGAGTTTCGCGGACGACACTGCCGTTTTTTACGAAGGAACTGACTGGACCACTCTCAAAAATAACATTGAAGTTGATTTTCAAAATATAATCAATTTTTTCAACGATAGACTACTTACAATCAATTATAAAAAAACTCATTTTTTGCCGTTTACATCCTACTCTACAAATTTACCAGAATATAAAGAACTGGAAATACCATATGATGACGGAACACTTTTGAAAATAGAGTCTGTCGATAAGCTCAAATACTTGGGTATATATATATAGATTCTCATTTGAAATGGGAAGATCAAGTTAATTATGTGATTAAAAAGTTGCGATTCATGGTCTACAAATTCAAAAACATATCTAACATCATTAATATAAAATATCTGAAAATATTGTACCATGCTTTGGTCGAAAGTCATCTTTCCTATGGAGTCATTGCATGGGGAGGAGCCTCAAAAACACTTATCAATAACCTCCAAAAAATTCAAAAGTGCATTCTTAAAATGACGTATAAAAAACCGCGAGAATATCCATCCTGTAGCCTATATCAAGAAACAATGATAATGAATGTAAGTCAGATATTTGTTTTTGCGATCCTCTTGAGGCAGTTTAGACATAAATCGTCGTTGGTACCTATTCAGCACCCTTACAACACAAGACATAAAAGTAACGCTGTGATACCAAGAACTGAAAAAACGATAGGACAAAAATGTTACACTTTCTTGGGACCAAAACTTTTCAATGAGCTACCGCCCGAACTCAAAACGATCAACTCATACGAAATGTTCAAGAAAAAGGTCAGAACTTGGCTATTCGGTATTCCGTTGGAAACACTAGAAAGCTTTATAGCTACAAGCAGAGTATGTTATAGACTTGCATGAGGTGTTGCTTATGCCTGTAGATGTTATTATTCCAATGCGACTTTATTGCCAAAATATTTCCTCAATCTGATATAAAATTTAATATTTTAGAATTGTGTTGTCTAAAGCTTTTATATAAAATTTTAACAATACCAATAATTTCATTTTTAATTGTTCAATCCTTTAGTTTGAATTTTGATTGTTTAGTCCTTTTAATCTTAATAATTTTTATATTTATTTAATTTTCTATTTTAACAAAATTAGAAAATATTTGTATTTCAATGGTGTTTTTATTCAATATTTTATTTTATTTTTAAGATTCATCTGTCTTGTTATTTAATTGTTCAGATATATATGTGTATATATGTATGTGTGTGTGTATATATGTGTATATGTGTGTGTATATATGTATATATATATGTATATGTGTGTATATATGTATATATTTACATTTTAACAGAATTGGGAACATCTGTATTTAACTGTCGTTCACTTTTAATGTTAAGATTTCATGCCACGCGCGGATTCATTTCCTTGTGGTTTTTCTGTGTTTATTCATTAACGTATTATTGTTCTTAAATGTTTATATTTTAACCCAGACTGTGATGATGATGTATGATGATGATGATGAATAAACATATATTATATTATATTATTATTATAATAAATGGAGCTGGGAAACACATATTGATAGTCTCTGTGCAAAACTACGTAAGAACTGCTATGCATTGCGATTTATGTCCAATCACTGTAGCAAATCTATATTGTTAAGTCTATATTATGCCAACATCAATAGCCATTTGAGGTATGGGATACTTAACTGGGGTTCATCTGCTTCATGGGAAAGAGTTTTTGTTTTACAGAAAATGGCAATTAGGATATTGGAAGGTCTAGGATGGAGGGTCTCATGTAGAGACACTTTCAAAAGTTTAAAAATTTTGACTGTAGCAGGCCTGTATGTATATGAGCTGTGTATTTTTGTCTATCAGAACAGAGATAAGTTTGCTCGTAATGGAGAAAATCATCTGCATGAAACAAGATCTAGAAATATGCTTGTTCCAGGCCATCACCGTACAAAAAAGTTTCAGAGAAGCCACCTGTTTCTTGGCTGCAAGGTCTACAATAAATTAGATCAGAATATTAAAAGTGCCTCTAATATAAGTTTATTCAAGAAATCATTGAAAACCCATTTAATAAATAAGAATATCTACTCTGTAGACGAATTTCTCTCATAATCCGTATGTAAAAACTTAATCGTTTATTTTCACTTGATCAATGTCTCTACTGGTATTTTTGTTTTAAATTTAATTTACATTTATTCTATATTCTAGACGTTTTCTTTGTTATTGTACAACTGTACCTTTCAACAAACGAAATAAATTATATTATTATTATTATTATTATTATTATTATTATTATTATTATTATTATTATTATTATTATTATTATTATTATTATTATTATTATTATTATTATTATCTTCCAATTTGCTCAAATGAAATATCATCCTTGTGTCCGCCTCTTCATGGTAGCATTCGAAGTCTGTTTCAAGTGTTTTCATCACGACACCATCAATGACTTTGTATGAGTAGCAATTATGATCGACTGTTAAGAAATTTTTTTTATTACCTATTATTGTTGCTAAATGATCGTAAGCGAAACTTCCAGAAAAAAATTTACTAGGGCTTCTTTAATTTATAATTTCGTAAAGCTTTTAGAAAATTACTAGGTCTTTTTTGAGATGGACCAGTTATATTGAAAGATACATTAATTTCTCCTCGATTTGGGCGTTCAGAATCTTTAATCGAGGGGAAAAAATATCTATCAAAAATCAAATGAATATTTGCACATTTTGATTAAAATGAATTCTGAAAGTTTCTCAAAAGTTTGTGGTGTTACCGGACCAAGGTGATGTAAAAAATTTAAACCGTCAATTAATTATGTCTGTATCCACAGAGGGTGGCACGCAAGGATGTATATAAGAATATAATTTAGCAGCTAATGATGATTTATCAGTTTATCAGAAAATTCGAAAATACGACCTAAAAAAACCTCACATACCAATTTTCAATCGAATCTGACCATAATCACAAATATCGTCCGCCATCTTGGAGCCGCTATTTTGAATTCATGAATTTTGATTAAAAAAATCATAATCTCTGACTCCGAAAACCCTTATATACCAATTTTGAATGGAATCGGATCATCACAAATCTCGTCCGCCATCGTTGAGCCTCCATTTTGTTTTTTTTATAACAAAAAAATGTCATGTTGCATTGCCACCGGAACTATGAACACCTGTCAAATTTCAAATCATTGGGACTTCTGGGAATGTGTGAAAATCACGCCCTAAGGGGTCAGGTACAAACATACATACCTATGAAGCTAATACCTATAAAGCATGTAAAAAGAAACATTACATCTGATTCAGATTCTGAATCGTCTTCCTGATCTACATGACTTAAATCAGCTTCTTGCTGCTCTTCATCGCTCAATTCGACTTCTGGCCGTTTTCCACGAATTGGTTCAGCTTCTAGCTGAATTAATTAGTTCAGCTTCGGGCTGCATCTATTTGAAGAAAATAAATACTGACACGTATACATTCAACGAAAATGCTTTTTCTATAGAATACAGATTTTCTTGAAAGAATTCAATTAACTTTAAATATAATGAATTAAATATATGTTTTCAATCATCACTGAATAATCAATAATATTTAAGTTGTTGGAATTATTATAAATATACCGGGTGACACAGCAGACATGTAGCAGCCTGTAGTTTTTTTATTTGAAGAGATGAAGATTTGGAATTTGCAGAAGTTACGTAATCAATGATAGCGCTTCATTTGAATCTAACGACAACTTTTTTCAACTACCTGTTTGATCGGCAGTAACTCCAACTTCTTTTTTTTTAATGACACCCTGTATATTTATCCAGCCTATCTCATTTGTCTTGAAATTCTCTATTCAACCGTGTATCATGAAGTGGCATTCGTTTCTCAATTAGCAGATGAATTGCATTTTATTGAAAAACATCAAGTTGGCTGTTACCCGAATTCGATAATCTTTCGATGCTTGGTAGGCTTGGAAATCCAAAGAGTATCAGTTAAACGATATAATTTCAGTTTTTTCCAAACCTGATCACTTCCTACAGATTGTCAATAATTTCTTCAATACAAAAGAAAAAACATCTGAAAATAACTCACGATATTGCGAAATCTGAGATAGGAACATGTTTTTTTCAATTTGGCTACTTGTGAAGAAACTATCTGCCTTTCTCTTTGGCCATTTAGCCATATCATGATCTTTCCATTTGGAAACATAAAATTAAAATTGTTCCCCTGATCCACCAATTCATCGTAAAATGCAGTACTGGCATACCATCAGCATCAACAGGTAATTGCGCAGCAACAGCGGAGGACTCGGCTACAGCAGAGGACATAGCAACAGCAGAGGACTCAGCAACAGCAGATGACGCAGCAACAGCGGATGACGCTTCAAATCCAGTTGACTCAGTAACAGCTGTTGACTCAGCAATAGCAGAGGACTCAGGAACACCAGCGGCGGCAGCAGTAGTCGAGAACTCCGCAACATGAATACGTGAAGGAGCAGTCAAAACATCATCGGCAGGCGAAACGTGGCCGTGGTGGAGCCGAGGTGGAGGCGAGTTTGGAACCGCATCTGGTGATGAAACCGCCACTATTGGAGATGGTGGAGCCATCGGCGATATCGCAGAGGACTCAGCAACAACAGAGGACGCAGCATCAGCGGATGACACAGCAACACCAGGTGACTCAGCAACAGCAGAGGACGCAGCAACAGCAGAGGACTCAGCAACAGCGGAGGACGCAGCAACAGCCGATGACGCTGCAAAACCAGTTGACGCAGTAATAACACTTGACTCAGCCATAACAGAGGACTCAGTAACAGCAGCGGCGGCAGCAGTAGTCGAGAACTCCGCAACACCAGGACGGGCAGGAGGAGTACGACGTAAGAAGGCTGTCACGGCTGGGGATAACAGCATGTCGTGGTACTCGAGTGGTATGTCCCCTTGAAGTCGTCTTGCAAAAGAGCGGACGTAGTGCCACGAAGTAACGCTGGCCAAGGACAGGACTTCTGTGCTCGCAGTCGCCCGAGTATTGATGTGGGTGAACTGAAACAAATGTTTACATATATACATATATATCCTTGTGACTATGACAAAACAGTACTCACCATTAAACCATCGAATAAGGCCATCTCTGGTGTCCGAGCGAAATTATAAAAATGAATTTTAAAATGCAGCGACCCAGGATAAATGAAAATAATGCATTGGTCATCGAAATATATGATAGGATTCGAAAAAACGTCTTCGAAATGAAACAAGACGAATGCAGTACAAGCCATGGCATCGAACAAACGATCCACGTATGCCTGGTGTGATAATAATAATAATTGATAACGTTTGATACTGAGAGTATTAGGCAAGCATTCTTTAAGAATGTTATAATTAGGGACATGCCTACCAGACATGAGCTTCCACGTTAGAACTTTTATGATAAGATAGAACCGTCTGTGGTTTCTACAAATGTCGAAGAAACTGTTGCTGTGCGAGCATCCTGCACAAGGGAGCACCATGATAGGAAAATGGGAATACTGTCACTAATATTACAGAGAAACACATATAATATAAGGGGTTCCGGCTCCTAGCACTTGAAAATACTTTTATATATGAATGATAAATTTTGTAAAAAAATTCCCTCACAGTAACATGAAATACCAGCCACGAGGATCGAGACCGCCATAGGTGAAAAAGCGGAAATGCCTGCGAACATGCTACAAGTACCGTACTGTACGGAAATGTGATGTTTTGCTATACACTTTAACTGAAAATCGATGAAGTAGCTCATATTACAGAGAGACACATATAATATGAGGAGTTCCGGCTCCTATCACATCAGGCGAGGGCCATTGGAATCTGCTGCAACACCGAAAATGCAAAGATGCGTCCTTCGCCTAATGCGATAGGGACGGAACTAAAATCTGTAGGGTGTTGGGATCTAACATCATCTATCAAAGTGTCAAAAATTGTAGTAACCAATCAGAAGAGTCCGGATTGGAAATAAGTCAAAGAGTGTCACACCGGATCACCCAAGGTCACTCTTGTATGGTTTGTTCGATGAAATAAAGGGTGTTATGCATAAAGAAGATAGCCAAGGCTCATACCATACGATGGTTATGTTGATCAATTAGAAAAGGTAATACTAAGTAGTGGAAAATACATTCGAGTACAGGCAAGGGCGTCAGTTGTAGCTAGTAGCCGTTTTAGATTCACCCTTGTATCACCTAAAAGTTCGCACGTTCTTTCTCTGTCCCTGTCGCTCACTCTTGGCATGTTGTGGGTAGAAGAGAGAGAGAGGGCGAGAACGTCGAGGTGATACCAGAGTCAATCAAAAACGACAATAGTACGCAGTATGGCGCCATTCGTACAACCATCTCTTATGGCAACGTACATCAAGTTCCATGCATGGCACTATCATGGTTTGTGTTTTATCCGGCACGACATCACCAAAAACTTGATACCGGAGGTATACCTATGTACCGCCAATGCCAAACAAGTACCGAGTTCGGTGATGTCATGCCAAAAATTAAGAAAACAAAAAAAAATTCTACTAAGTGTGGTAGGTCAAACTTGTGGCATGACATCATAGTACATTTTTAAAATTGCCGACAAAAAGATTTGTACCACAGATTAACAACACGTAATCAGTTCGGTGATGTCCTGCCTTAATATTTTTCGCGAATAGTGGGCATGACATCACATTAAACATAGACTGTTATAACATTAAGTGCATACGGGAGTGCTGGCCAATAAAAATTTCGGTGATGTCATGCCGAAAAAAAAAAAATACTTCAACTAAGTCTGATAAGTCGTGCGTCTGAAATACCTCTGATATTTTTTCATCATTCTATAGAGCTTTTCTTCTTCAAAAACCTCGTTCAAAACCCATACATGGCACTGGCAAAATAAATTTATTAGCGGGCAAGACATCACCGAAAACATGGTACCTAAGGTATACCTATCGACCGATAGTGCAGAATACGTAAACAGTTCGGTGATGTCCTGCCTTAATATTTTGCTCGAAAAGTGGGCATGACATCACATTAAGCATAGACTGGTATAACACTAGGTGCATACGGGAGTGCTGGCCAATAAAAATTTCGGTGATGTCATGCCGAAAAAAAAAATACTTCAACTAAGTCTGATAAGTCGTGCGTCTGAAATACCTCTGATATTTTTTCATCCTTTTATAGAGCTTTTCTCTTTCAAAAACCTCGTTCAAAACCCATACATGGCACTGGCAAAATAAATTTATTAGCGGGCAAGACATCAACGAAAACATGGTACCTAAGGTATACCTATCGACCGATAGTGCAGAATACGTAAACAATTCGGTGATGTCCTGCCTTAATAGTTTTCTCGAAAAGTGGGCATGACATCACATTAAACATAGACTGGTATAACACTAGGTGCATACGGAAGTGCTGGCCAATAAAAATGTCGGTGATGTAATGCCCCAAACAAATATTTCAACAAAGTCTGATAAGTCGTGCGTCTGAAATACCTCTGATATTTTTTCATCAGTTTATGGAGCTTGTCTTCTTCAAAAACCTCGTTCAAAACCCATACATGGCACTGGCAAAATAAATTTATTAGCGGGCAAGACATCACCGAAAACATGGTACCTAAGGTCCTATAGGTCATTAGTGATTCCTAATAGAAGCATGACATCAACGCGAACGTTGCACCGAACGGATACCTGTATACAAATCTACGAATTGACTCCATCGATTCGTCTTTTAGTCTAGATATTTGCAATAATATTTTGCCTAGTTGGCGGTGTACACAAAATGTTTTGTGTTTGACAGGTAAACATCATTTGATTGCAATGATTATCTCTGTCAGTTTATGCTGATTGAAATTGCATCGTTTAATTGAACTAAATATGTATTAAAAGAACGAAAAGGTTGATATGTTGTTGATATTCGGAGAGTGCAAGAGAAATTGTAGACAGGCTGAACAATTGTATGTCGAAAGATTTCCGGAAAGACGCCATCCACCTGATAGTTATTTCGCTAGAGTAGAATAGCAGTTCAGATCAGTTCTTTTCAAAACTCTTCTAGCGGTCTCTCGATTCACGCCGATTTCGTCCTCAATTTGTCTCAGTGATATCGTCGGATCTGCATGTACTATGGCCAAAACGTTTACTTCCATTTCCTCGTCGACAATGTATTGGAGATTGTTTTGTGATTTTCCGGTTCTCTTCTGAACTGCTATTCTACTCTAGCGAAATAATTAGCAGGTGGATGGCGTCTTTCCGGAAATCTTTCGACTTACAATTGTTCAGCCTGTCAACAATTTCTCTTGCACTCTCCGAATATCAACAACATATCGACCTTTTTATTCTTTGAATACTTATTTAGAATCTAATTAAACGATGCAATTTTAATCAGCATAAAACTGACGGAGATAATCAGTACAATCAAATGATGTTTACCTGTCAAACACAAAACATTCTGTGTACACCGCCTACTAGGCAAAATATTATTGCAAATATCTAGACTAATAGACTTGTGAATTGGTGGATCAGGGGAACAATTTTAATTTTATGTTTTCAAATGGAAAGATCATGATATGGCTACATGGCCAAAGAGAAAGACAGATAGTTCCTTCACAAGTAGCCAAATTGAAAAAAACATGTTCCTATCTCAGATTTCTCAATATCGTGAGTTATTTTCAGATGTTTTTTCTTTTTATTGAAGAAATTATTGACAATCTGTAGGAAGTGATCAGGTTTGGAAAAAACTGAAATTATATCGTTTAACTGATACTCTTTGGATTTCCAAGCCTACCAAGCATCGAAAGATTATCGAATTCGGGTAACAGCCAACTTGATGTTTTTCAATAAAATGCAATTCATCTGCGAATTGAGAAACGAATGCCACTTCATGATACACGGTTGAATAGAGAATTTCAAGACAAATGAGATAGGCCGGATAAATATACAGGGTGTCATTAATAAAAAAAGAAGTTGGAGTTACTGCCGATCAAACAGGTAGTTGATATAAGTTGTCGTTAGATTCAAATGAAGCGCTATCATTGATTACGTAACTTCTGCAAATTTCAAATCTTCATCTCTTCAAATAAAAAAACTACAGGCTGCTACATGTCTGCTGTGTCACTATACTTACATGTAAAGGTAAAATTCTGCCTTGTATCGCGCTTTTGAGATGGTAAAGTTCTTATAACAGTCGGAATGATAACCAATCTCACCAATTGTTTTGGGAACATCAATTTCCCAATATTTGTGCTTCTTAATTTTTCGAAAGCCACTCATACGAGTGCATTTTTCTAAAGTTTCTGCATCGAAAATATCAATAAACCCTTCAGATTTACCGCACAGAAAACACAACTTCATCGTGATATAATTTCCACAACACAACTTACACTCCAAAAGTCACAAAATATCTTCGCTGTAAGGTCTGCAAAGAAAGAGTGATCAGTGTTGCCAGGAATATTTTAACGAATGTACCAACCTACGAAAACAAAATGTACCACATTGCGCATCTGCGCAGATATCTGGATCATGGATTCAAATATAATGTTCTTACAGAGTTGACAGCAATTTCATTCAGTTGTTCAAGTACAAGAATTGCCAATAAACTAGCATTCCTGACTGATAGCGTTATAGTGTTTGAGGTTGATTCAAGGACGTAATCTGACTCATCTTTTTTATAAATGCTTACAAAGGCAACCTTCACCACAGGTACATTGCTTGTGTTGTAGATAAAGCAGAACTTCCAGGTTTTGTCTGAGTCCTTCTTTCTCACTTGCCTCGCAGCTGGCCCAACTTCAAAAATCATTGTGGAGCAGAATTCTACAGCTCTGGATTTCGTTTGTAGGTGCAGTGGGTCTAGATAGTTCAGGCAAATTTTCCTAAAGTCTCCTTTTAGCTGTTCTAAATCAATTGCACTGGACCCGTGCTTTTTTATGAAATCCTCTGGTGCCATCCCCAGCATTATAAATTCCTTCTCAATCACGTGGTCAGTTAATGACGAAGGGGGCACACCTGTTGACCTAAATGTCCCTGCGAAGGATGCATCATCGTCCTTAAGTTTCAACTCCGTAAGGGCACCCGGGAGAGTATAAGATTTGGTGGACATGGTGGTTGTTGTAGTGCCTAAATACTTCCACAACTATGTGGCCCTCCTCAGTCTTCACTAATTTCAAGTGCTTTTACGTCTGAAATAATCTGACCAGTGCCTGGTAAATTATTCTCTACCATCTTAGTGTAGTTTAGGTGGCCTTAGTGATAATTATGGACGTACGCTTGAAACTTGGTACTGCTTATTGGCAGTACTTCGCAGTAAAACTTACCACAGATACAAAATGAATACCCAGTGATCGATTTTCTCCTCCCTGTCGCCCTTAAATTAAACTTAATATAATTTTCAGTTATAGATTCGCAAGAAACAAGTATTTCACTATACATTAGACCATGCGTGCTGCTGCTGAGTGAGTGAGTACGTACACGTGATAGGTGCGCTCCTACATTTAATGGGATAATAGAGAGTAATACTCACAATAAATTCGTTCTTTCGCTACCAGCCGATCAACAGTGTGGTGTTAATCAAATGGATAGTTAGTTAGTTAGTAATGATCTAACGACTGAAAATACATTAAAATCAAAATACCTATCCAAGATACCGGCGAGAACCTTCTGCATTTCAATCTTTTTTGTTCGTTTTTTGCGATGCCGGACAACTGTCCGAAATGTACGGCTGTTATCAGCCGGCACAAGGACACGGTGCGATGTATACATTGTAAAACAGCGATACATGCTGCCTGTTTACAATTACCTGCTGAATTTCAGAAGGTACCTGGAATAGTTTACAAATGTGAAAACTGTACAGAGGCGGCTCACCCAGGTGGTTTTGGCGGAGATATTTCCAACATGTTGAGAAAGCTGGACCAAAAAATGGATAGTCTGCAATCTGATATGAAATCTATTCAAGGTCAACAAGTCACCGTGCAGACATCTCTTCAGTTCTACGGTGACAAAATAGATAACTTCAACGAAAAGTTATTGGCTTTTGAAAATAAAATGAAGACGATTCCGGCACTGGAAAAGTCGATAGTCTCCGTGACAAAAGATGTTGACGTTTTGAAATGCGAAATTGATCGTCTCCAGCAACAGGCACGAATGAATAATCTTGAAATCAATGGGATTCCTGAGAAATCTGGAGAGTCGTTATTGAATGTTATTACTAACATCTTTAGAGTATCATCCACTGCTGTGGAATCATACTCCAGGGTAGCACACATGGACCCGAAAAATAAAAATCCAAGATCGATCGTAGTAAAACTGATTAACAACTCATATAAAAACAAAATTCTCTCAGAAATACGAAAAAGAAAAGGAATGAACCTGGAAGATATTGGTCTAGAATCTTCATCTCAGATTGAATCAAGGATTTTCATAAATGAGCACTTACATCCCAAAAACAAACTCTTATTGAAGAGCACAAGAGAATATTGTAAAAGAATGAATGCAACATACTGGACCAGAGACTGTCGCATTTATATCAAGCATCCTAAATCTGAAAAAAGTTCATCTTGTTACTGATGAAAATTCTCTTGCAAGAATTAATTGATTTATTCTTATTATGACATGTCCTAATCCTGTTTTTTTTTGTCATAATTACGGAACTACGTTTTTTTTATCAAAACTCGAGAGGACTTAG
The DNA here is from genome assembly GCA_944452925.2 of Chrysolina oricalcia. Lineage (NCBI taxonomy): Eukaryota > Metazoa > Arthropoda > Insecta > Coleoptera > Chrysomelidae > Chrysolina > Chrysolina oricalcia. The sequence goes on along the minus strand of OX101825.2, from coordinate 45,462,199 downwards.
GTCGAAAACTGAAGAATTTTTCATATCTGCAGCTCACACCGAAGTAGATGTTATCTGTATCACGGAAACCTAACTCAACAGTGGCGTAGATGATGATGAACTTTTTGATCTAGACAAATTTATTGTTTATCGGAGGGACAGAGTTCCTGGTACTGGTGGTAAAATGGATGGCGGTGGAGTTTTAATTGCGGTGAGAAATGAGTATCCTTCCCACTCTGATATAACGCTATCTACTAATGGAATATGTGAAGATTTATGGGTCACGATTGTGATCAACAAGGAGACCAAAATTCATCTGTGTTGTGTTTATGTGCCCCCGCACGCTAGTATTGATGATTTAACAGGTCATTTGAATAAAGTGAGCACAGTAGTTCAAAGTCATCTCAATGACAAAGTTATAATAATTATAGGTGATTATAATGTCCCTAAAATAAGTTGGTCCTTTGTTCCTGTAGAAAATTGTTTCGAGGCTTCGGAGGTATCTGATGCATATGGTGAGATTCTGGTGGATACGTACAACTTCTTAGGGTTAGATCAATATAATGGAATTTCCAACGTCTACGGTAAGATCTTAGATTTACTATTTAGCTCTTATAAGTACATTGAAATCTCTCCCAGTGAATTACCATTTGTTCCCGAGGACTCACATCACAAATCTATCGAATTAACCGTTGGCTTAAATAAAGTTGAGTTAAAGAGTAAAGCTACCTATAAGTATCGATACGCAGACTACGATAAAATTAATATAGACATCTCTCAAATTGCCTGGAATGACCTGTTAAAGCCAATGAACGTTGGTGATGCTGTAGATTATTTTTATCTTGAAATATACGAAATCATATCAAAAAATATACAGATTAAAGTTAACAAAAACAAATATCCTGCGATGGAAAAACCATAACAATATAGACGACTATCTTGTATTCTCAGAACTCAGAAATGAATGTAAAAAGTCAATGAAAAAAGATTATAACGAATATATAAAAAATACCGAATCTAATTTAAAAAGTAATGTTAAAGGTTTTTGGTCCTATGTAGCTAATAAGAGAAACCGAAAAACCACTCCTAATCTCGTATCTTTTCAAGGAGTATCCTATACACTAGATGATGATATCTGTAGTGCCTTTTCTAGGTACTTCTCATCCGTTTTTGAACCATCTGATACTCCATCTAACCTCAAACTTTATCAGAACCACTCAAATAATTTCGTTACCATTACACACATAACTGAAAAACAGATAATAAATGCTATTGATAAACTTGATATTAACAAAGGAAGTGGTCCGATGGCTTACCAGCTTTTTTTATAAAAAAGTTTAAAGAGTCACTTATACTTCCTTTACACATTCTATATAATAAATCAATTTCTACAGGTATCTTCCCCTAGGTCTGGAAGGTGGCTCAGGTAATTCCTCTACATAAAAGCGGATCCCGAAATGAAGTTTCTTTATCGGCCAATTTCATTGTTATCATTGCCTGGTAAACTTCTAGAATCCGTGATTACAGACGAGTTATTTTTCTATTTAAAAATGTGCTTTGTTCAGAAAAACATGGATTCTATAAGGGCAGGTCATCAACTACGAATTTATTACCATATGTTCAAGATATCTTTGAAGCTCTTGATGACAGGTGTCAGGTGGATGCCGTGTACACCGACTTCTCTAAAGCCTTTGACAAAGTCCATCATCCTACATTAATTACCCGGTTAGAGAATGTCGGTGCCCACGGCAATTTTATCGAATGGACAAAATCTTACCTACACAATAGGATACAATTCGTGAAATCCAATGGTTGCACCTCCTCCTCAACTGGTATCATATCCGGTGTTCCTCAAGGCTCCCATCTGGGGCCCTTGTTACTCTCAATTTTCATCAATGAAATTGGTAGCTGTTTTCGTTACTCAAATTTCGCTCTCTACTCAGACGACATGAAATTTTATAAACCAATTTCATCTTTCGCTGACTATCGAGTTGCAATCTGATATTGATAGAGTTTCTGATTTTTGTAAAGAATATAAGCTATTCTTAAATATAAAAAATGTCAACACATCATTTTGTCGCTTGAAAACAAAGATTGAATTTGGATACAGTATTGACCATAATCAGTTAGAGAATGTTCAACATGTGAGAGATCTAAGGGTAATTATTGACTCATTTAAAATTTGATTTGCATATCGAAACTATAGTTAAGAGGGCGAATGAAATTTAGGATTCCTTCTGAGAGTTTCCAAATCTTTCAAGGAGGCTAAGACACTGATAATTCTATATAACTCACTTGTGCGGAACTATCTAGAATATAACTCTATAGAATGGAATCCGTTCTATCAGAAGTACATCAATCGTATTGAAAGAATCCAAATTAAATTTATAAACCACCTGAACTATCGTTTCGGTAGGCAGTTACATTACCTTATGACTTTTGTCTTCACCATTATAACTTACTAAAATTAAGCGCCAGACGCGATGTTTCCTATATAATTTTTCTCTTCAAACTTGTCAATAATATTATAAGCTGTGATTATCTTCTTAAAAAATTATGTTTTAGTGTAAGGAAATATGTTACACGTAAAGACACTTTTTTCTATGTTCCAACTTATCATTCCAACGTCACAAGTCATTCTCCAATTACCATGTTACAAAAAAATTATAATAATATTTTTCAACACAGATATATTCTGCTCCTCCCTGTATGATGTTAGAAAATCTGCTGTAAGAGTTTTGACCTAATTTTGATCTAATTTGTCGAATCAATCACTTCAGAATCGCCTCTGCTCTCTCACTATTTTCTTTTTCTTATATTTAGATTCAAGTACTCACTTGTAATCTACTCTTGATACATCTGTAATCATGTGCTTTCCTGTTATTGGTGATGTGTTATACATCCTGTTGGAAAGCCTTATAAATAAATAAATAAATAAATAAATAAATTACATTTATGTGAAATTGCATAACTAACGCTAGAATGAATGGAGAATTATAATTTTGAGGATGAAGATGCGAAATGAATGATTCAATCTGTGAAAAGAGTATCAGTGGGGTAATCTGTTGATTATCTCTGACACTACCCACAGAATCCATCGCATCCTTTCTTACTGACATTTTAACAAAAGCATATGATTTTGACAACGAATATTACATTAAAGATTCTTTTCAAGTTGATAATATTTTCAACAAATTTAAACTTCCAAATAAGTTTGTTCTAGCTAGTCTAGATGTTGTTTCTCTTTTCAACAACGTGTACTTACAGGCTTGCTTAAGTGTAATAGAGAATAAATGGAACGTCATTAGTAGTTTTTGCAGCTTAACTAAAGATACTTTTTTAAATTTAATAACTTTCCTGTTTAAAAACACATATTTCACGTTCAATAATAAATATTACAAGCAAACTTCTTGCACCCCTATGGGAGCAAAAATAAGCCCTATACTGGCAGCATATGTCATGGATGATTTGTTAGACAAAGTCACATATGTTCTCCCATTTAAACCACCTTTCCTCAAAAAATATGTAGATGACATAATTATTGCAATTCCTGCAGATGCCATTGATGAAACCTTATTCATCTTTAATAGCTACGACCCACATATACAGTTCTCCATCGAGAGAGAAAATGAACACCACAGCGTTCCTTTTCTTGATACTCGATTCATCAGAGCACTTGATAACACCGTACTCATCGATTGGTATAGGAAACCTATGAGTTCGGCCGTTATATAAATTATTGGTCGTACCACAAACAAAGTATGAAAGCCAATCTGGTCCAACAGATGAAAACAAGAGTCATCAAGATATCTGATAGTTCCTTTCACAATAAAAACCTTAATATTCTTTATAACCTCTTTCTTCAAAATGCATATCCGGCCTCATTCCTCAAAAAAATTTTGTACAATAATTCATCCATTGATTAATAACTCCAATTAATATTCAGGCTGCAGAGGTCACCCCTACACGTATCATCTATTTATTTATTAAAGATATCACTTCTGGATTATCCAGAATTTTCAAATCTTTTTCATATAATATTAAAATTGCTAATAAAAACGTTTTACTCTCATGAGAATTTTTTCCAAATTAAAGGGGACTCTCCTTGCAACAGCTGCTCGGATTTACTGTATACCGTGTCAGAACTGTGACAAACAATATATTGGACAAACTTCAAGAATGTTGAAAGATCGCATTTCTGCACACAAAAGTGACAGTAGATTGCACCCGGAGAGATGTGCATTGAGTGAGCATGTCTATAGGCCGGAGTAGAATTCGGGTACGACCCCTAGCGGAAAAAGACTGCAGCTATCAAAGGAGTAAAATAAACGCAATGTATCAGTTTCGATATTACCCTTGAGTTGTTTATAATGTGTTAATTTGGTTGTACTTTGCTTTATTATTTTTTTATCACGTTAATAGACCATCGACCATGGCTCTTGATAACCGAAATTGTTGTGTATTTGGCTGCACCAGCCGAAACGGAAACAATCCCAGTCTTTCCATAAATTTCCCTCAATTGGTAGGACATCACATTAAGCATAGACTGGTATAACACTAGGTGCATACGGGAGTGCTGGCCAATAAAAATTTCGGTGATGTCATGCCGAAAAAAAAAAAATACTTCAACTAAGTCTGATAAGTCGTGCGTCTGAAATACCTCTGATATTTTTTCATCATTTTATAGAGCTTTTCTTCTTCAAAAACCTCGTTCAAGACCCATACATGGCACTGGCAAAATAAATTTATTAGCGGGCAAGACATCAACGAAAACATGGTACCTAAGGTATACCTATCGACCGATAGTGCAGAATACGTAAACAATTCGGTGATGTCCTGCCTTAATAGTTTTCTCGAAAAGTGGGCATGACATCACATTAAACATAGACTGGTATAACACTAGGTGCATACGGAAGTGCTGGCCAATAAAAATGTCGGTGATGTAATGCCCCAAACAAATATTTCAACAAAGTCTGATAAGTCGTGCGTCTGAAATACCTCTGATATTTTTTCATCAGTTTATGGAGCTTGTCTTCTTCAAAAACCTCGTTCAAAACCCATACATGGCACTGGCAAAATAAATTTATTAGCGGGCAAGACATCACCGAAAACATGGTACCTAAGGTCCTATAGGTCATTAGTGATTCCTAATAGAAGCATGACATCAACGCGAACGTTGCACCGAACGGATACCTGTATACAAATCTACGAATTGACTCCATCGATTCGTCTTTTAGTCTAGATATTTGCAATAATATTTTGCCTAGTTGGCGGTGTACACAAAATGTTTTGTGTTTGACAGGTAAACATCATTTGATTGCAATGATTATCTCTGTCAGTTTATGCTGATTGAAATTGCATCGTTTAATTGAATACTAAATATGTATTAAAAGAACGAAAAGGTTGATATGTTGTTGATATTCGGAGAGTGCAAGAGAAATTGTAGACAGGCTGAACAATTGTATGTCGAAAGATTTCCGGAAAGACGCCATCCACCTGATAGTTATTTCGCTAGAGTAGAATAGCAGTTCATAGCAGTTCTTTTCAAAACTCTTCTAGCGGTCTCTCGATTCACGCCGATTTCGTCCTCAATTTGTCTCAGTGATATCGTCGGATCTGCATGTACTATGGCCAAAACGTTTACTTCCATTTCCTCGTCGACAATGTATTGGAGATTGTTTTGTGATTTTCCGGTTCTCTTCTGAACTGCTATTCTACTCTAGCGAAATAATTAGCAGGTGGATGGCGTCTTTCCGGAAATCTTTCGACTTACAATTGTTCAGCCTGTCAACAATTTCTCTTGCACTCTCCGAATATCAACAACATATCGACCTTTTTATTCTTTGAATACTTATTTAGAATCTAATTAAACGATGCAATTTTAATCAGCATAAAACTGACGGAGATAATCAGTACAATCAAATGATGTTTACCTGTCAAACACAAAACATTCTGTGTACACCGCCTACTAGGCAAAATATTATTGCAAATATCTAGACTAATAGACTTGTGAATTGGTGGATCAGGGGAACAATTTTAATTTTATGTTTTCAAATGGAAAGATCATGATATGGCTACATGGCCAAAGAGAAAGACAGATAGTTCCTTCACAAGTAGCCAAATTGAAAAAAACATGTTCCTATCTCAGATTTCTCAATATCGTGAGTTATTTTCAGATGTTTTTTCTTTTTATTGAAGAAATTATTGACAATCTGTAGGAAGTGATCAGGTTTGGAAAAAACTGAAATTATATCGTTTAACTGATACTCTTTGGATTTCCAAGCCTACCAAGCATCGAAAGATTATCGAATTCGGGTAACAGCCAACTTGATGTTTTTCAATAAAATGCAATTCATCTGCGAATTGAGAAACGAATGCCACTTCATGATACACGGTTGAATAGAGAATTTCAAGACAAATGAGATAGGCCGGATAAATATACAGGGTGTCATTAATAAAAAAAGAAGTTGGAGTTACTGCCGATCAAACAGGTAGTTGATATAAGTTGTCGTTAGATTCAAATGAAGCGCTATCATTGATTACGTAACTTCTGCAAATTTCAAATCTTCATCTCTTCAAATAAAAAAACTACAGGCTGCTACATGTCTGCTGTGTCACTATACTTACATGTAAAGGTAAAATTCTGCCTTGTATCGCGCTTTTGAGATGGTAAAGTTCTTATAACAGTCGGAATGATAACCAATCTCACCAATTGTTTTGGGAACATCAATTTCCCAATATTTGTGCTTCTTAATTTTTCGAAAGCCACTCATACGAGTGCATTTTTCTAAAGTTTCTGCATCGAAAATATCAATAAACCCTTCAGATTTACCGCACAGAAAACACAACTTCATCGTGATATAATTTCCACAACACAACTTACACTCCAAAAATCACAAAATATCTTCGCTGTAAGGTCTGCAAAGAAAGAGTGATCAGTGTTGCCAGGAATATTTTAACGAATGTACCAACCTACGAAAACAAAATGTACCACATTGCGCATCTGCGCAGATATCTGGATCATGGATTCAAATATAATGTTCTTACAGAGTTGACAGCAATTTCATTCAGTTGTTCAAGTACAAGAATTGCCAATAAACTAGCATTCCTGACTGATAGCGTTATAGTGTTTGAGATTGATTCAAGGACGTAATCTGACTCATCTTTTTTATAAATGCTTACAAAGGCAACCTTCACCACAGGTACATTGCTTGTGTTGTAGATAAAGCAGAACTTCCAGGTTTTGTCTGAGTCCTTCTTTCTCACTTGCCTCGCAGCTGGCCCAACTTCAAAAATCATTGTGGAGCAGAATTCTACAGCTCTGGATTTCGTTTGTAGGTGCAGTGGGTCTAGATAGTTCAGGCAAATTTTCCTAAAGTCTCCTTTTAGCTGTTCTAAATCAATTGCACTGGACCCGTGCTTTTTTATGAAATCCTCTGGTGCCATCCCCAGCATTATAAATTCCTTCTCAATCACGTGGTCAGTTAATGACGAAGGGGGCACACCTGTTGACCTAAATGTCCCTGCGAAGGATGCATCATCGTCCTTAAGTTTCAATTCCGTAAGGGCACCCGGGAGAGTATAAGATTTGGTGGACATGGTGGTTGTTGTAGTGCCTAAATACTTCCACAACTATGTGGCCCTCCTCAGTCTTCACTAATTTCAAGTGCTTTTACGTCTGAAATAATCTGACCAGTGCCTGGTAAATTATTCTCTACCATCTTAGTGTAGTTTAGGTGGCCTTAGTGATAATTATGGACGTACGCTTGAAACTTGGTACTGCTTATTGGCAGTACTTCGCAGTAAAACTTACCACAGATACAAAATGAATACCCAGTGATCGATTTTCTCCTCCCTGTCGCCCTTAAATTAAACTTAATATAATTTTCAGTTATAGATTCGCAAGAAACAAGTATTTCACTATACATTAGACCATGCGTGCTGCTGCTGAGTGAGTGAGTACGTACACGTGATAGGTGCGCTCCTACATTTAATGGGATAATAGAGAGTAATACTCACAATAAATTCGTTCTTTCGCTACCAGCCGATCAACAGTGTGGTGTTAATCAAATGGATAGTTAGTTAGTTAGTAATGATCTAACGTCTGAAAATACATTAAAATCAAAATACCTATCCAAGATACCGGCGAGAACCTTCTGCATTTCAATCTTTTTTGTTCGTTTTTTGCGATGCCGGACAACTGTCCGAAATGTACGGCTGTTATCAGCCGGCACAAGGACACGGTGCGATGTATACATTGTAAAACAGCGATACATGCTGCCTGTTTACAATTACCTGCTGAATTTCAGAAGGTACCTGGAATAGTTTACAAATGTGAAAACTGTACAGAGGCGGCTCACCCAGGTGGTTTTGGCGGAGATATTTCCAACATGTTGAGAAAGCTGGACCAAAAAATGGATAGTCTGCAATCTGATATGAAATCTATTCAAGGTCAACAAGTCACCGTGCAGACATCTCTTCAGTTCTACGGTGACAAAATAGATAACTTCAACGAAAAGTTATTGGCTTTTGAAAATAAAATGAAGACGATTCCGGCACTGGAAAAGTCGATAGTCTCCGTGACAAAAGATGTTGACGTTTTGAAATGCGAAATTGATCGTCTCCAGCAACAGGCACGAATGAATAATCTTGAAATCAATGGGATTCCTGAGAAATCTGGAGAGTCGTTATTGAATGTTATTACTAACATCTTTAGAGTATCATCCACTGCTGTGGAATCATACTCCAGGGTAGCACACATGGACCCGAAAAATAAAAATCCAAGATCGATCGTAGTAAAACTGATTAACAACTCATATAAAAACAAAATTCTCTCAGAAATACGAAAAAGAAAAGGAATGAACCTGGAAGATATTGGTCTAGAATCTTCATCTCAGATTGAATCAAGGATTTTCATAAATGAGCACTTACATCCCAAAAACAAACTCTTATTGAAGAGCACAAGAGAATATTGTAAAAGAATGAATGCAACATACTGGACCAGAGACTGTCGCATTTATATCAAGCATCCTAAATCTGAAAAAAGTTCATCTTGTTACTGATGAAAATTCTCTTGCAAGAATTAATTGATTTATTCTTATTATGACATGTCCTAATCCTGTTTTTTTTTTGTCATAATTACGGAACTACGTTTTTTTTATCAAAACTCGAGAGGACTTAGGTCGAAAACTGAAGAATTTTTCATATCTGCAGCTCACACCGAAGTAGATGTTATCTGTATCACGGAAACCTAACTCAACAGTGGCGTAGATGATGATGAACTTTTTGATCTAGACAAATTTATTGTTTATCGGAGGGACAGAGTTCCTGGTACTGGTGGTAAAATGGATGGCGGTGGAGTTTTAATTGCGGTGAGAAATGAGTATCCTTCCCACTCTGATATAACGCTATCTACTAATGGAATATGTGAAGATTTATGGGTCACGATTGTGATCAACAAGGAGACCAAAATTCATCTGTGTTGTGTTTATGTGCCCCCGCACGCTAGTATTGATGATTTAACAGGTCATTTGAATAAAGTGAGCACAGTAGTTCAAAGTCATCTCAATGACAAAGTTATAATAATTATAGGTGATTATAATGTCCCTAAAATAAGTTGGTCCTTTGTTCCTGTAGAAAATTGTTTCGAGGCTTCGGAGGTATCTGATGCATATGGTGAGATTCTGGTGGATACGTACAACTTCTTAGGGTTAGATCAATATAATGGAATTTCCAACGTCTACGGTAAGATCTTAGATTTACTATTTAGCTCTTATAAGTACATTGAAATCTCTCCCAGTGAATTACCATTTGTTCCCGAGGACTCACATCACAAATCTATCGAATTAACCGTTGGCTTAAATAAAGTTGAGTTAAAGAGTAAAGCTACCTATAAGTATCGATACGCAGACTACGATAAAATTAATATAGACATCTCTCAAATTGCCTGGAATGACCTGTTAAAGCCAATGAACGTTGGTGATGCTGTAGATTATTTTTATCTTGAAATATACGAAATCATATCAAAAAATATACAGATTAAAGTTAACAAAAACAAATATCCTGCGATGGAAAAACCATAACAATATAGACGACTATCTTGTATTCTCAGAACTCAGAAATGAATGTAAAAAGTCAATGAAAAAAGATTATAACGAATATATAAAAAATACCGAATCTAATTTAAAAAGTAATGTTAAAGGTTTTTGGTCCTATGTAGCTAATAAGAGAAACCGAAAAACCACTCCTAATCTCGTATCTTTTCAAGGAGTATCCTATACACTAGATGATGATATCTGTAGTGCCTTTTCTAGGTACTTCTCATCCGTTTTTGAACCATCTGATACTCCATCTAACCTCAAACTTTATCAGAACCACTCAAATAATTTCGTTACCATTACACACATAACTGAAAAACAGATAATAAATGCTATTGATAAACTTGATATTAACAAAGGAAGTGGTCCGATGGCTTACCAGCTTTTTTTATAAAAAAGTTTAAAGAGTCACTTATACTTCCTTTACACATTCTATATAATAAATCAATTTCTACAGGTATCTTCCCCTAGGTCTGGAAGGTGGCTCAGGTAATTCCTATACATAAAAGCGGATCCCGAAATGAAGTTTCTTTATCGGCCAATTTCATTGTTATCATTGCCTGGTAAACTTCTAGAATCCGTGATTACAGACGAGTTATTTTTCTATTTAAAAATGTGCTTTGTTCAGAAAAACATGGATTCTATAAGGGCAGGTCATCAACTACGAATTTATTACCATATGTTCAAGATATCTTTGAAGCTCTTGATGACAGGTGTCAGGTGGATGCCGTGTACACCGACTTCTCTAAAGCCTTTGACAAAGTCCATCATCCTACATTAATTACCCGGTTAGAGAATGTCGGTGCCCACGGCAATTTTATCGAATGGACAAAATCTTACCTACACAATAGGATACAATTCGTGAAATCCAATGGTTGCACCTCCTCCTCAACTGGTATCATATCCGGTGTTCCTCAAGGCTCCCATCTGGGGCCCTTGTTACTCTCAATTTTCATCAATGAAATTGGTAGCTGTTTTCGTTACTCAAATTTCGCTCTCTACTCAGACGACATGAAATTTTATAAACCAATTTCATCTTTCGCTGACTATCGAGTTGCAATCTGATATTGATAGAGTTTCTGATTTTTGTAAAGAATATAAGCTATTCTTAAATATAAAAAATGTCAACACATCATTTTGTCGCTTGAAAACAAAGATTGAATTTGGATACAGTATTGACCATAATCAGTTAGAGAATGTTCAACATGTGAGAGATCTAAGGGTAATTATTGACTCATTTAAAATTTGATTTGCATATCGAAACTATAGTTAAGAGGGCGAATGAAATTTAGGATTCCTTCTGAGAGTTTCCAAATCTTTCAAGGAGGCTAAGACACTGATAATTCTATATAACTCACTTGTGCGGAACTATCTAGAATATAACTCTATAGAATGGAATCCGTTCTATCAGAAGTACATCAATCGTATTGAAAGAATCCAAATTAAATTTATAAACCACCTGAACTATCGTTTCGGTAGGCAGTTACATTACCTTATGACTTTTGTCTTCACCATTATAACTTACTAAAATTAAGCGCCAGACGCGATGTTTCCTATATAATTTTTCTCTTCAAACTTGTCAATAATATTATAAGCTGTGATTATCTTCTTAAAAAATTATGTTTTAGTGTAAGGAAATATGTTACACGTAAAGACACTTTTTTCTATGTTCCAACTTATCATTCCAACGTCACAAGTCATTCTCCAATTACCATGTTACAAAAAAATTATAATAATATTTTTCAACACAGATATATTCTGCTCCTCCCTGTATGATGTTAGAAAATCTGCTGTAAGAGTTTTGACCTAATTTTGATCTAATTTGTCGAATCAATCACTTCAGAATCGCCTCTGCTCTCTCACTATTTTCTTTTTCTTATATTTAGATTCAAGTACTCACTTGTAATCTACTCTTGATACATCTGTAATCATGTGCTTTCCTGTTATTGGTGATGTGTTATACATCCTGTTGGAAAGCCTTATAAATAAATAAATAAATAAATAAATAAATTACATTTATGTGAAATTGCATAACTAACGCTAGAATGAATGGAGAATTATAATTTTGAGGATGAAGATGCGAAATGAATGATTCAATCTGTGAAAAGAGTATCAGTGGGGTAATCTGTTGATTATCTCTGACACTACCCACAGAATCCATCGCATCCTTTCTTACTGACATTTTAACAAAAGCATATGATTTTGACAACGAATATTACATTAAAGATTCTTTTCAAGTTGATAATATTTTCAACAAATTTAAACTTCCAAATAAGTTTGTTCTAGCTAGTCTAGATGTTGTTTCTCTTTTCAACAACGTGTACTTACAGGCTTGCTTAAGTGTAATAGAGAATAAATGGAACGTCATTAGTAGTTTTTGCAGCTTAACTAAAGATACTTTTTTAAATTTAATAACTTTCCTGTTTAAAAACACATATTTCACGTTCAATAATAAATATTACAAGCAAACTTCTTGCACCCCTATGGGAGCAAAAATAAGCCCTATACTGGCAGCATATGTCATGGATGATTTGTTAGACAAAGTCACATATGTTCTCCCATTTAAACCACCTTTCCTCAAAAAATATGTAGATGACATAATTATTGCAATTCCTGCAGATGCCATTGATGAAACCTTATTCATCTTTAATAGCTACGACCCACATATACAGTTCTCCATCGAGAGAGAAAATGAACACCACAGCGTTCCTTTTCTTGATACTCGATTCATCAGAGCACTTGATAACACCGTACTCATCGATTGGTATAGGAAACCTATGAGTTCGGCCGTTATATAAATTATTGGTCGTACCACAAACAAAGTATGAAAGCCAATCTGGTCCAACAGATGAAAACAAGAGTCATCAAGATATCTGATAGTTCCTTTCACAATAAAAACCTTAATATTCTTTATAACCTCTTTCTTCAAAATGCATATCCGGCCTCATTCCTCAAAAAAATTTTGTACAATAATTCATCCATTGATTAATAACTCCAATTAATATTCAGGCTGCAGAGGTCACCCCTACACGTATCATCTATTTATTTATTAAAGATATCACTTCTGGATTATCCAGAATTTTCAAATCTTTTTCATATAATATTAAAATTGCTAATAAAAACGTTTTACTCTCATGAGAATTTTTTCCAAATTAAAGGGGACTCTCCTTGCAACAGCTGCTCGGATTTACTGTATACCGTGTCAGAACTGTGACAAACAATATATTGGACAAACTTCAAGAATGTTGAAAGATCGCATTTCTGCACACAAAAGTGACAGTAGATTGCACCCGGAGAGATGTGCATTGAGTGAGCATGTCTATAGGCCGGAGTAGAATTCGGGTACGACCCCTAGCGGAAAAAGACTGCAGCTATCAAAGGAGTAAAATAAACGCAATGTATCAGTTTCGATATTACCCTTGAGTTGTTTATAATGTGTTAATTTGGTTGTACTTTGCTTTATTATTTTTTTATCACGTTAATAGACCATCGACCATGGCTCTTGATAACCGAAATTGTTGTGTATTTGGCTGCACCAGCCGAAACGGAAACAATCCCAGTCTTTCCATAAATTTCCCTCAATTGGTAGGACATCACATTAAGCATAGACTGGTATAACACTAGGTGCATACGGGAGTGCTGGCCAATAAAAATTTCGGTGATGTCATGCCGAAAAAAAAAAAATACTTCAACTAAGTCTGATAAGTCGTGCGTCTGAAATACCTCTGATATTTTTTCATCATTTTATAGAGCTTTTCTTCTTCAAAAACCTCGTTCAAGACCCATACATGGCACTGGCAAAATAAATTTATTAGCGGGCAAGACATCAACGAAAACATGGTACCTAAGGTATACCTATCGACCGATAGTGCAGAATACGTAAACAATTCGGTGATGTCCTGCCTTAATAGTTTTCTCGAAAAGTGGGCATGACATCACATTAAACATAGACTGGTATAACACTAGGTGCATACGGAAGTGCTGGCCAATAAAAATGTCGGTGATGTAATGCCCCAAACAAATATTTCAACAAAGTCTGATAAGTCGTGCGTCTGAAATACCTCTGATATTTTTTCATCAGTTTATGGAGCTTGTCTTCTTCAAAAACCTCGTTCAAAACCCATACATGGCACTGGCAAAATAAATTTATTAGCGGGCAAGACATCACCGAAAACATGGTACCTAAGGTCCTATAGGTCATTAGTGATTCCTAATAGAAGCATGACATCAACGCGAACGTTGCACCGAACGGATACCTGTATACAAATCTACGAATTGACTCCATCGATTCGTCTTTTAGTCTAGATATTTGCAATAATATTTTGCCTAGTTGGCGGTGTACACAAAATGTTTTGTGTTTGACAGGTAAACATCATTTGATTGCAATGATTATCTCTGTCAGTTTATGCTGATTGAAATTGCATCGTTTAATTGAATACTAAATATGTATTAAAAGAACGAAAAGGTTGATATGTTGTTGATATTCGGAGAGTGCAAGAGAAATTGTAGACAGGCTGAACAATTGTATGTCGAAAGATTTCCGGAAAGACGCCATCCACCTGATAGTTATTTCGCTAGAGTAGAATAGCAGTTCATAGCAGTTCTTTTCAAAACTCTTCTAGCGGTCTCTCGATTCACGCCGATTTCGTCCTCAATTTGTCTCAGTGATATCGTCGGATCTGCATGTACTATGGCCAAAACGTTTACTTCCATTTCCTCGTCGACAATGTATTGGAGATTGTTTTGTGATTTTCCGGTTCTCTTCTGAACTGCTATTCTACTCTAGCGAAATAATTAGCAGGTGGATGGCGTCTTTCCGGAAATCTTTCGACTTACAATTGTTCAGCCTGTCAACAATTTCTCTTGCACTCTCCGAATATCAACAACATATCGACCTTTTTATTCTTTGAATACTTATTTAGAATCTAATTAAACGATGCAATTTTAATCAGCATAAAACTGACGGAGATAATCAGTACAATCAAATGATGTTTACCTGTCAAACACAAAACATTCTGTGTACACCGCCTACTAGGCAAAATATTATTGCAAATATCTAGACTAATAGACTTGTGAATTGGTGGATCAGGGGAACAATTTTAATTTTATGTTTTCAAATGGAAAGATCATGATATGGCTACATGGCCAAAGAGAAAGACAGATAGTTCCTTCACAAGTAGCCAAATTGAAAAAAACATGTTCCTATCTCAGATTTCTCAATATCGTGAGTTATTTTCAGATGTTTTTTCTTTTTATTGAAGAAATTATTGACAATCTGTAGGAAGTGATCAGGTTTGGAAAAAACTGAAATTATATCGTTTAACTGATACTCTTTGGATTTCCAAGCCTACCAAGCATCGAAAGATTATCGAATTCGGGTAACAGCCAACTTGATGTTTTTCAATAAAATGCAATTCATCTGCGAATTGAGAAACGAATGCCACTTCATGATACACGGTTGAATAGAGAATTTCAAGACAAATGAGATAGGCCGGATAAATATACAGGGTGTCATTAATAAAAAAAGAAGTTGGAGTTACTGCCGATCAAACAGGTAGTTGATATAAGTTGTCGTTAGATTCAAATGAAGCGCTATCATTGATTACGTAACTTCTGCAAATTTCAAATCTTCATCTCTTCAAATAAAAAAACTACAGGCTGCTACATGTCTGCTGTGTCACTATACTTACATGTAAAGGTAAAATTCTGCCTTGTATCGCGCTTTTGAGATGGTAAAGTTCTTATAACAGTCGGAATGATAACCAATCTCACCAATTGTTTTGGGAACATCAATTTCCCAATATTTGTGCTTCTTAATTTTTCGAAAGCCACTCATACGAGTGCATTTTTCTAAAGTTTCTGCATCGAAAATATCAATAAACCCTTCAGATTTACCGCACAGAAAACACAACTTCATCGTGATATAATTTCCACAACACAACTTACACTCCAAAAATCACAAAATATCTTCGCTGTAAGGTCTGCAAAGAAAGAGTGATCAGTGTTGCCAGGAATATTTTAACGAATGTACCAACCTACGAAAACAAAATGTACCACATTGCGCATCTGCGCAGATATCTGGATCATGGATTCAAATATAATGTTCTTACAGAGTTGACAGCAATTTCATTCAGTTGTTCAAGTACAAGAATTGCCAATAAACTAGCATTCCTGACTGATAGCGTTATAGTGTTTGAGGTTGATTCAAGGACGTAATCTGACTCATCTTTTTTATAAATGCTTACAAAGGCAACCTTCACCACAGGTACATTGCTTGTGTTGTAGATAAAGCAGAACTTCCAGGTTTTGTCTGAGTCCTTCTTTCTCACTTGCCTCGCAGCTGGCCCAACTTCAAAAATCATTGTGGAGCAGAATTCTACAGCTCTGGATTTCGTTTGTAGGTGCAGTGGGTCTAGATAGTTCAGGCAAATTTTCCTAAAGTCTCCTTTTAGCTGTTCTAAATCAATTGCACTGGACCCGTGCTTTTTTATGAAATCCTCTGGTGCCATCCCCAGCATTATAAATTCCTTCTCAATCACGTGGTCAGTTAATGACGAAGGGGGCACACCTGTTGACCTAAATGTCCCTGCGAAGGATGCATCATCGTCCTTAAGTTTCAACTCCGTAAGGGCACCCGGGAGAGTATAAGATTTGGTGGACATGGTGGTTGTTGTAGTGCCTAAATACTTCCACAACTATGTGGCCCTCCTCAGTCTTCACTAATTTCAAGTGCTTTTACGTCTGAAATAATCTGACCAGTGCCTGGTAAATTATTCTCTACCATCTTAGTGTAGTTTAGGTGGCCTTAGTGATAATTATGGACGTACGCTTGAAACTTGGTACTGCTTATTGGCAGTACTTCGCAGTAAAACTTACCACAGATACAAAATGAATACCCAGTGATCGATTTTCTCCTCCCTGTCGCCCTTAAATTAAACTTAATATAATTTTCAGTTATAGATTCGCAAGAAACAAGTATTTCACTATACATTAGACCATGCGTGCTGCTGCTGAGTGAGTGAGTACGTACACGTGATAGGTGCGCTCCTACATTTAATGGGATAATAGAGAGTAATACTCACAATAAATTCGTTCTTTCGCTACCAGCCGATCAACAGTGTGGTGTTAATCAAATGGATAGTTAGTTAGTAATGATCTAACGACTGAAAATACATTAAAATCAAAATACCTATCCAAGATACCGGCGAGAACCTTCTGCATTTCAATCTTTTTTGTTCGTTTTTTGCGATGCCGGACAACTGTCCGAAATGTACGGCTGTTATCAGCCGGCACAAGGACACGGTGCGATGTATACATTGTAAAACAGCGATACATGCTGCCTGTTTACAATTACCTGCTGAATTTCAGAAGGTACCTGGAATAGTTTACAAATGTGAAAACTGTACAGAGGCGGCTCACCCAGGTGGTTTTGGCGGAGATATTTCCAACATGTTGAGAAAGCTGGACCAAAAAATGGATAGTCTGCAATCTGATATGAAATCTATTCAAGGTCAACAAGTCACCGTGCAGACATCTCTTCAGTTCTACGGTGACAAAATAGATAACTTCAACGAAAAGTTATTGGCTTTTGAAAATAAAATGAAGACGATTCCGGCACTGGAAAAGTCGATAGTCTCCGTGACAAAAGATGTTGACGTTTTGAAATGCGAAATTGATCGTCTCCAGCAACAGGCACGAATGAATAATCTTGAAATCAATGGGATTCCTGAGAAATCTGGAGAGTCGTTATTGAATGTTATTACCAACATCTTTAGAGTATCATCCACTGCTGTGGAATCATACTCCAGGGTAGCACACATGGACCCGAAAAATAAAAATCCAAGATCGATCGTAGTAAAACTGATTAACAACTCATATAAAAACAAAATTCTCTCAGAAATACGAAAAAGAAAAGGAATGAACCTGGAAGATATTGGTCTAGAATCTTCATCTCAGATTGAATCAAGGATTTTCATAAATGAGCACTTACATCCCAAAAACAAACTCTTATTGAAGAGCACAAGAGAATATTGTAAAAGAATGAATGCAACATACTGGACCAGAGACTGTCGCATTTATATCAAGCATCCTAAATCTGAAAAAAGTTCATCTTGTTACTGATGAAAATTCTCTTGCAAGAATTAATTGATTTATTCTTATTATGACATGTCCTAATCCTGTTTTTTTTTTGTCATAATTACGGAACTACGTTTTTTTTATCAAAACTCGAGAGGACTTAGGTCGAAAACTGAAGAATTTTTCATATCTGCAGCTCACACCGAAGTAGATGTTATCTGTATCACGGAAACCTAACTCAACAGTGGCGTAGATGATGATGAACTTTTTGATCTAGACAAATTTATTGTTTATCGGAGGGACAGAGTTCCTGGTACTGGTGGTAAAATGGATGGCGGTGGAGTTTTAATTGCGGTGAGAAATGAGTATCCTTCCCACTCTGATATAACGCTATCTACTAATGGAATATGTGAAGATTTATGGGTCACGATTGTGATCAACAAGGAGACCAAAATTCATCTGTGTTGTGTTTATGTGCCCCCGCACGCTAGTATTGATGATTAACAGGTCATTTGAATAAAGTGAGCACAGTAGTTCAAAGTCATCTCAATGACAAAGTTATAATAATTATAGGTGATTATAATGTCCCTAAAATAAGTTGGTCCTTTGTTCCTGTAGAAAATTGTTTCGAGGCTTCGGAGGTATCTGATGCATATGGTGAGATTCTGGTGGATACGTACAACTTCTTAGGGTTAGATCAATATAATGGAATTTCCAACGTCTACGGTAAGATCTTAGATTTACTATTTAGCTCTTATAAGTACATTGAAATCTCTCCCAGTGAATTACCATTTGTTCCCGAGGACTCACATCACAAATCTATCGAATTAACCGTTGGCTTAAATAAAGTTGAGTTAAAGAGTAAAGCTACCTATAAGTATCGATACGCAGACTACGATAAAATTAATATAGACATCTCTCAAATTGCCTGGAATGACCTGTTAAAGCCAATGAACGTTGGTGATGCTGTAGATTATTTTTATCTTGAAATATACGAAATCATATCAAAAAATATACAGATTAAAGTTAACAAAAACAAATATCCTGCGATGGAAAAACCATAACAATATAGACGACTATCTTGTATTCTCAGAACTCAGAAATGAATGTAAAAAGTCAATGAAAAAAGATTATAACGAATATATAAAAAATACCGAATCTAATTTAAAAAGTAATGTTAAAGGTTTTTGGTCCTATGTAGCTAATAAGAGAAACCGAAAAACCACTCCTAATCTCGTATCTTTTCAAGGAGTATCCTATACACTAGATGATGATATCTGTAGTGCCTTTTCTAGGTACTTCTCATCCGTTTTTGAACCATCTGATACTCCATCTAACCTCAAACTTTATCAGAACCACTCAAATAATTTCGTTACCATTACACACATAACTGAAAAACAGATAATAAATGCTATTGATAAACTTGATATTAACAAAGGAAGTGGTCCGATGGCTTACCAGCTTTTTTTATAAAAAAGTTTAAAGAGTCACTTATACTTCCTTTACACATTCTATATAATAAATCAATTTCTACAGGTATCTTCCCCTAGGTCTGGAAGGTGGCTCAGGTAATTCCTATACATAAAAGCGGATCCCGAAATGAAGTTTCTTTATCGGCCAATTTCATTGTTATCATTGCCTGGTAAACTTCTAGAATCCGTGATTACAGACGAGTTATTTTTCTATTTAAAAATGTGCTTTGTTCAGAAAAACATGGATTCTATAAGGGCAGGTCATCAACTACGAATTTATTACCATATGTTCAAGATATCTTTGAAGCTCTTGATGACAGGTGTCAGGTGGATGCCGTGTACACCGACTTCTCTAAAGCCTTTGACAAAGTCCATCATCCTACATTAATTACCCGGTTAGAGAATGTCGGTGCCCACGGCAATTTTATCGAATGGACAAAATCTTACCTACACAATAGGATACAATTCGTGAAATCCAATGGTTGCACCTCCTCCTCAACTGGTATCATATCCGGTGTTCCTCAAGGCTCCCATCTGGGGCCCTTGTTACTCTCAATTTTCATCAATGAAATTGGTAGCTGTTTTCGTTACTCAAATTTCGCTCTCTACTCAGACGACATGAAATTTTATAAACCAATTTCATCTTTCGCTGACTATCGAGTTGCAATCTGATATTGATAGAGTTTCTGATTTTTGTAAAGAATATAAGCTATTCTTAAATATAAAAAATGTCAACACATCATTTTGTCGCTTGAAAACAAAGATTGAATTTGGATACAGTATTGACCATAATCAGTTAGAGAATGTTCAACATGTGAGAGATCTAAGGGTAATTATTGACTCATTTAAAATTTGATTTGCATATCGAAACTATAGTTAAGAGGGCGAATGAAATTTAGGATTCCTTCTGAGAGTTTCCAAATCTTTCAAGGAGGCTAAGACACTGATAATTCTATATAACTCACTTGTGCGGAACTATCTAGAATATAACTCTATAGAATGGAATCCGTTCTATCAGAAGTACATCAATCGTATTGAAAGAATCCAAATTAAATTTATAAACCACCTGAACTATCGTTTCGGTAGGCAGTTACATTACCTTATGACTTTTGTCTTCACCATTATAACTTACTAAAATTAAGCGCCAGACGCGATGTTTCCTATATAATTTTTCTCTTCAAACTTGTCAATAATATTATAAGCTGTGATTATCTTCTTAAAAAATTATGTTTTAGTGTAAGGAAATATGTTACACGTAAAGACACTTTTTTCTATGTTCCAACTTATCATTCCAACGTCACAAGTCATTCTCCAATTACCATGTTACAAAAAAATTATAATAATATTTTTCAACACAGATATATTCTGCTCCTCCCTGTATGATGTTAGAAAATCTGCTGTAAGAGTTTTGACCTAATTTTGATCTAATTTGTCGAATCAATCACTTCAGAATCGCCTCTGCTCTCTCACTATTTACTTTTTCTTATATTTAGATTCAAGTACTCACTTGTAATCTACTCTTGATACATCTGTAATCATGTGCTTTCCTGTTATTGGTGATGTGTTATACATCCTGTTGGAAAGCCTTATAAATAAATAAATAAATAAATAAATAAATTACATTTATGTGAAATTGCATAACTAACGCTAGAATGAATGGAGAATTATAATTTTGAGGATGAAGATGCGAAATGAATGATTCAATCTGTGAAAAGAGTATCAGTGGGGTAATCTGTTGATTATCTCTGACACTACCCACAGAATCCATCGCATCCTTTCTTACTGACATTTTAACAAAAGCATATGATTTTGACAACGAATATTACATTAAAGATTCTTTTCAAGTTGATAATATTTTCAACAAATTTAAACTTCCAAATAAGTTTGTTCTAGCTAGTCTAGATGTTGTTTCTCTTTTCAACAACGTGTACTTACAGGCTTGCTTAAGTGTAATAGAGAATAAATGGAACGTCATTAGTAGTTTTTGCAGCTTAACTAAAGATACTTTTTTAAATTTAATAACTTTCCTGTTTAAAAACACATATTTCACGTTCAATAATAAATATTACAAGCAAACTTCTTGCACCCCTATGGGAGCAAAAATAAGCCCTATACTGGCAGCATATGTCATGGATGATTTGTTAGACAAAGTCACATATGTTCTCCCATTTAAACCACCTTTCCTCAAAAAATATGTAGATGACATAATTATTGCAATTCCTGCAGATGCCATTGATGAAACCTTGTTCATCTTTAATAGCTACGACCCACATATACAGTTCTCCATCGAGAGAGAAAATGAACACCACAGCGTTCCTTTTCTTGATACTCGATTCATCAGAGCACTTGATAACACCGTACTCATCGATTGGTATAGGAAACCTATGAGTTCGGCCGTTATATAAATTATTGGTCGTACCACAAACAAAGTATGAAAGCCAATCTGGTCCAACAGATGAAAACAAGAGTCATCAAGATATCTGATAGTTCCTTTCACAATAAAAACCTTAATATTCTTTATAACCTCTTTCTTCAAAATGCATATCCGGCCTCATTCCTCAAAAAAATTTTGTACAATAATTCATCCATTGATTAATAACTCCAATTAATATTCAGGCTGCAGAGGTCACCCCTACACGTATCATCTATTTATTTATTAAAGATATCACTTCTGGATTATCCAGAATTTTCAAATCTTTTTCATATAATATTAAAATTGCTAATAAAAACGTTTTACTCTCATGAGAATTTTTTCCAAATTAAAGGGGACTCTCCTTGCAACAGCTGCTCGGATTTACTGTATACCGTGTCAGAACTGTGACAAACAATATATTGGACAAACTTCAAGAATGTTGAAAGATCGCATTTCTGCACACAAAAGTGACAGTAGATTGCACCCGGAGAGATGTGCATTGAGTGAGCATGTCTATAGGCCGGAGTAGAATTCGGGTACGACCCCTAGCGGAAAAAGACTGCAGCTATCAAAGGAGTAAAATAAACGCAATGTATCAGTTTCGATATTACCCTTGAGTTGTTTATAATGTGTTAATTTGGTTGTACTTTGCTTTATTATTTTTTTATCACGTTAATAGACCATCGACCATGGCTCTTGATAACCGAAATTGTTGTGTATTTGGCTGCACCAGCCGAAACGGAAACAATCCCAGTCTTTCCATAAATTTCCCTCAATTGGTAGGACATCACATTAAGCATAGACTGGTATAACACTAGGTGCATACGGGAGTGCTGGCCAATAAAAATTTCGGTGATGTCATGCCGAAAAAAAAAAAATACTTCAACTAAGTCTGATAAGTCGTGCGTCTGAAATACCTCTGATATTTTTTCATCATTTTATAGAGCTTTTCTCTTTCAAAAACCTCGTTCAAAACCCATACATGGCACTGGCAAAATAAATTTATTAGCGGGCAAGACATCAACGAAAACATGGTACCTAAGGTATACCTATCGACCGATAGTGCAGAATACGTAAACAATTCGGTGATGTCCTGCCTTAATAGTTTTCTCGAAAAGTGGGCATGACATCACATTAAACATAGACTGGTATAACACTAGGTGCATACGGAAGTGCTGGCCAATAAAAATGTCGGTGATGTAATGCCCCAAACAAATATTTCAACAAAGTCTGATAAGTCGTGCGTCTGAAATACCTCTGATATTTTTTCATCAGTTTATGGAGCTTGTCTTCTTCAAAAACCTCGTTCAAAACCCATACATGGCACTGGCAAAATAAATTTATTAGCGGGCAAGACATCACCGAAAACATGGTACCTAAGGTCCTATAGGTCATTAGTGATTCCTAATAGAAGCATGACATCAACGCGAACGTTGCACCGAACGGATACCTGTATACAAATCTACGAATTGACTCCATCGATTCGTCTTTTAGTCTAGATATTTGCAATAATATTTTGCCTAGTTGGCGGTGTACACAAAATGTTTTGTGTTTGACAGGTAAACATCATTTGATTGCAATGATTATCTCTGTCAGTTTATGCTGATTGAAATTGCATCGTTTAATTGAATACTAAATATGTATTAAAAGAACGAAAAGGTTGATATGTTGTTGATATTCGGAGAGTGCAAGAGAAATTGTAGACAGGCTGAACAATTGTATGTCGAAAGATTTCCGGAAAGACGCCATCCACCTGATAGTTATTTCGCTAGAGTAGAATAGCAGTTCATAGCAGTTCTTTTCAAAACTCTTCTAGCGGTCTCTCGATTCACGCCGATTTCGTCCTCAATTTGTCTCAGTGATATCGTCGGATCTGCATGTACTATGGCCAAAACGTTTACTTCCATTTCCTCGTCGACAATGTATTGGAGATTGTTTTGTGATTTTCCGGTTCTCTTCTGAACTGCTATTCTACTCTAGCGAAATAATTAGCAGGTGGATGGCGTCTTTCCGGAAATCTTTCGACTTACAATTGTTCAGCCTGTCAACAATTTCTCTTGCACTCTCCGAATATCAACAACATATCGACCTTTTTATTCTTTGAATACTTATTTAGAATCTAATTAAACGATGCAATTTTAATCAGCATAAAACTGACGGAGATAATCAGTACAATCAAATGATGTTTACCTGTCAAACACAAAACATTCTGTGTACACCGCCTACTAGGCAAAATATTATTGCAAATATCTAGACTAATAGACTTGTGAATTGGTGGATCAGGGGAACAATTTTAATTTTATGTTTTCAAATGGAAAGATCATGATATGGCTACATGGCCAAAGAGAAAGACAGATAGTTCCTTCACAAGTAGCCAAATTGAAAAAAACATGTTCCTATCTCAGATTTCTCAATATCGTGAGTTATTTTCAGATGTTTTTTCTTTTTATTGAAGAAATTATTGACAATCTGTAGGAAGTGATCAGGTTTGGAAAAAACTGAAATTATATCGTTTAACTGATACTCTTTGGATTTCCAAGCCTACCAAGCATCGAAAGATTATCGAATTCGGGTAACAGCCAACTTGATGTTTTTCAATAAAATGCAATTCATCTGCGAATTGAGAAACGAATGCCACTTCATGATACACGGTTGAATAGAGAATTTCAAGACAAATGAGATAGGCCGGATAAATATACAGGGTGTCATTAATAAAAAAAGAAGTTGGAGTTACTGCCGATCAAACAGGTAGTTGATATAAGTTGTCGTTAGATTCAAATGAAGCGCTATCATTGATTACGTAACTTCTGCAAATTTCAAATCTTCATCTCTTCAAATAAAAAAACTACAGGCTGCTACATGTCTGCTGTGTCACTATACTTACATGTAAAGGTAAAATTCTGCCTTGTATCGCGCTTTTGAGATGGTAAAGTTCTTATAACAGTCGGAATGATAACCAATCTCACCAATTGTTTTGGGAACATCAATTTCCCAATATTTGTGCTTCTTAATTTTTCGAAAGCCACTCATACGAGTGCATTTTTCTAAAGTTTCTGCATCGAAAATATCAATAAACCCTTCAGATTTACCGCACAGAAAACACAACTTCATCGTGATATAATTTCCACAACACAACTTACACTCCAAAAATCACAAAATATCTTCGCTGTAAGGTCTGCAAAGAAAGAGTGATCAGTGTTGCCAGGAATATTTTAACGAATGTACCAACCTACGAAAACAAAATGTACCACATTGCGCATCTGCGCAGATATCTGGATCATGGATTCAAATATAATGTTCTTACAGAGTTGACAGCAATTTCATTCAGTTGTTCAAGTACAAGAATTGCCAATAAACTAGCATTCCTGACTGATAGCGTTATAGTGTTTGAGATTGATTCAAGGACGTAATCTGACTCATCTTTTTTATAAATGCTTACAAAGGCAACCTTCACCACAGGTACATTGCTTGTGTTGTAGATAAAGCAGAACTTCCAGGTTTTGTCTGAGTCCTTCTTTCTCACTTGCCTCGCAGCTGGCCCAACTTCAAAAATCATTGTGGAGCAGAATTCTACAGCTCTGGATTTCGTTTGTAGGTGCAGTGGGTCTAGATAGTTCAGGCAAATTTTCCTAAAGTCTCCTTTTAGCTGTTCTAAATCAATTGCACTGGACCCGTGCTTTTTTATGAAATCCTCTGGTGCCATCCCCAGCATTATAAATTCCTTCTCAATCACGTGGTCAGTTAATGACGAAGGGGGCACACCTGTTGACCTAAATGTCCCTGCGAAGGATGCATCATCGTCCTTAAGTTTCAATTCCGTAAGGGCACCCGGGAGAGTATAAGATTTGGTGGACATGGTGGTTGTTGTAGTGCCTAAATACTTCCACAACTATGTGGCCCTCCTCAGTCTTCACTAATTTCAAGTGCTTTTACGTCTGAAATAATCTGACCAGTGCCTGGTAAATTATTCTCTACCATCTTAGTGTAGTTTAGGTGGCCTTAGTGATAATTATGGACGTACGCTTGAAACTTGGTACTGCTTATTGGCAGTACTTCGCAGTAAAACTTACCACAGATACAAAATGAATACCCAGTGATCGATTTTCTCCTCCCTGTCGCCCTTAAATTAAACTTAATATAATTTTCAGTTATAGATTCGCAAGAAACAAGTATTTCACTATACATTAGACCATGCGTGCTGCTGCTGAGTGAGTGAGTACGTACACGTGATAGGTGCGCTCCTACATTTAATGGGATAATAGAGAGTAATACTCACAATAAATTCGTTCTTTCGCTACCAGCCGATCAACAGTGTGGTGTTAATCAAATGGATAGTTAGTTAGTTAGTAATGATCTAACGTCTGAAAATACATTAAAATCAAAATACCTATCCAAGATACCGGCGAGAACCTTCTGCATTTCAATCTTTTTTGTTCGTTTTTTGCGATGCCGGACAACTGTCCGAAATGTACGGCTGTTATCAGCCGGCACAAGGACACGGTGCGATGTATACATTGTAAAACAGCGATACATGCTGCCTGTTTACAATTACCTGCTGAATTTCAGAAGGTACCTGGAATAGTTTACAAATGTGAAAACTGTACAGAGGCGGCTCACCCAGGTGGTTTTGGCAGAGATATTTCCAACATGTTGAGAAAGCTGGACCAAAAAATGGATAGTCTGCAATCTGATATGAAATCTATTCAAGGTCAACAAGTCACCGTGCAGACATCTCTTCAGTTCTACGGTGACAAAATAGATAACTTCAACGAAAAGTTATTGGCTTTTGAAAATAAAATGAAGACGATTCCGGCACTGGAAAAGTCGATAGTCTCCGTGACAAAAGATGTTGACGTTTTGAAATGCGAAATTGATCGTCTCCAGCAACAGGCACGAATGAATAATCTTGAAATCAATGGGATTCCTGAGAAATCTGGAGAGTCGTTATTGAATGTTATTACTAACATCTTTAGAGTATCATCCACTGCTGTGGAATCATACTCCAGGGTAGCACACATGGACCCGAAAAATAAAAATCCAAGATCGATCGTAGTAAAACTGATTAACAACTCATATAAAAACAAAATTCTCTCAGAAATACGAAAAAGAAAAGGAATGAACCTGGAAGATATTGGTCTAGAATCTTCATCTCAGATTGAATCAAGGATTTTCATAAATGAGCACTTACATCCCAAAAACAAACTCTTATTGAAGAGCACAAGAGAATATTGTAAAAGAATGAATGCAACATACTGGACCAGAGACTGTCGCATTTATATCAAGCATCCTAAATCTGAAAAAAGTTCATCTTGTTACTGATGAAAATTCTCTTGCAAGAATTAATTGATTTATTCTTATTATGACATGTCCTAATCCTGTTTTTTTTTTGTCATAATTACGGAACTACGTTTTTTTTATCAAAACTCGAGAGGACTTAGGTCGAAAACTGAAGAATTTTTCATATCTGCAGCTCACACCGAAGTAGATGTTATCTGTATCACGGAAACCTAACTCAACAGTGGCGTAGATGATGATGAACTTTTTGATCTAGACAAATTTATTGTTTATCGGAGGGACAGAGTTCCTGGTACTGGTGGTAAAATGGATGGCGGTGGAGTTTTAATTGCGGTGAGAAATGAGTATCCTTCCCACTCTGATATAACGCTATCTACTAATGGAATATGTGAAGATTTATTGGTCACGATTGTGATCAACAAGGAGACCAAAATTCATCTGTGTTGTGTTTATGTGCCCCCGCACGCTAGTATTGATGATTTAACAGGTCATTTGAATAAAGTGAGCACAGTAGTTCAAAGTCATCTCAATGACAAAGTTATAATAATTATAGGTGATTATAATGTCCCTAAAATAAGTTGGTCCTTTGTTCCTGTAGAAAATTGTTTCGAGGCTTCGGAGGTATCTGATGCATATGGTGAGATTCTGGTGGATACGTACAACTTCTTAGGGTTAGATCAATATAATGGAATTTCCAACGTCTACGGTAAGATCTTAGATTTACTATTTAGCTCTTATAAGTACATTGAAATCTCTCCCAGTGAATTACCATTTGTTCCCGAGGACTCACATCACAAATCTATCGAATTAACCGTTGGCTTAAATAAAGTTGAGTTAAAGAGTAAAGCTACCTATAAGTATCGATACGCAGACTACGATAAAATTAATATAGACATCTCTCAAATTGCCTGGAATGACCTGTTAAAGCCAATGAACGTTGGTGATGCTGTAGATTATTTTTATCTTGAAATATACGAAATCATATCAAAAAATATACAGATTAAAGTTAACAAAAACAAATATCCTGCGATGGAAAAACCATAACAATATAGACGACTATCTTGTATTCTCAGAACTCAGAAATGAATGTAAAAAGTCAATGAAAAAAGATTATAACGAATATATAAAAAATACCGAATCTAATTTAAAAAGTAATGTTAAAGGTTTTTGGTCCTATGTAGCTAATAAGAGAAACCGAAAAACCACTCCTAATCTCGTATCTTTTCAAGGAGTATCCTATACACTAGATGATGATATCTGTAGTGCCTTTTCTAGGTACTTCTCATCCGTTTTTGAACCATCTGATACTCCATCTAACCTCAAACTTTATCAGAACCACTCAAATAATTTCGTTACCATTACACACATAACTGAAAAAACAGATAATAAATGCTATTGATAAACTTGATATTAACAAAGGAAGTGGTCCGATGGCTTACCAGCTTTTTTTATAAAAAAGTTTAAAGAGTCACTTATACTTCCTTTACACATTCTATATAATAAATCAATTTCTACAGGTATCTTCCCCTAGGTCTGGAAGGTGGCTCAGGTAATTCCTATACATAAAAGCGGATCCCGAAATGAAGTTTCTTTATCGGCCAATTTCATTGTTATCATTGCCTGGTAAACTTCTAGAATCCGTGATTACAGACGAGTTATTTTTCTATTTAAAAATGTGCTTTGTTCAGAAAAACATGGATTCTATAAGGGCAGGTCATCAACTACGAATTTATTACCATATGTTCAAGATATCTTTGAAGCTCTTGATGACAGGTGTCAGGTGGATGCCGTGTACACCGACTTCTCTAAAGCCTTTGACAAAGTCCATCATCCTACATTAATTACCCGGTTAGAGAATGTCGGTGCCCACGGCAATTTTATCGAATGGACAAAATCTTACCTACACAATAGGATACAATTCGTGAAATCCAATGGTTGCACCTCCTCCTCAACTGGTATCATATCCGGTGTTCCTCAAGGCTCCCATCTGGGGCCCTTGTTACTCTCAATTTTCATCAATGAAATTGGTAGCTGTTTTCGTTACTCAAATTTCGCTCTCTACTCAGACGACATGAAATTTTATAAACCAATTTCATCTTTCGCTGACTATCGAGTTGCAATCTGATATTGATAGAGTTTCTGATTTTTGTAAAGAATATAAGCTATTCTTAAATATAAAAAATGTCAACACATCATTTTGTCGCTTGAAAACAAAGATTGAATTTGGATACAGTATTGACCATAATCAGTTAGAGAATGTTCAACATGTGAGAGATCTAAGGGTAATTATTGACTCATTTAAAATTTGATTTGCATATCGAAACTATAGTTAAGAGGGCGAATGAAATTTAGGATTCCTTCTGAGAGTTTCCAAATCTTTCAAGGAGGCTAAGACACTGATAATTCTATATAACTCACTTGTGCGGAACTATCTAGAATATAACTCTATAGAATGGAATCCGTTCTATCAGAAGTACATCAATCGTATTGAAAGAATCCAAATTAAATTTATAAACCACCTGAACTATCGTTTCGGTAGGCAGTTACATTACCTTATGACTTTTGTCTTCACCATTATAACTTACTAAAATTAAGCGCCAGACGCGATGTTTCCTATATAATTTTTCTCTTCAAACTTGTCAATAATATTATAAGCTGTGATTATCTTCTTAAAAAATTATGTTTTAGTGTAAGGAAATATGTTACACGTAAAGACACTTTTTTCTATGTTCCAACTTATCATTCCAACGTCACAAGTCATTCTCCAATTACCATGTTACAAAAAAATTATAATAATATTTTTCAACACAGATATATTCTGCTCCTCCCTGTATGATGTTAGAAAATCTGCTGTAAGAGTTTTGACCTAATTTTGATCTAATTTGTCGAATCAATCACTTCAGAATCGCCTCTGCTCTCTCACTATTTACTTTTTCTTATATTTAGATTCAAGTACTCACTTGTAATCTACTCTTGATACATCTGTAATCATGTGCTTTCCTGTTATTGGTGATGTGTTATACATCCTGTTGGAAAGCCTTCATCTCTTCAAATAAAAAAACTACAGGCTGCTACATGTCTGCTGTGTCACTATACTTACATGTAAAGGTAAAATTCTGCCTTGTATCGCGCTTTTGAGATGGTAAAGTTCTTATAACAGTCGGAATGATAACCAATCTCACCAATTGTTTTGGGAACATCAATTTCCCAATATTTGTGCTTCTTAATTTTTCGAAAGCCACTCATACGAGTGCATTTTTCTAAAGTTTCTGCATCGAAAATATCAATAAACCCTTCAGATTTACCGCACAGAAAACACAACTTCATCGTGATATAATTTCCACAACACAACTTACACTCCAAAAATCACAAAATATCTTCGCTGTAAAGGTCTGCAAAGAAAGAGTGATCAGTGTTGCCAGGAATATTTTAACGAATGTACCAACCTACGAAAACAAAATGTACCACATTGCGCATCTGCGCAGATATCTGGATCATGGATTCAAATATAATGTTCTTACAGAGTTGACAGCAATTTCATTCAGTTGTTCAAGTACAAGAATTGCCAATAAACTAGCATTCCTGACTGATAGCGTTATAGTGTTTGAGGTTGATTCAAGGACGTAATCTGACTCATCTTTTTTATAAATGCTTACAAAGGCAACCTTCACCACAGGTACATTGCTTGTGTTGTAGATAAAGCAGAACTTCCAGGTTTTGTCTGAGTCCTTCTTTCTCACTTGCCTCGCAGCTGGCCCAACTTCAAAAATCATTGTGGAGCAGAATTCTACAGCTCTGGATTTCGTTTGTAGGTGCAGTGGGTCTAGATAGTTCAGGCAAATTTTCCTAAAGTCTCCTTTTAGCTGTTCTAAATCAATTGCACTGGACCCGTGCTTTTTTATGAAATCCTCTGGTGCCATCCCCAGCATTATAAATTCCTTCTCAATCACGTGGTCAGTTAATGACGAAGGGGGCACACCTGTTGACCTAAATGTCCCTGCGAAGGATGCATCATCGTCCTTAAGTTTCAACTCCGTAAGGGCACCCGGGAGAGTATAAGATTTGGTGGACATGGTGGTTGTTGTAGTGCCTAAATACTTCCACAACTATGTGGCCCTCCTCAGTCTTCACTAATTTCAAGTGCTTTTACGTCTGAAATAATCTGACCAGTGCCTGGTAAATTATTCTCTACCATCTTAGTGTAGTTTAGGTGGCCTTAGTGATAATTATGGACGTACGCTTGAAACTTGGTACTGCTTATTGGCAGTACTTCGCAGTAAAACTTACCACAGATACAAAATGAATACCCAGTGATCGATTTTCTCCTCCCTGTCGCCCTTAAATTAAACTTAATATAATTTTCAGTTATAGATTCGCAAGAAACAAGTATTTCACTATACATTAGACCATGCGTGCTGCTGCTGAGTGAGTGAGTACGTACACGTGATAGGTGCGCTCCTACATTTAATGGGATAATAGAGAGTAATACTCACAATAAATTCGTTCTTTCGCTACCAGCCGATCAACAGTGTGGTGTTAATCAAATGGATAGTTAGTTAGTAATGATCTAACGACTGAAAATACATTAAAATCAAAATACCTATCCAAGATACCGGCGAGAACCTTCTGCATTTCAATCTTTTTTGTTCGTTTTTTGCGATGCCGGACAACTGTCCGAAATGTACGGCTGTTATCAGCCGGCACAAGGACACGGTGCGATGTATACATTGTAAAACAGCGATACATGCTGCCTGTTTACAATTACCTGCTGAATTTCAGAAGGTACCTGGAATAGTTTACAAATGTGAAAACTACAGAGGCGGCTCACCCAGGTGGTTTTGGCGGAGATATTTCCAACATGTTGAGAAAGCTGGACCAAAAAATGGATAGTCTGCAATCTGATATGAAATCTATTCAAGGTCAACAAGTCACCGTGCAGACATCTCTTCAGTTCTACGGTGACAAAATAGATAACTTCAACGAAAAGTTATTGGCTTTTGAAAATAAAATGAAGACGATTCCGGCACTGGAAAAGTCGATAGTCTCCGTGACAAAAGATGTTGACGTTTTGAAATGCGAAATTGATCGTCTCCAGCAACAGGCACGAATGAATAATCTTGAAATCAATGGGATTCCTGAGAAATCTGGAGAGTCGTTATTGAATGTTATTACTAACATCTTTAGAGTATCATCCACTGCTGTGGAATCATACTCCAGGGTAGCACACATGGACCCGAAAAATAAAAATCCAAGATCGATCGTAGTAAAACTGATTAACAACTCATATAAAAACAAAATTCTCTCAGAAATACGAAAAAGAAAAGGAATGAACCTGGAAGATATTGGTCTAGAATCTTCATCTCAGATTGAATCAAGGATTTTCATAAATGAGCACTTACATCCCAAAAACAAACTCTTATTGAAGAGCACAAGAGAATATTGTAAAAGAATGAATGCAACATACTGGACCAGAGACTGTCGCATTTATATCAAGCATCCTAAATCTGAAAAAAGTTCATCTTGTTACTGATGAAAATTCTCTTGCAAGAATTAATTGATTTATTCTTATTATGACATGTCCTAATCCTGTTTTTTTTTTTTTGTCATAATTACGGAACTACGTTTTTTTTATCAAAACTCGAGAGGACTTAGGTCGAAAACTGAAGAATTTTTCATATCTGCAGCTCACACCGAAGTAGATGTTATCTGTATCACGGAAACCTAACTCAACAGTGGCGTAGATGATGATGAACTTTTTGATCTAGACAAATTTATTGTTTATCGGAGGGACAGAGTTCCTGGTACTGGTGGTAAAATGGATGGCGGTGGAGTTTTAATTGCGGTGAGAAATGAGTATCCTTCCCACTCTGATATAACGCTATCTACTAATGGAATATGTGAAGATTTATGGGTCACGATTGTGATCAACAAGGAGACCAAAATTCATCTGTGTTGTGTTTATGTGCCCCCGCACGCTAGTATTGATGATTTAACAGGTCATTTGAATAAAGTGAGCACAGTAGTTCAAAGTCATCTCAATGACAAAGTTATAATAATTATAGGTGATTATAATGTCCCTAAAATAAGTTGGTCCTTTGTTCCTGTAGAAAATTGTTTCGAGGCTTCGGAGGTATCTGATGCATATGGTGAGATTCTGGTGGATACGTACAACTTCTTAGGGTTAGATCAATATAATGGAATTTCCAACGTCTACGGTAAGATCTTAGATTTACTATTTAGCTCTTATAAGTACATTGAAATCTCTCCCAGTGAATTACCATTTGTTCCCGAGGACTCACATCACAAATCTATCGAATTAACCGTTGGCTTAAATAAAGTTGAGTTAAAGAGTAAAGCTACCTATAAGTATCGATACGCAGACTACGATAAAATTAATATAGACATCTCTCAAATTGCCTGGAATGACCTGTTAAAGCCAATGAACGTTGGTGATGCTGTAGATTATTTTTATCTTGAAATATACGAAATCATATCAAAAAATATACAGATTAAAGTTAACAAAAACAAATATCCTGCGATGGAAAAACCATAACAATATAGACGACTATCTTGTATTCTCAGAACTCAGAAATGAATGTAAAAAGTCAATGAAAAAAGATTATAACGAATATATAAAAAATACCGAATCTAATTTAAAAAGTAATGTTAAAGGTTTTTGGTCCTATGTAGCTAATAAGAGAAACCGAAAAACCACTCCTAATCTCGTATCTTTTCAAGGAGTATCCTATACACTAGATGATGATATCTGTAGTGCCTTTTCTAGGTACTTCTCATCCGTTTTTGAACCATCTGATACTCCATCTAACCTCAAACTTTATCAGAACCACTCAAATAATTTCGTTACCATTACACACATAACTGAAAAAACAGATAATAAATGCTATTGATAAACTTGATATTAACAAAGGAAGTGGTCCGATGGCTTACCAGCTTTTTTTATAAAAAAGTTTAAAGAGTCACTTATACTTCCTTTACACATTCTATATAATAAATCAATTTCTACAGGTATCTTCCCCTAGGTCTGGAAGGTGGCTCAGGTAATTCCTATACATAAAAGCGGATCCCGAAATGAAGTTTCTTTATCGGCCAATTTCATTGTTATCATTGCCTGGTAAACTTCTAGAATCCGTGATTACAGACGAGTTATTTTTCTATTTAAAAATGTGCTTTGTTCAGAAAAACATGGATTCTATAAGGGCAGGTCATCAACTACGAATTTATTACCATATGTTCAAGATATCTTTGAAGCTCTTGATGACAGGTGTCAGGTGGATGCCGTGTACACCGACTTCTCTAAAGCCTTTGACAAAGTCCATCATCCTACATTAATTACCCGGTTAGAGAATGTCGGTGCCCACGGCAATTTTATCGAATGGACAAAATCTTACCTACACAATAGGATACAATTCGTGAAATCCAATGGTTGCACCTCCTCCTCAACTGGTATCATATCCGGTGTTCCTCAAGGCTCCCATCTGGGGCCCTTGTTACTCTCAATTTTCATCAATGAAATTGGTAGCTGTTTTCGTTACTCAAATTTCGCTCTCTACTCAGACGACATGAAATTTTATAAACCAATTTCATCTTTCGCTGACTATCGAGTTGCAATCTGATATTGATAGAGTTTCTGATTTTTGTAAAGAATATAAGCTATTCTTAAATATAAAAAATGTCAACACATCATTTTGTCGCTTGAAAACAAAGATTGAATTTGGATACAGTATTGACCATAATCAGTTAGAGAATGTTCAACATGTGAGAGATCTAAGGGTAATTATTGACTCATTTAAAATTTGATTTGCATATCGAAACTATAGTTAAGAGGGCGAATGAAATTTAGGATTCCTTCTGAGAGTTTCCAAATCTTTCAAGGAGGCTAAGACACTGATAATTCTATATAACTCACTTGTGCGGAACTATCTAGAATATAACTCTATAGAATGGAATCCGTTCTATCAGAAGTACATCAATCGTATTGAAAGAATCCAAATTAAATTTATAAACCACCTGAACTATCGTTTCGGTAGGCAGTTACATTACCTTATGACTTTTGTCTTCACCATTATAACTTACTAAAATTAAGCGCCAGACGCGATGTTTCCTATATAATTTTTCTCTTCAAACTTGTCAATAATATTATAAGCTGTGATTATCTTCTTAAAAAATTATGTTTTAGTGTAAGGAAATATGTTACACGTAAAGACACTTTTTTCTATGTTCCAACTTATCATTCCAACGTCACAAGTCATTCTCCAATTACCATGTTACAAAAAAATTATAATAATATTTTTCAACACAGATATATTCTGCTCCTCCCTGTATGATGTTAGAAAATCTGCTGTAAGAGTTTTGACCTAATTTTGATCTAATTTGTCGAATCAATCACTTCAGAATCGCCTCTGCTCTCTCACTATTTTCTTTTTCTTATATTTAGATTCAAGTACTCACTTGTAATCTACTCTTGATACATCTGTAATCATGTGCTTTCCTGTTATTGGTGATGTGTTATACATCCTGTTGGAAAGCCTTATAAATAAATAAATAAATAAATAAATAAATAAATTACATTTATGTGAAATTGCATAACTAACGCTAGAATGAATGGAGAATTATAATTTTGAGGATGAAGATGCGAAATGAATGATTCAATCTGTGAAAAGAGTATCAGTGGGGTAATCTGTTGATTATCTCTGACACTACCCACAGAATCCATCGCATCCTTTCTTACTGACATTTTAACAAAAGCATATGATTTTGACAACGAATATTACATTAAAGATTCTTTTCAAGTTGATAATATTTTCAACAAATTTAAACTTCCAAATAAGTTTGTTCTAGCTAGTCTAGATGTTGTTTCTCTTTTCAACAACGTGTACTTACAGGCTTGCTTAAGTGTAATAGAGAATAAATGGAACGTCATTAGTAGTTTTTGCAGCTTAACTAAAGATACTTTTTTAAATTTAATAACTTTCCTGTTTAAAAACACATATTTCACGTTCAATAATAAATATTACAAGCAAACTTCTTGCACCCCTATGGGAGCAAAAATAAGCCCTATACTGGCAGCATATGTCATGGATGATTTGTTAGACAAAGTCACATATGTTCTCCCATTTAAACCACCTTTCCTCAAAAAATATGTAGATGACATAATTATTGCAATTCCTGCAGATGCCATTGATGAAACCTTATTCATCTTTAATAGCTACGACCCACATATACAGTTCTCCATCGAGAGAGAAAATGAACACCACAGCGTTCCTTTTCTTGATACTCGATTCATCAGAGCACTTGATAACACCGTACTCATCGATTGGTATAGGAAACCTATGAGTTCGGCCGTTATATAAATTATTGGTCGTACCACAAACAAAGTATGAAAGCCAATCTGGTCCAACAGATGAAAACAAGAGTCATCAAGATATCTGATAGTTCCTTTCACAATAAAAACCTTAATATTCTTTATAACCTCTTTCTTCAAAATGCATATCCGGCCTCATTCCTCAAAAAAATTTTGTACAATAATTCATCCATTGATTAATAACTCCAATTAATATTCAGGCTGCAGAGGTCACCCCTACACGTATCATCTATTTATTTATTAAAGATATCACTTCTGGATTATCCAGAATTTTCAAATCTTTTTCATATAATATTAAAATTGCTAATAAAAACGTTTTACTCTCATGAGAATTTTTTCCAAATTAAAGGGGACTCTCCTTGCAACAGCTGCTCGGATTTACTGTATACCGTGTCAGAACTGTGACAAACAATATATTGGACAAACTTCAAGAATGTTGAAAGATCGCATTTCTGCACACAAAAGTGACAGTAGATTGCACCCGGAGAGATGTGCATTGAGTGAGCATGTCTATAGGCCGGAGTAGAATTCGGGTACGACCCCTAGCGGAAAAAGACTGCAGCTATCAAAGGAGTAAAATAAACGCAATGTATCAGTTTCGATATTACCCTTGAGTTGTTTATAATGTGTTAATTTGGTTGTACTTTGCTTTATTATTTTTTTATCACGTTAATAGACCATCGACCATGGCTCTTGATAACCGAAATTGTTGTGTATTTGGCTGCACCAGCCGAAACGGAAACAATCCCAGTCTTTCCATAAATTTCCCTCAATTGGTAGGACATCACATTAAGCATAGACTGGTATAACACTAGGTGCATACGGGAGTGCTGGCCAATAAAAATTTCGGTGATGTCATGCCGAAAAAAAAAAAATACTTCAACTAAGTCTGATAAGTCGTGCGTCTGAAATACCTCTGATATTTTTTCATCATTTTATAGAGCTTTTCTTCTTCAAAAACCTCGTTCAAAACCCATACATGGCACTGGCAAAATAAATTTATTAGCGGGCAAGACATCAACGAAAACATGGTACCTAAGGTATACCTATCGACCGATAGTGCAGAATACGTAAACAATTCGGTGATGTCCTGCCTTAATAGTTTTCTCGAAAAGTGGGCATGACATCACATTAAACATAGACTGGTATAACACTAGGTGCATACGGAAGTGCTGGCCAATAAAAATGTCGGTGATGTAATGCCCCAAACAAATATTTCAACAAAGTCTGATAAGTCGTGCGTCTGAAATACCTCTGATATTTTTTCATCAGTTTATGGAGCTTGTCTTCTTCAAAAACCTCGTTCAAAACCCATACATGGCACTGGCAAAATAAATTTATTAGCGGGCAAGACATCACCGAAAACATGGTACCTAAAGGTCCTATAGGTCATTAGTGATTCCTAATAGAAGCATGACATCAACGCGAACGTTGCACCGAACGGATACCTGTATACAAATCTACGAATTGACTCCATCGATTCGTCTTTTAGTCTAGATATTTGCAATAATATTTTGCCTAGTTGGCGGTGTACACAAAATGTTTTGTGTTTGACAGGTAAACATCATTTGATTGCAATGATTATCTCTGTCAGTTTATGCTGATTGAAATTGCATCGTTTAATTGAATACTAAATATGTATTAAAAGAACGAAAAGGTTGATATGTTGTTGATATTCGGAGAGTGCAAGAGAAATTGTAGACAGGCTGAACAATTGTATGTCGAAAGATTTCCGGAAAGACGCCATCCACCTGATAGTTATTTCGCTAGAGTAGAATAGCAGTTCATAGCAGTTCTTTTCAAAACTCTTCTAGCGGTCTCTCGATTCACGCCGATTTCGTCCTCAATTTGTCTCAGTGATATCGTCGGATCTGCATGTACTATGGCCAAAACGTTTACTTCCATTTCCTCGTCGACAATGTATTGGAGATTGTTTTGTGATTTTCCGGTTCTCTTCTGAACTGCTATTCTACTCTAGCGAAATAATTAGCAGGTGGATGGCGTCTTTCCGGAAATCTTTCGACTTACAATTGTTCAGCCTGTCAACAATTTCTCTTGCACTCTCCGAATATCAACAACATATCGACCTTTTTATTCTTTGAATACTTATTTAGAATCTAATTAAACGATGCAATTTTAATCAGCATAAAACTGACGGAGATAATCAGTACAATCAAATGATGTTTACCTGTCAAACACAAAACATTCTGTGTACACCGCCTACTAGGCAAAATATTATTGCAAATATCTAGACTAATAGACTTGTGAATTGGTGGATCAGGGGAACAATTTTAATTTTATGTTTTCAAATGGAAAGATCATGATATGGCTACATGGCCAAAGAGAAAGACAGATAGTTCCTTCACAAGTAGCCAAATTGAAAAAAACATGTTCCTATCTCAGATTTCTCAATATCGTGAGTTATTTTCAGATGTTTTTTCTTTTTATTGAAGAAATTATTGACAATCTGTAGGAAGTGATCAGGTTTGGAAAAAACTGAAATTATATCGTTTAACTGATACTCTTTGGATTTCCAAGCCTACCAAGCATCGAAAGATTATCGAATTCGGGTAACAGCCAACTTGATGTTTTTCAATAAAATGCAATTCATCTGCGAATTGAGAAACGAATGCCACTTCATGATACACGGTTGAATAGAGAATTTCAAGACAAATGAGATAGGCCGGATAAATATACAGGGTGTCATTAATAAAAAAAGAAGTTGGAGTTACTGCCGATCAAACAGGTAGTTGATATAAGTTGTCGTTAGATTCAAATGAAGCGCTATCATTGATTACGTAACTTCTGCAAATTTCAAATCTTCATCTCTTCAAATAAAAAAACTACAGGCTGCTACATGTCTGCTGTGTCACTATACTTACATGTAAAGGTAAAATTCTGCCTTGTATCGCGCTTTTGAGATGGTAAAGTTCTTATAACAGTCGGAATGATAACCAATCTCACCAATTGTTTTGGGAACATCAATTTCCCAATATTTGTGCTTCTTAATTTTTCGAAAGCCACTCATACGAGTGCATTTTTCTAAAGTTTCTGCATCGAAAATATCAATAAACCCTTCAGATTTACCGCACAGAAAACACAACTTCATCGTGATATAATTTCCACAACACAACTTACACTCCAAAAATCACAAAATATCTTCGCTGTAAGGTCTGCAAAGAAAGAGTGATCAGTGTTGCCAGGAATATTTTAACGAATGTACCAACCTACGAAAACAAAATGTACCACATTGCGCATCTGCGCAGATATCTGGATCATGGATTCAAATATAATGTTCTTACAGAGTTGACAGCAATTTCATTCAGTTGTTCAAGTACAAGAATTGCCAATAAACTAGCATTCCTGACTGATAGCGTTATAGTGTTTGAGGTTGATTCAAGGACGTAATCTGACTCATCTTTTTTATAAATGCTTACAAAGGCAACCTTCACCACAGGTACATTGCTTGTGTTGTAGATAAAGCAGAACTTCCAGGTTTTGTCTGAGTCCTTCTTTCTCACTTGCCTCGCAGCTGGCCCAACTTCAAAAATCATTGTGGAGCAGAATTCTACAGCTCTGGATTTCGTTTGTAGGTGCAGTGGGTCTAGATAGTTCAGGCAAATTTTCCTAAAGTCTCCTTTTAGCTGTTCTAAATCAATTGCACTGGACCCGTGCTTTTTTATGAAATCCTCTGGTGCCATCCCCAGCATTATAAATTCCTTCTCAATCACGTGGTCAGTTAATGACGAAGGGGGCACACCTGTTGACCTAAATGTCCCTGCGAAGGATGCATCATCGTCCTTAAGTTTCAACTCCGTAAGGGCACCCGGGAGAGTATAAGATTTGGTGGACATGGTGGTTGTTGTAGTGCCTAAATACTTCCACAACTATGTGGCCCTCCTCAGTCTTCACTAATTTCAAGTGCTTTTACGTCTGAAATAATCTGACCAGTGCCTGGTAAATTATTCTCTACCATCTTAGTGTAGTTTAGGTGGCCTTAGTGATAATTATGGACGTACGCTTGAAACTTGGTACTGCTTATTGGCAGTACTTCGCAGTAAAACTTACCACAGATACAAAATGAATACCCAGTGATCGATTTTCTCCTCCCTGTCGCCCTTAAATTAAACTTAATATAATTTTCAGTTATAGATTCGCAAGAAACAAGTATTTCACTATACATTAGACCATGCGTGCTGCTGCTGAGTGAGTGAGTACGTACACGTGATAGGTGCGCTCCTACATTTAATGGGATAATAGAGAGTAATACTCACAATAAATTCGTTCTTTCGCTACCAGCCGATCAACAGTGTGGTGTTAATCAAATGGATAGTTAGTTAGTAATGATCTAACGACTGAAAATACATTAAAATCAAAATACCTATCCAAGATACCGGCGAGAACCTTCTGCATTTCAATCTTTTTTGTTCGTTTTTTGCGATGCCGGACAACTGTCCGAAATGTACGGCTGTTATCAGCCGGCACAAGGACACGGTGCGATGTATACATTGTAAAACAGCGATACATGCTGCCTGTTTACAATTACCTGCTGAATTTCAGAAGGTACCTGGAATAGTTTACAAATGTGAAAACTGTACAGAGGCGGCTCACCCAGGTGGTTTTGGCGGAGATATTTCCAACATGTTGAGAAAGCTGGACCAAAAAATGGATAGTCTGCAATCTGATATGAAATCTATTCAAGGTCAACAAGTCACCGTGCAGACATCTCTTCAGTTCTACGGTGACAAAATAGATAACTTCAACGAAAAGTTATTGGCTTTTGAAAATAAAATGAAGACGATTCCGGCACTGGAAAAGTCGATAGTCTCCGTGACAAAAGATGTTGACGTTTTGAAATGCGAAATTGATCGTCTCCAGCAACAGGCACGAATGAATAATCTTGAAATCAATGGGATTCCTGAGAAATCTGGAGAGTCGTTATTGAATGTTATTACCAACATCTTTAGAGTATCATCCACTGCTGTGGAATCATACTCCAGGGTAGCACACATGGACCCGAAAAATAAAAATCCAAGATCGATCGTAGTAAAACTGATTAACAACTCATATAAAAACAAAATTCTCTCAGAAATACGAAAAAGAAAAGGAATGAACCTGGAAGATATTGGTCTAGAATCTTCATCTCAGATTGAATCAAGGATTTTCATAAATGAGCACTTACATCCCAAAAACAAACTCTTATTGAAGAGCACAAGAGAATATTGTAAAAGAATGAATGCAACATACTGGACCAGAGACTGTCGCATTTATATCAAGCATCCTAAATCTGAAAAAAGTTCATCTTGTTACTGATGAAAATTCTCTTGCAAGAATTAATTGATTTATTCTTATTATGACATGTCCTAATCCTGTTTTTTTTTTGTCATAATTACGGAACTACGTTTTTTTTATCAAAACTCGAGAGGACTTAGGTCGAAAACTGAAGAATTTTTCATATCTGCAGCTCACACCGAAGTAGATGTTATCTGTATCACGGAAACCTAACTCAACAGTGGCGTAGATGATGATGAACTTTTTGATCTAGACAAATTTATTGTTTATCGGAGGGACAGAGTTCCTGGTACTGGTGGTAAAATGGATGGCGGTGGAGTTTTAATTGCGGTGAGAAATGAGTATCCTTCCCACTCTGATATAACGCTATCTACTAATGGAATATGTGAAGATTTATGGGTCACGATTGTGATCAACAAGGAGACCAAAATTCATCTGTGTTGTGTTTATGTGCCCCCGCACGCTAGTATTGATGATTAACAGGTCATTTGAATAAAGTGAGCACAGTAGTTCAAAGTCATCTCAATGACAAAGTTATAATAATTATAGGTGATTATAATGTCCCTAAAATAAGTTGGTCCTTTGTTCCTGTAGAAAATTGTTTCGAGGCTTCGGAGGTATCTGATGCATATGGTGAGATTCTGGTGGATACGTACAACTTCTTAGGGTTAGATCAATATAATGGAATTTCCAACGTCTACGGTAAGATCTTAGATTTACTATTTAGCTCTTATAAGTACATTGAAATCTCTCCCAGTGAATTACCATTTGTTCCCGAGGACTCACATCACAAATCTATCGAATTAACCGTTGGCTTAAATAAAGTTGAGTTAAAGAGTAAAGCTACCTATAAGTATCGATACGCAGACTACGATAAAATTAATATAGACATCTCTCAAATTGCCTGGAATGACCTGTTAAAGCCAATGAACGTTGGTGATGCTGTAGATTATTTTTATCTTGAAATATACGAAATCATATCAAAAAATATACAGATTAAAGTTAACAAAAACAAATATCCTGCGATGGAAAAACCATAACAATATAGACGACTATCTTGTATTCTCAGAACTCAGAAATGAATGTAAAAAGTCAATGAAAAAAGATTATAACGAATATATAAAAAATACCGAATCTAATTTAAAAAGTAATGTTAAAGGTTTTTGGTCCTATGTAGCTAATAAGAGAAACCGAAAAACCACTCCTAATCTCGTATCTTTTCAAGGAGTATCCTATACACTAGATGATGATATCTGTAGTGCCTTTTCTAGGTACTTCTCATCCGTTTTTGAACCATCTGATACTCCATCTAACCTCAAACTTTATCAGAACCACTCAAATAATTTCGTTACCATTACACACATAACTGAAAAACAGATAATAAATGCTATTGATAAACTTGATATTAACAAAGGAAGTGGTCCGATGGCTTACCAGCTTTTTTTATAAAAAAGTTTAAAGAGTCACTTATACTTCCTTTACACATTCTATATAATAAATCAATTTCTACAGGTATCTTCCCCTAGGTCTGGAAGGTGGCTCAGGTAATTCCTATACATAAAAGCGGATCCCGAAATGAAGTTTCTTTATCGGCCAATTTCATTGTTATCATTGCCTGGTAAACTTCTAGAATCCGTGATTACAGACGAGTTATTTTTCTATTTAAAAATGTGCTTTGTTCAGAAAAACATGGATTCTATAAGGGCAGGTCATCAACTACGAATTTATTACCATATGTTCAAGATATCTTTGAAGCTCTTGATGTCAGGTGGATGCCGTGTACACCGACTTCTCTAAAGCCTTTGACAAAGTCCATCATCCTACATTAATTACCCGGTTAGAGAATGTCGGTGCCCACGGCAATTTTATCGAATGGACAAAATCTTACCTACACAATAGGATACAATTCGTGAAATCCAATGGTTGCACCTCCTCCTCAACTGGTATCATATCCGGTGTTCCTCAAGGCTCCCATCTGGGGCCCTTGTTACTCTCAATTTTCATCAATGAAATTGGTAGCTGTTTTCGTTACTCAAATTTCGCTCTCTACTCAGACGACATGAAATTTTATAAACCAATTTCATCTTTCGCTGACTATCGAGTTGCAATCTGATATTGATAGAGTTTCTGATTTTTGTAAAGAATATAAGCTATTCTTAAATATAAAA
This sequence comes from Chrysolina oricalcia, assembly GCA_944452925.2. NCBI lineage: Eukaryota > Metazoa > Arthropoda > Insecta > Coleoptera > Chrysomelidae > Chrysolina > Chrysolina oricalcia. Next base: position 45,418,025 of record OX101825.2, on the reverse strand, counting down.
AATGTCAACACATCATTTTGTCGCTTGAAAACAAAGATTGAATTTGGATACAGTATTGACCATAATCAGTTAGAGAATGTTCAACATGTGAGAGATCTAAGGGTAATTATTGACTCATTTAAAATTTGATTTGCATATCGAAACTATAGTTAAGAGGGCGAATGAAATTTAGGATTCCTTCTGAGAGTTTCCAAATCTTTCAAGGAGGCTAAGACACTGATAATTCTATATAACTCACTTGTGCGGAACTATCTAGAATATAACTCTATAGAATGGAATCCGTTCTATCAGAAGTACATCAATCGTATTGAAAGAATCCAAATTAAATTTATAAACCACCTGAACTATCGTTTCGGTAGGCAGTTACATTACCTTATGACTTTTGTCTTCACCATTATAACTTACTAAAATTAAGCGCCAGACGCGATGTTTCCTATATAATTTTTCTCTTCAAACTTGTCAATAATATTATAAGCTGTGATTATCTTCTTAAAAAATTATGTTTTAGTGTAAGGAAATATGTTACACGTAAAGACACTTTTTTCTATGTTCCAACTTATCATTCCAACGTCACAAGTCATTCTCCAATTACCATGTTACAAAAAAATTATAATAATATTTTTCAACACAGATATATTCTGCTCCTCCCTGTATGATGTTAGAAAATCTGCTGTAAGAGTTTTGACCTAATTTTGATCTAATTTGTCGAATCAATCACTTCAGAATCGCCTCTGCTCTCTCACTATTTTCTTTTTCTTATATTTAGATTCAAGTACTCACTTGTAATCTACTCTTGATACATCTGTAATCATGTGCTTTCCTGTTATTGGTGATGTGTTATACATCCTGTTGGAAAGCCTTATAAATAAATAAATAAATAAATAAATAAATTACATTTATGTGAAATTGCATAACTAACGCTAGAATGAATGGAGAATTATAATTTTGAGGATGAAGATGCGAAATGAATGATTCAATCTGTGAAAAGAGTATCAGTTATCTCATCAGTTATGTTAGTAAGGCATATGGTGGCAGATCCTCAGATAAGGAACTATTTCAACAAAGCCGAGTACTTCAACTGTGTGATCAGTTTGTGGACAATATTATGGTCGACAAAGGCTTTCTAATTGGAGAAATTAATGAAGCTGAGGGCATAAAAAAAATTATACAGCCTCCTTTCCTTAGAAAACGAAAGCAATTTAGCCGTCAAGAGACCTTATTAAATGCAAAGATTGCCAGGACGAGAGTTCATATAGAAAGAACCTACCAAAGGATTAAAGTGTTTGACATTTTCAATAAACCTTTTCCACTGTCTCTACTACCTCAAGTTGATAATATACTTACTAACCATTATTTGTGCTATTGTAAATTTATCAAATCCTATTTTTGGTGAAGACAAATTTTTGTAAGTACCAGTATAACTGAAATGTTAAACTTTATTAAAACACATTTCTATTTTGATTGTTTTGTTATTTTACAAAATTGGGGTAACATATAATTGAAATATACACTTTGTAATTTTTCCAACATGCAAGTAGTAAATACTTCATCTTGTTGTACAGTAAGTATTAACATGTTATTGAATTTTGTGGAATAAAATATAATGTCACATTCCCTTAGGTTCATAATGGCCATGCCAAATTGAATCTGGCCGTAATATTTGTGTTTTTTTCTTAACACTACTTCATTGGTGGTTAAGTAGTTACAAACTTTGTAAAAATCTTCAGCTGAAGCTTCTTTTCCTAAAAAGTATAACAAATGATTTAACTGCATACAATTATTCTACATATTATATTATATTTATAAACAATTATATGGAGGAAAATTAATATGAATAATTTTTATTTTTATTTGGAAATATGAATGGGGTGTTCATAATTTCAGTTCTGGAATCATCTGCGGCTGAAAGGAAAACTTTAGTCGCCATTTATTTATCGTTCAAGATGAACCTCTTGGAAGGTATTCATGCTGAAAAGAGAAACATTCTCAATTAGAAATTGAAAAACATGATTCCCCTGGAAATGGAAACAACCCTAAGATAAAATTAAGTTACTTTTGTAATATCTAACAGAAAACAACTACTTCCCGGGGAAGTAGTTGTCGAGAAGTAGTTGTTTTCTATTACATATTACAAAAGTAACTTCATTTTATCTTAGGGTTGTTTCCATTTCCAGGGGAATCATGTTTTTTCAATTTCTAATTGAGGATGTTTCTCTTTTTAATATGAATAACTTTCACTAGTATGTTCAACTCATATAAATTACACCTGATAGTTTATTTACTGTTATTCAATAGTAAGTACTTGTACGAGGAATAAAATGCATTAACCTACACACAATACAATTCTTTTTGTACAGAGGAATACTAACCTATGTGTGGACACTTAATTTTCAGCAGTTTACACCATCTGGTGAATATCCCATCCAAGGATGTTTTTTGGAGACAATCAATCCTGTTTCTACGCTGCTTTCAGTTGCACTAATGTATGCTCCTCTAGCAACCCCTTCATTTTGAATTCCATGTAGAACAAACCTATAAAAAATATTTTTTTTATTAAAATGGATATTTACCAACTTTATCTGGTTTTATATTAATTACCAAGATTGGTATATTCTTATTTTATCAAAATGTAATGGTCACTAAAAGATTATATCGAAATAAAAGTTCACCTATTTGATAATTTTTTTGGATTCAAGTAATCCACACATTTCTTTTCCCAATCACCTTTGCTATAAGTGAAAAGATCATAGCACCTATAACCCGTAATTCTATATTTCCGTTCATAGTGCCAAATTAACTTCTCATTTTTTGTCATTTCTGCCAAGAACGAACAATTTTCTGGAATTAGTTGCATACATCGTCTTGCAACATTCTTCCTTTGGATCTGTTGCTGTTAACGTCGATATTGCATTTGAGGCATGCTCACAAATTTTTTTTGTTTGCTCGTAAGGTTCAATATCACATACATATTCCTTCATCATTTGCCTTTGTCTAGTCCTATAATTAAAAAAAAAGTTCCATGTTACCTATAAGATTGCATATCAATATGTAACTAAAAAAATAAAGACAAGCAAAATACCTTTAGACTTACCTATGTTTTGCTAATGCTGAATTAGGAGCTGCAGCACAAATTTTTTTCAAAATCATTTCCTTTTTGTCCGATACATCCATGTTTTCCAATGGAACAGAATTTCCCAATTTAACCTTTTTAATACATGGATAATCCTCAAAAGGTATACCTCCATATTTTGCATCCACTGTTTTTGAATGGGTGTCTTTCCATTTACAAGACACATCAGTACTTGATAAAAATCAAAATCGGGAAGTTTTTCCCTGCAATAGAAAACATTCAATGAAAAACAAATATAATAGCAATTAACTGTTCAATATGCCTTTTTTATGGAATCGTATAATATTACCTTGTGCATAAAAATAATAGTGCTGCAATATGTTTGCAACGGGATGAATTTCCTGCTCTGCAACTGCATACTGCCGTTTATGGATCTATGTTTTTCTCCATGATCTAAATCCAAGGCGAATTTCATGGGGATCCTTTCGCAGGCCACTGCTTTTCAAGCACAACCCATATACCTGAATTGTATGATCTGTCTTGTCCTCAATTCCATGCAAAATTATATGGCCTGCATTTAGAACAGCTTGTCCTTCATTAATACATCTAGAAGATGGCGTAGCATTTAAAAACTCAAAAAGATCCTGAATCTTCAAGGTAAATTCCGTAAGTATGGCTGAACTGAAATTTTGATGGTGTTATCACATGCAAATATTTACGATGTCGAAATAAATTAACTATAATAATAATTCATACTTTCTCCACAACAGATGATAGGTCTATATTAAAAGACTAAATTGCAACAGTTCAAATAAAACTTGTAACACACACAATTCAAAAACACTTCGAATAAACAACTAGAAACGGTACAAACAGCATAAACCAGTAGGCATCGTGTATTTGGTTTACTCCTTTGAATATTGACATTCTATCGAATTCTACTTTTCCCTATAAGGAGGAACATTGTATTTTAACTCAGTAACAATTTTATCCACAGAAAAAAACAATGCCAAGAGGATTTTTCTAGAAATGGTTCACATAACACAATCAGACAATCGTCTAAATAAAAGAACAGATGTAAATCACTTGAGTGAAATTTACTCTTATTTAATTTTTGTTGACAAACCAAGTGTCAGAGATAATCAACAGATTACCCCCACTGATACTCTTTTCACAGATTGAATCATTCATTCCGCATCTTCATCCTCAAAATTATAATTCTCCATTCATTCTAGAGTTAGTTATGCAATTTCACATAAATGTAATATGTCATTAACCATTTCATTAATTTTAACACTATTGCAGTTTACTTAAAAGCCAAGAGGTACGCGGGCTCACAGGACAACATGGCGTGATTCCTTGTCTGTCATGGTCCATGTCAGTTGTCGTGTCATGCGCGTGAACCTGTTGCTTCTGCATGAGCGACGTACTTCCTCTTCAGGGGAGAACACGTGATAATGTACATTAATTGTTATTATATAGTAATGTTTAGAGGTGGTTGTAGTACACAACACGAATTTTAGTAATGAATTTTTATCTCCAGTCTCGTCCAATTTTCATGTATAATTTAAACATTAACGCCGCATAACCTCACTACACTGTAAGTTACAACCTGACTGTTTCTTCATTGGTATTTTACGTGTCTTTCTCATATTGTAGTATCCCTGATGATGATAATAAAGATTATCGAAAGCTTGGAATCTGTGTAATAGAGTACTCTTACTGGCCTGCTGCATATCCCAAATATTTAGTAAACTAATTTCCTAATTAGTCAGCAAACAAGACTACCTTTTTATATATATATATATATATATATATATATATACATGCTGAATACTTGTTTCAAGGAGCAATAAATGTTCCAGTGACTGTAAAACAGTCGAAAACAATCCTTTAGGAACTCACTATACCTTTGTATAAATTGTATGGCATATGTCCGACAGAAAACAACTACTTCTCTGGCTAATACCTCGACAGATATTGAATTATATCTGTCAGACATATGTGCAAAGATCCTTACTTTGAAGGAACAACTTTGCAAGAGCTCTCAGAGACAGACAGCAGGAAACCGGTCTGCAGTTGGTTCCTTGTTTGGATCAGGCGGTGTCCTGCTGTCTGTCTCTGAGAGCTCTTGCAAAGTTGTTCCTTCAAAGTAAGGATCTTTGCACATATGTCTGACAGATATAATTCAATATCTGTCGAGGTATTAGCCAGAGAAGTAGTTGTTTTCTGTCGGACATATGCCATACAATCTATACAAAGGTATAGTGAGTTCCTAAAGGATTGTTTTCGACTGTTTTACAGTCACTGGAACATTTATTGCTCCTTGAAACAAGTATTCAGCATATACCATTTCGCATCCGAAATGTCCTTCTGGAGCGCTCTCTAATCTGTTGCCGTGGTGGATCCTGTAAGCGATTGCAGTGTTCATCCCGACGAACGATGACGGGCACCGGGCCCCCGCGTGTATACAACCGTGATAACCAGGACTGCACTGATGAGGGACTTCATCCCGAAACCGGTCTGCAGTTGGTTCCTTGTTTGGATCAGGCGGTGTCCTGCTGTCTGTCTCTGAGAGCTCTTGCAAAGTTGTTCCTTCAAAGTAAGGATCTTTGCACATATGTCTGACAGATATAATTCAATATCTGTCGAGGTATTAGCCAGAGAAGTAGTTGTTTTCTGTCGGACATATGCCATACAATCTATACAAAGGTATAGTGAGTTCCTAAAGGATTGTTTTCGACTGTTTTACAGTCACTGGAACATTTATTGCTCCTTGAAACAAGTATTCAGCATATACCATTTCGCATCCGAAATGTCCTTCTGGAGCGCTCTCTAATCTGTTGCCGTGGTGGATCCTGTAAGCGATTGCAGTGTTCATTCCGGCGAACGATGACGGGCACCGGGCCCCCGCGTGTATACAACCGTGATAACCAGGACTGCACTGATGAGGGACTTCATCCCGAAACCGGTCTGCAGTTGGTTCCTTGTTTGGATCAGGCGGTGTCCTGCTGTCTGTCTCTGAGAGCTCTTGCAAAGTTGTTCCTTCAAAGTAAGGATCTTTGCACATATGTCTGACAGATATAATTCATTATCTGTCGAGGTATTAGCCAGAGTAGTTGTTTTCTGTCGGACATATGCCATACAATCTATACAAAGGTATAGTGAGTTCCTAAAGGATTGTTTTCGACTGTTTTACAGTCACTGGAACATATATATATATAAAACTTCCCACCCTTAATAAACAATATGAGTAATCGAAAAAACAGGTCAATTTTATTGTCAAGGGGGACACTTTCACGGACTATTTGTAGCCCTCGTGGTTCAACCCCCTAGGAGGGGTAGATGTTACCCTTAGAATTTTAAATGGGAAGGGGGGTCAAGTGGCACATCATTTTGATGGGCGTTCAATTCTTGTTCCAATGGTACCCTGACTTATTATTTTGTGATGAGCATTTTCCGAAAAATTGCGTTCTAAACTAACAGAAGTAATTATTAGAACGCCTATACTGAGATGCATTATTGTATTGACTCCCTTTAATAAAAATGGTTAGAAGAGTAGGTGGCACCGCTCCAACCCTTGAATGACAGGAATAAATTTATTACGCATGGGATTTTTTATTTGGTGGTTATTTTCCTTCTACACAATAAAATTTAATTTGCGAGAAAGACATTTCCAATATAAAATCTACTTACGCTTATCTTATTAGCTGTTCGAAATGTTGTCCATTTTGCTCTAAACAGTAATACAGTCTGTTTTCGAACTCTCCTCTAACATTACGGAAAACTTCACTAGGAATTGACTGGCATGCTGCTGTAATTCGTCTTTTAAGTTCGTCAATATCAGAAGGTTGTGTTTTATAAACATCGGATTTAAGATGCCCCCAAAGAAAGAAATCTAAGGGTGTTAAATCCGGTGATCTCGGAGGCCATTCAACTGCTCCCCTTCTGCCAATCCATCTACCCGGAAATCTCTCGTTTAACCACTGTCGGACTGGAAGAAAATAATGAGGTGGAGCACCGTCCTGCTGGTAATGTAACAGATCCTCCTGCAAAAGTTCATTACCTTCTGCATCAATTTGAGTTTCTAGCTCGTGAGTTATAAGAGGATCGATAGTCTCTTCAAGCATATCAAGGTACAGATTGCCAGTCAAGTTTTCTTCCAGAAATAATGGACCAAGAATGGCATTTCCAAGAATACCAGCCCAAACATTAACTTTTTGTGGGTGTTGTGTATGCCCTTCCCGAAAAATATGTGGGTTTTCGTCACTCCAATAGCGACAATTTTGTCTATTAACAACATTGCCATTCAGAAAAAATGAACACTCATCGCTGAAACAGATGTTTAACAGAAGATTAGGGATGGTATTGACTCGATGAGACATGATTTCACAAAACTCTATTCTTCTATCATAATCATCCTCGTGGAGCTCTTGAAGAATCTGCATTTTATATGGATGAAATTTATGCATTTTCAATGCTTTTCTTATAGTCTCGCGTGACATTCCCGTCTGTTCTGATACTGATCGTAAGGAGCTCGTGGGCTCTGCAACAAATGTTCCCAAAACTTCAATTTGAGCTGCTTCATTTAGTACACTGGGGTTATTTCTTTTTTTATTTGTCACTGAACCAGTTTCGTAAAACTTATTCACCAAATCAAGCACATACCGGTGACTTACATTACAATTTGGATGTCTTTCGTTAAAAAGACATGCCGCCCTTCGTGCGCACTTTCCAACTTCTCCATAAATTACAATCATTTCAATTCTGTCTTGAAGAATGTAAACCATTTTTACACTTTTATACACTTATTAAAGTAATTCCTAAACAGCCCAACAGGTACAACGGTATTCACAATACTACCACATACTTCAAATTTGCTAACCAATTTTTTGCCGGAAAACAGAAACTTTTTACAGCAGAAGTAGCAAAAAAGGAAGGCTATCTGTACAATTTCTGCGATGACACTTAAAAATTCAGCATTTAATAAACACAACTTTACTACCATCTACGTTTTACTATTAGACTACTTTTTTATGTAAAGTGTTTGGAGCTAATGGCTAATGTTACCCCTAATACAGGGTTGGAACGGTACCACCTAATATTCTAACCAGTTCTGGCCAAACCATGCATCTCAGTATAGGCGTTCTAATAATTACTTCTGTTAGTTTAGAACGCAATTTTTCGGAAAATGCTCATCACAAAATAATAAGTCAGGGTACCATTGGAACAAGAATTGAACGCCCATCAAAATGATGTGCCACTTGACCCCCCTTCCCATTTAAAATTCGAAGGGTAACATCTACCCCTCCTAGGGGGTTGAACCACGAGGGCTACAAATAGTCCTTGAAAGTGTCCCCCTTGACAATAAAATTGACCTGTTTTTTCGATTACTCATATTGTTTACTGGAAGGAAGATATTAAGGGTGGGAAGTTTTCAAATTGACACCCTGTATATTGGTAATATTAGGTTAGTCAATAATGTGCTGTTCATCCAAGAATAAAACATCAAAAGGTTAAGAGTATCGACACTATGTGTAACGAAATTTCTTTTGTGGAATTACAAGTCAACAGTTAGCTTTTCGTGTCGCTCCGATTCAACCTTTTATTATTTGACTCACCACAATTGTTCTGGAAATGGCTCTAAAATATTTGTTCTTAACATCTTCCAAAGATGGCCCCTCATTTTGGAAGTGTCATATTTTACTTTTTCTCAGAGCTCAATGTCGAAGTAAATCGACACAGCATTTGCGATGGCCAATAATCCACATTCAAAGTTTTTACTTTGCCTCTGAACCTCGTGTAAATGATATTTTGGTTCGAATGGATATAATTTGTTTAAATATTTTTGAAAGCTTGAATCCTTTTCAATCATGCCAGCGTTCAAGCTATCGTATATATTTACAAATTTTCCATCATAGTGGGTACATATCCAGTGACCTTTATCGTTGGAGCCGATTTTCCCACCATACAAAATTTGTATATGATGGGAACACTCTGCAATAGGGTTCACGTGACTATCGAGTAAATCTGACCGCCTATATATTACGTTTTGGGGATAGTACTCACGTTTATTGATTTCGTTCTCATTTCTAGAGAAATTCCACAACGTTTCGTGAAATCTATTGATGACCTGTTCTGACAAATGGCCATATGGGAATCCAATCTCAATCTTACATTGAGCTCCTAATTTGAAATTCGTGTTTGAATCACTTATATCAATTGAAAACTCGTTTACCACTTTATTTTCACAAGATTTCAAAGGAGCTTATGATTCATGATACTCGGGCCGTTTGATTCGAGTAATTTTATTTTCATAAATTTTCAAAGGAGATAATGATTCATGATATACGGGCCATTCGATTCGAGTACGACGGATCGTTGGAAATATTTCTAGAACATTCGTACTAAATATTTTCCAAAGGTGACTTCGCATTGCTGAAGTTTCGTACTGCATATCTTTGGGATCCATATTGAAATAGACCGATACAGCATTGGCGATTGCAAATAAACCGCAATCTTTCAAGTTATTCTGCTGTTGTACTTTAGGAAATACATATTCTGGCTTGAATGGGTATAATCTACTCAAATATCTTTGAATCGAATTGTAAGTGATCCTGCCAGCATTTACGCTGTCATAAATATGTACTACATTGCTATCGTAGTATGTGCATATCCAATGTCCAACAGCTCCTGTTTGACCTCCATATAGAATTTGGATATTATGAGAATCAGGCAGAATTTCGTGTATGTGACTATTCAGCAATTCCAAAAATTGCCAATAGAGTACATCTTGTGGATAAAATTCATGTTCATTTATTGTATGTTCTTGCCTGGAAAAATTACTAAGCACTTCATGAAATCTATTTATCACTTGGTCCCCAAGATATTGATCTCGAGTTTGGATGTCATCTTTATCTCGCTGGTCTAGTTTAAATTTCATGTTTTCGTTACTAGTAATATCGCTCGAAAAAGTACTTTCGATTTTTGCGATATTAGTATTAGTAGAGCCAACAATTCTTGAATAAATCGAGTGTTTAGTTTGCGTTAGGTTTTCTAACGAAACAGAACTTTCGTCTTCGTTTATCGCAGATGATTGGGTCAACTGTTTTTTGTCTATTTTATTTTCATGAAGACTGACGGCTATCGCCTTATGATGACTGAACACGGTTTCGTAAGTATTCGCGGCACATTTACCGGAATTACTGAAACACCAATCTATATGTGTGTTCAATTTTGTCGTTGAAGTCAATTGCAAGTCTGAGCTGAACTTCATATTTTCCAAATTTGATCTCGTCGAGTTTGGCCTGTCAATCATAAGATCTTGGTTAAAATCACCCATGATCAATGTCTCTATGCTAATATTTTCTTCAATGAATCTCTTTAGATACCGATTGGTCGAGGTTACTTTTTGAGGATAATTCGGAGGAATATAAAATACACCTATCAATGTATCTTTGAACGTAAACGATATTGATTGAATGCTGTATTTCTTTGCTTCCACGTCAACTGATTTCAAAGTAATATATTTTGAAATGACATTTTTGCAATAACAACTAATGCCCTAACCTTTATTCGACATCTGATCATTAGCACTTCGTGAGATGTTTGCAAAATTAGTGAAACCATCTATGGATATATCACTATTATCGAAATTCCAAGTTTCAACGAACAATAATATATCAGAGTTGATGAGTATAGGATTGTTCTTTATTAAAGATTTGTGAGCATTGAAACCTTCTATATTTTGATAGGTTATAACAAATTCGCCCTTATCTTTACAAAATTGTTCGGAATATTTCAATTTCAGACAACAACTTTCTCTAAGTTTTCTAATTTCGATATCGGCTAAATCGTGTTTGTCTGGTTTCTTTGGTGGAACGAATTTGCCATAGATATACAAACCATTCAAAGATGTTACTCTGCTACAAGCAACATACAGAAAATTTCTTGCAATATTCGGTTCGATATGAATGGCAACTCGTGTATAAGTGGCACCTTGCGATTTGTGTATGGTAATTGCTTCTGCCGGAAGAATTGCGAACTGCTTCCTCTCTACAAACAAGTTACCTTCGCGTCGGATTTGTATGGCCTTGGCAGTTAATTCGAGCAGTGTCCACTTATCAGAAAATTTCAGAGCAGCGATGGTATCGGAATATTCATTTCTAGTTTTTTCCCACTATTTTCGTCATCAAATTCAACCCAAACTCTAGTGGGATTGCCAGATCCATCTTTTTGCACATAGCGTAAAACGCAAGAAGCTCCGTTAACGATACCATCTTGGGTATTCAAATTGACGGACACCATATACTTGGCATCAATTTGCAACTGTAATTTCAGAATTAATCCGAATGAATCGCTCTTGCTGAGCTTTTTTGCTTGTTGCAGCATCAATTGTTTAGTTTTCTCAGCACACGATCCTTTTACGATATCCTGGGCTCTCGAATATGATGTCTCAGTGTCGTATTCAGATAATCGTTTTTCATTGTAGCTGTCAACTAGTTTATTACTTTTGAACAGATGAATAGCATCAGAAGGTACAGTTATCGAGCCATTATCAACTTCCCTCGATTTTATTAGCTGTATATCTTCCGGGGTCATTTCCCCTTTTGCCATACCGGGTGATTCTCCAAGTTGGCTCACCCCTATAACTTTTTTATTATTGAAGATAGAAAAACGAAATTTGGGGGTTGTGTATTATAGTTCAATTTACATTTTTTGACATATTAACTTGCTTTATCGTACTTCCGGTTCGACCGGAAATGAGCATAACTTTCGATTTTTAAATGGGACATCCTATATATTTTTACTTATTTCGATCGAGAATGACATTCTAAATCCAACAACACCTCACTTGTCAATATTTGACAAATGAAGTAATTTTTATTTCAATTTTTATTTTTCGATCTAGAATGCCATGGATCGTGTGAATCGCCTCATTCTTGATCAAGTAACATGGGAAAAGTACGACTTTGAGGCTTTTGAATTCACAGTCGCTGTAAGAATTATTCAAAAGTCTCAAATATGAATTTTTCCAGTTAACGTGAATTTTTCAAATGGAAAGGGGGTGGCTCGTCGGCTTTTTGTGAAAGATCATTTTCTTACGAATAATTTGATACCCCACACTTTCACTTTATTTTCACTATATCTGTGAACGATTGCAAGAAGCGATCATACCCAATAACAAATAATACGTATTCGGTATACTTATGCACTAAGTCCTGTTATTCTAGTTATTCGTGACAAACAATTGAATTCACAGTCGTTTTAAGAATTGTTTAAAAGACGCAAATATCACCATTAGTCCATTAAGTTTCTAAATTTTCAAAATGACCCCCTCCTTGATCACGGCAAAGTTCAACTTTATCAATTGTTGCGCGCACCACATTGTTTAGCTGTTCCGCAGTAACGTTCTGGAATGCCACCCTTACTTTATACTCCAGTTCTTCACGAGTAGCTGATGTTGTATTATAAACCTGATTTTTAATTGTTCCCCAGAGAAAAAAATCTAGTGGAGTGAGATCTGGTGATCTAGAATATGAAAAAGAAATAATACATTATAAAAAAATATGACATCTCAAGAATGTACCTCGCAGGCCACTGAATAGGTCCATTGGTGCCAATCCACTTTTCTGGGAAGGTGTCATTCAGATGTTCTCTTACGATTTGGGAATTGTGAGGTGGCGCTCCATCTTGTTGAAAATAGATATCAACTTGGGTAGCTAGTGGCAAATCTTCAATGAAATCATTTATTTGATTTCTAAGGAACTGCAGATATTTTTCCCCAGTAAGTTGTCCGTCGAAAATTATTGGGCCTAAAAGTTTTCCTCCGATAATACCCATCCAGCAATTGAAACCAAATCGCTCTTGAAAATTTCCTTCTTGCATGAGATGTAAATTTGTTTGTGACCAGTACCTTTTATTATTCCGATTAAACAGACCCAAGTTGGTGAATCGAGTTTCATCTGAATAAATAATTTTAAATGGAAAACGTACATCTTCTCTGTATTTAGTCAAAAACCAGTTGCAATAAGTTAATCTTCGGTTGTGATCGTTATCGTAAAGATGTTGGTGTAGTTGGTACTTGAATGATCGATAATTATATTTGTGGAGAATTCTCCAAACGGACGAATAACTTATATCACACTCAGAAACAATTTGGCGAATTGACGCCGTACAATTCACTTCAACATAGGCCAACACGTCTACTTCTTTTTCTTCACTGACGATGAATTTATTGGCATTTTCTTCTGGTTCATTTCGCATTTTCTTTTCCAGTTTTGGAAAATAGTGCCGAGTGGGATGGCGACGATTAGGGAATCTCTGAGCATAAATTCGAGCTGCATCAGATGCATTCTTTTTTGCTTCTCCGTAAATTAGCAACATGTCAATTTTCTCGTTTCTAGTATAATTTTCCATATCAAATTATGAACTATGCAACAAAAGAATTTTTGAAAGTGACAGCATATTCATTGGCCTATTTGTTTAGGTATAGTCCTAGCAACAGCTTCAATTGTTTGTCACGAATAACTAGAATAACAGGACTCAGTGCATACCGAATACGTATTATTTGTAATTGGGTATGGTCGCTTCTTGCAATCGCTCACAGAAATAGTGAAAATAAAGTGAAAGTGTGTGGTATCAAATTATTCGTAAGAAAATGATCTTTCACAAAAAGCCGACGAGCCACCCCCTTTCCATTTGAAAAATTCACGTTAACTGGAAAAATTCATATTTGAGACTTTTGAATAATTCTTTCAACGACTGTGAAGTCAAAAGCCTCAAAGTCGTATTTTTCCCATGTTACTTGATCAAGAATGAAGCGATTTACACGATCCATGGCATTCTAGATCAAAAAATGAAAATTGAAATAAAAATTACTTCATTTGTCAAATATTGACAAGTGAGGTGTTGTTGGATTTAGAATGTCATTCTCGATCGAAATAAGTAAAAATATATAGGATGTCCCATTTAAAAATCGAAAGTTATGCTCATTTCAGGTCGAACCGGAAGTACGATAAAGCAAGTTAATATGTCAAAAAATGTAAATTGAACTATAATACACAACCCCCAAATTTCGTTTTTCTATCTTCAATAATAAAAAAGTTATAGGGGTGAGCCACCTTGGAGAATCACCCGGTATTGTTCAAAGCGGAGGCAAATTTTTTATCGCTCTTCTGCCTCAATTTCTGTGAGTTCGAAATATTTGAATTGTTCCCATAAATACGAGCCGCAAATAAGGTTGTAATAGTTTCTTTTAAAAGGGGAGAATATCCATTTGTCTCCCACAGGAGGAAGCTGTCTGATATCTCCGAATAATAAAACGGGAACTCCCCCAAATATAGCCTTATTTTTGAAAATTTGTTTCATACGTGCGTCGATATTATGAAACATCTTAGAACCAACAATCGAAAATTTATCTATTATGATCAATTTCAAATCCATCAAATTGGTATGTATAGTATTTATGGTATCTTGATTCAAAGGAATCAAATTGTTACTATAACTGGAAACGGGCATGGCGAAAGCTGAATGTAAGGTCATTCCATTAATACCGTATGCAGCTTTTCCTGTTGGCGCTGCTAATAAGACTTTTATCAACTCAGGATTATTGCCAGGCAATGAATTATAATACTTCAATAAAGTCTGCTCAATAGCTGCGATCAATCGAGATTTACCAGCACCAGCCTGCCCTGAAACTGTATAGTAAATTGCTCTGCCATTGATAATATTATCCAATACGTGGTTCAAGAATTCGTATTGTTTGACGTTCAATGTGGCAATAATTTCCAAATACAATTTATTGTCCATTTCCCGTGGAGTTTGGAAAGTAGACTGCCTCGTTTCTGGTTTTTTAGGCTTCATTGTAGTGCGATCCAAACATTCCATCGGATCATATTTCGGATCATCAAGAGCATATGGGATATACTCTTCATCAAAATCATCATTAATCAAATGTTGATACAAATGATCGTTTCTACTTTCAGCAGCTTTGAGAGCAGCGTCCAAAATTTCTTCATTTATTTTATCGAATTTCATACGATTTTCAGTAATGAAATTAATTTCGGCTTGATAAATTTGGACTTGATCTGCATTTTCTATATCTCCGGCCTCGTTGCGCCAAGGGTAATATAACATCAACTGTTCCCTGTAGAAATTGACGGGGTCTTGTAAAAACCCATACTTTACAAAACTGATAACCTTAGGGTTTTGTTTCTTGGACAGTGCACCGCTACCATCTTTGAGATTCAGATGAGTTTTCACCCTTTTCGACTTCGTGAAAGTATAGTAAGCTGCGAACTCGGCCAGACAAATATTTTCTAAGATGTCCGGTCTTTGAATATAATGTTCGACCAGCCCTGATTCATAAATATCAGTGTCTTCGGTAGCCATTGCGGTTAAATCTTTCGGTTTTTTCAACATTCTAACTCGTTCGCTGTACGGTCTAGTGTTGATGTTGACAAAAGAATCACTCTCCTCAGATAAAGGCATCTGTAATATATTATATGCTGCTTCTTGGGCTGACACTTCACTGGCATTCAAAAAAATATGACCAAGTTTTTTAAGTTGCTCTTTGATTGTCAAATCACCCATCTTTATTTCTGCCATGGCATCACGCAAAAGTTTTGACACCCCTCTTTCGGGTTTGTTTATATAGTTTACTATGTATGCCATACGTGCAGAAGGGTCCAGAACAAATTGAATGTCCATATTGGATTTTTGCAAACGTAAAATTTCTGCATTGAAAGGATTCACACAGCAATCCTTTACTTCACGTTTCAAAATTATGGTCGGTTTTTTTACAACATTCTTCAACAATTCTCGGTATTCTCCAGGATTAATATTGAATTTTATCAAAAAATCCTGGAAGGTTATATCTTCTTTATTGGCATTCAGAAAACTTGTAATTTTTCCTAATAAATCTTTGAATCGAATTTGCTTTTCTTTCGACAATTTCAAATTATTAGGTTCCAATATCAAAGTTATGTCGGATGGGAAAAATGGAATGTTATAGCGGCATACCGCAATTTCTTTTACCATTTTTTTGCACGACTTGGAATGGTGATGTACTTGATAATTTATTACATCTTGAACCAACACGTTACCAGCATTGCAGGTAATGTATTTATTTATAAATGCTGCAACTTCCATTTTCGAATCCATGTTATCAGGATTATAGACTGGAGCGTTTTCCAACCAAAATAATCCGTGGACGTGTGGCGAACCTCTATGTTGAAATTCCACCCTGTGATATTTATGGATGGGAAGATTATCTTTGGTGCTTTTTGAGTAACTGATATCGATTGTTGAAGTATCTTGCACACACTATCGGGTCGCTTCTTATAAGGCGTGTTTTCTCATTATAATTCAAACGACTGGCTTCGATTTCGCTTATGATTTTGTTATCCACGACTTTACTCAAAATTACCAATTACTCAGGCCACATGGTTTCCGCAGCAGATATGGTAATGAATAGGGTGGGAATACCAAATTGGCGTATCATTGCAACCAATTTTCGCTTCTCCATCTCCCAATGTGCAGGTGAAGTCCGTATATCTTTCAAAAAACGGTAACCTTCATCGGCCTGTATAAGTTTAGAAATGAACTCTTTGTTCGTGACTTGTCCAGCTGTGTATGTATCTTTACCTGCGATTTTTTTTTAAATCGCCATGGAAACCCTATCGATAACTGCAATCGTTTGGGCTTTTTTGAACATATATAACACGAAATCTGTTCTGGCGAATCGTCGGTCTCTGTGACTCGCCTGGAGTTTGGCTATTTGGGCATAGCTCATTTTATTTTTGAATTCTTTCGAATTGCCACAAAATATTGTTGGGAATGATAATTCCTCAGCATTTTTATCGAATATTAAATGAATCGGTAATTGTCCCTCTCCAGGAGCAAAGGCAATATTCTCGATTTTGGTATTGTTCGAGCAAGGTTTCTTCACCAGCTGGATTGAGATAGGCAAATTTATCCTCTCTTTCGAATTCATCCACCATATCATATTCGATATTCATAGGATAATTTTCGATGAATTTCACTATCTCTTCTTCTAAATCGTCATCACTATCGAATTTTATGTCGTGGAGACTCAAACGGACAGATGAGTCAATAGACTTTTTTGATTTTTCATCAACTTCAGAATCCGATGAATCTCCTTTCGAGTCATCAGGATTGTTTGCTGATAACTTTTGGATTTGAGAATTTAAAAACTTTTGAGATATTGTTATTTTCTCAGATCGGTACAGTGGTTGATCTACCAAATATTTGAGAGCATCGAAAACTTTCTTTGGTCGAATAGTTTCCGTACTATATGCATATTTATGTGACATTTTTCTCATCAATTTCAGCTGTATAGTATGAGTATCATCAACACGTCGTGGTAGTTCTCTAACTGTCGTATTCATCTCCATCGGTACATTTACGATTTGTCCTCTGATGCTACATTGCTTATCGTAGCCTAATCTCCTGATCTGCATGAAAGGTATTCTAGGAGAAACTAACCTTTCTTCTAAAACAGTCAAATCTCTCAATTGAGGAGGTTTTTCAAAAATTATTTTGTAGTTTTGATGACAAAGGGTTGGTATATCTCCTCTTTTGATATCAGCAGCACATGTTCCGCAGAAAATGTAACGGTGCTGTTCATAAAAGACTTGTTCGGCAAACGTCAATAATTGGATCTTTTAGTACCGTGCATGCGAGTCTCGGAAATATTAATCTCATACAGCAATTGCAAATTTCAGTTGGTCCTTCTTTGATCAATAATTCAAACTCTGTGAGTGGCATTGCAAAACTGGTCTGATCTGAATCAATTTGATGTTGAAACAAATTTTCTTGAGAGCGATATTTGTCATTTTGTCTCGTATCAGTTTTTCGCTTTCGATCCATATCTTGTTTATGACTTCTATAGATGTCATCTCTTCGCAAAATGACTTTTAATTGTTTATCAAATGATATTTGAACTTTATGAGCTTTGTCTTGTCTCAGGAGAGTTTTTCTCTGTCGATCTTTTTTGCTCTCCTGAGATCTGAAAATTGCATTTTCGCGTAAGGAAGCTATTCTTTTAGAATCTACGGCATTTTTTAGAGCTCTATAAGTCTCGTTTTTTCGTAAAGCAGTTTTCTTTTCTCGATCATGTCTCTGCTCTTGTGATCTGTAACTCTCATCTTCCCGCTTTACACGTTTACTTTTCAGTTCTTCTGCCGAAAACTCAGTACCTTTCCTCATTTCTGCCAATCTTTTTTTTCTTCTTTTCGTTGATCTTTAGTTGACATGATCGATGGTTTCGTCACTTCTGGAGTTACAGATACAACGTTTTCAGTTTCATTCAGCATTGATTCGGTTTGTACTTTGAGTTTTCTGCGTTTGAACCTTGTTGCTACCCACTGATTTTTCATTCTAGGCATTTTGAAGAACTGAATTAACACCAAGCACTACACACAACACCCTTACACAACACTTAACACAACACTAAACCTACACTAATAACACTAAACACTAAAATGTTCGATAGTCTGTAACCTACAAGAGAACAAAATGTAAATTATAGAGTTATGTACAATGAAATCCTACCATTCTGTACATACAGTGCTCGCCATAAAGTATGTAACATACGGAAAGAAACTTTTTACCTTGATATGAAATGAAGAATCTGTATGAGCAGTTTTTCTTATTCTGACTCTCCCTATACATAACTCTTCCAAATGTTACTTTAACTTATTGAGATATCCTAAAATATTTCTTCAATTACTAACTTGAGATATCATCATTCATTAAGAGATTCCTCTTAAGAGAAGTAACATGTTATTAACCCTGGTAAATGATGATAATGAGGAACACCTAAATAAGTAGTAAGAAAGTGTAAATAATGATCTGAATCTTTCGTAGTATTCTATGCAACAAACAAAACATTATTCACATAACTATTAACCGAATATTTATGTTATTGAAGTTATGAACGAACATTCAAAATTATACAGACTGCTTACATTTTCTGACCCAACAGATTATACTTCCCAAAGCTCAATTATGCAAGCAATCATCGGTAGCATAAACTCCAGAAAGAGTAAATGCATGAATTAGAACAGAGTTCGAAACCGGCCCAAAGAGATTCGAATAAATAATCTCGACTAAGTCGCAATGTCATCTCCACACATTTCCACAAATGGAAAATATGAGGCAACTGTCTGCCAGAAAACAATTACTTCTCCACGAGGGGTAAAACAATTTTAATTTGTCAATTTTGACACATTCAAACTATGAGCATTTTGGTATGTTACTTAGTTTGGTCACAGCTTCATTTTAGACGATTAACAATTTCATTTTAAATTTGAATCTACTCACTCTGTATCTAACAATATGTTTCATCAAAAACACCTGAAAAATTAATGCCTTATGGATAAGCAATATTTGTTGCGCAAAACATTTTCATTTACATGGGAAGTTTTCCTAAAAAAAGGACATTTTCCAACTTCAACACACTGTATTTCGGAAACTAGTCATAGGATTGAGTTGGGCCCATAGACACCTAATTCAAAAAGTTATATTATACAACATACCAAAAATGCAGAAAATTGAAGAAACACTTCAAAAAACGGTATTATTCGAAAAAAAATGTATTTGAAAACATTAATTTGATGATGGTTGTTTGATAACGCAAAATTGATATCATTGTAGGAAGGCTTATAAAAAGTTTATGTAAAGGAGTATTTTTTATCTAGTTCCTGCCCCACAAAAAATTAAATAAGAAATATAAAATTTTAGTTTTTCCAAAATAATTTGAAAATCATTCCTATTTTTGAAAATTTTCACCTTCTACATGAATGTAATTTCTATAACGTAACTTTTTCCCATTTAACCAAAACTGTAAGTATCTATTACCGTGCTATGCCTCATTCATATATTTGAAAAGTAAATTTTAGAAATTATAATCTACTGTTTCAACGAAATATCTCCACTGGATACCCCTGGCGAGCAGAGTTTTTCGAAAGACTACAAGTATAAACGACCGTTATGTAGGGACTGATCCAATTTTGTAATGGTGGCACAAAGAGTACGTTTTTCTACTCATGTATATGAAATTGATAATTTTTAACCGGATACCCTACATGAAAGTGATATTTTTTCTCAATAGAAGTGAAAATAAAACAAATGAATATTATCATGCGACCCGATGGAAATATACTAAATATAAATTGATGGATTTTTGACACGTTAATATCACTTCTTGGCAATTGAATCAGCAAAAAAACGTCACTTTGTTTGACATTTTTCATTCATGAGATTGCCACACTCGTTCCGCTCCGCTCACGAAAAAAACAGCATTTTCATCTCTTGTTGAAAAATATACTATTTTAGAAATCATATTCTGCTGTTTCAATGAAATATCTCTACTGGAAACCCCTAATAAACAAGGTATATCGAAAAGTCACAGGTATAAACCACCCTTAAGAACTTATTTTGTTGTTTTAATGAAATATCTGATAAAAATTGATTTTGACACATGTTACGTGACCACTAGTATGGCAATAAATTGAAACAAAATACCATGAAGAGGCCAAAGGTGGGGTAAGATGGCAAAATATCGAATAACGTTATTTGAAAAAGTTTCTGGGAATATATTTCAATAATCACATAGATTTTCACAAATCAAATCAAAAAATTTGAAAATTGCTACTTTTTTTTTCAATATTTTCCGATCCCTTCACAAAAATCATAGTTTTCTTCTTCTGCATGGCTTGACTGTAGGGCCATTTGTATTTTGATGATAATGACAAAACTCTCTTATTTTCTCCTCACCAGATGACACTAAATTTAAAAAAATTGGTTTCAGCCAGAACCCTCGCTGTAACGTTGGTTCGTATCTAACAATTATATAAGAATTCCAAGACTATTGTGATGTGGCAATCTAGAAACATTCTGGTATCTTAATTATAATCTATTTTTATTTGATAATCGTGCATGAGCATTTCAATTCGCACAAAAAATTGAAAATAGTGCATCGTATTAAAGAGGCGTCTATGTGTAAAGTGACACGCTCATGCACGAGCATCAATAAAACTTGATTATAATCAGAAAACATGATGTTTCCAGATTGCCATAACAACACAATTGACGTAAAATTCTGATATAACTGTTAAACACGAACCTTATGTAACAGCGAGGGTTCTGGCAGAAAGCAGTTTTTTAAATATAGTGCCATCTGGTGCGGGGAATATGAGAAAGAGAAAGTTCAGTCATTATCATCGAAATACAAATGTTCCACAACAGTCAAGATATTTAGAAGAAAAAACTTTGATTTTTGGGAAGAGATCGGAAAATATTGAAAAAAAAATAAAATTTTAAAATTTTTCGATATATTTCTTGAAACTCAGTACTTATATGAGAATTGTCAAATAACTTTTTTCAATATTTTGCCCTCTTACTCAACTTTTGGCCTCTTCATGATATTTTTTCAATTTATCGCCATACTAGTGGTTTCGTGGCACGTGTCGAAATCCATTCTTAGGTTATCGAACATGCATAAGCTTTTCCTCATCAAAGTTTTTCCAATACCCTAATAATAAACTTATTTCCCATTTGGTACATACTTATTGGCAGACACTGTATAAAATAAGTGGAAGCTGATCAAATTTTTTTCTATGGGGGTACAAAAATCATATTCTATTATTTCAATGAAATATCTATACTGGAAAACCCTGATCAACAAAGTTATTTGAAAAAATCCCATGTATAAACTACCCTTATGTGAAGGCTTATTAAATTTTTTCTATAGTGGCACAAAATGTACGTTTTGAGAAATCATATTCCAATATTTCAATTAAATATCATCACGGGGATCCCTTGGTCAATAAAGTTTCTCAAAAAATTACAAGTATACGGAGGCTGATCCAAATTTTCTGTATGGTGGCAAGAAAAATACGTTTTGTGAAAACTTATTGTACTGCTTCACTGATATATCGGTACTGGAAACACTTAGTTGACAAAGTTTTTCGAAAAATTACAAGTATGAACTACCTTATGTAGAGCCTGATTAATTTTTTTTTTATATTGGTACAAAAAGTATGTTTTTGAACATCATATTTTATTGTTTCAATGAAATATCTTTACTGGAAACCTCTGGAGAACAATGTTTTTCAACATATCACAAGTATAAACTACCCTTATATAAGAGCTGATCCAATTGTTCTTAAGGTGGCACAAAAAGTACGCTTAGTAAAATCATAATCTACTGTTTCAATGCAATATCTCCACTGGAAACCCCTGGTCTAAAAAGTTTTTCGAAAAATCGCAAGTATATAAACTACCCGTTTATAGATACTGATCCAAATTTTGTCTATGGCAAAACAAAAAGTACTTTTTGAGAAATCTTATGCTATCGTTTCAATGACATATCTCAACTGGAAACCCCTGATCAACATAGTTTTTCAAAATTATCGCAAGTATAAACTACTATTATGTGAAGGCTGATTCATTTTTTATATGGTGGCCAAAAAAAAATACGTTTTGAGAAATCATACATTATAATTTTTCAATTACATATCATCATAGGAAATCAGCAGTGTGAAGTTGGCTGCCAAATGTACCGAACATTAATGACCGATCAGAAGCGTCTACATCAAATTATCAGTATGCTTAGAGATCAAGTTGATATCTTTCAGGCCGCTAAACTTTAATAATGATGTATTTAGGCATGGTAAAATTGAATTTAGAGAGATGAGATTCTGGGTGGAAAGTGTAACCGTTTTTTCAATTATTTTTGCAAGCGTATATCAAGTTGCCATATTATAGGTAGTGCGTACCCAGTTGGTATAAATGCATTGATGCTGTGGTGAATAAATCATTTCATTGAAAGAGAGTTATGGGGGATTCTACACGAAAAAAGTTTTAGCAGTTAGGCCTTTTTGTCCGTTTAGGATTTGTATCTATAGGTGTCTTGTATCCGTGATAATAATATAATTTATTCCAAACGTGGTTGCAAGAGGTTCAAAACGAATAAAAGTGAATTTTTGACATTACGGAAAATAGTTATTTACATTTTTGCCTAAAAGTCACGAAATTTTTCCAGCAAGTACAGCATATTTCCTATGTCCATTCACAAAATATTTTGTGCGTCCGTTTTTGTTGAAATATTTCCCGGACTATCTGAAGTAGTTCCAAGTCGAGAAACATTTAAAAGTTCCATAATCAAAAAATGTTAAAGTATCAATTTTTTTAGGTCCATTAACTTTTCCGAGTCCTTTAACAAAATTATCCGGTTATCCGTTGTTTTGAAATATCTACCGGATTACTTATGTCAAGGAAAAATAAATTTGAATTTTTTCTTAAAATTTTCCGAAAAAATGCATACAATCCAATTTAAGTATTTTTTTTAGGTCCAATAACGAAATTTTACGGTTGGGCAATACACCGTAGCTGCCAAAATTAACTTTTTCCGTTTTGAACCACTTCAACCCCATTTGAAAGAAATTTTAATTTTACCGCAAATACAAGACACCTATAGGTACAAATCTTATAACATTCCATCCTGACAGTCGCATGTGAAACGGGCGAAAAGCCTGGCAGCCAAAATTCACTTTTGTTCGTACGGAACCCCATAACTCTCAAGGAATAATTTTTTCACCACTGCATCAATGTACCTACAGTTCAATTATTTTATCTTCACCAATGCGTCATCAATTTATGATCTAAGAAATAACACACCCTCTATGTAGCATCTCTGTCTATCAACCGCTATGAGCGAATCAAAATTCGTTTACATTTGTCTTCTAAGCAAAGAATTATGGTATTGTGATGATCCATTAAAACTCAAAACAGTGAAAAGAAATAGCCATAAAGCTGACAGTGTTTTTACATTTCAACTAAACTTGCCAAATAGTGTATTGACTAGAGTAGTACCATCAACCACGTCATTGTTTTCTGTCGTTGGGGTATTTTTGTATACAACTAAGTACGCACTACCTTTAATGTGAAAACATAATATGCGACTGAAAAAATAATTGAAACAACGTTTATACTTTTCACCCAGAATATCTCATCTCTCTAAATTTAATATTACACCATGCCTAAATGCTAGTCAACAGGTATGAATACAATCATACATCATTATTAGTGATTATCAGCCTGGAAGATATCAACTTGATCCCTAAGCATACTGCTAATTTGACGTCGACGCCACTGATCGGTAGGCAACGTTTGGTAAATTTAGTAGCCAACTTCACACGGTTGCACAAAACGTACGTTTCGAGAAATCAGACACAATATTCTAATCAAGACCGGATTGTATCACGAAATATGAGAATGAAAAAAATTGTCCAATGTCAATATAATGCCATCCAAGACTGAGCATGAACACTGACGTCAACTCTCAAGGGTAAGTTTTTAGGACAGCAACTTAAAACTTTTGCGGTGTGAAGATAGCAGCCAAAAGTCGGCAAGCAAAATCTCCAGAGATAACCGAACGTCCCGTGGCGTCAGGGTATATTTTACATACTTTATTATCCATTGTACATAATTAACAGCAGCCTGGTTGCCGAGCAGCTAGTTTTGTAGATTAATATACACGGGCGATAAAACATAATATTCCACCGGAAACATATTTTTTTGTGAAAATTCGCGAGACTATCAAATAGCTATGTATTACATAGCAGTATATTTGGATTCATTTGCACATCTGTCAGATTTATACAGGGGTGATTGAAATTAATATTTTAGTGAAAATATTAATTGTGAAAATTCTCATGGCAGTCAACTAACGATATGTATCCACCAAGGATACTCAGGTACACATTCAGTGATTTCCATTAAACAGATTTACTTGCAAAGCCCTTATATTTATACAGGAGACCAAAAACTTGAATTTTTTATGAAAACTTAATTTTTGTGAAAACTCACTCGGCAGTCAACTAACGATATGTATCCCAGGTTACTAAGGTACACATTCAATGCATACCATAAATCAGATCAACTTGCAAAGCCCTCAGGTTTCTACAGGGGCCAAAAAACTTTGATGAACTTTTTGCGAATAATTCATTTTTGTGAAAATAGTACAAAAGCTGAGTAATTATAACTTGGGACTTATACAATTTTTAATAGCACCAATTTCGCATTACAACACTCAATTCGCTATCAGTGCTTGAACTATAAACATCAATATGACCAATATACCTTTTCAGCGAATCATAAGTCACTCTTGGTGGAAACTATCCGATAAGAACCTTAACAATTAGATAGTCCCACAGAACACATGACAGTTCGCTTGAGCTCCACTTGGACTAATGCGGTGCATTCCAGAGGTAATTAACTGGCCTCTGAGAGTGCCGCCAACTTTAATGTTGCACTATATCGTTTACTTGAACTATAATTTTTCTGACCGCCGGATACAACTCGTATGCAGCCGCTTTTGCAACCCAAACATTATTTGTGAACATACGAAAATGATTATTAACAAACAATGGACGATTCCAGTACCCCTGTTCAGTGTTGCCACAAATGATTTTCTGGTGGAAACCTCTGACATTTTTTAGACCTTTTCTGATATGGTTCAAGGTTGAAACGGATACAATTTTCAATTATAAAGAAACACGAGTGTTCCCGGATACAATTTTCAATTATAAAGAAACACGAGTGTTCCCGGATACATAAATCGAAGTAACATTGATGAAATAGACAAAATATAAATATCCTAGGGAATTTTATCTGTCATATTGAAAAACGTACTAGCGTGAAATTCCCTAGAATATTTTATTTTTGACAATATCATCATTAGTACTTTGATTCGCATATCCGGGAACATCTAGGAATCCTTCTAATTAAAAATTGTATCCATTCCAACCCTGAACCATGTCAGAAAAGGCCTGGAAAATGTCAGAGGTTTTCACCAGAAAATCATTTGTGGCAACACTGACAGGGGTACTGGAATCGTCCATTGTAGGCTGTTCACCTCGACAACCTAAAATTGATATGGCCAATTAGCATACATATCATCAGGTAGGTTCACTTATTCACTATATTTGCCAATAATACTACTACCATTCAATGGGCATGATAAAATGAGGCTAACCTATTTTCAAATAATTTATAGAGATATTTACCACATTAAAGAATGGTTTAGTTCATATGTCTATTTACTAACATTAAATGTCAATTATACTATGCCTTCCTTGCAATTATTTATACTATTAAGAGTAAATAAACTACAACATTTTTTGAATTTTTATTGAAGCCACATTTTTATACTCGTATCTCAAATCTTAGCAAAAAGTTGGCTTCGTGATGCTATCCGACGCGAATTATTTACAATAATATATGTTATAAGTACTGTATTGCTACCAATTCACCAGTTGTTATTGAGTAATGGAGAGCAACGATTTATTACGGGTTTACTTGAGTTGTGTCGTAATAATCCGGGTATATGGAAAAGATCTGAATATCAAAACAAAAATTTAAAAAAAGGATTGCGAGGTAGCAAAAAAATTCAAAGAAACAGAAGAGACATTTGTAGCGCAAAAATTAGAAAACTCAGAACAGGTTTTCAGGAAGGGTTAAGAAGAGTGGAGTCTAAAAGAAGCGGAACTTGAGACAATGCTATTTCTGTACCTATCAGTTGTGGTATTATGATTTACTTTTCTTCACTAGTGATGATGTACTACCATGTTCAAGGCGCGTCCTAAATGATAGTACTAGTGACACGGATACTAAGAGAAATCTAGGGAAAAAAACCAAGTACCCTTCTAAATACTAGACCCTTAGGTAATTTTTCTGTCTGTTGTAACCAGAACGAACTAACCTCACGTAGACACAGTTAAGTGCGTGGAAATTTGACCTCCGGGTTTTTTCTCATGTGGTTTTTTCCGTTTTCTTTCTGGGGTGTTTTTTCCAGTTTCTTCAACCGTTTACCGTTGAGAATGATAACGAAAACTGAATTAATGAAATTGAGTAACTAGATTACGAGGACAATTTAAAAAACTATAAAACTCAAAATAGATGACATGTAGATAACAAAAACCCATTTTGTATGATATCTTCCTTCATCTGTTTATTACTATGTGACCCCATCATTCCAACAAGTACTTAACGCATCGGTTTCGTCAATATTTATATATTCAACTTCTCCAACGCACAAACTCAAACTTTTAATTTCAACGTGTAAACTGTATAATTTTTTAAAATGGCGAAAGATCACCGCTCAAAGAAAATTTTTTTATATTTGACCCAATAATCGTACCAAACTCACATACGTACAAATAAATTCGACAAAATTCATCTTTGACCAGAAATATTTTTTGACCTCTGTATAAATCTGAGGGCTTTGCAAGTAAATCTGCTTTATGGAAAACATAGAGTGGGTACCACAGTGATTTCCGATTCATATCGTTAGTTGACTGCCGTGCGAGTTTTCACAAAAATGAATTTTTCTTAAAAAAATAAATTTTTTTGCCCACTGTATAAATTAAAGGGCTTAGCAAATAAATCTGTTTTATGGAGAGCATAGAGTGGGTAACTTGGTTACCTAGGATACATATCGTTATGTGACTGCCGTGCGAGTTTTCACAAAAATGCATTTTTCATAAAAAATGCAAAGTATTCTGTTCCCTATATAAATCTGAGATCTTTCAAGTAAATCTGTATTGTGGAAAACATAGAGTGGGTACTATAGTGATATCGGATACATATCTTTAGTTGACTGCCGTGCGAGTCTTCACAAAAATTTATTTTTCATAAAAAATATTAAGGAGGAAGAATTGCACTCGTTGCAATGGAAGGACATTTTGACTTTCATAAGAAGGTCGAAGAGGTTCGAGCAGGTCCGACATGGGATGAGTGAAGATGCCGGGGATTGCGAAAAGGGCCCACTGGGGCCTAGTCGCTGACGCTTGCGTCCCCCACCCATTACCATTACCATAGTAACAACGGATACATATCGTTAGTTGTCTGCCGTGCGAGTTTTCACAAAAATGAATTTTTCTTAAAAAAATACATTTTTTTGCCCACTGTATAAATTAAAGGGCTTAGCAAATAAATCTGTTTTATGGAGAGCATAGAGTGGGTAACTTGGTTACCTAGGATACATATCGTTATGTGACTGCCGTGCGAGTTTTCACAAAAATGCATTTTTCATAAAAAATGCAAAGTATTTTGTTCCCTATATAAATCTGAGAGCTTTCAAGTAAATCTGTATTGTGGAAAACATAGAGTGGGTACTATAGTGATATCGGATACATATCTTTAGTTGACTGCCGTGCGAGTCTTCACAAATATTAATTTTTCATAAAAAATATTAAGGAGGAAGAATTGCACTCGTTGCAATGGAAGGACATTTCGACTTTCATAAGAAGGTCGAAGAGGTTCGAGCAGGTCCGACATGGGATGAGTGAAGATGCCGGGGATTGCGAAAAGGGCCCACTGGGGCCTAGTCGCTGACGCTTGCGTCCTCCACCCATTACCATTACCATAGTAACAACGGATACATATCGTTAGTTGTCTGCCGTGCGAGTTTTCACAAAAATAAATTTTTCATAAAAAATTCAAGGTATTTTGTTCCCTATATAAATCAGAGGGCTTCGCAAGTAAATCTGTATTGTGGAAAACATAGAGTGCGTACCATAGTAGCA
Organism: Chrysolina oricalcia; assembly: GCA_944452925.2. NCBI lineage: Eukaryota > Metazoa > Arthropoda > Insecta > Coleoptera > Chrysomelidae > Chrysolina > Chrysolina oricalcia. Next base: position 45,389,339 of record OX101825.2, on the reverse strand, counting down.
TCGGATACATATCGTTAGTTGACTGCCGTGCGAGTTTTCACAAAAATGAATTTTTCATAAAACATTCAAAGTATTTTGTTCCCTATATAAATCTGAGGGCTTTGCAAGTAAATCTGCTTAATGGAAAACATAGAGTGGGCACCACAGTGACTTCGGATACATATCGTTAGTTGACTGCCGTGCGAGTTTTCACAAAAATTAATATTTCATAAAAAATTCAAATTATTTTGTTCACTATATAAATCTGAGGGATTTGCAAGTAAATCTGTATTGTGGAAAACATAGAGCGGGTACTATAGTAGCATCGGATACATATCGTTATGTGACTGCTGTGCAAGTTTTCACAAAAATGAATTTTTCATAAAAAATACAAAGTATTTTGTTCCCTATATAAATCTGAGAGCTTTGCAAGTAAATCTGTATTGTGGAAAACATAGAGTGGGTACTATAGTGATATCGGATACATATCGTTAGTTGACTGCCGTGCGAGTTTTCACAAAAATTAATTTTTCATAAAAAATTCAAAGTATTTTGTTTCCTATATAAATCTGAGGGATTTGCAAGTCAATCTGTAATGTGGAAAACATAGAGTGGGTACTATAGTAACATCGGATACATATCGTTAGTTGTCTGCCGTGCGAGTTTTCACAAAAATAAATTTTTAATAAAAAATTCAAAGTATTTTGTTCCCTATATAAATCTGAGGAATTTGCATGTAAATCTGTATTGTGGAAAACATAGAGTGGGTACTATAGTAGCATCGGATACATATCGTTATGTGACTGCTGTGCAAGTTTTCACAAAAATAAATTTTTCATAAAAAATTCAAAGTATTTTGTTCCCTATATAAATCCGAGAGCTTTGCAAGTAAATCTGTATTGTGGAAAACATAGAGTGGGTACTATAGTGATATCGGATACATATCGTTAGTTGACTGCCTTGCGAGTTTTCACAAAAATTAATTTTTCATAAAAAATTCAAAGTATTTTGTTCCCTATATAAACCTGAGGGCTTCGCAAGTAAATCTGTATTGTGGAAAACATAGAGTGCGTACCATAGTAGCATCGGATACATATCGTTAGTTGACTGCTGTGCGAGTTCTCACAAAAATAAATTTTTCATAAAAAATTCAAAATATTTTGTTCCCTATATAAATCTGAGAGCTTTGCAAGTAAATCTGTATTATGGAGAACATAGAGTGGGGTGATATCGGATACATATCGTTAGTTGACTGCCGTGCGAGTTTTCACAAAAATTAATTTTTCATAAAAAATTCAAAGTATTTTGTTCCCTATATAAATCTGAGGGCTTCGCAAGTAAATCTGTATTGTGGAAAACATAGAGTACGTACCATAGTATCATCGGATACATATCGTTAGTTGACTGCCGTGCGAGTTTTCACAAAAATGAATTTTTCATAAAACATTCAAAGTATTTTGTTCCCTATATAAATCTGAGGGATTTGCAAGTGAATCTGTATTATGGAAAACATAGAGTGGTACTATAGTAACATCGGATACATATCGTTAGTTGTCTGCCGTGCGAGTTTTCACAAAAATAAATTTTTCATAAAAAATTCAACGTATTTTGTTCCCTATAAAAATCTGAGGGATTTGCAAGTGAATCTGTATTGTGGAAAACAGAGTGGGTGCTATAGTAACAGCCGGCCAAGAAGAGTTTCAGGACGGGCGGCAAGACTCCGCCGGAGAGAGGGGCCAAAAGGAGTAAGGGAGAACCACCCGCGAGAACTGAAGAGGGTAGGCAACACGTCTCTCCTCTTTTGAGGGGTGACAAAGACCGGCCTTCGAGGCCTCAGGGTGGGAAACCCAAGCGCCTGCAGGCCCCGACCTCCTACAGCGCAGTTATGAAGCCCGAAAAGAGGGAGAAGCAAGTGGTCGTCCTGTCGAACAGGGTCGACACGAAGATCACCCAGGAGGAGGCTGGGAGTCTTCGGCAGGATCTGGTGCGGGAGATGCTTCGTGCCATGGAAAGTTCCGAGGGAACGGACCAGGCACTGCAGCTTCGGTACCGGAACTCAGGATTGGTCGAACCAGGATGGTTCCTAATCTCTGCCCAAGACGACCAGTCGGCGGAATGGCTGCTCAGAAGCTGGTCACCGCCGGCGCGGGGAGAGGTCTCCTTCACGGTGGTGAGGGGAACCGAGGCCCCATAGCCGGAGGTGATAGGCTTCTGGATAAGGAGCCAGGAGCTGAACCTGGAAGAGGTTCGTCGAATGGTGACTCTCCAGAACCGCGCATTGCGCGTAGGTACCTGGGAGCACCTGGAGACGAGAGGCGGACCTGGAGGATGGCACCTCATCTTCAGGGTCAGCCGGGAGATAGCCAGGCTATTGGAGGAATCAGGCTGGGAGCTGTACTTCGAGCTGATCACCGTGACAGTGCGTCGGGTGACGGTTTGGGGTGCGGCTGCTGCCTCCTCTAGGCCAGGCACCTCCGGGCAGGCCGAGGAGAAGTAGGTTGCCTCCCTTGATCTTCGAAGTCCTCGATGGATCAAATCAGGGTAAGTCAAGTCAATCTGCAGCACAGCCGGGATGCATCAGCAGAACTGCTGCAAATCCTGACGAAACGCCTTGCAGATTTGATACTAATACAGGAACCATATTTATACAGGTCAGAAATAAGAGGACTGAAGGAGGCCAGCTTCGAGACGTTTCACGGAGCTGGAGAGGATGAAAACCCGAGGAGCTGCATCGTGGTGTCAAAAGCCCTCATCGTGGTGTCAAAAGCCCTCAACGCGTTGCCAATGCCGCACCTGGGGACCAGATACGTCACTGTGATGCTCCTCGAGTTGAAGGTAGGTGGAAGTAGAATTAAGATTATTGTAGGTAGCGTGTATCTTCCTTATGATGCCGAAGTACCAACCCAAGGGTTTGAGCGCTTGGTCTCATACGCGGAGGAAAACAGATTACCACTAGTAATAGGCTGCGACGCTAATGCACACCACACAATATGGGGAAGCACCGGGATTAATACCAGGGGTGAAGCTCTTCTGGAGTGCTTAGCATCGACAGACCTAGAGATATTAAACAGAGGAACAGAGCCCACTTTCATCAATAGGATTCGAAAGGAGGTTATTGAAATAACGGTGGTCTCGAGGGAAATTGAGGACCATATAAGGAACTGGAGGGTGACTCAGGACATAGCAATGTCCGACCACCGCATGATACGTTTTGATATCAAAGCGGAACGGGAAGAAGTCGCTCTTAGGCGGAACCCAAGGGCCACAAGATGGGACACCTATACAGAGTGTCTTTCAGACCTCACAGGTGTCTCACAGGACCTAACGTCCCCCGAGCTATTGGACGAGGAAGTCGAAAGAGGAACAAAGGAAGTAATAGGAGCCTTCGAGAAAGCGTGTCCCTTGAGAGCGCAACCGCCACGAAAAGTAAAGTGGTGGAGCACAAAGCTCCACCATCTGAAGACGGCTGCTAAGCGAGAAGGAACTTTAAACGAGAATTACGGCGGAGTAAACGGGACAGTTGGCGAACATACTGTGGGGAAATTACTCCCTCCCAGAGTCCGCCAGACTGGCCAAGATACTGAGCAGTGAGACGAAGGGCACAATTGGATCGCTCAAAAGGCAAGACGGAACTTGGACAATAACCAAACAGGAAGCTCTTGAGCACCTACTGGAGGTCCACTTTCCTGGACAGGCGGGTGACAACCGGGATCGAAGAGAAACGTTCATCCACAGGGTGGACAGACCTCTCGCTGAGGAGATAGTCACAGAGGAGGCAATTCGGTGGGCTGTGAACGAGTTCAAACCATTCAAGGTGGCAGGCCTGGACGGCATATTTCCAGCATTGCTACAGAAAGCGCTGAAAGACATATTTCCCTGGATAAGGGACGTCTTCAGGGCCAGCTTGGCATTGGGATATGTACCAAGGACCTGGAGGACAGCTAGAGTAGTTTTTATCCCAAAATCAGGGAGAAGGGACTACACTCAAGCAAAGGCCTTCAGACCCATTAGCCTCACATCTTTTCTACTGAAGGCTCCGGAAAAGATTGTGGATAGGTATCTGGTGGAGGTAGTACTGAGTAGGCACCCCTTCGAGGATAATCAACATGCATACCGCAGTGGACGGTCCACAGAAACTGCCCTTCATGCGGTAATGCACAGGATAGAAAAGGCACTCCATTTCAAGGAGTGGGCTCTCGGAGTCTTCTTCGACGTGGAGGGTGCCTTCGATAAGGCAAGAACAGATGTTATCTGCAACGCACTGCAGATTAGGGGAACCGCTCCTACGCTGATTAGCTGGGTAGCTACGGCCATCGAGCGGAGGAAAGTGACGGTGTCTCTAGGAGAGAGCCATGCCGACATCGAGGTGAGAGGCGGCTGCCCGCAAGGTAGCTGTCTATCCCCTCACCTTTGGTGTCTAGTCATGGACGAACTTCTCAAGAGACTAGCCGCCAACGGTTTCTACGCCCAGGCATACGCCGACGACGGGCTCGTCCTGGTGACGGGCCCTTTCCTAGATGTGGTCTGTGGCCGGATGCAGTTGGCGTGCAGGAAAATAGAAAGGTGGTGTGAGGAAGTCGGCCTCGCAGTTAATCCGACTAAAACGGAGATGATTCTCTTCGCCAAGAGAAGGAAGGTAGATGGGTTCAGATCACCAGTAATGGGTGGAAAACCCCTAGAGCTGGCTAGAGAGGAAAAATATCTTGGGGTGATTCTGGACTCGAAGCTAACTTGGGGGCCACATGTCGATCGAGTAGTCGAGAAGGCGGTGGTCGCTATATGGAGTCTGCGCCGGGCAGTGGGGCGAGGTGGGAACTCAAACCTCACATCCTTCACTGGATCTACACGGCGGTAATCAGACCTAGAATCCTATATGGAGCAGTGGACTGGTGGCCGAGAGTGGACCAGATAACCACAACCAACAAGCTGGGAAAAATTCAAAGACTAGCTTGTAGGGGAATAACCGGCGCGATGAGGACGACCCCCTCGGCAGCCCTAGACGCCCTGATGGGTCTACCGTCGCTTCCAACTTGCATAAAGAAGGAAGCGATGGCGTCCTATCTGAGAATGCGTGACTCAGGGAGCTGGAGAGGAGAGGGGTACACAGGGCATACCGAAATCGCTGTGGTAGCGGAGAAAGAAGTCCCACTAGCCGCTATCAAAGTGATACAGGCAGAGGATAAAATAAGGTGGAAAAGGATGATCTCGCTAGAGATCCCAGACAGGAGAGAGTGGGAAGAGGAAAGGGTGATATTTCCCCCAGAAAGCCTGGTCTGTTTTACAGACGGGTCCAAACTGGAGGAAGGACAAGCCGGAGCAGGAGTTTACCTGGAAAACGGAGAGAAAAGAGCATATGCGCTAGGTTCTCTGACAACGGTTTTCCAAGCAGAGGTGTATGCCATCCTGGAGGCAACCAGAATGGAAGAGGTGAGGTCCAGCCCAGAGAGACATGTATATGTCTGCTCGGATAGCCAGGCCGCCATCAGAGCTCTGAATGCAACCAGAACCAGATCAGTACTGGTTCAGTAGTGCAGAGATGCCCTGGAGAGTCTTGCGACTGAAAAGGAAATAACGCTGATGTGGGTCCCGGGCCATGCAGGGATTGAAGGCAACGAGCAGGCGGACCAGCTAGCCAAGCAAGGAGCCGGACAACCCTACTACGGGCCCGAACCCGCACTCGGCATAACAATGAGACAAGTAACAACGGCACTGAATGAGTGGGCCGTTGATACATTAGGAAAAGAGTGGAGAAGGATAGACGGATGCAGGCAGTCAAAGCAGATGATATCGGGGCCCGACATGGCAAAGACGGCCAAGATACTGAAGCTAAGCCGCAAAGATTTCCGACTATTGGTGGGAGTTCTTACCGGCCACTGCGGCCTCAAGAGGCACCTGGCTCTCATCAGAGTTGAGGCAGACCCACTATTCACGGAATGTGGGGAAGAGGAGGACTCCTTCCACTTCCTGTGCGAATGTGGTATTTATGGCAGGCTCAGACAAAACGTCTTCGGAGCTGCCACTATTAAGGAGGAAGAATTGCACTCGTTGCAATGGAAGGACATTTCGACTTTCATAAGAAGGTCGAAGAGGTTCGAGCAGGTCCGACATGGGATGAGTGAAGATGCCGGGGATTGCGAAAAGGGCCCACTGGGGCCTAGTCGCTGACGCTTGCGTCCCCCACCCATTACCATTACCATAGTAACAACGGATACATATCGTTAGTTGTCTGCCGTGCGAGTTTTCACAAAAATAAATTTTTCATAAAAAATTCAAGGTATTTTGTTCCCTATATAAATCTGAGGAATTTGCATGTAAATCTGTATTGTGGAAAACATAGAGTGGGTACTATAGTAGCATCGGATACATATCGTTGTGTGACTGCTGTGCGAGTTTTCACAAAAATAAATTTTTTATAAAAAATTCAAAGTATTTTGTTCCCTATATAAATCCAAGAGCTTTGCATGTAAGTCTGTATTGTGGAAAACATAGAATGGGTACTATAGTGATATCGAATACATATCGTTAGTTGACTGCCGTGCAAGTTTTCACAAAAATTAATTTTTCATAAAAAATTCAAAGTATTTTGTTCCCTATATAAATCTGAGGGATTTGCAAGTGAATCTGTATTGTGGGAAACAGAGTGGGTACTATAGTAGCATCGGATACATATGTTATGTGACTGCTGTGCGAATTTTCACAAAATTGAATTTTTCATAAGAAATTCAAAATATTTTGTTCCCTATATAAATCTGAGGGCTTTGCAAGTAAATCTGTATTGTGGAGAACATAGAGTGGGCACCACAGTGACTTCGGATACATATCGTTAGTTGACTGCCGTGCGAGTTTTCACAAAAATTAATTTTTCATAAAAAATTCAAAGTATTTTGTTCACTATATAAATCTGAGGGATTTGCAAGTTAATCTGTATTGTGGAAAACAGAGTGGGTACTATAGTAGCATCGGATACATATCGTTATGTGACGCTGTGCGAGTTTTCACCAAAATAAATTTGTCATAAAAAATTCAAAGTATTTTGTTCCCTATATAAATCTGAGAGCTTTGCAAGTAAATCTGTATTATGGAAAACATAGAGTGGGTACGATAGTGATATCGGATACATATCGTTAGTTGACTGCCGTGCGAGTTGTCACAAAAATTAATTTTTCATAAAAAATTCAAAGTATTTTGTTCCCTATATAAATCCAAGAGCTTTGCATGTAAATCTGTATTGTGGAAAACATAGAGTGGGTACTATAGTGATATCAAATACATATCGTTAGTTGACTGCCGTGCAAGTTTTCACAAAAATTAATTTTTCATAAAAAATTCAAAGTATTTTGTTCCCTATATAAATCTGAGGGATTTGCAACTGAATCTGTATTGTGGAAAACAGAGTGGGTACTATAGTAGCATCGGATACATATCGTTATGTGACGCTGTGCGAGTTTTCACCAAAATAAATTTGTCATAAAAAATTCAAAGTATTTTGTTCCCTATATAAATCTGAGAGCTTTGCAAGTAAATCTGTATTATGGAAAACATAGAGTGGGTACGATAGTGATATCGGATACATATCGTTAGTTGACTGCCGTGCGAGTTGTCACAAAAATTAATTTTTCATAAAAAATTCAAAGTATTTTGTTCCCTATATAAATCCAAGAGCTTTGCATGTAAATCTGTATTGTGGAAAACATAGAGTGGGTACTATAGTGATATCAAATACATATCGTTAGTTGACTGCCGTGCAAGTTTTCACAAAAATTAATTTTTCATAAAAAATTCAAAGTATTTTGTTCCCTATATAAATCTGAGGGATTTGCAAGTGAATCTGTATTGTGGAAAACAGAGTGGGTACTACAGTAGCATCGGATACATATGTTATGTGACGCTGTGCGAGTTTTCACCAAAATAAATTTGTCATAAAAAATTCAAAGTATTTTGTTCCCCATATAAATCAGAGAGCTTTGCAAGTAAATCTGTATTATGGAAAACATAGAGTGGGTACGATAGTGATATCGGATACATATCGTTAGTTGACTGCCGTGCGAGTTGTCACAAAAATTAATTTTTCATAAAAAATTCAAAGTATTTTGTTCCCTATATAAATCTGAGGGATTTGCAAGTGAATTTGTATTGTGGAAAACATAGAGTGGGTACTATAGTAGCATCGGATACATATAGTTATGTGACTGCTGTGCGAATTTCCACAAAAATAAATTTTTCATAAAAAATTCAAAGTATTTTGTTCCCTATATAAATCTTAGGGCTTTGCAAGTAAATCTGTATTGTGGAAAACAGAGTGGGTACTATAGTAACATCAAATACTTATCGTTAGTTGACTGACGTGCGATTTTTCAAAAAAAAAATTTTTCATAAAAAAACTATTTTTCATAAAAAAACTATTTTGTTCCCTATATAAATCTGAGGGATTTGCAAGTAAATCTGTATTGTGGAAAACATAGAGTGGGTACTATAGTAGCATCGGATACATATCGTTAGTTGACTACCGTGCGAGTTTTCACAGATAGAATTTTTCATAAAAAATTTCAAGTTTTATGGCCTCTGTATTAATCTGAGGGCTTTGCAAGTAAATCTGTTTTATGGAAAACATAACAGGAACCTACAGCTTTCACCTTGCGTTGGCAGCCTGCCAGGGTGAAATTGGCCCAAGTGCAGGAACAATCTGCATGTTCATTGGCAACACTTAAAATGTGATCACAGCCTTACGCAACAATGGGTTTTGTTTAAACTTTTTTTAAAGATCAAATACAAACCAGTTAAGTGCACAATTGTATAGCAGCCGAGTTAGGATGTTACTAACATGACGAAAAAGAAATGCCAAACTTCAGAAACATTTGAATATAATTTCCACACACGACCTTATGCAACGGTAAAATTTAGTTAAAGTTTTTGTAGAGAACAAATAAATATCGGTAAAGTGGACAATGGTATAGCAGCCGAGTTAAGATGTTACTAACATAACGAAACAAATGCCAAACTTCAGAAATTTTGAAACATTCAAATATAATATCCTCTCACGATCTTATGCAACAGTGGACTTTTTTAAACTTTTTGTAGAAAACAAATAAATATCGGTCAGCTGAACATTGGTATAGCAGCCGAGTTAGGATATTACTAACATAACGGAAAAAAATGCCAAATTTCAGAAATTTCGAAACATTCGAATATAATTTCCACTTACATCCGTATGCAACGGTGGAATCTATTTAAATTTTTATAGAGAACAAATAAATATCGGTCACGTCAATGGTATAGCAGCCGAGTTACGATGTTATAACATAACGAAGCAAAATTCCAAACATCAGAAACTTCGAAACATTCGAATATAATTTCCACTCACGACCTTATGCAACAGTGGAATTTCTATAAACTTTTTGTAGAGAACAAATAATTATCGGTCAAGTCGGCAATGGTATAGCGGCCGAGTTAGGATGTTACTAACATAACGAAAAAAAATGCCAAACTTCAGAAATTTCGAAACATTCGAATATAATTTCCACTCACGACCTTATGCAACGGTGGAATGTATTTAAACTTTTTGAAGAGAACAAATAAATATCGGTCAAGTCGACAATGGTATAGCAGCCGAGTTCCGATGTTACTAACATAACGAAACAAAATTCCAAACTTCACAAATTTTGAAACGTTCTTATATAAAATCCATTCACGACCTTATGCAACGGTATAATTGCATTAAACTGTTTGTAAAGAACAAATAATTATCGGTCAAGTGAGCAATGGTATAGCTGCCTAGTTAGGATGTATCTAACATAATGGGAAAAAAATGCCAGAAATAATTTCAAATCTTCGAAATATTCTAGTATAATTTCCACTCACATTATGCAACGGAGGAATGTATTTAAACTATTTGTAAAGAACAAATGAATATCGGTCAAGTGGGCAATGGTATAGCAGCGGGGTAAGGATATCATCAACATAACAAAAAAATGCCAAACTGCAGAAATTTCAAAACTTCCAATGTTTCGCAGTTTGTTTCGTTTGGTTACTAATATCTTAACTCGGCCGTGAGTGGAAATTATATTCGAATGTTTCGAAAAATCAGAACTTGAAATTCTTTTTCGGTATGTTAATGCCATCCTAACTCGGCTGCTATACCATTGTTCACTTGACTGATATTTAGTTGTTCTTTACAAAAAGTTAAAACAAACACCACCGTTGCATATGGCCGTGAGTGAAAATTATATTCGAATGATTCGAAATTTCTAGAGTTTGGCATTTTTTTCGTTATGTTAATGAAATCCCAACTAGGCTGCTATACCATTGTCCAATTGACTGATATCGATTTGTTCTTCACAAAAAGTTTAAATAAAATCCACCGTTGCATAAGGCCGTGAATTCAAATTATGTTGGAATGTTTCTTAAAATTCGATTATTTTCAGCATGTTAAAATATTTCTATCTTCATCACACAAAATTTGAGGAAAACCCATAGTCACTTAAGGCCGTGAAAGAAAATTATGATGGAATGTTTTAAAATATGTGGATATCAGTCCGGGTCTGAAGACGCGGCTGCCAACGCAAGCTGCCAGCTTTAGGTTCATGTTTTAATGGAAAACACAGAGTGGGTACCTTAGTAGCCTTGGATACATATCGTTAGTTGACTGCCGTGCGAATTTTCACAAAAACAAATTTTTCTTAACAAATGCAGAGTTTTTTGGCGTCTGCATAAATCTGAGGGTTTTGCAAGTAAATCTGTTTTATGGAAAACATAGTAGCGTTTGATACATATCGTTGGGTGTCTTCCGTCGAGAGTTCACAAAAATGAATTTTTCATTGAAAAATGCAGAGTTTTTTTTTGGTCTCTGTATAAATCTGAGGGCTTTGCAAGTAAATATATTTTATGGAAAACATAAAGAGGGTACCACATAACTTCGGATACATATCGTCAGATGACTGCCGAGCGAGTTTTCACAAAAATGAATTTTTCATAAAAAATTCAAATTTTTTTGTCTCCTGTATCTAAGGGCTTTGCAAGTATATCTGTCATATGAAAATCGGTACAAGAACTATTTTGGCGAATTTCCCTTCAAGGGCACCGAAAATTATGATCCAGGGCTCAATCGATTCGGAATAACCTCTAGAAACTTTTTGAAAAATTTTAAGGTGCGCCGGCAAATATTGCAAAAGTTATAAACAATTGAGTAAATAAAATGGAGGGGGTTGGTTTGGCAAATATCTCGGAAACTATTAAAGATATCCAAAATTTGACAAAAGATCCTAAAAAAAGTCTCACCTCACGGAACTGTACAACCAATATTTAGAATTTTAATTTAGAAACGAAAATAGCGCTAAAAGCGGTGATGCGAGTCCCGCGTGCGCTACTGATACGGACCCTTGAACAATAAAAATAATTTTAACCCATTAAATATCAATATTGAAAAATAAAAAAATTCACTCACCTTCTAGACACTTGAATGAACGAAAATCCATGGAAAAAAATTTCCCGTAATTGTTTTATTACATATGCTTTTGTTAATTAGCTAGTTTTTACAAGTTTAAAATTCTCATAAAAACCCTAATAATTGTTCAACTGAAAACCTCAAATTTCTTGGAGCTATTCTTGAAAGGCTTTAAACAAGATCCATATTGGAAATATTAGAAAATGTTTAATTAATAATTTAATTGTTTAACGGTACATAATTTTTTTTTCTCACTCTGACTGTTTAAATAATTTTCATAAACAAATGCATTGTTTATAAGTTATTTGAATTTTTGTTTTTGGAATTTCAATTAGCAATAAATATTATGATTTTTAAGAACAAAATAATTTCTCTAAAAAAAATGTATTGCCTAAAAACGCATTTGTTGATTAACAATTTTTTTGCTACCAAATATCAAACCAGTTTTTTCAAATCATAATTTCCATTGCTCTTTGATATTCTGAAAAAAAAAATTTCCTACTTTACTTAATAAACCATTTGTTATAAACAAATTAATTTTTACGAAACAATCTTTTTGAAATACTGCAAAAAATAACAAAAACAACCATGTATCATTTGTTGTGTAAAAACATTTCGTTCCATTTTCTACATAATTTTAAATATTTTTCTATTTTTCACTCAACAAATGACATTTGTAATTATTTGCAATATTTAAAAAAATTGTACCGTAAAAATTCATATGCTGATGACACATTGTTTATTAAATAAACAAAGAAAATATGAATATAGTAATGGTATAGTAATGGTACGGTATGGTAATAAAAATGGTTCCTTAATATTAAAATTTGGCAGCAAAAAAATAGTTAAATCATCATTTGCATTTTTAACACTTTGACTGCCATGTGCGTCATATCGGCACACAGGGCCTACGCACAGACCGCCACGTGCGTCTTATCGTCACACATGTGTTGAAAATATCAGTGAATGTTATTCGCTTTGTGTGTCTGAAGTGCGCACACTTCTTGTATGTTTATAAGGGTTTTTAGATAGCCCTGGCGTAGGAGGACTTTTACTAGAAATAGCCGATAAAAATAAATATTACTGTCATGTTGGTGTAAATTTTTATTTAGGAATACAAAATACACAAAAGTCAACGTTATTAGATATATATGTCCAACAGTAACGAACTTGTGAGACATATAAATGATAAAGCGGCAAAGTTAAGAAATTTTGTGTAGTTTGTAGAAGCATTCCTTGCACATATGCGGTTTTTCGGGACATCCAACGCATATGTAGCGTACTGTCTTAGCCATTTTCATGGCATATGTTCTTCCCTGCGCCTCAGAATATCTGGTGTAGCAACTCTTACATCGGCTTCGAATTACTTTATTGTTTTTCTCTGCAATTTCTAACTTGTGAGCAATCAATGATGGTCTTGGCATATTTTGGATATCAACAGGTTGGCCATAGTGAAGCAGCTGGGAGCATAATTTTTCTCTATACTGTATTATTGATAAGTTTTTTCTATTGACTGTCTTATAAAGAAAAAGGGAGTTTACAACCGTTGTACCTAGTAAAGCCTCCACTGCTACTTTTCGATGCCATTTCAGGGCTTTTCTTACAGGTGAAGCATAAGAAGCTCTTTGATCAGAAACATCTATGAAAGACTTGCCTGCATTGTAATCAATAACAGCGATTGGTTTTTGGTGCTGCCTTATTTCAGTTGTTTCTATGCTATGCTTTGTACTAAGCATAAGGACATCACGTTTGTCCTTCCACTTGAAAACGGTTATACCATCGTCGCTTTCCATGCCAATAATATCGCCACGATTTATGGAAGTTTTGGTGACATGCTTGGGATTACATTTACGATCACTTCGTAAAGTTCCGATGAGATGAGTTGAACGCGCTGCTAATTTTCTTGCCAGTCCCACACTGGTATACCAGTTATCAGTTATCAAGGTTCTGCCAACGTCGAGTAGATTACCCATTAGCTCCAAAACCACTTTATCCGCGACTGATAGTCCATCGTTTTCAGAAACTTTGCCGAAATAAATTTTCATATTATAGGTATATCCGCCATTTGCACACAACTTGAACAGTTTTATGCCAAACTTGTGTCTTTTGCCCTTGATGTATTGGCGAAATTGTAGCCTCCCTCTAAATGGCACCATAGTTTCATCAATGCATACAGTCTCTGATGGAATGAGACAGTCTTGATACTTGGTTACTAAATAGCTAATTAGAACTTGAACTTTGTGTAAACGATCACCGGGAGGACATGCTTGATTGTCAGCAAAATGCCACATACGCAGTAGAAGTTCAAATCTGTTTCTTGTCATCAGTTTGGATGTTTTTATCCAAACCCATCCACACAATAATTCCCATAAAATTATGTATTTCGATAGCATTTGTATCAACCCAATCATTTAGGCGAGAGTGTTGTGTAATTGACTCATCTGAGATTTTGTCGATTATAACCTGTTCAGCATAATGATTTGTTTCGCGCACCATGAGGTCAATTAATTCATCGTCCACAAATGTCTTGAAAATTTCAAGTTCGGTTTTACCTCTAAGAGTGTCCATAAGATTAGGAGGAATTATGTGGTTTGTAACAAAACTATATTTATTTAGCTTGCTACCAGAAGGGTTTCTCCAAGTTATATTATCCGCATCTACAAAAAGGATCTCATCTTGATTTTTGTGGATTAGCGGGACAAGTGGAATATCCTTGCTACTTGACGTTGATTTTTCAGAACATGTAGGTTTCTTTTGGGCTTTGAAACCTGAAAATAAATTTTTTTCGTAAACAAAAAATAAAAATATTGCAAAAGTTTGTCAGAGGTTTAGTTTTTCAGATATAAAAAAATTTGTTTACTACCTACTTTTTTTTGCGATTTTTGAAGTAGATGGCTGAATGTCCTCCTCCGAACTCGTCGTCCATGGTGTGTAGTTCTGATCAGCATCGGAGTCGTCGAAATCCTCAAAAGAGTCGTTCATTATACTCTCATCACTCATGTTTAGTTGTTCTGCCCATTCTTCCAATTGTTTTTGTTGTTTTTTATCTCTATTCCACGACATTTTATTGAACTGCACTAGCTTTAGCTTACAACAATTAGGGAGCACACACCACAACTAAAAATATTCTAATTCCTGACCGGCACGCGAGAATAACTTCAAAATGCACGCACACTATAATAATGCATGCCAAATAACGATAAACAGACAAAGACTCGTCAATATACCGCTTACTTACGAGACAACTCGAGACCTAGCGATGCAGAAACGGGCCAAGGTCACGCATATCTACGTGAGCCAAAATGACGCACACGGCGCACAGTAGATTTGAGTTACTCCTGCGCCGCGTGCGGTCATTTATCACACAGAAAAATATATCTAGTATGATCAACAATCTATCAAAAACATGAATTGTGCTACAACAGATTACCAACAGATACCGATTTGCACAATTTTGAGGAAATTTTTTTTTTGGCGTAGAGGCAGTTCTGTCTGAATTGCCTTGGCAGTCAAAGTGTTAAGCAATAACATTTTTTTAAAACAATTGATTTTGTTCTTAAAAATCATAATATTTATTGCTGATTAAAATTCCAAAAACAAAAATTCAAATTTCTTATAAACAATGCATTTGTTTATAACAATTTTTATAACTTTCTATGGTAACTTCAAATGATTAAAATACGAACAAATTGGAATATTGAATAAAAAAAAATTCGTAACTTCATTTTCATTTTTCACTTTTTAGTCTCTTAGATTGTTAATAAAGTGGAAAATAATTTTTTTTTCCAATGCTTTTTAAAAGCATTTCAAGAATAGCTCCTAGAAGCGAAACAAATTTGAGGTTTTTAGTTTGACAATCAATTTTGAAATTTGTAATAACTAGTCAATTAACAAAAGCATATGTAACAAAATAATTACGGGAAAAAAAAAATTCCAAGGATTTTCGTTTATTCAAGAGTCCAAAAGGTGATTGAATTGTTTTATTTCCTAATATTGATATTTAATGGGTTAAAATTATTTTTATTGTTCAAGGGTCAGTATCAGGCTTTTTTCACACTAGGCGGAACGCGGAGACTTCCATTCAACAATTCACTCCGGAATGACCATGAGCGTAAATTATAACATTTTGATTGGCCGAAAATTCGAATTTAACATTTCCGCGATCCGCCTAATGTGAAAAGAGCCTCAGTCAGCGCACGCGGGACTCGCATCACCCGCTTTTAGCGCTATTTCCGCTCCTGAATTAAAATTCCAAATATTGTTGGCAGAGTTCCTGAAGGTGAAACTATTTTTTATGAAATTTCATCGTCTTTCAGTATCTGTTTTCAAATTTTGGATATCTTTAGTAGTTTCCGAGATATCTGCAAAAAACCAAACCCCTCGCGTTTTTTTATTGAATTGTTTTTAACTTTTGCCATTTTTGCAGGCGCACCTTCAAATTTTTCAAAAAGTTTCTAGAGGTCATTCTGAATCGAATGAGCCCTGGATTATAATTTTCGGTGCCCTTGAAGAGAAATTTACCAAAATAGTTCTTGTAGACTAGACTAAGACAGGCTGCTGATAATTCGGTACAATTGATAATAAAGTGGGTAAAAGATACCCCGACACACAGCTTGAAACGACAAAAAGCATCGTATGAATGCTCTTGCGTGAATGTACAGAACCAACTGGTTTAAAGATTAGAATTAGAACAAAGACATACTGAGACAAAGTTGACTAAATAGGCCATTGAGTTTGGTTCGGTTAAATATTTCCCAAAATGTTGGTCGGCAGAATTATATTTTGGTCAGTAAATTTTCCACACTCGTAGATAAGCTGTGTAGAAGCTATGCAATTTCTATTTATTAAGATGCAATTCTGGGACACACAGCTCATTCAGGAACTAGCCATAAAGCTGGATTTATAAACTTGCCGTTCTCCGTTGGAGTTGGCGTTCGCGCTGGCGTTCCCAATTAAAAGTACAGAAACCTTAAGACCTTTTATATCTACCGTCGGCGTTGCCGTTCGCCGTTGGGCTGACGTTCAAGTTGAATGCATTTTAAGTCGGACGCCAGCGCGAACGCCAGCTCCAACTGCGAACGGCAAGTTTATAAATCCAGCTTAGTATATGCTATCGAAAACGAGCCATAAAAAGTATCAAATTCGTATTGATAATATGAGTCATCACCAAATTTGAGCCAAGCTGAAACACATGAAACACAAATTTACTTGATTTGGAACTTACACTGAAATGATTTTACGACAATACTTAGTTAAAGATTCAACTCACCACGAAAATTGAGTAAAAAGCTTCAAATCCTTTTACACACTACAAAGTTCTTCAAAATGGACGTCTACTGCACAGCTTGATAATAACAACAAACACAGCGATCTAGATCTACTTCGTGTAGAGGGAACAGGAAACTGAATCATAGAACGGCGTTGCCACTTCAGAGTTTTTATTTTGTACTGAACTGTCGTTCAAAATTGTACTACATAAGTAAGTCTATCAGATATTATTATCTACGTAGGCATTGCCACTTTTTGCCAAACTCTTTGTTTTCAATAAGAAATTAATATAAAGAAACTCTACGTGTTTGGTAGTATTGATGGTACATTAGGCATTGAGGCACTCAGCAAGTACGCCTGGAAATGGAACTTTCGACTTTTGTCGCAGTTTCAAGTTATCTGATTCTGAAATTATAAACACTAAGCAATATCATTAAATACAAGTTGTTGTCCAAACATCGATTATTACGGCGAAAATAGTAAAAATACTTACCTAGCTTTTATGACAAAAATGACCTGGTTAATTTATATCAGTTCAACGAAATAACTAAAGATATCGCACCCTTCGCACAGGTCGCGAATTGCAATAATCTCGATCACCATTAACACTAAGTAGCGCTCCGAAACTCCGGGAAATAAGTTCACTGAATCTAGAAAGCCTTGGCTTTCTTACGGGCATGGCCAATGGGCGTGATCTAATACTTGAAATAGTTCCGGTGTTCGAAATAACACACCTAAGTACTAATTAGAGAGCAAATTGTTGAATGATTTGGTGGTGTCTCCTCTCGGTCGCATTCAGTCAATAGCGACTGCCGCTTTCGAGCTAATATGCGCATTCGAACATTTGAGTAACAATGTATCTTTCCGAGCATCGGAGTAGGAAACGTCCAAGAAGAGTAGATCTACGGACATAACAGCAAGTGTTTTAATCTACCAGACTTCTGAATGGGCGATCCGCCGGACCCATTAAATCGATTATAGAGCAAATGTGCCCAGTTTATAAAATGTATCAATTTTGATGATTATTATGTCTAAATAAGGTTGGGTTACCCAATAAACTAAACCCCTTCAACTTAAGGAACAGACATGTGTCCCCATTGTGACATATTTTTATTTGCACATCATTACCATTCAAGAAGCTAAGTAAAATATTCAGGATTTCAAATTTTTTGTCTCCTCTTTCCTTATTCTCAATTGAAAATGCTGCTTTTTACGACTCATTTGAAAACGTACTCCTAGCGCAACGATTATACACTACACAGGATGGCGCATTTCCTATCTCCGAACATTGGTCAAATTTCAAAGCGGGTGCATCGTAATCTGACGTCACCTGGCCTCCAAAACTGTTCGTCTGCCATGAGAGCCCGTGTATTTTTATACTTTTTGATAGCGGTTTTTCTTCCTGTTAGTAAAATTTTTCCATCGTTTTCTTTAGTTAACTTTTCGGTTGATATTTTTTCAGTGCCAAACAAATCTTGGTTTGTCGTGAATAAGTGAAAATCGACTGTTTAGTACATGTTGAATCCCACTTCCTGATAGGACACTTGTTTTTCTCGACTATTCCTCGATTTATTGAAAATAGTGTAGGTGAATGTAGCTCTCGAAAAATGCACAAATGGTGACATACTTCCTTGGGCAGCCTTCATGTTTTTTTTACTTCAGATTATGCCTGGTAGAACATGTGATGTCGCTTCCTTGCAGAATGTTTGGAATGTCACATATTGAAGTGTATTTCAGTTTCAAATAACTATTTTTATTCTCACAGAATCTCCTGAATGAAATAATACAATAGTCAATATATTAATGTCACAAGTACTTAACTAAATTTATCATCATTTATTTTGTTAGGTATAATATGTTGAATGTCACCCCAATTTTCTAACTCATTAAGCTCATTAATTTCTATTTATTGAATGGAGCCCAACTTTTGCAACATAATTTTCTACAAATATTTTCAGTAAATCAAAGTGTCTTATCACAAAATGACGTTCAAAACGCACCTGGCATCACTTCAATTTAGGGTTTGTCCACAGCAAACTAGGGCATCTAGAGTTCTAAAAACTCAATGGGGCAAAAGAAAATTAACACACCAACCAGAAACAACCAAAAAATTAACGGGTTTGTCTTATAAATGCAGAGATAAATGGTTTTAAAAACCGAAAACCAACCATAGTGGAAGCCAGGTGACGTCACTTACTGCAGGTGCCAAGCGGGGTGTTGACAGATATAATCAATGAACTGGGCCATCCTTTGCAGTGTATAATCTTTGCTCCTAGTGACTTTGCCGGATATATGAATCGTTACTTCACACATTTCAAATTAACACTGTTAGAGGGCTCTTAAATGCTATTAGTTCTAGGGTCACTAAATCAAGTAGGCCGTAGGCCTTT
Source organism: Chrysolina oricalcia (assembly GCA_944452925.2). NCBI lineage: Eukaryota > Metazoa > Arthropoda > Insecta > Coleoptera > Chrysomelidae > Chrysolina > Chrysolina oricalcia. Next base: position 45,370,262 of record OX101825.2, on the reverse strand, counting down.
ACGGCCTACTTGATTTAGTGACCCTAATTGGTTCTTTCGTTTGCATCGAACTGTAACACTTTTCTACACTAGATTTCTGTAGTCGTTTGTTAAATGATTTGACACATTCCTTAGTGCACTAACTACACTCGATTCAAAATGTGATGTAAATTACTCTATAATATGCTAAACCTTGAAGCAGACGGATGAACCTTATGTTATATACACACACCTCTTAAAAAAGGTTATATATACTGTTAAAATTACTCTGCAGATCAAATTGTGTTTAAATCGAAGAACAATATCAAAACTGAAAAATTCGGAATAATAGGATTTCATTGAATGTAAGTTTTGAGGCTCGATTTGATAGAGAAAACTGAAAAAATAAAATCATGTATGTTCCTTATTGTAACTTGTATATCTATAAATGCAAGTTTTCGATGTAATTTGTCCCTTTTTTCTCAATTATCTACATCCACCCTTCGAATGTTCTTATTGGTCCTGCAAATCGCTCATCAGAAAGCCTAGTGGATTAGAAGTAAAACATAAAACTGTTTGAATGCAGAGAAGTGTAGCACTGTCCTGCAGACGGAGTAAATTATTCTCAATTTTTTTATTCATTTGCCAATTTGATTAACACATTTCTTTGTGCACTATGTGAGTGTCTGATCTGCACTCGATTCAAAATGGGGTTTAAAATACATTTATCCACATTTGCCAGTCAGAATTTACACTTCATATAACCAACTGTCATTTGTATTTTATACAAAGGGTACATCTACGCCATCTAAAATTATTTGGTTTAAATGATGTAAAGTATTTCAGATTTTCCTTACCACAGTGGTAATGTATTTTTTCAATTATTTTCTCATTATTGATCGATTTTCGGACTAGAAATTGAGTTTAGTAATATTCTCTAGTACATAAGGTTTCAGAATCAGAGAACTTGAAGTGGCTGCAGAAATGAAACATTCCATTACCAGGCTTGTTTGCTCCGTGCCACAATGCTAAATGCATTCTGAATGATACCACGGGCAGAGTTTTTTTGCATAATTCTTCATTTGCAAACAAATAGTTATGAAAAAGTGGAATACCTGCGTAGTTGAAATTATATCAACTTATTTCAATTTGCGACATCTTCATAATTTATACAAATTTCATCTTATGGAATGTTCCAAATTCAGTCATTTTTGTTTGGTTTCCCCAAATTGTTGAAAAATCTGATAAAAAAATTATTTAAAAGTATTGTCACAATTTTTTTTTCTCAAATATGAAAATAATTCGTACCACGCTTTGTAGACCTGTTCTGGTAAAATGAAAATTTCTCGATGTCATGTTTAGTTTTTAAGTTTTGTCATCTCAATATTACAAATATATCGACTTTACACAAATAATTTGAACGAAAATTATGCTAACGAATTTTGTTTTTACTTTTCTAGTATAAGTGTTTGTGAACAACAACACTTTCAATTCATTCATGTGATATTTTCTTCAGATTTGGTGATCGGGTCATGTAAAAATCAATGTTATTTCGATCATGAAATATTTATGTCAGTGCAGTCAAGAAGTTTTTTTCAAGATATGCAAAAGCTTTATATCACATTATGTGGATATTTTTGAGAAAAACAAAATTGTCAAAACACATTTTCGAGTTCTCTTTATATCAAGATCAAAAAGATATGAATGTGAACAGAATTTTCATTCAAGATAAGAAAAAAAATCTAAAATAATTTTTTATAGTACTAATCGTTCAAAAATATATCAATAATGTGAACAGAATTTTTATTGAAGATATGAAATAACAAAATCCACTACTGATTTTTTTAGTACTAATCGATCTATATATGATAATTTTTCCGTTTATCGGAATATACCGGGCGTCCACGGAAGGTGGCTAGCATATGAACTTTTTTGTTTTTGGAGATCGTGGAATGAAATTTGGGAAACCTGTTTGAGATATAAAACTGCTTTTTTGACAAGCGACTCAAATTCATGCAAATACTTTCGAATTTTAAATGGGACATCTGATATATTTTCATTTCTTTTATCTCCATATGACATGTTGAATACAACCATGTATAATTTGTTACTTTTTGTAATCATTTTTTTAAATTTATTTTTCAGTCTAGAGGGCTATGGATACATACAAATTATTATTTCCAGTCCAAAAATCTATGGCAGACGACAACTTCACTATCCCGCTATGTAAAATTAATGTTTCAGTTGTGTTGGTCACGGGCTACTCCATGATTACAAATCTTCTTTTATTCACAATAAGATTCTTGATTTAACGAACGCTCTAACGTTGTATTTTCCGTTTTTGATCGAAAGTTTAATTAAAACATAATGGTGTGCGGTATCAATTGAATCGTAATGAAATGCTCTTTGTTTTAACACAACAAGGCACCATATTGCAATTTGAAAATCAATAGTTATACAAATTTAAACATTAAACTTCACATAGCTGAAATATTTTGACAGAAGACAGTAAAGTTGTAATTTTATTAACATTTCAGGATTGGAATTAGTGATTTGAACGTATCCATGGCGTAAAACGTTAAAAAAATTTGGTCACAAAAAGTCACAAATGAAACATGGTTTACAAATCGAAAGTTCTTGTCGTTTCCGGTAAAAACAGAATTTGTATAAGTTGCTTCACCTGTCAAAAAAAGCAGTTTCATGTCTTAAACAGATCCGCCAAATTTCATTTCATTATCTTCGAAAACAAAGAAGTTATAAAGACGAGCCACCTTTCGTGGACACCCACTATATCCTGGACTATTAATTTTGAACGTATGTTTTCTTCATTAAGTTTCAACAAAACACATTGTAATTTTAATATCTTTTATTGCAAAAACTACAAAACGCCCGAGTTATAAATCAGTTATAGACTTCATTACATCTCTTAAAGCCTCTAATTTTAATTTCAAAACATTCAACGACTTTTGTTCTCCCCCTCTCTGCCATTTGCCTCTTCCACCCCTTCTGCATGTACCTCTCCATCCGCCTCTTCCACTCCTTCCGCCTCTTCCACTCCTTCCGCCACTTACACTCCTTCCGCTACTTCCACTTCTTTCGCCTCTTCTCCCGCCTCTCTCACTTCTACCGCCTCTTTCATTTTCCCCGCCTCTCTCACTTCCACCGCCTCTTTCATTTCCCCCGCCTCTTTCACTTCCTCCGCTTTTTTCATTTCCCTTCCCTTCTTCTCCTCTTCTCGAATCCTGCTTCTTCTGATGTTCTTCATCTGTATTGTCTGTAAAAATAAAAAGGAATGAAATTTGCATGAAAATAATTCTATGATTTGTAATAATTTGTCGAAACGCTTAGTAGAGTGATACTAATTGTTGAGATGTCGATTTTAAATAAATAATAAACAAATGACTTCAATTTACTGTCGAAGGTTATAACGATCTGTTCATTCACATAATTCAATCACATTTTTCAACATTGATACTATATTGTTCACGTCAAATAAGGATGAATTTGTTCTAAAACCTAATCAAAATATAACTTTTTTTGTAATCAATGTAACCGATACTTGATGAAAATCCATGCTAACGTTTATAATAAAACTTTTTTCACAAAATCCATGAATAGACGACAATAATACCACAAAAGTGAAAAATTTGAAAGAGATAGAAATCTTTCAACCATTAAGATGATGGACGTCCGAAATATAAGTTATCAATACCACAAAAGACAATTAGATACAATTTTGGTTTACAAAACCGCTGCATATGTATCACGAATACAATGGCGTCTTCAAGCAAAAGTATATACAGGGTGTCAATTTAAAAACTTCCCACCCTTAATATCTTACTTCCAGTAAACAATATGAGTAATCGAAAAAACAGGTCAATTTTATTGTCAAGGGGGACACTTTCACGGACTATTTGTAGCCCTCGTGGTTCAACCCCCTAGGAGGGGTAGATGTTACCCTTAGAATTTTAAATGGGAAGGGGGGTCAAGTGGCACATCATTTTGATGGGCGTTCAATTCTTGTTCCAATGGTACCCTGACTTATTATTTTGTGATGAGCATTTTCCGAAAAATTGCGTTCTAAACTAACAGAAGTAATTATTAGAACGCCTATACTGAGATGCATTATTGTATTGACTCCCTTTAATAAAAATGGTTAGAAGAGTAGGTGGCACCGCTCCAACCCTTGAATGACAGGAATAAATTTATTACGCATGGGATTTTTTATTTGGTGGTTATTTTCCTTCTACACAATAAAATTTAATTTGCGAGAAAGACATTTCCAACATAAAATCTACTTACGCTTATCTTATTAGCTGTTCGAAATGTTGTCCATTTTGCTCTAAACAGTAATACAGTCTGTTTTCGAACTCCCCTCTAACATTACGGAAAACTTCACTAGGAATTGACCGGCATGCTGCTGTAATTCGTCTTTCAAGTTCGTCAATATCAGAAGGTTGTGTTTTATAAACAACGGATTTAAGATGCCCCCAAAGAAAGAAATCTAAGGGTGTTAAATCCGGTGATCTCGGAGGCCATTCAACTGCTCCCCTTCTGCCAATCCATCTACCCGGAAATCTCTCGTTTAACCACTGTCGGACGGGAAGAAAATAATGAGGTGGAGCACCGTCCTGCTGGAAATGTAACAGATCCTCCTGCAAAAGTTCATTACCTTCTGCATCAATTTGAGTTTCTAGCTCGTGAGTTATAAGAGGATCGATAGTCTCTTCAAGCATATGAAGGTACAGATTGCCAGTCAAGTTTTCTTCCAGAAATAATGGACCAAGAATGGCATTTCCAAGAATACCAGCCCAAACATTAACTTTTTGTGGGTGTTGTGTATGCCCTTCCCGAAAAATATGTGGGTTTTCGTCACTCCAATAGCGACAATTTTGTCTATCAACATTGCCATTCATAAAAAATGAACACTCATCGCTGAAACAGATGTTTAACAGAAGATTAGGGATGGTATTGACTCGATGAGACATAATTTCAAAAAACTCTATTCTTCTATCATAATCATCCTCGTGGAGCTCTTGAAGAATCTGCATTTTATATGGATGAAATTTATGCATTTTCAAAGCTTTTCTTATAGTCTCGCGTGACATTCCCGTCTGTTCTGATACTGATCGTAAGGAGCTCGTGGGCTCTGCAGCAAATGTTCCCAAAACTTCAATTTGAGCTGCTTCATTTAGTACTCTGGGGTTATTTCTTTTTTTATTTGTCACTGAACCAGTTTCGTAAAACTTATTCACCAAATCAAGCACATACCGGTGACTTACATTACAATTTGGATGTCTTTCGTTAAAAAGACATGCCGCCCTTGTGCGCACTTTCCAACTTCGCCATAAATTACAATCATTTCAATTCTGTCTTGAAGAATGTAAACCATTTTTACACTTTTATACACTTATTAAAGTAATTCCTAAACAGCCCAACAGGTACAACGGTATTCACAATACTACCACATAGTTCAAATTTGCTAACCAATTTTTTGCCGGAAAACAGAAACTTTTTACAGCAGAAGTAGCAAAAAAGGAAGGCTATCTGTACAATTTCTGCGATGACACTCAAAAATTCAGCATTTAATAAACACAACTTTACTACCATCTACGTTTTACTATTAGACTACTTTTTTATGTAAAGTGTTTGGAGCTAATGGCTAATGTTACCCCTAATAAAGGGTTGGAACGGTACCACCTAATATTCTAACCAGTTCTGGCCAAACCATGCATATCTGTACAATTTCTGCGATGACACTCAAAAATTCAGCATTTAATAAACACAACTTTACTACCATCTACGTTTTACTATTAGACTACTTTTTTATGTAAAGTGTTTGGAGCTAATGGCTAATGTTACCCCTAATAAAGGGTTGGAACGGTACCACCTAATATTCTAACCAGTTCTGGCCAAACCATGCATCTCAGTATAGGCGTTCTAATAATTACTTCTGTTAGTTTAGAACGCAATTTTTCGGAAAATGCTCATCAAAAAATAATAAGTCAGGGTACCATTGGAACAAGAATTGAACGCCCATCAAAATGATGTGCCACTTGACCCCCCTTCCCATTTAAAATTCTAAGGGTAACATCTACCCCTCCTAGGGGGTTGAACCACGAGGGCTACAAATAGTCCGTGAAAGTGTCCCCCTTGACAATAAAATTGACCTGTTTTTTCGATTACTCATATTGTTTACTGGAAGGAAGATATTAAGGGTGGGAAGTTTTCAAATTGACACCCTGTATATGTCGCTGTTTGGTAAACCAAAATTTTGTGAAAATTAACAATACATTTTTTTTATAAACTTTTGTTTTTAATACAGGGTGGAACATTCCATACAACACGGTACCTGTGAACCAAACTATTAATTTTTTCTGTTCCTCCATTTCATTATGTGTATATTGATCAAGGCTACAAAAGGAATTTATTTTGAAGACTACAGGGTGGCTCATAAAAGTGTGATTCGTTTTTTTGAATAGCTCAGAAAAAAATTAATATAATTTCATGTAAGGTTTTATGTAAGTACCTTACTATAACCGTTTTCGAGTTATTGATCTTTGATTTGGAAACTAAATAACATCGAAATGTATAGAATTCATCCCTTCGAATTCTGACCATGCATAAAAGAGGTTGTTGGCTATTGATTTCGATACAACCCATTACTCAATATTATACAGAATGTTCAAACATCATTGTCACTTTTTTATAATTTCGGACGAAGATAACTCTGTTATTTCAAATAGAACACCCTGTATTTTTTTTTCTAAATAATATAAAATTCAATTATCTTTCATTTCATATTGTGTTCTCTATACCTAATCTTTTTCAAATAACTTTGAAACGACATTTATCAACTTGTTGAAAGAATTCTTATTGACAGTTGTTGTGTTTACGTTATTCAAAACATTAACTGAATTACTATTGTCGAAAATGATAACTTATCCCATTCAAGAGCGGACAGATATGATTTTAGCGGTTGGTGAGTGTGAAGAGAGCCTTTTGGCGTCGAGGGTGTATGCCCAAAAATATCCAGACCGGAATCTTCCAAATAAGTTGGTTTTCAAACGATTGCTACATGAATTTTGTAGGACTGGAAGTGTAGCTTAAGAAAAGGCAAATAGACCAAAACTTATCATTGGAAATGAGGAGAATGAATTTCTTATTATGGGATCTATCATCATAGAAAACTCTCATACGAGAGTCAACGTGAGATCGAGAAAGATACAGGGATAGACAGACGGAGCATTTCTAGGGTAATAAAAAAATACAAATTTCACCCCTACCGTATTCAGATGCACCAGAGATTATTTGAAATAGACTTCCACCAATGTACCCAGTTTTGTCCATGGGTTCAGGACAAGTTTAGTGAGGATGAACATTGTTTGGATCCCATTTTATTTTCTGATGAATCTACTTTTCATAACAATGGCTTATTGAATAAACACAACCTCCATTATTATAGTGATGTATATATCATTTTTTTCGTACTCTGAATCATCCGAATAGATGGTCTGTTAACGTGTGGAAAAGAATTAGGTACACAATTTATAGGACCATACTTTTTTGATGGACACTTGAATGGTCGAATTTTTTTCACAGTTTTGACGAGATGATCTGCCTGAGCTTCTCGAGAATGTGCCGCAAAATATCAGACAACGGATGTGGTTACAATTGGATGATGCTTCGGCACACTTCAAATTCAGTGTCAGGTAGTTTTTGAATATGTGCTTTCCGAATAAATGGATTGGTAAGAGAGGACCACAAAATTGGCCAGCGAGATCACCAGATTTGACTTGCCTCAATTTTTTCCTATGGGGATACTTGGGGACTGTTGCTTTTCGAAGAGTGACGCCTCAAATGCTATTAAATGTTAAGCAGTCATTAAAAGAGAGAGTGGCTCTTTGTATTCAACTGGATAATCGTCATTTCGAGCACCTACTTTGAATTAAATACATTTGTGTTTCACATATTGTTGTTGTTTTAGTTGAACAATAAAAAAGATGTATAGCCTGTTTAATGAACTACTGTCAGAATATGAATGTAAATGACTTACCTAGTCAATTTAAGAGAATAGTAACTGTCAATAAGAATTCTTTGAGCAAATCAAATATATGTCAATTCAAATCTATCTTGATTCAAACAATTCATTGAAATAAGAACTACTATTTGAAAAAGGCAATATCTGAAAAACTATGTAGGTTAGGTATAGGGAACCAAATAATGAAATGAAAGATAATCAAATTTTCTATTCCTCAGAGCAAAAAAATACAGGGGGTTCCATTTAAAATGACAAAGTTTGAAATATAAAAAAGTGACAATGATTTTTGAAAATTCTGCAAAATATTTAGAAACGGGTTTTATTGAAATCAATAGCCCAAACCCTCTTTCATGCATGGTCAAAATTCGAAGGGGTGATTTCTATACATTTCGATGTTATTCAGTTTCCAATTGTATCTAGCATTCTCATACAAAAATCAATAACTCGAGAACGGTTATAGTTAGGTACATAGTGCCTCATATGAAATCATAGTATTTTTTCCTGACCTATTCAAAAGTGTATCGGAATACAAGGTATTCCATTTGAAAAAACAACTTTGTCACACTTTTTTGAGCAACCCTGTAGACTCCAAAATAATTTTCTATTGATACCTTAATCAATACACATATAATGAAATAGGGAGAATCCCGTAAAAATAAATGATGTGGCTTGCAGGGACCATGGTATGTGGTACCCCACCCATTATACAGATAAATTAAAAGTTCAATTCTGAGAAAATTATTTGCATTTGCCTGTAAAATTTAAAAATGAAATAATGTACACAGTGTCCCATTGAAAAAAAAATTGCAAATTTTCATTTATACAAATTGCCAACATGAACATGTTTTTCAGACACCACGTATCATTCAAAGTTACCAACATGACTTTATACTTTCTAGAGTGATGCATTTGTTGACTGCATTCATAACTTTATGAGTTTGTTTTATTTTACTGGCAAAAATATTACAAAATATAACAATCTGAAATCGTAAAATTATTTTCACGAGCTAGAAAGCTGGATTGTAGTCTCCTATTACGCGACAAAAAATTTCAGGTAATATGTATGTTTGTTCTCTGTAATCGACTGATTTTTGAAAATATTCTGTATTTTTTTCAATAATTGACAGGGATAGAAACGGACCTTATTCAACATATGATATATGGTAATGTCAAATGAAAAAGCTATAGATAGGTATACATTATCATCAAGTGTTTTGTATTAGAGATTGTTTGTTAGTTTAACTCAGCTGTGCCTCGTTCTCACTTCAAATAAAATGTATCCTTTCATAACTACGAACATAAATAAATGTTACACAAAATAAAAATGAAAAAAAACTCACGCGTACTAGCATTTGATACTTCTACTTCCATCTCCTTTTGACCTCCATTACCTTTATTTTGTTGATTGGTTTCATCCAAAATCGGATCCACTAGTCTATTGGCCAGTGGCATGTCATCCAATGAATCTATTGAAAATTTAATATTAATTAAAATATTTCTAGAGTTTTTCAACCATTTTTTTCGCTAATTGACTTTTCGATGAGCATTTTTGACAATCTTATGTATGGTTCATTCGATAGACACAGACCTTATTCAACATATGAAATGAGGTATTGTTAAATGAGAAAGCTATAAGTATACATTGTCGTAAAGCGTTTTGTACTAAAGGGTTGTTTGTTAGTTCAACTCAGCTGTGCCTCGTTCTTAACAAATATCTCGCCTCAAATAAAATAGATCCTCTCATAAATACGAACATTAATGAATATTACACAATAAAACATAATGAAAAAAACTCACTGGTATTCGAATTTGGTTTTCCCACTATTCTCAGGTCCTGTCCTTCGTTTTCTTTATTTTCCTGATGAACTTCAGCCGAAGTGGGTTCATTAAGTTCTTGCCCCAATGGAATCGCGTCCAAGGAATCTATTGAAAATTCAATATTAATTCAAATATGTGTAGAGTTTTTCAGCCATTTTCAGACCAAAATAAAAAATAACATTTACTTTAAAGAAAATAATCGGTTGTTACTGTTGCCAAGTAAGTACATCTGAAAAATTACCGCTTCCGACTACAATGCCCTAAGGAAACATGATTTGTGTTACGAAAAACAAACTCAACTCAACAGGTAAATTTTGACAGGGATAGAAACGGACCTTATTCAACATATGAAATATGGTAATGTCAAATGAAAAAGCTATAGATAGGTATACATTATCATCAAGTGTTTTGTATTAGAGATTGTTTGTTAGTTTAACTCAGCTGTGCCTCGTTCTCACCTCAAATAAAATGTATCCTTTCATAACTACGAACATAAATAAATGTTACACAAAATAAAAATGAAAAAAAACTCACGCGTACTAGCATTTGATACTTCTACTTCCATCTCCTTTTGACCTCCATTACCTTTATTTTGTTGATTGGTTTCATCCAAAATCGGATCCACTTGTCTATTGGCCAGTGGCATGTCATCCAATGAATCTATTGAAAATTTAATATCAATTAAAATATTTCTAGAGTTTTTCAACCATTTTTTTCGCTAATTGACTTTTCGATGAGCATTTTTGACAATCTTATGTATGGTTCATTCGATAGACACAGACCTTATTCAACATATGAAATGAGGTATTGTTAAATGAGAAAGCTATAAGTATACATTGTCGTAAAGCGTTTTGTACTAAAGGGTTGTTTGTTAGTTCAACTCAGCTGTGCCTCGTTCTTAACAAATATCTCGCCTCAAATAAAATAGATCCTCTCATAAATACGAACATTAATGAATATTACACAATAAAACATAATGAAAAAAACTCACTGGTATTCGCATTTGGTTTTCCCACTATTCTCAGGTCCTGTCCCCTTCGTTTTCTTTATTTTCCTGATGAACTTCAGCCGAAGTGGGTTCATTAAGCTCTTGCCCCAATGGAAACGCGTCCAAGGAATCTATTGAAAATTCAATATTAATTCAAATATGTGTAGAGTTTTTCAGCCATTTTCAGACCAAAATAAAAAATAACATTTACTTTAAAGAAAATAATCGGTTGTTACTGTTGCCAAGTAAGTACATCTGAAAAATTACCGCTTCCGACTACAATGCCCTAAGGAAACATGATTTGTGTTACGAAAAACAAACTCAACTCAACAGGTAAATTTTGTACTTCAGTTTTCCACTTTATTTTCGAAAATATATTTTTCCTTCACCACCTGACGAAAATTGAAGTCATAAATATTTTTTTTATACCGGGTATAAAGTAACCCCATGTTCATATTTCTTAACAGTTTTTTCATTATTTATTGTTAATAGAAACCTGAGAATTACTCAGTGGTGAATACGAGTATATTGCCAAACTTGAATAGGATATGACAACATCCGAAAGCTCTTAGCAATCAAACAATAAGCAATGAAGACAATGTTAAGAAATACGAACATTGATTTCCTTTTACTCAATATACGGTAATTTGAGTTGATACATAGGTTGTATGTGGTACGGTTAACTAAGAAAAATATGAGCAGACAATGTTTAATATAAAAATCAACCCTTTACACTTTAATCAAATATCGATAAAGTCATATTTTGTAGGGTGGTGGGTGGTAGAGGATTTTTTTTCAAGTAAAAATCTTATATACTAGAATAAAAATGATTAACTCATAAGGTGAACAAGCGTTTCCACACTTTATGAACGCACAGTATATATTGCAGAAAGAAGAAAATAAGCTGCGGTAGAAGTCCATGGTGTTTCGAAGTGGAGTGGTATGGAATTTACGAAGAATAAAAACTCGAAGTCATCTCCACAATTTAATATCAAAAAACGACTAATTTTGTAGTTATGGATAGGCAGATAACCATCGATTAGTTAGGTGCTGAAGACAAAGTACATGTTTCGAACTTATAAAGTTTCATCATCAGCTGAATAAATTATGGCGAGGAGAAAAAACAATAGTTATAACATTAAGGTGAAGCCGTTAATTTAAAATTACTACTATTGCTACATCATATCAAAAATAATAATGTGTTTATTGTTTTTGACATGATGTAGTATTAGTAGTAATTTTTAATTAATAGCTTCACCATAATGTTATAACTATTGTTTTTTCTCCTCTCCATAAGTTATTCAGCTGTGGATGAACCTATATAGATTCAAAACATGTACTTTGCAACACCTAACTAATCGATAGTTATCTTCCTATCCACCACTACATAACCAGTCGTTTTTTGATATTAAATTGTGTAGATGACTTCGAGTTTTTATTCTTTGTAGAAGAAAATAAGTCTTTTGGTGACTAGATGGGAACAGAAAACTGAAAAATATTTGAAACAGTGGCAAAACTAATATAAATGCGTATATTGCATAACTACTTTAATCCAGGAAACTTTATACCGGAATTTGTCCTGAACTATCCCGCACATTTTCATAAAATTCTCGTACAACATTCAGAACCAGTTACTACTAGGCTACTACTAGGCTTTTACAGCTTCGTTGAAAAATAAATAATAATTGTTAATATGAACTGCATGTATTACCCTTCTATTGAAACAAATATTTATTTCAATTTGAAAATTTGTTAAAGAGAAAATTCACGAATCATTAAACAAAATGAATATTTTATTTCTTCGTGTAATATCTTATCTAATTACGAGTTTAGAAATCTTTCAAAATAATAATAAGATCGCTATTCATTACTTATTGATAGGTAATCTACGCAATTGTGTCTTGTCCTTTTAATTTATTACGAATCTGTTAAGAGCTTGTCAATTATAGATATTATAATCAACAAGTAGTATCGAAGAATTGGTTTCACTCCATTATATCACAGATTACTATTACTGTCAATAAAAGTCAAAAAAAACCTGATTTAATACCGTTCACTTTAATATAACAAAAAGAAACTGTGGCTAATCATGTTCTAACTAACGCTTTACAGAAAGGAATTCTTTATGGTTTTGAGTGAACGTGAGTTAATATTAATATTACAAGATGTTCTCGCCCTTTTTATTTATAGATAAGTAAAGGAAAAATATAGGGCACAGTCCGGCAACATTGTATTTCTCCGCTAGAAAGAGAGTGGGAAACCAAAATTTTAGTATCATCTAATTATCAGTGCACATCGGTGTGTACAGTTTTCGGCGGGTTTTTTGAGCTGTTCTAAAAACTCTGTAACGGTGCTAGGTTCGGCTAGCTGGTCCTTTCGATTGACGAAATTGTGAAATTGCTCATAAGATAAGATAAGATAAGATCTTTATTTTCCAATAGACAACACTACATTGTATAGGAATAGTCAAAAACTTAAATCTAGGTAAATATAAAAACACGAAAAATTTAAAACTTTAGACAAAGTCAAAAATCTGAAACCACAGGTTTGAAATCAAAAATATCAATCCCAATAAGAATTGTTCTAAAAATATTCTAAAACAAACATGCCAACATGTCGGAATAAAAGCAACAAGACAAGACACTACGGTTCTACGACATAAACTCTTCAACACTATAAAGACATTTTTCTAGTAGAAATTCTCGCAATTGTTTCTTGAATGGTTTAATACATTTACTTTCTTTTATGTATTTTGGCAATTTATTAAATATCCTGGGCGCCATAGAGGAAGGAGAGTTGAATGATACGCTAAATTTATTAAAAGGTACATGAAGGTCATTTTTGGTTCGGGTATCAAATTGATGTCTGACTTTATTGGTACTGAATAATGTGCCTCTGTTCTCGAATGAGTATACAGAGAGTTCTAAAATAAATAATGAAGGTAGTGTTAAAATTTTATAGTTTTTGAAGACATCCCTGCAACTTGTACGGCTCGATATACCAACGAGAGAACGCAAAACTCGCTTTTGGGCAATAAAAACATCGTGTGAAGATACAGATAAGCCCCATAGACATATACCATATCGCAATCTACTGTCAGCTTGTGCATAATAGAGTGCAAGTAGTTGATTTATTCCCAATACTTTCCTAGTGGTTCTGTATTGATATGATAATGAATTCATTTTTGATATCAATGATTGACAGTGAATTTTCCAGTCCATACATGAATCAATTTGAAAACCTAGATATAACGATATAACGTTACTATTACTTGAGACATATAGCGTTGAAGCCTCATCTGAGCCGAATGTGATATTCTGACACAATTTTTGGCGGTTATGAAACCTTATCGATTGTGTTTTTCCAACATTCAGAAACAGCTGATTTGCAGAATACCATTCGTGCAATCTGGAAAAAACTGTGTTGCATTTATCTGTCAAGGCTAGATCGGTCTTATCTGATATGATCACGGATGTATCATCTGCATATAAAGTTAATGATGCCGGTACTGATAAAATACTCAGATCATTGATGAAAAGAATGAACAATACCGGTCCTAAAACTGAGCCCTGTGGCACACCAAGATCAATATCCTTCATTTCAGAATTTTCATTATTCACGGTGACATATTGTTTTCTATACCTCAAGTAATTCGATATCCATTCCAAAGGTAGCCCTCTGATACCATATTTATCTAACTTTTCGAGTAATATAGAATGATTGACGCAGTCGAATGCCCTGCTAAGATCACAAAAGATTCCCACAGGGCATTCGCCTGCCTCAATGAATTCAATTATTCTGTCATAGTATGAATGAACTGCTGTTGTGGTCGATCTTTTACTAAGAAAACCATGTTGGCTTTTAGAGAAAATACTGAATTCATAACAAAATGAAAGAAGCCTGTTCAGGAACGCGTATTCAAAAACCTTCGAAGAACTTGATGGTACTGTTATTGGTCTATAGTTTTCTACTGAATGTTTGTCCTTCTTTTTGAATACTGGTGAAATTCTTCCTTATCCCAACTTTCCTTCCCAACCAAGTTTACCGAGTAAACAAAAATTGGACAAGCCAAGGAAAAGTCTCACCAACGAATCTGTGAGTATACATTTGATTTCAATAATTTCAAACTGAGCTATGAGGGAACACAAGATTTGTGAGAAATGTCATTTGACAATATTGTCGACTGCACATGATCCCAGATTCACAAATACCAAAAAAGATCATATTTATTCAAATACTCAAAATCGGCAATTTTCCTTGCAATGATGAATTATTGCCACTGATAACATTTTAACAATCGTTCATCAATAAATAATTTTGGAACATCTATCCCTGAACGGACAATTACCGAAATCAAGTCAAATATATCAACTTGAATCCAATTGAAAAAGGCATCTACGAATCTCTTCCAATCTCGTGTAATGAAGCATTATACCTATTATATTAGGTATTCGTTCACAAGAATGACTATTCAATAAATAAATTACGTTTATAGACACAAATAACAAATCTCCGAACTATGATGAGAGTAATAGCTTGAAGAATAAAATTCAATTCAGTGATTATATATACGTATTTAAAAAAAAAAAGAATTAAGAAATTTCTCACCTTCAGAAAAACATGGGTCCCCCATTCCTTCAAATCCGCTACCTGTATAAGATAAAAATTAGATTGGTGACATTTTTTTTACTAACTCCAAATACCCATGCTAATTGAAAGGAATATCAACTTTGTTAGACCAAGCTATAGAGGTATTTGTCCCCACAAAATAAAAGACGGAAATGGCCTATACTACTTTGTATGTTAGTTCATTAATGAAAACCCCGGTTTCCGCCCCAGCAAAATCGATTTGTGGAATTTTTTAAACAAGAATTAGTAGAAAATATTACAATTTTTTCTGGTGTTTTCTAAGAATACCAAAAAAATTTGAGCAATTGCTTTACAGTCAATTGAACTTTTGTAGAGGTTTATAAAACCAACAAAATTGATGTTTTTACGCGACCGGATCGGTGCATTTCTCACTGAGAAAATCGGGAAATACCTCGAAAAAGAGACCATTTATTAAAAAATCATAATTTTTATGAATCTGAATCTGGGCAAACAATATTGAGGAAACTGATAGATAATAACATGTAATTTAACTGTGCGCAAGATGGTTTCTGTCCGATGTGCAGTTTTGGCTCAATTGAATTATAAACAATTTAAGGGTTTATTTTACAAGATACGCCGATTTAAGGGAAATCGTCGTATTCAAATTGTGTCAACGGAATCTGGAAGTAGAGATAAATATCTACAACTTGTATATTTTGGATTTTCACCTGAGGGGTGAGAAATGTGTTGAATAGTGACTGATTGTTGCTCAAAACGCTTCAAAGTGCTTCGAAGTCGCCCGATGTCGCACTGGAGTAAATGAGAGTTTACTTTGGGCACCTTCGGGAGCACTTTGATGCATTTGGAGTAATTTCAGTGACATTTAAAACACATTTCCCACCTCTCAGGTGAAAATCCAAAATATGGAAGTTGTAGATATTGATCTCTTCTTTCAGGAGCCATTTACAGTATTTGAATGAGACGATTTCCCTTAAATCGGCGTATCTTGTGAAATAAATCCATAATTTGTTTATAACTTAATTGTGCAAAAACTACCATCGGACAGCAACCATCTTCATACAGTTAAACTACACGTCATTATCTATCAGTTTCCTTAATATTGTCTATCCAAATTCAGATTTATAAAAATCATGATTTTTCAAAAAATGGTCTCTTTTTCGAGGTTTTTCCCGATTGTCTTAATAGAAAATGCCCCGATCCGGTGGCATAAAAAACTATTTTATAGGTTTTATTTATATTATACTTATATTAATTTATTTATAATATTAAAAATAAAAACTGTTTTCTTCTATTTTTTACAAAAACATCATCATTTGTCCTGAAGAAAAATGCATAACCAATAAATATGGTAGTTATCTGCATGAGGTGCTGCCAATCACACGAAATTTCCGCGTACCTATATCAAAACTTCCCATAAACAATACACACATAAATGACATAAACAACAATATTTTCATAATTCTTACGTTAAATAGACTTCGATAATTATTCAACAATTTTTGGTTACCTACTACAGTGATACAATTTAAAGTCGAACGTTCTGCTCTAGTTATAGAAAACTGAAGAAGCAGTATTAACTCAATATAATGTTAGCAATGCCACCCACATAAAAAAACAAATAGCGCTACACTTTTTTTCGATCACGAACAATTCTTGATTATTATAGAAGTAGAATTCATTAATTTTCAGGCAAATATCTTACAAATATCTGCCATGATGTCCTCGAATTATCATGAATATTTTTATAGCAAATAAAATGCTTGAAAATATAAAATTCAGTTGAGTAATTGTATGTATTTGAATAAACTATATATACAACAACCAAAAAATGCAATAAGAAACGTGTCTTAGTTATTATAAATAACTAGAAAGTTACTTACCGATAGATTTCGAGCCGTCCATAACTGCACTAAATCAGACTAAGAATGAATAAGCAATCTCACAACACCTATCAACCCCCATATTGTAATTACTTGGTACACCAAAAGAAAGACAGATATTTTGTGGCGTCATGAAACGTAGGAGGACATCTCATGTCCTCCTAATACTTTCATCGTTAACGAAGACTGTATCATATTTCTTCAGAATTTATTTTGAGATATGTCAAATTACCCAGTTTTCGGATTTGTTATCATTTTTTCATTCTGAATTCTAATAAACCTTGATTATATAAATGTGTGAAGAAAATGGAACTGTACATATTAATTTGTTGAATTTTTTGTGAAGGACAACCTTAATTTTTAACCATAATTTTTCTTTAAAAAATTAACTCTGGTCATATACAATTGAACTTGAAATTCACCGTAGGTTCCAAATATTGAATTAAAACTGTGACATTTGGTTTATTACAGTTAGAAGTCTCTTTCAGGTATTATTGGAAGTTGCCAGTTCGAATATATTTTTTTCCGACGACCTACTTCAAATACTTATCATTTAGAACTGTAAAAAGCACAGAATTCTAGGGTAGGAGCACCATTTGTGGCCTTGCTAAAGCATTCCGTTGAATAAAAAAATCATCAAAGGTAAGAAACTAACCATACGACTTTGTCAATTGTCAAATGAATAAAACAACACCTTTTTCTATCGACAACTTTTTGGATTGAAACCTCAACTAAAAGGCTTTTTACTAGTCTAATTTTGAAATTTGTAATAAATAAATATTGATATTGCTCCATTTATGGCCACTTTGGCCCTAATGTGGTTTTTGAAGGACCCATTTCTGGCCATATGTTTAACTATAGTATGTTCTGGTTGTTTTCATCTGGTTATCATGAAACTTGAATGAGGTTAAGTAGAATAAGCTAAAAATAAATGAATAATATCACCATTTTTTAATAAAACAAATATCGAAGTAAAATACAGTGTTTGAAAAAAATACATTTTATTTGTACACATTCTCATACTGATAGACAATAACTATTGGAAAGTTCGATATTTATTGATTTTTTCAACTGAAAAGTACCCTCTTGAATTTTTTTTATGTGGAGGCTGGATTTCTTCCATAATCTCTATCTTGTCGTACCATATCTCATCCTTTTTTTCGGGCCATTTCCAGTCGTTGCCGTAGCTTTCCATTGTACTGATAAGTACTTTGTTATCATTTTCATCAGTAATTATTCCTGGAAAAAATTTACTTTCGTATTGCACAATAACATATTTTGAACTGTTGGGCTCATTGATGTCACAAGAAATTTCTTGCAATACTTCTCTACCAGTGATAGCTTCTTTTTTTGAAGAATCTTGCTCATCTTCAAGATTTTTGTCTGGAGCAACGCTGACCTCTTTCATTTTAGATTTTCCATGTTTAGGTTGTTTCTCTGAAACATTTCCATCGGAAGTTTTAGTTTTCTTAGTTTCTTTGGATCTTGTGTCAGTTTTGTTTGCTTTGCAATTTTTTTTCGCTTCTTTATCTTGCTTTCTTCGTGTTTTCTTTTCTTCAAGTTCTTTCTCCTTTTCTTTCGCCTCGGCAAGTTCCAGCCATTTATTAGACGTTAGGACAGAAGGTAAGATTTCACGTTTTCTTTTTTTTTTTGAAATGTTCTCATCGCTTCACAGAGCACACATTCATCGTATGTGGCGCTAAAACCCAAAGAAGACATTACTTCTAACAGTTGTTTAGAACCAAACTTAGTGTGTAGAAACGCCCCGACGTCAATTAGTAGTGCTGATAAAAATGACCTTGGTCGTGCTGCTGTTATAATAGAATGAGCCAGGTTGGTAATTCTAATTACCCACTTATTTAGAGGCCCACGCTTGTGTTTCAAAATATGGTTGTCAAGAAAAGTTTGCAAAGACTGCGGTACAACTGTATGTACGTCCTGTAAAAAATTCTCCGATGATGGATACTCCGCAGTTGAATAGACCTGTGAACGAATGTCTTCTATGATTATTGCTGCAGCGGCCTGAACTATACGAATTCGTTCGTCTTGAGGACTTTTTTTTCGGTTTTTATACCATGTTTCTGTTACAATTTTAAATCCCGTATTTTTGAAGCACACGATTGGCGACCGCCTACCGCGTTGCACAATTATAATGTCGTCGCCATATTTTTGCAGTAATCGGGTCTGTATCGTCCGCCCATCAGGTCGATATTCTCCCTCGATTGAATTCATTAGATCTTCGAGGCAAAACTGGCATTCCTCTGCGTTTTCTTCTAAAAAATTATAAATATGTTCCATAGCTTCATCCACGTTTGTTGCTGGTCGATAACCTCTCTTTTTGTCCGATGAGGGTTCGCCGGCTCTACGATGGAATTTTATGAAGCATGACTGATGATAGCGAGCCTCTATTGCAACTTAATCAGCAATAATCGCAAGACGATGCGCAACTCCTCGACCCCAATCATCTGCGCGCTTTTCAGCACACGCCAGAATTTTCGCTTTCATTCCTAGGGTTCGCACCTCGTAAATGGGGTCCCGATCGGAGAGTTTCGTTTTCTTCAAACCCTCCTTGTTTTTATTAACGTATCACAAAAAAAACAACTAGTTTTAAAATCAAATTGCGGCACCACAGACCGTCGCGAAGCCGAAGGTTCTTTAGTGCATGCACTGTCTTGATCAACCCGATTTTTAAGTTTCGGTGATGCAATAAGTTTAGGATTTATATAACGTTTGCGGCACGCGTCATGCACAGTAACTGTTTATTGATTCACCAACACTGTATCGCCTTTGCCGTCTTCTCGCAATTGGCTTGATCTCCTTAATGTACTCAAGCCTTTTGCTTTAACCACTACGGTACCTCCGTCGCGCAATGTTTTCTCACATATGAAACAAGTTTGATCAAGCGACGCCATGATGTGCACCGCACTTAAATATGACTGTCACAATACTGTCACCATGGCACGTTGTACGTTGCGGAAAGAGCCAAAGGCGATAATATCATTGGTATGCTTCTGTGTCCTGCCAACGTTGGATTTGTGTTAGGATGATTGTTTTGTACACATAGAAAAAACAATATATTTTGATTTTTAGAGCTTAAGGAATAAAAATGATAAGAAAATATTGATCGTAGATCATGATAATTAAAAATGCCCATATCAAAGTATGTAAGGCGCATTTCAAAAAATCATATCTTCTATTATATAAGATCAAATGTATCGAATCGGGCATCTGCTTACTTGAAAAACTTTACTCTTATAGCACAAAAATATTACATAATTATTTGGTAGCCATTTTTGTCTTAATCCGCGAGGAAACTAGGATTTTGTTAAAAATTTCAAATCTCCCCCTAACTTTGCCGCGCCGTAGAGCGAAAACTATTGGTCGGAGCAAAAATATGCAAATGTAAAAGTTGTGCACAATTTTGTTCTCTACATATTTTATTTGAACTTTTTTTCAATAGCACCTACCACGAAGGTGCTATTCTCCACCAAGCGCCGCGAGTCAGAGTGTTCATCACCTCACCCCTCGAACGGCAACACCAAGAGGTTGCAAACTCAGGTGGACTATCAGTGAACCTATCTCTACCATCCCACAAAATTTCATTTCTTTCCGACTTTTTGCAAATAGAAATCCCCCATCGCTTGGCCTATAATTGGTATGAGTATAATAATAATAATAACAATAATAATAATAATAATATATACAAGGTAAATGATTAAAAAACCAAAAATATATATAATTATGTACAACAACTAGCATAAGCGGAATGTTCTACACTTGAAAAAAGATACAATTCAGATGTTTACAAAGATGCCTGCACCTGCATCAATTGTCTGCTGTAGGTCAGCAACTTCTTTCTTCAAGTGTCGAACCTTTCGCTCATAATAGGATCAATGCCTCCGACAGCTTTTCTCGCTTCTCTCTCATGAAACCTTCCACGACCTCGTTGAGTTCAGACAAATGTCTGTTCCCAACTTCCTCCAGGGTTTCATTGAGAGGTTCCACTGCTGCTGGATCATTGATTCCATCCTCTTGTGACCCACTCTCCGATGCTGCATCTACTTCCACTTCACATCATTCCTCGGACTGCATTTCTTCCGCACCATTTCCGACAGGGCACTCAACCTCACTTATATCCTCATATAAGGGGGTAGGTGTTGGATGGCTCGCCTGTGTTGGATGTTGTGTTGAGTGTTCCGCTGGTGTTGTGTGGTATGCTGGTGTTGTGTGGTATGCTGGTGTTGAGTGGTGAATCGGCTTGAATGGCTTTCTTGGAGCATTGAATGAAAGCAGCTCCGAGAAAGATCCATCCAGTATTTGAATTTCACTTCCAATACTGGAAGCGGATGTGCTTCTCACTAATTTGAACCCCTCATGACTGGGCAGCTTTTTGAAGTGAGAAATTAACTTCAGCTGCTTTCCAGGGGTCTGTGCGCCTTTCTGCTTGCTGCATTTTTGTAACACTGATTTCATTTTGACTTTTGAAATTTTTCTTCTTGCTTGACTGAGACACTAGCAATAATGGTTAATTACAAGTTTTCCATTGAATATTATCAACTTTCATATGTAGAAATGTGGGTTGGGACATTTTTCGTTGAAGAATCCAATACCTGTTTCTAAAAGCACATTTTTACAGAACTCATGTTTTTCGACCAATAGAAATACTCCACCACTCCACCTAGATCAATAAATTGATTCCTCCACTCCTTAATGGGAGGAGTCCATTCATATCTTCCTATGAAATATTGAAAGTATTGACTTTGCATTTTTAGCAAAAAATATTTCTCATAGGTTTTTGCATCATGGTGCAAATCATTCAACTTGTCATTTGAGTGAATTCTGATATTACAATACTATAATGAAATAAGAGATGTATATCCTGGTATTTATGTGATTGATGACAGATTATTAATGTATGTAACATTTGGAACTTGTAATTTGAGGGAAATCTAATATTACCATCCTCCAAATGAAATAATATATGCATATCCTATCATATCCAAGTAATTTGATAGAAATTATTATCTATAAATCATTTTCACTGATTGCACATTTGAATCATGGGAATGAATACTATGGATTTTTGCAACTGAACAATTATGTGTTGAATTATATTCCACATGACTGGAGCAATGAAGTAATAAAAAATTTTCTATTCAAAACTTATGAAAATTATTCCTGGTGTCTTTTATCACCTAATCGTATACAGGGTGTGTCATGATTGCTAAGACATGTTTGGAAAACCGATGGTGTTGAAATGAGAAATATTTCTGGTACCATTTAAACCTAAACTTATACAGGGTGTGTCATGATTGCTAAGACACGTTTGGAAAACCGATGGTGTTGAAATAAAAAATATTTCTGGTACCATTTATCACCGAATCGTATACAGTGTGTGTCATGATTGCTGAGACACGTTTGGAAAACCGATGGTGTTGAAGGAGTTTAGTTTTGGGAATGGATTTCATTGTGGGTGCTAAAATCTAATCAGATCTCAACTTTATCTCTCGAACTTATCAATTATATGACATAAAGTTGAAAATTTTCAATGGGACACCTTGTACAAGGAATTCTGATTTGTTCATACATGTTTATTCATACCGGGAATGTGAAATCATGTGCAATATGCTGATTAGTGCCTCCCGTAGCGCTCTCATTTGTATAGACCTTCCTCCCATTGCTCTCTCATGGACTTTCTGCTGACATGTGCCTCCCGTTGCACTCTCATTTGTATAGACCCTCCTCCCGTTGCATTCTCATTTGACATCTACTTCCATTAAATTCAGAATAATAAATACTACCAAACTGTATTCATTGAAATGGGAATATTTGAAAAAAAACACAAGTTGATGATGATTAATCAATAACGAAACGTCGGATATTAAAGCTGCCATAATCACGAGAAAGCTTCTAAAAAGTGTCTGAGTGTAAAGAATTGTTTCTTATTTTGATGAAATATGTCAGAGATAAAACAAACTGGGAAGTATATTATGTCTCAGACTAGGTGTATTGGGAATAAGTTCATCACTTGCAACTTGAATCTATCTTATACAAAGGTAACATGGGCTACTTTATTGCTTGGTCTTTTTTTAGGTACTTCTCTCTCACTCTCTCTATCTATCTGTACATCTCTTTACCCTCTTCAATCCTTATGTTCTTCGATATCTGAAATAAAGGCTTACCTTATTGTGTTTCAATAAATGAAAAGGGTTTGTTTTGAAAGCCATTTTTTTGTGTAATTCTCGTGAGAATGAATTGAATTTCATTCAGTGCTTGAACAAAATCAAGTAGAATAAGTTGCTATGTATACTGAATTGCTCTCTTGACGTTTCTCAAAGTTTCAAAATTTACAAATTGAATTATTGATATCCAAATTAATTTTTCATGGTTGCTGTCGTAGAAAAAACTTTGTATGATCCATTTTCGTAAAGAACTTTTTTGTACTCACGTGAAGTTTCACGCTCATACAAAAAAGTCTTACTTTACGAAATTGTATCATAAATAACTATTTCGACTCCTAATGAAATATACTGTTACTATACCTAGATCTATCTCTCTCGTTATCCAACAAAAGGAATCAATGTGTTTCAAAAAAACTTGACTAAAAGATTCTGCTAGCTTTTATTCACTCAGCCCATTCTTTAAAACCGACAGTAGATACCTATATTATTTTCTACTCCAACAATGTTATTTAGATAAAATTTACCTAGGTACTTGTGGCATGTTGAAAAAATACACAGAGGACGACTAACCATACACAAACATAAAAATTACACATGTAGGTACCTAAAAATATCATTTTCATAAAAATTAGAATAAATCAGTCACTAAACTTCTCCATTTCCTAGGAGAAGAAGAAAACAACATCACCTGTCATGAATTTAGTGTATATTCAAGAAAAAAGTATATTCGTTCATTTTCTGCAGTATCTATTAGCACTATTTTGAACTATTTGTTTTACTTTGAGTCACCTATTGTCAATTTATGCAACACTCAATACTACTCCATTGAATACATGCTTGCCCTGAATATATATATATATAGGTAGATCTCGGTACTGGTCAGTATGCAACACTCAATACGATATCTTGAAATCCGGGTTAACCTAAACTTAAAATGTGAATTTATTCACATAAGCAGACCACAAAATCTCCTACACTCTATACCTTATTTCATTAGTGAGTGTAATTTTTTATTATCGGAGTACAGATGATTGGTTTCTATGACGATTATATTGAAATGGGAACGAACATGTTTTTTTAAACCCTCTACAAGTATGTGTAGTAAAACATTCTTTGTATGGACAAATCTTTTTGAGGTAGATAGTTTAAAGGAAGGTACCTAGTCAAACAAAATTATAGGTATGTAAAATCTAATTTTACTTACAATAAAATCTTGCTCATGTTCATAAAAATGATTAGTTATAGTTCCCATTTATTCCAATTTTTTTGGATAGTCCATATTTCTCTTATTTTTTAACATACATACATCTACTATGTATCGGAACATAAAAGAGACATACCTAGGTACCTACTATATTATTATTACTATAATAATTGATATTTTATTTATGATTCACAAAGTAACCAGTAAAAGCAATAGCATTGAAATAATATTTGAAATTAAACCAAACAAACAGTACAATAGGTATATTGAATATTATTTATAACTGTCCGATTCCAGCTTTTGTTTCCTATTTAAAAAAAGCACTCTGATATTATTCTGAATCCATTCTATATCATGTATGCTTCGCCACCTATCGGCCAGAAGACTAGTATATATACGTAATATCCGAGCCACACACCAGCCCTAATATTAAATATATATAATATTAAATAATAATGTTGTTATGAAAACTTGGCAGATAATAAAAAAGTGGGTCAAAAAAGTTTCAAAATTATATAAAATATCAGAAAACCCAAACAAATACGATGCCTCAACTCTGAAGACTCTTACAACTTCAACAACATACTAAAATTTCAGTAAAAAGCAGTCAGAAGGTTGGTATTCCAAGTTCTAGATTGAAATAGGAGAGTACGAGTCAGTCTATGATGCATATCAAATAATGGCAACAACATTTCCGGACAATAACTTTAAGTTATAATAAAATATCACACAGTATAGAAAATTTGGTATTCAGTCAAAGAAATCTAAGATTTGACAGTTAAAATGGATGGTAGAAACTTCAAATGAAACAAGTCAAATGAGTTTCTGAATTATATTTTCTTGAATAAGAAGAAAATGTGAAAACTTTAGAATAGATAAAGATTATTTCAAAATCATAGAATCATTAATAATATGTGTACATAGTTCAAACATTAATTAGAATAATAAGAATAAGGAAAAATTTAAAATGATTTGTGATCGCGAGTGTTGTGAAAAACCGATGGAAAGGTCCTTGGAAACGGAAAAATGAAAGAGGAGGATGATATAGATAGAAACGGGTGGAAAAAAGTTGGATGCCAGAGAGATTGTTAAAAACCAGAAATATCAAGAAAAATCAATATAAACCAACCAAGAGTGGAAGATTTATGCAGGAAACAACTAATAAGATCGGCACAACAAGGTTTCACTTACCTTGGAGGAGCACCACGAGAAGTCATAGCTGGAAGTAGCAGGCCGAGCAGCATCCTATCTCCAGAGCTGGAAGTAGCAGGCCGAGCAGCATCCTATATCCAAATGGTCCAGACAAAAGGTATTTCTAGACTAAACATTTCCAAATACCAAGCCACAGCTTATGTGCTTATCTAAGCTGTGACCAAGCTGAAATACCAGTACTTCGGAAAAACGAATTATTGTCAAATACTCCGTCAATTCGACACAATCCTCAAGGAGACTTGGTATCTAAAATTTCTTGAACTCAGTGAACAAACTTTTTTTTAAATAAACAATAAAGTCAATAACCACAGACAAGGTTTATTGCTAATAACTATAATTAATATCTACCTGTGTTAGAGAATCTCATAACAAAAACAATTATGAAATATTCATGGTTATGTTTTATGCTAGATACTTCTTCTTCCTGCAATGGGAATGTTCAACGTAATAGGCCGTAGTTAGATGACCGGTAACGGAATCGTAATCAAATAGCACGATTGAATTAATAATTTTGTATATTGTCATTATTTCTGAAGGAAAACTTATTAGATATAAGGTATATGTCGCAGGAAATAGGCAAATTAAGGTTTTGAATACTTGATATTTACAAAAGTGTTCACATTTTCTTATTTATTACAACTGGTTTATGAAATAAAAAACAAATTTGAGTTTGAATCTACTATATCATTTATTTTCTACAAAGATTTCTATTTCTATTACAATACATTTGACTTAAAGTTATCAAACGTCCTTTTCCAAGAACTCCGCTTGAAATTGAGATCTACATGTTTGGCGCACCGACTGAGCTGAGTAGCTGAAAAAGAAAGAAAAGGTAAGATCTGAAAGAGTGTAAGTATTTGGCCTGGGCAATCTGAAATTTGAAATATTTAATAATAATTTCAAACTATAATAAACTCAAAATAACACAACAATATATATATATATATATATATATAAGTTTGCTAAATATTTGGGATATGTAGCAGGCCAATAAGAGTACTCTATTACACAGATTCCAAGCTTTCGATAATCTTTATTATCATCATCAGGGATGCTACAATATGAGAAAGACACGTAAAATACCAATGAAGAAACAGTCAGGTTGTAACTTACAGTGTAGTGAGGTAATGCGGCGTTAATGTTAAAATTATACATGAAAATTGGACGAGACTGGAGATAAAAATTTATTACTAAAATTCGTGTTGGGTCTAATAGATGAACTATCAGTGGGGAAAGTAGTTTTACTTTTGAGCAGTATCTTTGGGTATCTTACGTTTTGGAAGTACTGCTATGAACGATTTTTCTTTCGTTTGCCTAATACTAGGCTTTTGATGACGTTCATTCCATGTGTGAAACCGTTAAGTGATACGGCTTGGAACGTCTGTTGGAGGTACGCGACAAGAAGGTTCCTGCACATATTGCGGTTGTTGTTCCAAATAGCTGGAAATTGTTCTCTCAGAGGAAAAGAAACACAGCACCAAGTAGTGCTTGCATTTTGTGGGCCGAGTTCTTTCATCAACTGTGCGTCGAAGAAGACCGCAGATCCGTAAACGGATGGTTGCTCTTGTTCGAGGGATGTAGGTCGTTGTTCTCCTCGCATGTTCGGTTGATTAGCCTGTGTGATTGGGCGGGTGATGACAGTCTGGGACTGTGCGCCTGCTTCGGCTAATGTTGAGAACACCAGTTCAGTTTTCTTGGAATTTTAGTGATGAATTTTCATCTCCAGTCTCGTCCAATTTTCATGTATAATTTTAACATTAACGCCGCATAACCTCACTACACTGTAAGTTACAACTGTTTCTTCATTGGTATTTTATGTGTCTTTCTCATATTGTAGCATCCCTGATGATGATAATAAAGATTATCGAAAGCTTGGAATCTGTGTAATAGAGTACTCTTATTGGCCTCCTGCATATCCCAAATATTTAGCAAACTCATTTCCTAACTAGTCAGCAAACAAGACTACCTTTTTCTATATTTATAAGTGAAAATAGAGTATTTTTCGTTTTAATTCCGAGAGTTCTAACCTTTGACAGCTGTTTCGTGCTAACGCACTCATCAGAAAGGGTTTATGGAGCTCTCGAAATCAAAACGAATCCACTCAAGAATTAATACCGTGAAGGCAAGACAGATATAACTGTAGATGTCATAAGTAATTTTCTGTTATATCTGTCTTGCCTTCACGGTATTAATTCTTGAGTGGATTCGTTTTGATTTCGAGAGCTCCATAAATCCTTTCTGATGAGTGCGTTCGCACGAAACAGCTGTCAAAGGTTAGAACTTTCGGAATTAAAACGAAAAATACTCTATTTTCACTTAGATTCTGCTTGCGTTCCTCTTAACGTACGAGAAACTTGATTGAACCTTGGGTTGGTCAGAACAACAAATTGTTGGCTGCCTGTCAATGAGTAGATAAACATCTAACTTTGGATTCCTTGGTTCGTATCAAATTAAGTTTCAACTAGTGACTGTAGATGTCATAAGTAATTTTCTGTTATATAAAATAAATATATATATATATATATATATATATATATATATATATATATATATATATATATATATATATATATATATATATATATATATATATATACTTTTTCAATGAAAATCTCAATGGATTGCGATATTTACATTTTCTAGAAAATGATTTGATCCAGTTGATGGAAGATATTCCCATAGCAGAACGACAAGGAATTTGGTGGCAACAAGATGGTGCTCCTCCTCACAATTCACAGGTTGTTACTGAATATCTGGATAAAACGTACCCAAATAGATGAATTGGTCTAAGGGTCCAATTCGGTGACCGGCTCGTTCCCCAGATTCATCACCGCTTGATTTTTTCCTATGAGGTTATATAAAAGATATTGTTTTCACTACTCCTCCTTTGAATGGGAATGATCTGAAAATGAAAATTCGCCTAGCGTGCAGCGACGAGAGAAGTGATTCGACGTTTCACAACTGATGGTAAAAATTCCAAGATCCACCAGTTGTGTATAGTCTAAGACATACTCAACAAGTCAAATTGCCATTCGAAGTCTTTTGAAATAATCCGAATTTTTGTCAGTATCTTAATGCTGGTTATAGCATTTTAGAATTAAGGTTTTAGTTTCATTTAGCTATTTTAAGTGTTATTTTAATTAGGTTAGTTTTATAAACTTAGTTTGCATATAGTAAACACATCTATATATATATATATACATATATATATATATATATATATATATATATATATATATATATATATATATATAAACATATACTGTAAAATTATCATTCGTTGTAAGATCAGAGTTGAAAAGCTCGAACCCCACCATCAACTTCGAGAAGCTGGTCATCAGTTGTGAATCAAAGAGGGTCTAATATTACAAAGTCTATACTAACTACTAATTATTTACCCTGAATGTGGAATCCATACCTATGCTAGAATATGGAAAGCATTTTGAAGCGCCGAAATATAGACCAGAATTGGGGGTGCCATTCCAACCAAGGTTTGCTGATCACGATTTAGCATTAATAACATCATATAGTCCGGGCACGAAAAACGGGGATGAAGAGATGGACTGTTTTGTAAATAGCGTGGTGCACATGTTGTCACATACAGCATCGGCGAAGATAAGGGAACTGAAGGATGGACGTTTCAAAAGTACGGAGCATGACACTTTCGTGGATCTAATGACAATGTCAGATATAGAGCTGTCATACAAACATGAGGACGGCTTATGGGCTGAGGAGATTGAAGATCAATTCACGATATGTGTTGGAGATCAAATTTGACATCATTCATTCCTAAGTTACTTTGTAAATTCGAAGATATTGACTAATTGTCTAGATCCTAAATTAGCAATGGTTTTGATGGCCAGGATAATTCATGATTTGTCATTAGATAAAGAGTATTCAGTATGTAGTAAACATGGGGTTGAAATAACTGAATTACATGGATTAAGATTCACGAATATACTACCAATGCAAAACGGCTCCAACTACCGGTGCGGATGGATAAAGATGATAATTACCTTCGGAAACGCTAAGGTGCCGGATTATGTGTAGAAGATTGCAATTCAACAATTTGATATCATAACCGAGTTAATTAACCCAGATTTGGCAAGATTCATCTCCGTTTTAATAAATATCTACATGCCTGATAGTGAGTCAACTGTAGTGTTAGCTGGGCAGAAGCGGTCAGTAGATCTGGCAACAGGAGTAAAATCACTGGCAACTTTGCTAAGTACAAAAGTACAATTGCAAAAGGAGACAGGTACAAAATTTCAATAACCATGTCCTATATATATATATATATATATATATATATATATATATATATATATATATATATAATTTCTTGAATCACAATTTTTGACCATCCAATAATTTTGCGTTTGCACACAATTTTTGCAAAGTCGGTGGAGTAAACGATTTTTCGTTAATTTTTGGAGTAACACACTGGTCGACCATATTTGACCTAGATCAAAAAAAAATTATTTTAAACTGTAACCCGATTTTGTTTTGTTGTATACTATTCACATCATGGTATAACAATAAATTGATGAATTATAAATGAAATATTAGTTGAAATTTAGTAGAATATGATGTTTTCAGGAAGGAGTTGGGTTCAAAATGTCATTACAATACAATAGTTCGTTAATTTATTTGGAATTCAAATACTCTTCTACCAATTCATTAATTTTGATTGAGATTTCGCAAAAACAAAACATAATTTTACATTTGGGGCACTCGATTGTTCCACCTGAAGTATTTTTCATAATCAGTTCTAACGTCTCTCCATTTTCTTTATTGGTTAATTGTTTTGAAAAATTATTTTTAATCTCTAGGAGAGTCTCATCAATTTTGGTTAGGGTGTTATTGAAATTATCCATACTGTATCAAATATTTCACTCAAAATGTAACTCACTTTTATAATTTTTTATACGGCTGCGATCTCAAACACGTCGCTGCTGCTGCCGGCCTCAGTTTCTCTGCGGATCAGAGAATATTTCCCAGGAAGGAATAATGGGATCTGCTTCTTGATTACCTCCGTCACCCGTTTGGGTAAGAACACGTTCAGCTCACCAATTTCTACTATGGATTCCCCAAACCTCGTCTGCACCACTCTTATGTCCTCGATGATGTGGGGGCGATTGACCGGTAGATCTCTCAGTGGTGCCGTTTTTTTGTATAGAATTGCAGCAGTCTCGTTAATAGCTGAAAGATCCATCTATCAAAAAAAAAACATCATTTCAATTGATTGTTAACAGTTTGAATTTCAGATAATCTTGATAATAAAATATTTGAATAGAAGCAAAATCACGTTATCTAAATGTGTAAGTACTTTTGGAAAAACGTACACAACTATCAAATGGAAATAATTACTTGAATTTCAGTTAATTTTAATAATAAAACATCCGTGTAGAAACAAAATCATATGTAATCTAAATGACAGGGTGAGTACTTTTGAAAAAAACGCACACAACAATCAAATTCCACACACTAAATATCGTAAAAAAACTTAATTTGATTCAAAGGTTGGGTTGCGTAGAAAGGCCGTTCAGTACTATTCTTTGCTACACTTTGGTGATGAGTGATACTTCTCCAAGCACATATCCTGCTTTTATTGAGTGTGATATGGATGCAAAAAATTTGTTGACCTCAAACAACTTGTTGATAATCAACCTTCAGACCGTAACTTCTGCTAAGTCGTAACGATCATGATTTCACATCAGCAAATCATCCATGCATGGTAATTAAAATCATGACTTGCGATAAAATATCGATTTAGGTGATGACCCTACATCGCAATAAATAGATTGAAAAGTCATGATGAGCTCGATTTCAGATTCGAATTGCAAATCAATCATGTAGATAATTAAAAACTATCCATGTGTGAATAACAATTTTATCTTCAATCGATTGCATTATATCGCATGAGTTTCAGATTATGTTAATTAAAACGGGAAAGTTGTTTGCGGCGACTTGGATTAAAAAAGCGATGATTCATTTCGATCAAGTTTCATTTATTTTTAACGAATATTACATGGTAGTCTTCTCTCGACTATAATATTTAATAAAAGTAGCACCAAAATAAACACTGATATGAGAAAATTTTTATAAAGTTCATA
Organism: Chrysolina oricalcia; assembly: GCA_944452925.2. Lineage (NCBI taxonomy): Eukaryota > Metazoa > Arthropoda > Insecta > Coleoptera > Chrysomelidae > Chrysolina > Chrysolina oricalcia. The sequence goes on along the minus strand of OX101825.2, from coordinate 45,338,252 downwards.
TTCTGCCCTTTTTACTTGTAATAGTGGGGTATTTATTTCTTCATCTATATCTGATTGAAAAGTTGACCAATTTTCTGTATCACGTTCACGTAGATCATGGAATATCAGCTTCAGGTTATACTTGAAAGATATATTCTTCGGAACATCGGTAGCAAATACTGGGAGTTCCCCTCCATTCATTGAAGTCGAACTCATCATTTGCCATTCTGTTCTATTACATCTACGATTGAATTCTTCTGATCTCAAACATATTGCAATGTATTTCACTCCTGCTGGTACGTTTATATATAGAACATCATTCAAGATTGTAGTTAGGAGTACAAAGGTTGACTTCAGTAGCACCATGATGTAGGTGAGGTTCAATCCTTCGGCAAGGGTATATTGTTTGAGGTGTATTACGTTCGAATACCTTATCCCAAATAGCTAAATTACTAAGTTGCTCCACAACGTTTTTTTTATCTTCATAAAATTGAATATCTTTACTCAATTCTCTCACACGTCTACTGAATTCCACAATTTTAGATATGTATTCTTCAGAAGTCATTTTACTACTAATTATTTTGAGTATTGAATGCTATTAACATACCCTACCACCCTACCACAATAATATAAACTAGTCTTGAAGTTTTTTTAAATTTTTATTCTAAATAGCCCAATTATCATATGGCTCCTTCAAAGACTGTAGGCAAGCAAAAACACCATAATACTCAAAAAAACCCTATGCAGTTGGGTAAAGAATGCTTGCACGACCGCTATAACGCGAATATTCTCTAAAAAAATGCTTTATGCGCCACTCTGTACACCTATTATGAGACATACTGTATAATAAGTTTTATTTCTACATCCATTCAGACATTCAAATTCTTTGTGAGACACCCAGTACATTTTTTCTGTGGTAGTATATTTTTTTCTAGTACTAAGAAAACATCTATCAGCGCACGCCATCCACCAAACGTATAACCAACATTTAAATCTACATTATCAACATGGTCTCATAGCCATATCGATCGGTTCACGGCTTTCGAATCCGAAGATGGCTGGTGGCTTTTTATCCATGCAAGCTTAGGGAATCTTTTTTGTTCAAAGTGGCCTAGAACTCTTGTTGCTGTACTACTAATAATTATTATTGTTTCTATTTTTAAACGGTAGGATACATGGATATATTATCAAAAATTCCCACCTTCGAGTTTTAGCGGAACACTACAGTTCACTCTGCTGAATATTGAAGTAGTTTTGATCTCTAGATAGATTTTCCTTCTATATACAGGGTGGGTCACGGTCGATGGTACCTTAGACGTTTACGGAGAACGGGACATAGGATCATTCTGAAAATTTGGTTTCTAAAGTATTTGCTTTTGGTCTATCGATCTAAAATATTTTCAGCAATGCAGCGTTGCCGCTTATACCAGAGAGTAGCAGCATCTTTGTTATTTCAAATAAGCTCGCTTTTAATAAAATTTAAACTTTTCATTTTTATACAATCGTATCGATCCCTCAAATCGAAAAAGGATGTGATCAAAACGATTTTAACACCAATGTGATCTGTGCTGGTATGCAGCATGCAGTTCATTACTTGAAAAAACAACTTCATGACTATGTTTCATGTTGAAATTTATTTTTATTCCTGGATGAATATTTTTGAATGCTGCGATAAAAGCTCTCAAACACCCTTGGCAGAGTATTATCTTGAATTCTTTGATTTCATAATATATCAGCCAAACATAAAAGGAATCATGCTGACAAAATGGCTCCAGATCATGAATCAATAATGCTTTCCGAGAATCGGAATGCATCTTATCACTAAGAAAATGGTCATTATTTTCAAAAGCTAGGAGCATATCATCTTCATCATAATCAGTTTCCTGCTGGCAACGCTGATTAATCTGTAGCCATTTATAATGTGCATAGTTCTGAATGATTTTTCTAGTTTTCTAGTTAAAGGAAGGGGTGACGTTTGGATGAAGCCCAAAGCAGACTCAAGATTTTTGCATACAATTTTTATACAGAGTTGCTGTGAATTCATCATGACTTTATGATTTATGAATATCTTATCTGAAACAAAAAAAAATTCAAACTAAAATGACCCCAAGGCATTGTGTCAAATGATTCAGTGATGAGTTTACGTTTATCATCATGTGGACTCTACCCGATTTTACATTGTTCGATAGAACACCTCTTGGTCGTAGGAACGGATCGCCTGTTGGGACTTTTCTTTGTTTGCTCTTAAACAATCAACATAATCATCGAAACAAATTTGATTTTTAACAACAAATTTTTTAACTCCTTAAGATTTTTTGGTTATACCGAAATTTGACAATTCACTATCTAATATTTCTTCACTCATCTCCTTTCGGTGTAAACGTTTTTTTCCTTTTTATTGTCATCTGGTATATCTGATTTATAGCTATACTTTTTGGAGCTCAATACAGCAAAACGTGTTATAATTTTTTCGTTAGCTTCGTCCTTCATCAGACCTAGAACCTTTTTATTCACTAGCGGTATACCATATACAGTGTGCCCCTGATAGGGATGAACAACATGGGGATCTCGGTAACAATAAAAGTTACACGATAGGTCAAATGGGCAAAAAGTTGCGCAATTGAAGGGTCAATAAATAGATGTTGAGAAGTCCCAAAAATGTTGTTTACTTCCGGAGATATTCGGAAAAAACCGAAATTTGACGATTTGGTTTTTATTTTTTTCTGTTATTTGAAAAGTTTCGAAAAAACCAAAGGCACTTTCTCATTGCCACTTTTTTACCTCAACAAAACGGCGTCCACAAAATCTCCGTACAACGTTTCGTTTAAAAGAAACCATCATCAACTTTGTTTTTTTATATGGCACGAAAAAAATTTACACCCTGTATGACATAGCATTTTTAATTGCGAATGCAACGACGTACGGCACAATATGTTTTTCTATGTTTTTTTTTCAGAAAAAATGCTTATGAATAGTTTTTCAACATAATCTAATATTTAACTAAAAGAAACTAAAATAATGAGAACTAAGAAGGAAAGAATTATTGTTAAAGATTGTAAAGAGTAAGTTCTATAGAGCATATGTTCAAATAGATTACCTCCAGTTTGTAGACATAAGTATGCCCGTCTCACTGTGGATTCTATAACACGATTCAACATTTCAGGTGTAATTCTAGCAAATGCTGATCGTACTGAGCGAAGTAAGTGTTCCTCGTTTTCAAAATTTTCTTTGTATACCTCATTTTTAATATGGCCCCACGAAAAAAAGTCTAAAGGTGTTAGGTCTGGTGACCTTGCTGGCCAGGGTGTATCACTATGAGTGCCAATCCATTTTCTTGGGAATCGCTCACACAGGTATCGGCGAACAGCTGCGGAATTATGAGCCGGCGCACCATCTTGTTGAAACCAGCAATTATGCACAGCGTCCAATGGCAAATTATCCAAGGCATCTTCCAGATCTTGTCGTAACAGACGAAGGTATCGTTGAGCAGTTAAAGACGAATGGTAGATGAATGGACCTATAACCTTTGTTCCAAAAATTCCACACCAAATATTAAATCCGAATCGATGTTGGTATCTGGACGATCTCTTTTTTGTTGTGACCAATAGTGTGTGTTGCGCCTGTTGAAAATACCGTTATTGGTAACCTTAGTTTCATCCGACCAGATCACTTCGAAAGGAAGATTTGCATCGCCATCACACATTCTTGTATACCACTTGCAAAAATGTCTACGCCGCTCGTCATCACCTGGTCTTAAGCCTTGACAAATTCGAAATTTATATGGCTTGAATTTATTTTTTCTTAAAATAAATAGAGCTGTTGATTTAGGTACCCCAGTCTGGTCTTCAATTTTTCTAGTTGAACTTTCTGGGTTCAATGACTGATTGTAACACTAGGTATTATTTTTCTTCAGCAGACGGTTTTTGTCGGGATAGCACAGGTTTTTTAAATGAACCATAATTTTTTAAATTATGTACTAAACGCCTGAAAATGGACCAGCCAGGTTGTTTTCGCTCCGGGTATTTGTTCGAATACATGTGTTCGGCTTCTACACAATTTCTTTGGCATACAATGTAGCAGGACAGCATATCAAACTTTTCTTCGTTTGTAAAATTACCTCCCTCCATTTTTTAATGTAGAAGAAACGAACGCAATACCAACAATAACAACAATGAAATACTCATTCAAGACGAAAATTATTTATGGAAACTGACAGTTATGTATGTTGCGATGGATTGTTTCTAAGCCGCCTATGTTCAAAAATTGTAATAAGCATTTTTTCTGACTAAAAACATAGGAAAACATATTGTGCCATACGTCGTTGCATTCGCAATAAAAAATGCTGTCATACAAGGGTGTACATTTTTTTCGTGCCATATAAAAAAAATGATGGTTTCTTTCAAACGAAACGTTTTTCGGAGATTTTGTAGACGCCATTTTGTAGAGGTGAAAAAGTGGCAATGAGAAAGTGCCTTTGGTTTTTTCGAAACTTTTCAAATAACTTCAGAAAAAAATAAAAACCAAATCGCCAAATTTCGGTTTTTTCCGAATATCTCCGGAAGTAAACATTATTTTTGGGATTTCTCAGCATCTATTCATTGACCCCTTAATTGCGCAACTTTTTGCTCATTTGACCTACTGTGTAACTCTTACGGTTCTCGAGATCCTCATGATGTTCATCCTTATCTTGGACAGACTGTATATTATTTGAGGAATAGTCAGATGTATCGAATCTTTCAATATTTTCCGAAATCATTTCATCATAATATACATCGTCACATGTCATTTCATAAATAAAGGTACCTGTGTCAGTATACATCAGTTTACATTTTGCAACCCCATGAAAGGTAGCATGAAATTGTAGTAAAAATCATACAAAACAATTTTTGATAGCTCGACAATAGTCATACCAACATACAGAGGTTGATTGAAAATTAACCCAGACTTTTTCAGCTCAATAGCTACAAGCTCATCATCAAAACCGGTTCGCTGATGGAATTGAGGGCTTGCAATTAGTTTTTTGATTCCGTAACGACCTTCATACATTCGCATCAATTCAACAATGCGGTGGTAATGAATGTTTTCCATTGTCTTACCAAAACAGCATTATTTGCTAGTTTTTTCAAATCTTTTTCAGAGTCATCTGTAGCGAAAGGTCTCAATCGCGTGCTTAACTTAATGTAGAGCTTCAACCACGTCATCTGTTTGAATTTCAAAACTTTATGAATTTTCACCAATTTCAATCTATGTTCTAGTGCTTGCTTCATGTTTCGATAATACTGTTTTTTATCATAAAGAGTTGTCATCAATTTCGACAATTCAAAGTTTGGAGGTACTCGATGTTTGGGGCAAAATGGGAAATCTTTATGTAAATCGTGGAGGTATGGGTATAACCTTCATCAGCAGTATCAGGTATGGAAGTGACATCAATGTTTGTATCAACCCAAGCAAATCCATCGTACGGTACGGGCTCACACATATCTTTTCCGTGCTAATTATTTACATCGAAATACAGAAGGTACTTTGAAGTCTTCTCAGGATCATAACTGGATGATATATATTTATCATTTACTTCACTGTATCTATTACAGCACATTGAGATTCCTCTTTTTATTGCATTTTCGATGAATAGGACAATAGGATAAACATTCTTTAGTATTCTTAATTTGCAGCTTGTATATTTGATTATAGTATATCAGCTAGAAGAAGAATATCAGTACGCATATACAGATCGCTATATACTCCAAGTGTTTTCGAAACATTCCCAAACATTTTTAGCATGAATGTAGTAATCATAAGAAATATTAGCGTCATATAATCGATTGTAAAAATGCTCCCTATTTGGCATCTCAATTTCATTCAATTTTTCCTCATTATCAATATAATATAGGGAAATACACCTTTCCGAGTCAATAATTTAAAATTCGGTTCCGGTGAACTACTAAATTCTTTTTTCAAAATCTTTGAATTATATATTCTCAAAGTTCATATGAGAGCATCGAGACTTGTCCCCAAGAAATGAAAAGAGTGAATGAAATATATTTTTCTTCATTTATAGGAAGTACACTTACACGACTATATTTGGTAGTATCTCGAATTATGGAATGACTATCGTATCCTGAGAGATTGTGAAATGCAATAGGTACAACGAATACTTTCTCAAGTTGATATTCTTGGATATTGCTTGGTGTGCCTACACCCTAAATGCTCCCGGAAAGTGACAATGATCTTTTACTCCGATATCCATCTTTGAAAACGTGTTTTCACAAATATGACATACGCTTACAATAGCGATATCAGGTGTACCTATCATCGGTGTAATATTTTTCAATTCTAAGTAATATCAGCCATTTCTCTAACAAACCTCCATACAACCCGAACCTCGATAAACTCTATAGAATGACAGAGTCATTATATGAACACTCAAAATAGTACCCGCACCGTAAGCTTTATGATGCTGATACTTCAATGTTTTTTTGAAATTTTATCTCTACATTTCCAACAGGGATTCAAAATCTGCGTAAATTACGAATGAACATTTTTGTTTGTAAATATGATTTTCAAATTCAACAAAGTCGTGTTTCGGAAATGAAATTTTACATTCATTCATATTCTCACAAAGTGCATTATGACCATCTAAATTTTGCCGACTAGGTTTAATTTTGGAAAATATTTATCCTGGATTATTAGCAAATTCACATGACTCTTGACGTTAATCGTACATGTTCTACGGTGTAATATGATGCCCTTCCCTCGCTTTCACTCAATTCTAACGCATATACATCAACTGAAATATTACTCATTTCTTCAGAATTTTGTTATGTGATGTAGAGGCATGGGTGCATCTAGATCTTCAGTATGCAGAACTGCTCTATAATGAGAATATGATGAAATTATATAAGTTTTTTTTCCAGATTCAATGAAATGGAGTGCGCTAACTATACTCCAATAAAAACATGAAAAGTCAGTATTCTTAATATTTATACATGCACAATTCTTGAAAATTTTCTTGGATGTTTATGAAATGACTTTTTTTTTCAATTTTGTATAGAGCCTTGATAACGGCTAGCCTGAAATCTATAAGCGCTAGTTTCTTTGGTGTTTATTTCAGAAAAAGCCTATGAGCATTCAGTAACATAATAAGTATAATATGCATTGCTAGTTTTTTGTACCACCTTATAGATTTCCTAGAATTGGGGTAGTACGACAACATCTGATGATCTGATGTATTTGTTGTATTCGACAATGGCTCATCTAACCGGCCAGTGCAACCGATGCAACTTCATTGGAGCCCACTGAGCATGCGTCAAACTCGAATTGAAATATTGTAGTTCAACATGGCGGAGTGTTCATCTAACAAAACAAGAAGGCAGACTGAATTTAAAATTCGTAAATTAGTTTTTTCGCTCGTAATTGCAAACAGCCACAGAAAATTTCTTTGATTCACAAATCGAGGGCTATGTAGACGAATACAATCCAATCACAACACGTTGCGAGGATTACATTCACGATACACAATACATCGAAAGTAATACCAAAAAAATTTCCATTGCCAAGGAAGCTGTGAGAAATATCTTCATTTAATTGATATTTACAGGAAAGTACGTTTTTCCACATTCGGTTGCATAAAGGTTAGTTTGGAAAACTATTTTGTTTTTTCGCTTAGAAAAATAACATAATGTATTGTCACCGAATTTATGTCAAAATAGCTTGCAAATGCAGTATCATAATTTGGAATACGGAACATTTGTTTTTCCCGCAAGAGGGCGCCAAAATTTTAATTTTTTTACAGCAGCGTTTAAAGTTAAGTTTTTTAAAGTTTTAGTATTGAGAATGAAAGTTTGTATGAAAGTGTTTTTTCCAAAATTTGCTCCACCATACAAATATAACTGGGGCCTTTTGTGCTGTCCAGGCTTGGAGATGAAATCATTAAACCATATAACCACTGAAAGTGTCCAATGACATATCGGCCCGAAAAGTATAGGTCGATACACAAAATCTGCCGATCGCTGGGCTGACCAAGGCGTCATCATATTCGTTTTTGTATTGCCTGATGAATTTATTTTCAAATTCTACTATAAATTTATTACGAAATGAAAACGCCTTGTTTTGGTTATCAACACAATAGTTTTCCAACCGATATGCAATGTTCAATTTCGAGGAGGAACAATTGTACAGCGATAAATTGTCCTCCTTGGTTATGTATACTATTGTTTTTTTTTTTTTTCATTTTTTGCACTTTGTACATCAATACATACACCAGGATACAAATATCGAATGAATTGGTTCAATTCATTGACATAACACGGCAAGGCACATTTTAAATATGCATGAATATGGTAGATTAATCCTTCCTCTAAAGCAATTGGATTATCGTAATTCTCGGATGCAATTACGTACAACACCAAGCTAAAACTGAACGCTAACTGAACACAAGGTCATCTTGATCCTCTTCTTTTATAAGTTCCAACTCTTATACAACAAATAAAATTACAAAAATTTAGAAATGAAAGCTATTGAAATACATACATATCATAAATGATGACGAAATATTGTTTTTTCAAATGTACTGAAATTAAGTCTTGGTGGCGCACATGTTGTATTGTCGCTTGCTATGACAAGGTACGTAGGTTCGAATCGCTGAGCCTACTGGCCTCATGCATGGCATCACATGTTGAAATGTGTGGGTTGAATTTTGATGGAAAAACAATTTATCAATTTTAACTTAAATTGAAGTTTAAATTGATAAATTGTTTTTCCAATACTCCTGGAAGTTCCTATAAGAAATAAGAAACTGATTGAAGCATATATGTATCAGTAATATTTTACAATTCACACGAAGTGCAATCTTCTTGGATGTCTATTAAACGACTTTTTCTTCAATTTTGTATAGAGCCTCAATAATGGCTAGTCTGAAATCTATAAGCGCCAGTTTCTTTGGTGTATATTTCAGAAAAAGCCCATGAGCATTCAGTAACATCATTTCTGTAATATGAATTGCTAGTTTTTTGCTATAGTTTTCCTAGAATTGGAGTCCACTGAGCATGCGTCAAACTCGAATTAAAATGGCGAGGTGTTTGGGTGACAAAACAAGAAGGCAAACTGAATTGAAATTTCGTGAATTTGTTTTTTGCTCGTAATTGCAAACAGTCAGAGAAAATTTCTTTGATTCACAAATCGACGGCTATGTAGACGAATACAATCCAATCACAAACGTTGCGAGGATTACATTTACGTTACACAATACATCAAAAGTAATACCAAACAAATTTGATATACAATTCAAAAATGTTATCTTTCTCTTTCTTTAAACCCTCAATCTGTTATACTCACAACTCTGTTGGTTCCTTGAAAAATAGTATTAATTTTGTTTTTTTTTTATTTTTATAATTTTTCTCCAACATTTTTACTATTTCTTCTACTGAAAAACAACTTTGAATTAAGTTGAATTTTATAACTTACAAATTTTCAAAATAACTTTGGGCCAAAAAACCTATCTGGTTCCCACGGGCGCTGAGAGATATATTTCACTATTTTTGAATTGAATAATTATTTCTTCATCTCTGAAAAAAGATAATACAAAAATTTCAAGAATATCAGTTTGAAAAAAGATTAATAGTTTTTCAATTAAAAAACTGCCAACATATTAATTGTTTATATATCAATTCTTCACCCCAAAATAAAATATTTCAATAATCTCACGTAAATAAATTTTTCGAAAACAGAATCAATAACAAAAAGGTATAGATTTCTATAGAAAATGTTTCAAAATACCCACATTTTTTCATGAAGTCTTTGGGAAATACAAAGATTATTACTAGATTGTTGACGGTTAGTCATGGGGTATGTTGTGGATGGCACGTGAGCTTGAGTGCTTGGTTGGTCTGGATTTCCTCAGGACACAGCTGCGTGTTGTATTGCAGATGCCTTTACTCCGCCCTTGCAGCGTCAAATACCGTGGTGAATGCTGCGCTGGCGGTTCTATCAGCCACCATTTGGTCGGTGATCTCAGCACTCCAGGAGGTGACAAACTCATCTGTAATCGTAGTGAGTGTATCCTGGTGTGTATCCCTTGTTACCCACCCCATATACCTGGTGAGTGTCGCTTTACCCGCCGCTTTTATCAAAAGCTCTTTTCCTACCCACGCTAGGCTCTTGAAGTTAGTCGACTTAGCAGCTCCTAAGTCCTTTTTGTACCCATAGTAATCGTTGTTCCCCACAACATTGAGGGCAGTCCCGAACCTCTCCCATTCCTCGGGGAAGCGCAAGGACACGAACTCCCAGTCAAAACCCGGGTAGGTCTTGATGGCCTCCCTGATTGTTAGGTAGGCTGTAAGCCCTCCACCGTCAGCCTGGGAGACAACCAGACCGAGACGCAGGGCCTCCGCAGGGATTTGTGCTGTCCATCTCCGGAAGACTTCCACTATATTCACGTCGTTAATGTGTTGTCCATAATTGAGGTATGCTGTTCTGATAACGTCCTCATTGAAGGACACGGTCTTGTTAAGGTCGTCTCGGACGCCGTCAGTGACCTTTTGAAGAAATAACACTCATATTAAAAAATGTTTTTCTTACCTGCTTTCTCCGCTTCTTTCTTTTCCGTTTATGTTCATGAGATTTTTTCCTTCTCTTCCGCTGAACAGATAATTAATCTACGATTTATAGAAATCAAATGTTGAACTTTGTTATGTAAATCAAAATTTTTTAGTTCAGCGGAATGTAAATTCTCATTTGCTATAATCAATAGCCTGGTACTATTGGTTATTTCTACAGTTTTTTTATTATTTGAAAATTGGAATCTGTTTTATTTTATATTCAGTGATACTTTCGTCATAATTGACAACAATTCTGCTTAAAATATAATTTTGGTCCTTGAAATTGAAATCTTATATTTATTTAATGAAAATATTTTTCTGACTTACCAGAAATTATCACATTTTGAATGAGTTCATTTATTCAATACAATGAAGTTTGTACCATGAGGAAAAATATATAATTAAAATGTCTAATTGAAAATCAAATAGTCTTTTAATTCAAAATCAATATCTATCAAAATAATAAAATGTTTTCCTGTTGAGTTCACTGTAGCAGAATTCATTATTGATTTGTTCAATGTCCTTATTTCGTTATGTAATAACCGTTTCTTCTCCAAACATTCATGAAAATCGTTCTGAAGATTTTCACCAGCCACAAAAATAATGATCATCAAAAAAAACAAAACACAACGCAAACATTTTGTTCTGTTCAATACCAGATTCAAAATTGGAACGAAGGAAATATTTTATTGTAATTATCATGTAAGTCTATAAAATGACTTTTTTCAATTTTGTATAGAGCCTTAATTACGGCTAGTCTGAAATCTATAAGCGCCAGTTTCTTTGGTGTATATTTCAGAGAAAGCACATGAGCATTCAGTAACATCATTTCTTTAATATACAATTTTATATCTCATTCAGTTTTCGAGTTATTGGTGTTTTTAGAAAAAAAAATCGAAGTTTCAAATTTTTCGATTTTGTAAACATTTCTTCAATTTAATCAATTCAATTAATCAAGGAAAGTCCGTGAATAGCCCCTCTACATCGCTAGTCACTGTGTACAACGTCCAATTAATATTATGTACTCCAATAGATTTTTCCTTAATCAATTACTCTCCTGAAAAAAAGTTTGCATATTTTTTGCTGGTTTCCTTGTGAATGCGTTCCGATTCTTCACATCTCCTGTCTTCATTATCTATTTGATTTTGCAACTGCTCACATTCCAATGATATTTCCTGTTCTCTCTTTCTCTCAATTTCTCTTTCGATGTTTAGCGCTTCCAATTTTTCTTTTATTTGTTTCACTCTTTGTTTTGACTCCCTCGAATACAAAAACATTCTCTTAGTCTAATTAATCAACTCAACTATTTCTTCTTCATCGCAGTTTGTGGCATTTCCACTACATTTAGACGTACCAATGCCCGGAACATTCCAATCCAATTGATACGATGGTTTCTTCCATGCGTTTTGAGAGTATGGGCTATTTTTTTCTATCGCGCGTTTAAATTTATCCAATTTTGATGGCTGCTCACGTTTAATTTTCGACGATATGGGAGATTTGAAGGGTGACAAAACATCCGGTACTGATTTTTCCACAAGAAAAGACTCAACAACGGAATCGAGTTCCATTTGTGATGAGCCTAAATCCGCCATTATTCTCACTAAACAATCCGTCGCAAAGTTCAAATTACAACTAACACCAAACTTTCTACCTGTACTTCTGACCGAATGCACCGTGAATTTAAAATTATTCTCGAAATAGCATTCACTAGCAGGTAGGTAGGTAGGTAACAGCATCCGATAAAATGAAATTCTAATACAATAGCCATTCATGGCATCCATAGGCGGCACTAAATAATTATATACATTTTTTTGAATGTTTCATATTCGTGTTAGGAAAAGTTTTATCAAAAAATTGCATACTAGATAAATGATTGGAAATGTTAAATTCTATTTGAAAAAATATTTGAAAATATTTTTTTAGCGTGTTTTTGTAAATAATTATTGGAATTTCTGAAATATTTCATAATTATTATTATACACAGTAGATGTGTACGTCACTGTTGAGCTCATTGTTATTGGCAGCCGCATTTCTGACTTCCCAAAACCTCCGAGCGCGCTCTTCCATTTCAGCCAACTGTTCACTACCTACAGACTGAACATAATATGCTTTAGCACCGGTACCACAAAAGCTAATTATGGTATCATTCGGAAATTCATGTTTGAAATTACCCAGAATTGACTTTGTAATGGGAATATTGAATTAGTTTCCTAATTTGTAATTGGAAGTATCAAACTCACCTATATTGCTGGTAATGAATTCATAAAAATTATCAGTTTTTACTTTCAAAATTAAAGAATCCGTATCAGTGTAGAGTAAGGTGGCATTTTCTGCATAATAACGTTTAATACATCCATAGAAGAAGTTGTACATAACTGTTTTGGATAATTCTAGAATACAGAATCCCAAATATAGTGGTTTATCGTACAGTACATATACATCAAGGTCAAACACAAAATTTCAAAGGAATCTCTAGGGCATGCCAATGCACCAAGGTCATCCCTGAAGGTCACCACAAGGTCAACGATGACGTCATAGTGGTGGGGAAGGCCCAGAACCAAATCTCATACTGGGAGGTGACAGATGATCTAAATCGCAAATATAGTAATCTAAAAAGTAATATGGATGTCAAAGTATGGGATGCTACAGCCTCATTTACATGAAAAATAGCAGTTGACCAGTGACCTCGATCTTGAATACAATCTACTGAAAGAGGATTTGAATATTACATCTGTAATGATGCAAAAATATGATGATTTGGAGAAGAGGTTAGCCGCATTGGAGAAGAAACAGCAGAGGTTAGCCGAATTGAAGAAGAAACATCCTGATATTTGGCTGACACATAGACCAAAACTTTGGGCTCCAGGCAGTGATACAGACCCAAAAAAACAATTTGTATTCTCCTTAAAATCTATAGAATAAATTCTGTAATTACAAAGTTATTTTCTTTCAATAGCATAATGATGCTTATACATTCACATACATTGATCTTCACGCTAATAAATATAGAATTTGATAAAAAGTATCAGAAAATACAATTAAGATAAAGTGATGAGCAATACCCCAACATCGCATTGCCCAGTGTGTACCAACCAACAAATTTATTGTACACTCCTTCTTTCCACTTAATCTTTTTTTTATTCAATTAATTTCCCTTATATTTATCGACAATACTTACAAATAACCTAATCAATATAACATTCAATTTATATACAACACTTACAAATAAGTTGACCTGTGTAATAAAAATTATCCCAATCTTTGGAGGGTTGCCATTATCCTCTCCTTGGTAGCCGCCACTCTGACGGTCTCCAACCTGGTGAACCTTTTGACCTCCAGGATGCCTCTCTGTCGATCTCCAGGATGCCTTCCTGTCGATCTCCAGGATGCCTTCCTGTCGATCTCCAGGATGCCTTCCTGTCGATCTCGTACCGTCAGCTCTTCCAGCTGGCGAGCAATTTCTGCCTGCGCTAATTGACTCAGCTGGTAGTCACGTTGGGCATCATCTATCTCACTCATTAGCTGGTCTATATCCGTTTCTAGAGTGGGTGCGATATATTCCAAAGAGATGGGATCCGCGATGGCAACTACCTCCACCATAGGGGCCGGTTGGATGCTTCTTCAGCGGTTGGAACAACTTCAACAACGGGTGGGAGTGGTATTTCGGCAACCTTTGGGAGTGGTATGTCGGCAACTGTTGGCTCTACCGGTGCAATCATTGATGCAATTCAAACTGGTGCCACTATAGTTGCAACTGGTGTTACAACAGGCGTCACAACAGTAGATGATGGCCATCCTCCGGTATAAGGATTGGTCTTATTGCAATTATTGCGATACTTGCCAATAGGACCAAATATAGTAATTACGTCTTCCGTTATGATTTCTTTGGTTTTTTAACAACAAAATCATCATCGCTGTCCATCAGATCTATTACCGTCACACTACTCGTTGACGAGTTTCCCCCCACTTTACGAGATCGCTTATGAGCATCTCCGTTAATGGACCCACATGGTCGTTGAAGTTCTTCCAATCGCTTACCTTGTGATGCATCGGCGATAGTACCTGGGGGACTTCCACATCCTCCTTGATCATTTCCAACAGGTCGTTAAATTGAGCCGACACGTCTAGTGCCGGTCCTTCGCCTATGAGTTTGACAGGTGGTGGTGATGGGCTTCGCTGATGCCTTCCATTAGTATCCAACAAGATATTATATCTCAGGATGGTGGCTACTTCAAAGACTGTGGTGAAAGATGTAGATCCCATTGCAAAACATTGAGAAAATGAATTAAACGAGTTCATGAGAATATATAGTGTGTCCCACTTACCATGCTCACCATGGGTATCTTTTTAATAGTGAGAGATACGAGGTCGGTTAAATGACACCAAATGTGGAGTTTATCAAGGCCAACTATAATGTGAAAAAATATTTTGATAAAATCTATTCGTTTTTGTTTTATACGCAAAAAACATATTTTGATCATTTTCATGTTTCGTCCGCAATTTCTTTATTTATGAAAATATTTGAATAGGAATTTCACATTCTTATGGCGGTTTTTTAATGAGATTTCGAAAAAAATATGAAATTCATACCAACTCTTCTAGAATTTGAGATATCAGCACCAACTTTTATTTTTCAAATGTAGGTCATAGCTCACTATGACTTAGTTATGAATAACTTTTTTTTCTCTTACAGATGATATGTCACAGTAATAGCTTTTTGTTGATAACAACGCAATGACTCCGTTTGTCTGTCATCGTTTTCCCGAAAACAGAATTTACAGATAATTTTCGCGAATCTTTTCCGAATTAACTCGTGGCTAAAGTCCTCAATCGAGTATTCAGCATCATATATGGACGCAAACCATGCAGATTGTTTGAATTTCATAACTTTATGAATTTTTTTCAATATTAATCCATGTTATAGAGCTTGTTTCAAATTCCGATATTGTAAATTATATTCCATTTTATTATACGTGCTCGCCAGTAATTTTGATAATTTTGAACCGGTTGGTATACGATGTTTGGAGCAAAAAGGGAAATCTTTATGCAAATCATGGAGTTATGGAGGTTATTCCAAATCAACTTAGAGTATATAGCCTTCAGGGTTATCGTCGGGAATTTCAGTTACATCTATATTCGTATCAGCCCATTCGAAACCTCTATATGGAAGGGCTTTGCACATGGTTTTTCAATACAAATTTTTAAAGTAAAAATACATGATATTAATTCGGTCGTACACGAACATGGGTTGCTGTTAAAGTTCGAGTTCTTCAAGGTTCTCAAGGTATAGGATACAAGCTTTCAGCCGATGACCAATATGATTTGCTAGGTAAAAGACTGAAAAATGTTGGTGAACCTTTAGATGAGAGTGATGTGAAACTCAATTATATCTCATACTACAGCCTCATTTACATGGAAAATAATAGAGTGGACCAGTGACCTCGATCTTAAATGCAATCTACTGAAAGATGATTTGAATGTTACATCTGCAATGATGCAAAAATATGATGATTTGGAGAAGAGGTTAGCCGCATTGGAGAAGAAACAGAAGAGATCAGCCGAATTGGAGAAGAAACATTCTGATATTTGGCGACACATAGACCAAAACTTTAGGCTCCAGGCAGTGATCCAGACCCACCTGTTTGAAAAAATGAATTTGTATTATCATAAAAATCTATAGAATGAATTCTGTAATAACAAAGTTATTTTTCTTTCAATACCATAATGATGTTTATACATTCACATACACTGATCTTCTCGGTTATAAATATAGAATTTGATATAAGATATAAGATAAAGTGATGAGCAATACCTCAACATCGCATTGCTCAGTGTGTACCAACCAAAAAATTTATTGTGCACTCCTTTCTTCCACTTAATCTTTTTTTATTCATCCAATTAATTTCCTTTACATTTATCGACAATACAAATAACCTAATCAATATAACATTTAATCTATATACAACACTTACAAATAAGTTAACCTATATAATAAAAATTATCCCAATCTTTGGTGGGTTGCCATCATCCTCTCCTTGGTAGCCGCCACTCGCGCTCTCCAACCTGGCGAACCTTTCGACCTCCAGGATGCCTTCCTGTCGATCTCGTACCGTCACCTCTGCCAGCTGGCGGGCAATTTCTGCCCGCGCTAATTGACTCAGCTGGTAGTTACGTTGGGCATCATCTATCTCACCCATTAGCTGGTCTATATCCGTTTCCAGAGTGGGTGCGAATATTCCAAGGAGATGGGATCTGCGATGGCAACTACCTCCACCATAGGAGCCGGTTGGATGGCTTCTTCAGCGGTTGGAACAACTTCAACAACGGGTGGGAGTGGTATGTCGGCAACTGTTGGCTCTACCGGTATAACTATAGGTACAACCATTGATGCAATTTCAACTGGTGCCACTATAGTTGCAACTGGTGTTACAACAGGCGTCACAACAGTACATGATGGCCATGCTCCGGTATAAGGATTGGTCTTGTTGCAATTATTGCGATACTTGCCAATAGGACCAGCCTTCCGCACACTGTTGTGACCAAATTACGTCTTTCGTTATGATTTCTTTGGCTTTTTAACAACAAAATCATCATGCTGTATCCTTCAATCGAGAATCGGGTATTATTCAATTAACTCGAGGATTATTACTTTTCGTTGTAGTTTGCGTCGTGTTTGGTTGCACCGAGATTATTTGCGATGCGACCCCTCGGTATTCGCGAAAATCGTGCATCTGTTTGCATCCTTCTCGTCCTAGCGTGTGCATATAGTTCATCATACTGTCAGGCAACACCGACATATAAGTGGTCATAAGCTGCGATATTTCCATTAGACATGTTTTCACTCGCACCTGCTCATATCGATTTTTCTCTAGCACATATACTTTAATCTCCTCAGTATCATATGCATCAGCGATAGTTGGGCATTCAGGTACACTTCTGAGTGATACCGACGATATATTTGCCAAGGGGTTTTCGCAGTTATATGCGATTATTCTTGCTTCCATTATTCCTCCTATCACTAGGATCAGCAACACAGCAGCTGTAAAAATTAATCAAAATCAGAATACTTGCGGAATTCTTCTGGGGACTCATTCTAAATCTCGATAGGCGTTCACCCTATTCATTTATATTCTTTATCCTAACCTAACACGAACTTACAGTCCTAAATATAATGAACCATTTCTATAAATGAAATATGCACAAAATTACAGCCTACAAATTTACATTCGCTGTTCAATTATTGAACCACATACTACAGCACAAAAAAAAAAACAAATCTCTTTTTTTTATATATCTTAATCTTAATATTTTACCAGTCCAAGGTCCTTACATTTCAGTCTCCTTATATCTTGGGTGAAATCTGGCAAGTCTGGCACATGACCTTTTGCCCTAGTGTGGTAACGATGCGCGTTCGTTGCCACTAATTCTCCGATTTATTCAGAATTTTTCGTCGAGGTTTTCAGCCTCTCCTTCACCATGGTCTGATTCCTCCGGTTCAACATCCGGATTCTCCAGATTTTCTACAGTCTCAGTCCTTTCTTCCGGGACGGACGGCCTAGTTTCTCTCCCTCTCGGGCCTCTCAGGATTGGAGGAATCTGATCGACAAATTCTTCACTCGTATTCGCCGTTTCATCCTTTTCCTGTCTGTCATCGTCAGACTCTATGTCCGTCTCGACAAGGTCGTCCCGATCCTCTTAATCGTCCACAAGACTCGGGTGTCCTCTAAAAACTTTTAATCGACTGGCATGCACAATCTGTTTCCTATATTTTCCAATCTGCTGGAATTCATAATTTACAGGCGATGTCCTTCTTAACACTCGGTATGGTCCGTTCCACTTGGGCGCCAGCATGCGCGATAGTTTGCCTTTGGCTCTAGTATCAGGTGGAGCTCGTAAATATACCCTAGTTCCGGGGAGGTAATCTCTGAACCTCGCTTTTTTATTAAATTTCTCCCGCCGTTACGCAGACGACTTCTTCAGAGCTTCGCGCGCTTTCTCGTGGGCGATTTGCACCCTCACAGTAAATTCCGAAACGAAATTGCTGTCCACGTCATATTTGAGTTGCGGGGGTGTCAAACTTAGTTGATGAGGTAACAACATATCTCTCCCGAACATCAAATAAAACGGGGCTTCTTTTGTGGCGCTGTGGACTTGATTTCTGATCGCTAATAAAGCGTAGTCTAACTGAATGTCCCAATCGCTGTTTCGCTCGTCAACTAATTGTGCCAAAGTCTCTTTCAGGTGTCTATGGAACCTCTCTATTATCCCGTTGGTTTGCGGATGATACGCGGTCGTGTTTAACTTTCGTATTCCCAGTATCCTACACATTTCTAAAAAGAATTTAGACAGAAAATTTGATCCCTTATCACTCAAAACATACCTAGGAATCCCAAATCGCATCACGATTTGTTTTATGAATACTTTCGCGACCGTGCTCGCGGATATCTCTTTTAGCGGTATCTCTTCTGGATACCTAGTGAGGTGATCAATTACCGTAAAAATATATTTGTTCCCGCTGCTAGTCGTATTTAAGAGTCTATGGCTACTAATTCAAAAACAAACGACGGAATTGTCGTCTTTTGCATCTCCACAGGTGATTGCACAGGTGATTTGAACAAATAACAGGTATGACATCGGTTATAATACTCGCTCACATCTTTTCTTATACCCGGCCACTTAAAATCACGCTGGATAGCCGTCATCGTTTTCTCTCTCCCAGCATGTCCATAAAACGGGTGCTCATGATACATCTTGAAAATATGCCCTCTCATTTTCTTGGGCGCAATATATTATCTTTCCGTTCGTCGACCTTCCTTGACACATAGAATGCCGTCTCGATGGTAATACACCGAGTCGTTCAGAGTGTCTCCGATTTGACCTACTAACTCAGATACTTCTTCGTCGGCCGCCTGCATGAGCCTTATCTCCTCCAGGTCGAATACGGTCGCTGGGATAATCAGATGTTCGTTTGGGAGTTCCCGTCGGGCGCTCTTTCGCACTTGTCGCGTGGCGTTCGGGGTAGGTGGAATATCTCCAGTGGCGTCTGACGTCTTTTAAAATTACTAGTTTACATCATGTTTATCGCAGCATACAATCCCACGTATATCCCGGCATCGCAAAATACCACGCTGGGTCAAGTAAATATATTTTTAGGGATGATTTACGAAAATTTACAAATATATCTGCCAAAAGGACTATATTGGTGCGCATATACAAGTCGCTATATTCTCCAAGTGTTTGAATATTGAATCATTTCCGAACATTTTGAGCGTTAGTGTAGTCTTCATCAGATATATTTGTATCATTTAGTGCCAATCTTTTCAGTACCAGTTAAACTCCAGATAACTAACTAATAGTTTAGATGGTGAATGACATTCTTTAAATGACGTTTGAAGGATCGCATTCTAACCATTAGTTAATTAATCTGGAGTTTAACTGGAACTGAAAAGACTGTCCCTTGATCCATTACAAAAATTTTGTTTATCTGGCAGATTATTCTTATTCAATTTCTCTTCATTATTAATATAGTCACAAGAAAAAATACGTTTTCGAGTTAATAGCTTGAACTGCGATTCTGTTGAACTATTGATTTCTTTTCTACTGACACGAGAGCATCCAGACTTGCTCCCAATAAACGAAGAGAGTGTATATATGAAAATTTAATGTTAGTTTCACTATCATATTGGTTATGTTTAGATATATCTTTGGATAAAGCTTTTGCTGGTAACATTTTCATGAAAATTTGGTTATCAAAATAGCGGAAGAAATCATTTTTCGACTATATTTACAGAGCAAAGGGGAAAAATACCAACAATATTTCTACAATATATAGAGACATACGGGTAATTCAAATTCAACCTCCACCATTGGGATCTCCTAAACTACAGGAGATACGTCGAAGCTTAAATTGGGGCAAAGTTGCGTATTCTGGTGCTTAACAAAATACTGTTTTGAAACTTGGAAAATTCCAAGTATTTCCTGAAATATCGGGAAAAAACTGAAAATTGGAATTTTCGTTTTTATTTTTTCTATCGTTATTTGACAACATAGCTCAAAACCAAAAGTACATTTTTATTTATACTTTTTTCAGCTACACGTTTTCATGTTCTGATTTACTATCCGACGTTTCGTCTTCTGGCATTCATCATCAACTTTTTTTTCTGCTATGGGCACCATATCGTTTTTTTATACAGAAAAATTGTTATCCTCATTCTGATTCCATTGATGTATAATTTGATATGATTTGCACTTCTGAAACCACAGATATTAAAAAAACAACTTCATCTGAGATGGTCATGACTCCATCGAAACATTTTGTTCAACACCTTCGTCGGCTCAGGTAACTTGATGACGTACCCTAAAAATGGCACACAAAATATCATACAAAAATGCAGGACGGTTATTACCGTAGAGCCGCCTGAAATATGTTTAGAATTTGTATATTGTGACACTACGGCTATAGATGTAACACGGTTATAGCAGTACTGTTCCCGCACTACTCCCAGTCTATAGCAAGTGTGACACTACGTCTATAGGCGTGGTACGGCTATATAAGTAGTGATGGTGTCAATGAGTTGAAATACAGTTGCTGCGGCTCTACGGATATAGCGGTATATTTTCCTTAATAAGAAACATTGAAACAAAATTTATTTTTGAAATTTTAATTATGAGAAAATGTATAGAATACAAACATAAGTATATGCTGGGTAGAATTATAAAGGTTGTTGCTTATCATGTCACTCTTCGAAACAGGAAGGACAAAGGGCTGGCAAATTTGGACTTTGCATCTTTATTTGGTTTCTTTTCTTCTTTTTTTTCGCAGTACAAACTTTGCAATTCAAATATTTGGACTTTTTTCCACTATCTGGACGAGCAGGGATCTCTTCTGGCCAGTGACCCATATTTCTTTCAATAGATTCTGGTTGTGGTGCTGGGTGAACTCTATTGCTTTTTGGATTACCACCTCTAACGATATCTTTACCTTTTATGTTGCTGTCAAGATTGATGAGCTGCCTAATGAGTTCTTCCCGAAAAGTTAGGAATTCGTATTTTTTTGTTGTTGTTCTTACGATATTTTTTGAATAAATAGAAGGCTTCCAAACGCTATATCAAGGACATAAAAAAATACTTTTTTGTACCGTCTGATGGTTTTGCGTGGAGATGAATATTATGCCGTCATTTGGTCTAATCTATCAATACCACTCATATGGGTATTATATGTTGCAACCTCAATAGGCTTTTCCTTTCTGCGACCAAATTTATTAGTTACTATTGTCATGCCGGTGTGGTTTCTAGTGGTGACGATGAGTACCGGTCGCTTGTCTTTCCAGATAGACACATAAACTTGCTTTTTACGAGTCAAAAAATGTTCTCCTTTCTTCAGTTAGTTTTTGGCTATGTGTTGAGGATTATCTATTCTATCTGACCGTAATGTGCCATTAGTGTGAGTGTGTAGATCTAGTAACTTTTGTGATAAGCTCACGCTGTTATAAAAGTTATCCATGAACAAGTGATGTCCTTTCATTAAATATGGCTTCATCAATTTCATAACGATATGTTCAGTTTTACTACCGCTTCTTGTGTCAGCTGAAATTTTACCACAATACATTATCATGTTCAGAAGGTAACCATCTGATGTTGTGAGTTCGTAGAACTTTATGTCATATCGGGCTTTCTTAGATTTTATGTATTGTCGAAAGTGCAACCTTCCTCTGTAAAGGAGAAGAGATTCGTCCAGTGACAACGCTTTTTCAGGGTAATATATTCTTCTGAAATTTTCTGTCATTGAATCGATGAAGTTTATTTCCTTGTATTCTTTTTGGGCATTTTCTTCACTAACGCTTATACACCGTAATATCTGTTCGAATCTTCTACCAGACATAAAATTGAAAATAGGATGATAGTACATCGGATCAGAATATGTAAACAATTTCTTCCGCTGTGGAACACTGATTTGGCCTTGCAATAAACACAACCGTAGGAATAACTTCAGTTCTCTTTTGCCTATGTCGTGAAAAACACGTCTCCGGGTATGCCTTGTGTGAGGTCGACTTACATTGCATAAAGCTGTTCCATATGCATTCGTCCGTGCTACTACAAAGTCTAGTAATTCTTGTGAAAATCCAGCGGGGAAATCATATCGTCAATATTTATACGAACGCCCTGTGCATTATTGAAATCAAACTCAGGTATCACTGCAACTGTTTCTGTCCATTCCTCCTCATTTGTTATAGTAAATGATTCGGGTTGAACATGAGCCGGTCTTTCGAGTGGTACATTTTCGTTCTCCAGAGACGGAAAAAAATGTTCATTATCTAAAAGTTCGGATGGTTCAGTTATGTTGTGCGTAGGTTGATCCTGTTCTTCACTTTCTGAATTCGAATCATCAATAATTTCTGACTCACTGGTTCCCGATGATAACCTCCCATACTTGGTTCGTTTTCTAACCCTTCCAATAGCTACACTGTCAGAACTTGAAGAATCTTCATTGGGTTCATAGTTTTTGTCCGACCCAAATTCTCCATCAACATCAGTATATGGGTCTGGACTTGTTTCAGCAGTCGGAACTTCTTCAAATAATCTCCGAAGGCGTTCTTCCTCAGACATCTACAAGAAAACAACAACGTGAAGGAAATGCGGTTGAAACTTAATTTTGGAAACTATCTAGAAATGGATACAATGTTCTTTAGCTTAGGGAGTGTATGTAGTTATCAAATGTAACTAACTATTCATAAAAAATTATGAAGAATTAAGGTTACTTACAATCAGGAATACACACCGCTACACTTCGCGCCAAAACAATAAAAACAACTGTTGCTTTGATCGCATCCAATACAGCACTGGCCATTTGGTTGCATGAACTCAAATTTAAAAATTACGTCTATATCTGCTGTGCTTCGAATCTATCCATCAAAGAAGCCCTGAACAACTTGGATTTTTTTTTATTTTACGGGGTGCGACACATAATTTCACTAATGTATAACGTGCTGTGACACATAAATATACCGTACCTAACATACTATGAGAGAATCAACGGCAAGATACGTAGTGAGACGTTATTGAGATTTGAAAATGTACGGCTATTGCCGTACTGCCACATTACAAATACGGGTGAGTAAGGTCATTGCCGTACAGCCGACGAACGTGTTAATAAACACTAGTTGTCAGAACTCATTAAACATCATAAGTTTGCACAAATACTCCAGTCGAAATGTCCTCATTCTCAAATGAAGAAAAACGAGATATATTGAAACTTTATTATAAATTTGATAGGAATAGTACGAAAACAACAAAAATTTATTTTGAATTATATCCGGAAAGACAACAGCCGGATAGAACATTATTCGGAATTTTGGGCAAACACTTAGCTGAGTACGGTGCGTTTCAAAATACAAGAATGAAATCATGAGCTTGTAAAAAATGCACAAAAAGTATTAAACAAGTATTCGAAATGATGGCCTTCCTCTTGAATATATAACCGAGCTCGTCGTCTCAAATTAAGAACAGCCCTAACAATATCCCTTCTTCTGAAAGACCTGATTTGCGTGATGATATTGTCTCTAAGTTCATCTACTGTGTCATATTCTTTCTCTCCATAGATTCTGTTCTTTAAAGTGCCCCACAAGAAAGTATCCAAAACTGTAAGGTCAGGTGTCCTTGCCGGCCATCTCACTGGTCCAGAATTTCCTAACCACCTATTAGGAAATCTTTGGTGTAAATGTTCGCAAACTGCTCTTTTATTGTGTGGAGGAGCCCCGTCATGCTGAAACCAGCAGCTGTTATAATTAACAAGGGGAAACGTATCCATATATTCTTCGAATTCGTTTCTTAAGAATCGAAAATAGGTTTCCCCGTTCAAAGTATTAGAGAAGAAATGAGGTCCACGTATTCGGTCGTCATAAATTCCAGCCCACACATTCAAACGAAACCAAACTTGTGGTCTGACTTCTCTGAAGTGTCGTGAATTATTTTTACTCCAAATGTGTGTGCTCATTATTTACTAGTCAAATTCAAGGATAAAGCAGATAAAATATCACGAAAAATGAGAAATAAAACTTTCTACGTTTTTATACCACTTCTATTTGTAACCAACGTTACTGCAGTTTCGTCCTATATGGACATTATCTATTCACCGGTTTTTAAGGCAGCGCAGTCACATTGTCGCAAATAAACAAGGTACAGGTAAAAGTCATTAATGACCGTTAGTCATTAAGACAGGCCTCGGGTAGAATTAAGGGTATTTAAGAAGTGTTATTATTTCAGATTATTGTATTGTTTGATAATGTCCATATAGGATGAAACTGCAGTAACGTTGGTTACAAATAGAAGTGGTATAAAAACATGGAAAGTTTTATTTTTCGTGATGATTTCCTACCACGTAGTAACGGCTACATCCATCAATTTTTTCAGATAAAATATCTCTGTATAAAAGAAGAAAAGAAATAAGAAGTATCAAATGTGTGGATTGCAAACTACCTGGCGATAAGGCAATATATTTCAATGATGATCTCACTGCTGAGAATCAATTATTATTAAAAAATGCAAGGGATTTAAAGAGAGAAATGAATTTCAAATCAGCATATACTGTTGGAGGAAAAATATACCTTGTAAAAAACGAAAATGAGAAGCTAATCTGGATAAGGATGAAAATGAGCTTTGGTTATTGAAACAGATTAAAAACTAATCAAGAAAATCAATTGAGAAAAAAAAACATAGATCTCCTTAATGGTTACTAAAACAAAAAATCAACTAAACGTTCTTTATATCAATATAAGAAGTATGAAAAACAAACTAGAGGATATAGATTATCTTCTGAAAACAAGTGATAAAGATATACATGTTATAGCTTTAACAGAAACCTGGCTGTACCCTAATGAAACCAGCTTTTTCAATATCCCAAACTACGTAGCTGTACATGATTGCAGAATCACACGAGGAGGGAGTGTAGCAATTCACTTAAAACAAAATATTACTCACAATCAGGTAACTGCACCAATAATTGATAACTGTAATATTGTTGGAGTGAATTTATTAAACTATAAACTAAGAATTTTTGTAATATATAGATCACCTTCATCCAACGTCCAACAATTTATCGATGCTTTTGAAGACTTACTCGATAACCAGAAAAGTAGATGTGTTGTTGTTGGAGATATTAACTTGGATCTATTGGATAATGGTAACCATGTTACAGAATATAAAAATATTATAGAGATGAATGCATTCAATTTTCACAACAAAATTGACTCCATGTACGCTACAAGAGTGGGATTCCACAAACGTAGCATAATTGATCACGTAATGAGCAACAAAAAACTGAAGTGTGAAATAACATTAAAAGACCATAGCATATCAGACCATAAGTTGATGCACATTACAGTTGATCAGCACGTTATGGAAAAAGTCTCAAAAGTTGTCACAAGGAGTTATGTGAATATAGCAGACTGGAGAAGTCGAGTTAGTTTAGAATTAAATAACAAAACCATATCAAGCTTTGGTGAGCTAGCTAATATACTTTGCAAAAATAAATCTCTAAGTACAAAGCAGAAAAACATAAAAATCATTAATAACAATGACTGGATCACAAAAGAATTTATTGCTAAAGTGAAAAATCGAGATCGATTATACAGGATGTGGAAGAGGTTAAAAACTCCTCACTCTGAAAGTGAATTTAAAAAAGCAAAAAATTCGTTAACCAATCAAGCCAAACAACTGAAGATCAAATGGGTGAATAGAGAATTCTCAAAAACTGAAAACAACCCAAAAAAGGCCTGGAACTTTGTTAGGGGCGAAATTTAGGAAAGGAGAGCAGTGAATGTGCAATGATGTGTCACGCCTCTAACATACTAGGTATGCTCAGTAGGCGTGGATTCGACAATAAAAATTGATTTCGATAAGATTGAAATATGGGGTTAATTTTCCGGAGCGCCACGGATTTATCGCTAGTGAAAAATCCGAAACCACCCTGATGGAATGGGACAACCCACTGCACTAATATTACTAAAATATTAAAAAATAGATACCTGTAAATGATATAATAATAATATATAACTATGTAGAGGTTTTGTCTTCCCTTACGCTTAGATAACTTGGACCAGAATAAAAGAAATAGTCATGTCCCTTACTAATAAAATATATTGATCGTTACACACCCTGTATGTGCACAGTTCAGCTCACCATACAAAAGAAAATGAAATTAATGTAAATATCAACCACCAAGATTAATTCAAGTGAATGCTGTGATTGAGAGTATGGTATTGTTTGAATATATATATATCAATATGAAACCTCCAGTGAGGGCTATGCCTGTGACGTCACGATGATAGCTTACAGTTATGGATACTTACGCCTTAGAGGCAGTCTTATTCTAAACTTATCTGATACTACGTAGATATTCTCAAGCATGCCAGTTCACCAATTATTGTGGTTGCAGTTCATCAGTGCCTTGGTGTATACAGGTGCACAGTGGGTACGACACAATCAATCAACGTACATGTACAGCTGGGACGAATAGCGAAGGAATGCTGAACAACAGATATACAGCGGGACAACCACAGTCGAGCAGGAACAATCACAGTAGTGGAATAGTGGAAAAACAATCGTATAGCAACGAAACAGTGGAACAATCACATTAGTGGAACTCCAATAATCGGTAGCAGTGGTAGTCGCAGAGGAGCAGTAGCCGAGTGGTAACCGCAGAGGAGCAGTAGCAGAGTGGTAACAGGAGTGGTAGCAAAGAAGTAGCACCCTAGAATCAACAATACCAGTCTGACTTCTGATTACACTTGTATGGGGCCATAAGTAGAGCCCAAATGCAAATACTAACCTCTATTAAGTGGGAGGGTTCTGATAACAGCTTTGATGGTCTGTTTGCTGTCTGATAGCGAGTTTCTCGTTCCAGTGGTTTCACACAATGATGACGTGACTTCTAACCTCAAAAATCCGCAAAGCGAACGGAGATTTCTCAAAAATATAAAGCGTCAAAAATCGCAAACAATATGAGAAACTCTCCTGATATGAATTTTCCAAAGATCCATCAACGATGATCAAACTTTAATTGGAAATCTTCAAAGTAGGTCAGTCACTCATCAAGATCAAATAAGGAAGAAGAGAGTATCTCTCAGACGTCAAAGTCAAAACTGTCAATATCTGACAAGGCGCTTTCTTGTTCGTTAGTGTTCGGTGGGAACAGTCCAGGAACTAACTCGAGCTACTAGGAGCTATGAAAAGAACACCTTAAGATTCAGTGTTGCCAACTGAACCAAGACGAAAACGCCAGCCTCTCAATCTCAGAACCAAACAAACAAACAAACAAAAGGTCAAGTATTCGAATGTGGAGTAGGTAACCTCAATGACACAAGATAGAGATAGAGTAGGAATGTTACGGTTTTGTGTTCTAAGTACAAAACAATAGATTAACCATAAGTATGTTTACAAAACAACGCTGTCATACCGCAAAATAGAACAACTGATAACTGTCATTAGCTTAAGGCCGGTTCATGTCCGCTCGAACTAGTACGGCAAAGGTAAGTACTAACGTTCGGAACAAGCTGTACATGACAACGATCAAGTTATCATTTTGAGGAATCTGAATAAGAAGAAGAATACAGTGGCGTACAGAGTGGAAAGTGTATATCAATGACAGAGAATTTCTGATGTTATTGTATTAAAACAGAAAGGGTTTTCTAATGCAAAATAAACCCGTAACAACTTGATAAATAACTTGGTGCATAACAAGAACTCTGAGAACTCCAACAACATCAAACAAATTAATATTTCTGATGAGATTTTACAGATGACACAATAATTTCCAATAAATTCAATCGACACTATGCAACAATCGGAGGGAAGCTAGCCTCAGAAATTCCACCGGCATATAATCAAGAATATACTGAACAAGAATCAACGGACTCAATCGATCTTGGTTTATGTGATGAAAGTGAAATTAATAGTGGGATTTACTAAATCTCCTGGACATAATAATTGTAACTATTACTCGTCTTGTAAATGATGTACTCACCACGGGACAATTTCCAGAAGAACTCAAGGTTGCAAAAATATTACCTCTACATAAAAGTGGGTGAAAGATTTGATAATTAACTATAGGTCCATATCAATATTGAGCATCTTTTCAAAAATTATTGAAAAAATAGTCAAAAAAAGAATTACACTTTATGTAAAAGATACCTTTGGCTTTGACAAATATCAATATGGCTTCCAGGAAGCAAGTAGTACCATGAGTGCAACAACTGATCTTTTGGAAAATGTTTCTGCTGAAATTAATAAGAACAATTATGTCATTCTTGTGTTTATAGATTTACAAAAGGCGTTTGATACCGTGGACATTGAAATTCTATTGAAAAAATTGAGTAAAATGGGTTTTCGGGGAACTGCTTATAAACTACTCAAGACATACCTAGTACACCGAAGTCATTACACTGTTGTCAATAATGTGAGTAGTGAGAAAAGAAACGTCAATATGGGAGTCCCTCAGGGGTCCGTTTTAGGTCCAATTCTATATCTTTTATATGTACGATGTGTAGATACAAAGGCAAAATATTTCAGTTTTGCAGATGACACGGTATTGGTCTATTCAAGTCCATGTTTGAAAAGTTTTGAATCTACCGTAAATGAAGACCTAACTCACTATTCTGATTGGCTACGGTATAATAAACTTAGTATAAATGTCAAAAAACCGTATACATGTATATTAAACAAAAAAATAAGCCATTTCATGATCTACAAATTAGATTTGATAATAATCTACTGGACTGTGTTGATTATCACAAATATTTAGGATTATATATTGATGAAAAATTGAGTTGGCACAAACACATAAATTATATCACTAGTAAAATAGTTCCAATAGTAGGCGCATTGAAAAGATGTGCTTACATGATGAGTGACAAACATAAAAACACAATTTATTATTGCTTAGTTGGATCCAGGTTGAGATATCTTATTAACTGTTGGGGAAATGCTTCAGATACATTAATTTCAAAATTACAAATTATGCAAAATAAAACCGTAATGGTATTGTATAACTATGACTCACGAAAATCTACTGCAGAACTTTATTCAGAAACAAAATTACTCAATATCAGAAATTTTTCGAAACTTGAACAAGTTTAACTAGTTCATGGCATGCAAGGTGGCTATATTAAATCAAATCACACATTCATGTTAGCGCAAGACGTGCACAATCATAACACTCGAAATAAAGATTTTTTAAGGAACGAATTGAGATTTTCCAAAAAAACCCAAGATTCACCGATTCATAGGGCTATTGAAGCATATAACACAATTCCAGCACAAATAAAAGAGATAGAAAACAAAAATTCATTTAATATCAGTTTAAAACTACATCTGAAATGTATTATGTTAGATGTATGACTATTTAATAATATGATTCATGTGATATCTGTGAATACCCTGTGATATATCTATTTAAATGAACTAATGCCAAAAAAGTTATTTGTATATGTGTGTATATAACAAACATTGTACTATCCAGCTATTCTGTATACTATATACTGTATACTATTTCATTATGTTTTATATTTTATATTTGATTATGTATTAGATTTTATGTATAGGCCTTGTTATCAGTATATTTTTTGTACTGTATTTGAGGTCATAAATAAATAAAATAAAAATTTCTATTAAAAACACCACAGTTCGAAAAAGTACTTTCGTCGGTCCAAATAATGTTTTTCAAGAAGTTTGTAGGGTCTATTCTATTCGAGAGCCAGCTACAAAATTCCATCCTTCTCTCAGGATCACCTGGATGTAATTTTTGTGAAAAATGTATCTTATAACATTTCACTTTTTTTGAATTCCCTCCAAACGCTCGTCTGTGGCACATCCATTTCTGCCGAGACTTGATGTGTTGATTTGGAAGGATCTGTATTTATTTAAAAAAGTAGCAAAAATAATTATACTTCTTCGAATATGGAATGAACAATTATTTTACCTCGGCTAATAAGTTACGTCTAATATTTTGTTCCATTCTGCTTCCATATTTCATTCTTGGTTTTTGAAACGCACCATACTCAGCCAAGTGTTTGTCCAAAATTCCGAATAATGTTCTATCCGGCTGTTGTCTTTCCGTATATAATTCAAAATAAATTTGTGCTGTTTTCGTACTATTCCTATCAAATTTATAATAAAGTTTCAACATATCTCGTTTTTCTTCATTTGAGAATGATGACATTTCGACTGAAGTATTTGTGCAAACTTATGATGTTTAATGAGTTCTGACAACTAGTGTTTACTAGTGAAGAATAATCTGTAAATATTTGCATCGATTCCGATGACGGTTCGGATATATCCTTAGACCAATCACGTGGTCCCAATTCTGCCGCTTCACTTATAGAAGACGCATCGTCGGAAGAATCGATATCAATCTCCTCATCACGCGAAGCCTTTATAGCACCACCAAATGGTTTCTTCGTTAAAACATAAACTTTAACATTCATATTGTTACGCACTAAGATGGCGCGTACTAGCTCTTTAACTCCCTCCTAATCCAATTTATCTATTCCACAACCAATTCTGGGCATACTGATCCGGATAATATCATTATCCTGGGCATAAGCAGCCAGATTCTCCAAGGTCTTTCGCATGCTAATAAGAGTCGGCTTCTCCTTATAGATGCGTTTGGTGAACAGGTAACCCCTGCCACCACCCGACGCATCCAAATATACTCGCACATCTCCAACCCGTAAAGGAGGATTGGCTAGCATATCATTCCTATCCTGAGGCCATCGGGCAACGAACTCGACAGCTATACCATCACTCATCTCCACATCTAAGCTAACACAATTGACCAGAAGGTCACCATGGTCACTGGTGAATAAATCACCCTCGATCTCTTCAAACGTCGCCATCACCCCCTCTGACTCCTAGGCGTACTGTGTTCGCCATCGCCGCCCACAGACGGGTCACCCTTCCCTTTCCTTTTCGTTCAGATCTCACGCGAGCGAGTAAATAAGCATAAATCAAAATTTGAATCTACTACTAATCATTATATATTATTTTGATGTTAGTTTTGTCTACATTATTTATTGAATTTTTCTTACTGTCCTCGTAGTGTCATGTGAATTCGTTCATGTTTTTAATCTGTTTCACACTGTCTTACGTTTTATATACATCTGTAGCTTTGTCAACAAGAGATTTCTTCTGACAATAAAGCATATTTATTATTATTATTATTATTATTATTATTATTATTATTATTATTATTATTATTAAACTAAATTTTTCGATGGAGTCATGACCATCTCAGATGAAGTTGTTTTTTTTTTAAATCTGTGGTTTCAGAAGTGCAAATCATAACATCAATGAAATCAGAATGAGAATCACTATTTTTCTGTATAAAAAACAATATGGCACCCATAACAGAAAAAAAAAGTTGATGATGAATGCCAGAAGACGAAACGTCGGATAGTAAATCTGAACATGAAAACGTGTAGCTGAAAAAAAGTATCAATGAAAATGTACTTTTGGTTTTGAGCTATGTTGTCAAATAACGATAGAAAAAATAAAAACGAAAATTCTGATTTTCAGTTTTTCCCGATATTTCCGGAAATACTCGGACTTTTTCAAGTTTCAAAACAGTATTTTGTTAAGCACCAGAATACGCAACTTTGCCCTAATTTAAGCTTCGACGTATCTCCTGTAGTTTAGGAGATCCCAATGGTGGGGGTCGAATTTGAATTGCCCTGTATACACATATTTATAATATTAAAAAAAAATATATTACAATCATTGCATACATCATTTTCTGTGGCTTACAATGAAAAATCAACGTTTTTTTTCACGATAATGAAATTGAGATTATGAAACACATAATTTTGGGAAAACTTGATAAGATGTTGGAAAAGGCAACTGGGATAGAGACGCAAAAATAAAAAAGGCTATAAGATGAAGAGCTAAGCAGCAGCAAATGGAACGTAAAAACAATACTCGCCACTGGAAAAATGTTTCAAATAGAAGATCTCAAGAAATGTACATGGGAATCTATACAAATAGAAGCTAGGTCGCTCTTTCTCTGTTAAAAATCCATGCACACAGAGAAAATGCTTGAGGAGAAAAGAAGACTCAAAAAAAAGATGGAAGAAGAGAAAATACCAAAGGAAGATGTTTCAATTCTCAGATAGTAAAAGAGGATTTCATGGCACAAATTGCGGGAATACACACATACCACGAACCCACAAAAGCTATCGTATCCCGAAAGATTGTGAAATACAATGGAAACGATAAAAAGCTTCTTGAAGGATATGTTGCCAGATTAATGAGTCCTCCCCCGAAAAATGATTATGCTCTTTAACAATGATGTCCTTCTTCACAAAAGAGTTCTCACAAATATGGCAATAATATCAGGATTTCCTATCATCCTATCATCGATTGTTTTAATTTTTGACTCAACGAATTTCATTTGTCTAACAAACCATTCCATACAGTCAGCATCTCGATGACTTCGATAAAATGACAAGGAACAGTTTTGCTGCTAGGGGGAGTTGAAATCACCCCTCGCGCAAAGTAGACTATTTATTTTTGATCCCAGTAACAATATTTTCACTTGTTTCATAATTGCTAATATTGCACAATACTGTGCAGTTTCATAAAAAAAAATTCTTACTCCCTCCCCTTTTCCCCCAACTCCTATTAAGAAACGCAATAAAAATATTTCTCGAGTGCCTTTAAATGAATCGTCGAATGTTTAAATATGCCTAAATGAGGGAAATAGCTATTTCTTATGATTATCCCGCCACCCCCCAAATTACACAAAACGAAAAAAATTCGGTGGATTTTTCTGAATTTTTGATATGATGCAGTTCAAGTTATTTTGAATAGAAATAAATTGGCAAACCCCAAAAATGAATAGTTTTGATGCTAGGGGGCGTTGAAATCATACCTTGCTCAGAATAGACTATTCATTTTTATAGGCGGAAATAATAGCTCTACGTATTTCAGTATAGATTATGCTGATCAATTGTGTAATTTTTTATGAATTGAAAATCCAAAACCTCCCCCTTACCCCCTACCCTATTTTAAAACACGAAAAAAATTAATTCCCGACTACTTGTAAATGCTGTAAATGTTTCAATCAGCTCATATATTGAGGAAATCGTACAGTTGTTTAATTTCACCTTTCCGTCCCTTCAGAAAAATATTGGTGGTTTTCGCTGACTTCTTAGAAGGGCGTAGTTCATGAATTTTCAATATCAATTAATTGGGCGAATATCTTGAAAATAAATAAAAATTGGAAATCCACAATTTGAATTTGAGATGGTGCATGAATTAATATTTTTAGTGTTTTGAAATAGGGGTTGGGGGTAAGGGGTAGGTTTTAGATTTATAAAAGTTTACACTGTTCGGCATAAAATAAAACAAAAATACGTAGAGATACTGTTTCCGCCTATAATAATGAATAGTCTATTCTGAGCAAGGTATGATTTCGACGCCCCCTAGCATCATTTTTGGGGTTTGCCACCCGATTTATTTCTATTCAAAATAACTTGAACTGCATCATATCAAAAATTCAGAAAAATCCACCGAATTTTTTCGTTTTTTGTCATTTGGGGGGTGGGGGGATAATCATAAAAACCTGTTATTTCCCTTATTTAGGCATATTTAAACATTCGACGATACATTTGAAGGCACTCGAGAAATATTTTTTTTTTGCGTTTCGTAATAGGAGTTGGGTGAGAAAGGGGAAGGGGTAAGAATTTTTTTATAAAACAGCACAATATTGTGCAACATTAGCAACAGTGAAACAAGTGAAAATATTGTTACCGGGTTCAAAAATAAATAGTCTAATCTGCGCAAGGGGTAATTTCAACGCCCCCTAGCAGCAAAACTGTTCATTTTTTTTGGGTTGGCGCAATGGTAACATTGGTTGAGAATTACATGGACTACATTATACCAAAAATTCAAAAAAATCCACATGGACCCAAATTCCATAAGGAGTTTGCGGGGTCCTTTAACAGAATCTTTAAAATTTTATTTCTTAATAAAATAAAAGCATCAGCAAAAAATTGCTCTAAGTCCTTATGAACCAAATTTAAAACGATACCTGTTTTGACTCTACTTGAAAAACATGAAACAACATCTTTCCATTTAACTCTGTCTCTTAATTTTGCTAAAAGACTCCCACCACGATGTCTATTTAATGATTTTTTGAAAATGTTTAAGATGACCAATGTTTGTTTGAAGCTTCGTCAACACACCCATGGGCAAAAATTATTTTTCCGGATTTCTTTGTTGCATAATTCTATGTATTTCCTTAAACGATTTAACCAAACTTCCCCATCTCTACTAGTTAATTTATCGAAAAAAAAAATTATTCTTTCTTAGGAATATCAGTAAATTTTCAGATTTTTTTGAGATATCAATCATTTTGAAAAACAATTAACAAAAAAAAAAGAATTATTTACCCTCTCTCTCCTATATGTATATGGATTAATTTTGAATAATTTCGAATGATGTAGCTGCTGGATTCGTCTTGCCTATGTCAATTATTCCTCGGAAAACTACTGAATATTTTCCTGATGAAAATTCTACCAGATGGGGACGATACTCCTCCGTTACTCGCTGCGGCAGGAATATCGCCTTTTCCACTGAGTCCAGAAGTATAACGTCTCCAAACCAGCTTTTAACGATTCTGGCTTGGTTGATAGATTGTGGCGTCATCACTGGAAGATCAGCCAACTTAATGATTGGTTTCTTTTCCACCAGAGATGATTGGTTGATTTTCTTAAGGTCCATGTAAAACAACAAAAAGCAATAAAAAGTATTTTGTTATATTGGTTACGTGTGCCACATGAAGAAATTTGAAAACACACAAAAATGTATTACATTTTTCAATTTGAAAAACAAGTTATATTTTTTGACTGATTCAGGAATAACAATAAACTTTCAAAAAAAAACTCGAAGCCAACGAAAACAATCATAATTAACTCTTTGTCAAAGAAATAAATTTGAACTGGAAATTATAATGAAAAACAAAATTCAGTCCTCTGTAATGAGGATCATTGCACAAGTATCTGTTAGATGTAATTCAAGACTCGTCGTGGTATTTGTCAAAAAAAGTAAGAATTGTTTGCCATAAGTCTACGGTGTCAATGTATATTGAAGTATAAAGAATGGGGCTACGTGTGCCACATAAGAAATTTATAGAAAAACTGGATTAAAATAAAATTCCACTAATTGGTTACAAAGAGCACTTGCAATTGCACAATAAAGAAAATAATACTTTTCAGTTGAAGTCGGACACACAAACTAAATATTTTCGGGTTGAACAACTGCTGCTAGCGCTATCGACTGTAAACTGGTTTGTCTACGTTTGACTACGTGCCGTGGAACGAAGTTATGAGCTCTCTAGTGGAAACGGAGTCTACAAATGAAAAGTAGTCCTAGTTGTCGAGCCCGGACTTTTCCGGCTCGGTTTATTACACGGAGGGAATTCCTGTGGAGAAGGCACGGTCTTGCTGCGACTATTTTCGCTGAAGGCGGTGACGGACGGAACTCTGAGGAACCCCTGAAGCAACTTAATCTCTCGCGAGCAACTTCCGTTCGACAACTGAAAAGGTGCCCTAGTTGTGGAACGGAACTACGAGCTATCTGATGAGGAAAACTGGGCCGACAGTCAAAAGGTAGTCCTAACTGTCGAGCCCGGCCTTCTCCAGCTCAGTTATGACACGGAGGGGATTCCCTTCAGGTTTTACGGGCACCGTTCTGGGGAGCGTCTACCACCTTTGAACGGAATCACAAGACTACTGAAACACTGTTCGACAGCCGAAAGAGTGTCCTAACCGTCGAACAGAAAATAACGCTTGAAAGGTTGGTAGAAGCCACCCCTGAAGAGACCACGTCTGACTAGTCAAAATTTGCTTAGAAACTCGGATTTGGTTGTCAAAACTTCCCTTACTAATAAATAAAACTACTTAATTTGCCCTTGGTAATATTCTATTTGCAACTAAACGGTTTCATAAAGCCTTAAAATAAAATATGTAATAAGTCTTACAGTTGGTTCGCTGTAACTGATGCACAATTCACACACACGGTAATTTAAAAATAATCGGTTCTTTGAAAAACGGCGGACAGCACTCACGGATTTTCAAATAAATTTTCGGACAGCAAAGGACGATGATGAATTAATATTCAGCGATCAATCAATCAATGTTGAATCTTGAATGTTGAAAAATGTCCTGTCGAATCTGTTGAGCCTGTATTTATAGAATCCATTTGGCCTTCGTAGCGGGCCGTAGCAAAAATGCATAAAAACATGGTCAATGAGAAATCGGAGCTGGAAACCTATATAAAAGTTAAAATTTTAACACACTACAAAAACGGAGTCCTTTTTTATAGGCCGGCAGCAGAGTTTACTGAAATCAATAAACGTGAACAACAGGAGGCAGGTTCATATACGGGGGTTTCGATTAGATCTTCCAAGTCCAAAAATAACGCTTCTTTACATACGTTCGAATACGCTATCACAAATACTTAAATTACTCAGTAGGCTCAAAGTGTTTTTAGTATCTTCGTAAATTTCAATACCTTTTTTCAATTCTTGCACACGTTTACAAAATTCTTCAACCTTACGTCTATACTCTTCAAGTGTCATAGTGTCACTAATTTCAACTACACTGTGTGTATGTTTTTTTATGTCTGCTGTATACAGGGTTGACAAACCAACATCTTACGGTACATATCGTCGGCTTAATCAGAAAATCCCGTAACTCACAAAAATTAAATTTTACAGGATGCCCTAAAAATAGAATAAGAATTGAGGAAAAGGTGTTAATGTATAACTAAGATATAGAAAATTTTCCAAATAATTCTGAACGTTGGATGTTCATTCTGTTTACTGAAACTTTTCACATTTAATTATTTAAAAGGACTTACGGTTCTTACCGACTTTTTTCTAACAGCATTGGGAGATACGTGTTTTACGTGTGTCATTTGAAATACAATAAAACCAGTAATTATTGTCATGAATTTTATTGAAATAATTTGAAGAAAAGTAACCAACTGATATTACCTAAATTTTTGTGAAAATAATGTTAGCAGAAAATTTATTTATAAGGTAAATTATCATAGAAACTATGATAATCACTAACAAGACTTTTCTTTAAAGATTGTAAATCGAGATATTTGGATTTTTTAATGGGTATTGGTGCATTATACAATGGTGCAATATTGTTCAGGTCACAAGACAGCCCAGTTCGTTTTTTTTAGGTAAACGGCTGTATTCCATCTCTATAAACTCCTCTGGATGTCTCAGTTTGTAAAATACAGAACTATCTGGGGTATATCTGAGTGCACGTATATCTGTAACCAAGGGATCTCCAACTTTTTTTCCGGGTCGCAGAGATTTCAGGAAATGTAGCTTACTGAAATCCTTAAAGAAACCATAATCTAGGTAGTAGACTTTGTATGGGTGTGGTTTTTTTCGGGCTTTCATCATTATTTCAACGTAGTCTGCAGGTACACTTATGTGAGCATGTCGTATTTGTCTCTCTATGGTAGAGTGAATGGAATCAGCCTCCATCTGTGTGTGGCCTTTTTCCAAAAATTTTTGTTCGATGGTAAAGTTTAAATTGATCGACATATTAATTAGGCTATTAGCTAAGGTGGCATTTCTATTTTGCGAGTTACATCCGTCGATATAGAAAATAAGAGTTTGTCCAGGTTTTACAGTACCATGATCTTTTATAAATTGACAAATTATAGAAGAGTACTCCTGCGCCGATACACCTCCAGCTGATTCATGCCAAATGTAGCAGTATCCATCCTTTGTTTGCAGATCAAAAAATGACATATTGTGTACTTTAAGTTTCGTTTTGAAATAAAGAGAAGAAACATTCGATTTTGGTGACAATAATACTGATTGTACGTCCATGCAAAAAACCTTATTATCTGATTGTTTATCATTGGATTTCTCAGTTCTTGCCTCCTTCTTTTTGTCCTGATGCAGATTAAACTCGTCATCAGATAAATTGCCAGTTTTATGTGCTACACACTTATCGCATTCGTCCTTCTTAGGACGGAAGAGTGAAAGATTCATTTCATCAAATACGTGGTTAAATGAAGCAATTGACAGAAATGCATAATTTTTTTGTTTGCACCACTGCTTATAAAACGTATAAAGTGAAGATTTTGTTTCCCAGTTTGGTTCTAAATACAATTTTGTTGATGAAGCTCGACAATAGTGGGATTCCATTTTAGGCAGTTTCGTAAAAAAAAATTTCAACTTGTCCTTCATATCTTTATAACGACCCATCTTTAGATCTTCATGCTCTTTTCTTGTCTCCTTAGTATTTTCATCTCCACCATTTTTCTGTTTTATCCAATCTAATATCATATTTTCTTTAACACAATGGGTATTTAAAAACATTTTTTTGCAAACCAGTAAGTGCTTTTCATTATGTTTCATATTATATATTAAGGATTCACTTCTCCTTGACACCTCTTCAACTTTTCTGTTTCTGCTCCTTTGGGTGGGTTTAGAAAGAACTAAAAATGATACATACACTTTTCTTTCATTCCATCCCATTTTCGACCAAAATCTCGTGAATATATCAGCCCTTTCTTCTTCTGAGAACATCCTACATTTTATTGTTTTACTTTTGATAGAAGGTTTGCAATAACATGGTTCTCTCAATTTGCGAGCATCTTTCTTAATGTCATATTTCCACTTTCCGTCAACCTTTTTTCTACCGTGATATTCTTGTCCTAGTTCTCGATTAATTCTCCTTTTATTTTCATTCCAGTCTTTGCTACAAACGAAATGTCTTTTTTTTCTTTTCGTTGTTATAACAGTTTCATTTCCTGAAATATCATTCATTTCAAAATCAGGTACGAAATCGGGATCATTTATATCTTCTCTATTTTCCTTATTTTCTTCTGTTCCTGGACCACATTCGTCTCTTCTCACTACAGTGTTTAAGCTGCCCTCTTTTCCATGTTCTTTTGTGCCATTATCTACTTTGAAATCACTATAATAACATGCTTCAGCTGTTCTGTCCGAGCTATTGTTTTCCATCGCTTCACTGTGCTGATCTTCAATAACTGTTTCCATCTCAGGATCCCTTCTAACTGGATTTTCTACTTTAAGTTCTATTTCATAGCTAGACAATTCAATATTTTCGTGAATGTTACTCTCTGTATAAGGCACAAAATCCAAATTGGGCAAAGTGTAAAAGGTACCAGAGGTACTGGGGATTTCGAAATTTGATATCTTGGTGATTGCATTAGCTTTATCCACGTTGAGATAATCTTGAATTCCAATCCCAGTAGTGACTTCGGGAATGTCTAATATGAATAGCCCATTATTTCCAACTAAGTCTGGAAAACCATCAGGAACCATTGTATTATC
Organism: Chrysolina oricalcia; assembly: GCA_944452925.2. Taxonomy (NCBI): domain Eukaryota; kingdom Metazoa; phylum Arthropoda; class Insecta; order Coleoptera; family Chrysomelidae; genus Chrysolina; species Chrysolina oricalcia. The sequence continues at coordinate 45,298,295 of OX101825.2, read as the reverse complement.
TTTGGCTAGGATTTCTTCCCCATCAAAAATAACTTCTTTCATTGCGCTGTCTTCAACAGAATCGCTTGGTTTTTTATTGTAAGCGGACATAATTTTTCGCGTTCTGTTTGAAACGAAAGCCATTTTATTCACTTGTGTATCTGAAAAAAAATATTATATAACTTTTTCAAGTACCGTGAACGAAAAAAAAACAGATTTATTCTTTTGAACTGCTTTTATCTCAATTTAACTTTTTCACAAATCCGGATTTATATACGTAAGTGTTTGAAAAACTAAAAGAATAATTAACTACATTATTTGTAAAGAATGTTTGAATATTACTAAATCACGTAACTCCATAAGAAGTTTGACCCTCTTGAAATATTCAGAAAAAGAAAAACCAGTAAGTCCTGGAGTCGATTAAAATGGAAATTATTGTTCAATTTATCGACCCAAATTATGTTCTAGTGTTTTTAACATACTCATTTTTACTTACTGTCCATACTGAATCACTTGGAGACACTCTAGTTGTTGGAAATATCAATAAATTGATATAAAAATAGGACCACTGTCAACACGTGCCTTCAATAACATTGCACTGGTGGATTTACGGGTTTTGCGTTACGCGTCTTAGCCAGCTGGGACTTACGGGGAAAACTATTTGTTGGAATTCAAATTACAGATTCCTTCTGAAGCTACGGTATTTAGGTAGACGATAGATTGAATTTTTATAGAACAGATGGCAGTAAAAGGTCTGATTTGCGAATTAGGGACGGGATTTTCTGATTAAGCCGACGATATATTGGATTAGATAGGGGGTATATTATTCAAAAGTTGACACATGACTCATTTTGCACTCCCCCATGTAAACACCCCCAATGACCCACCTGTCTGTGACACATTTTTCAATCATACTATGTTCATTTTTGAATAATGTCCCCATGTTCATTTCTCCAATGATACGCCACTCTCTCCACCTGCACAAAATGAATTTTACGCTTCATTCCTAATGAAAATTTGAATTTTTTCAATGCCATCATACATTTTCGGATATGTGATGTTATGGATTTCAATGTGGATTTTGCTAATGGTGTGGAATAATTAGTTTTGATTTCTAGAATTGCTTGATCGATCTTACTCAATGTATTTCTAAAATTTTCCATCTTTCCAAAAGTAAATGTAACTCACCAAGAAATGATTGCGAATTGAAGCTGTTGTTCGGATGGAGTGTGATGCTGTGTGAAGCTGTTGTATGACTACTGCTACCGTTGTGCTGAGGTGTGAAGGAATGGCTGTTGCTGTGATGTGATGTGGAGCTGTTGTAGGACTACTGAGTGCTGTTGTGATGATGTGTGATTTATTCGCTATCTGAAATAAAGAAAAAAATATTGAGATCAGGTAGAAAAATAGTTAGGTAGTAAAATAGCTGAAAAAATTCTATGAAGTAGCTCACCTTAATTTTCAGTGATTTCAAATGATATTGGAGGATTGGGTTTCCCCGTGTCGATCAACCCTTTGAACACGATGGCGTATTTTTCTCCTTTGAAATGTTTTATGAATCCCTCGTCTTCGTAACTCTCTGCGGTAGGAACGTTACATGCCTATCTAACTCGAGAAGTACTCTTTTCCCAAATTCAGTCTGCACGATTTTGGCTGACAAAATTTTCTGCGGCTCTCCTAGCGGAAAGTTTTGTAACTCTTCACCGGTTTAGTATCGTTTTCTATAAGAGAAATTTCGTTTATTTTTTTAAGATCCATCTACAACAAAAAATATATATATACTACAAATTATATTTAAGTAGATGAATTCAGCTTGAAAGACGAAATATTTCTTGTTTCGAATTGAAAGAGAAAGAAAATGAGATTTATTGTTTACACAATTTTGAGGACACAATTTTGAGGACAGAATTTCGAAAATTAAACACATGATAATGCAATGTTTTGAAGAAAAATATTGTACTTACATCTGTTTATTGAAGATGGTGCACAAACGCAAATAAGTCTAACAAGAGCACTACTACTGCTTGGGTAGATAGATAGATAGATAGATAGATTATTTATTAGATCATGTTATGTAGCAAGTACATTTATGACAAGTCAAAACAAACAGTAGTATATAAACAATATGCAATTTAAGTGGAAAGTGGTAATCGAAAACTGAAGCTTATCGTGCATCCCAACTTGTTTTATAGCTCTGGCGTGATAAGAAAAGAATATTCGAGAACATTTAATATAAACTTTTAGAAAAAGCAACAGTTCCCATGTATGCAATGCAGATAACACAATAACCTTTACTCTTGATAATGAACGACTTCCAACATTTTAATGAAATAAATATCTTGTTTTCGCAATTTTTCCTATAGCCGATAACGCTGAATGGCGATGGCACGTTTCAATAACACCTGATAATGAAATGAATAATTTCATATATTCACCATCGAAAATATGAAACAAAATTCAATTTGTGACAATTTGTATTTGTACCAAATAATCCATTTTCTTATATCCTGTTTATGGTTTGGCTCCATATATAATTGATGAGCGATAATTGTGTATGCTTCATTCGTATATTTTCATATTAGACTGAAACAAAAATTCGATACTTATTCAGCAATTTATTATTTGAACAATATATTCCATTTTCAATTTGCCTCTATAATTCTAAGCAATATACATAATAATATTGTGGACACTACAATGAAAATTCTATAAAGTTCAAATTCCACTTGTTTCTTCCTCTTCTGTCGCCCTGCTGTAACAAATTCCTCAGTTTTTGTGTCTATTTCTCGACGATATTCAAATATCAACTTCAGCTTATACGTAATTGCTGCATTCTTTGGAACTGTGCTTACAAAAACTTCTAACTGGCCCTCATTGATAGTTGTTGAACGCATAGATTTCCATTCTGTTCTGTTCTGACATCCATATTCGAAATCATTAACCTTCACGCATACTGCCATGAATTTTACGCCATTTGGCTTGTTTACATACAAAATATTATTTATTATTGCAGTTAGAAGCACAAAATTCATTTTGAGCATTGGTGATGTCATATTCTACGCTGTGAGGTTGAATTCTTCTCAATGGGTATCTTGTTTGAATATCTAAATTATTCAAATGCTTCAAAACATTCTCCTTTTCCTCGAAAAAATGAATATCTTCCTTTAACTCTTGAACACGTCTACAAAACTGCTCAACCTTCTGTCTGTATTCTTTGGATGACATCATATCACTGATTCTTCAACAGCTCAATGGTACCTATATATTATGTTACCTAACCCCCACTCATCTGCTGATGATGAAAGACGAAAAGGAAACAGAGTCAAACTGGCACATACGTTGAAAATGATGGGCCCCATATTTTGAATCTCCATACCCCCAATGACGCGTGTTTTATTTGACAAATGACAGAGGCAACCATGTTTTTCTCTTAAATCACATGTTGATATACCTGGTTTATGGTATTGTAACAAATCGACCCCTCTATAGTCCCCAAAAACGACTTGCTCTATCTACCGACAGCCAGGCAAGGCAAACCTTTTCCGGCTGATCCAGTAGGCGCAACGTTCCGAAGACTATTCAAGGTGAAGATCCCAACATAGGCGCCCTCCGATGGTAATGAAGAGCGCCCTGCTGAACCAAGTTGAGTGATCGAATTCTATCAACCTGGTCGTACTTTTATTTATAAAAAGATAACCGTCGAGCGGCGGCCGATTATCTTTGGGTGAGCACCTGACAGCAGTAGACTTGGTTTTGACACGACTCAATATGGAATGAAACACACTCATAGATATTATGTAAATATATTGTATAAAAAAATGTAAATGAGCAAACTATTCTACATGTACGAATATATCGTCCTCCATGACAGGACCCTGGGTATATAAAATATAAAACAAACATAAACAAAACTTCAAAAACTTGTAAAAGATCAAACGCGAAACGTAAATTCATATTAACTACCTTGCCATAGGGGCAGATGGACATAAACTGGTATATACTTCTAAACTAACGAGGTGATTCTGGACATTTGGGCGCAATCAGGGTTTATAAAAATCATATACAAACTTGACTATAAAACATGCACAAATCATCATTATCATATACATTTTCAGTGTGATGTACATTTCCGAACATCTCTAAAATTCAAAGCAAGAGTTCATTGATTATTAACAACAAAGGACAAACGTACACCATGATATTTCCATCAAACTAGTATTTAGGGCAATCATAATCAATCATAATGATCAAGTAGATTACAAAACATGCCAGACAAAAATCAAAACATTGTTCCAAATTGGGAATCATGGTAAAACTTTTCAAAACACGACAATCTCACGTAACCTGTTAATATAACAACAATATTACATACAAGGCACTTATCAAGGGTTACAAATGTAACTACTACAAGTGTGAAACAAAGACCTTTTAGATAACCACAAAACATTTCTCATTCCGTCGATCGGATTCAGAACTAGGTAAACCATTATTCATATTTCATAAACACTGGGGAATGACATCGATGTGTCTTACTCGTAAAGCTGAAACTGTTTATCGGGCTGATAACATTCCTTTAATTTATCGAAACTCGATACGTTTGGTTCGTTGTGGAAAGGCACCCTTTTAAAGCCGACGATATTTACGTATAGAATATCTTTAATCAACAGAGCCACCATCTACTGAGTGTTCCAGCGTTAGGACTCTTGACTACTCACTTTCCGTTTAACTTGACTAGTAGGCTCGACGTTCTCGGAATGTTGGACTTGAAACACTACTAACGATACTGAGTGATTTCTCCGAAAAACACAAAAAACAAAGACATCTCGAAGTGTCTCCAAAAACTTTACTTCAACTAAGGTGCACCATTACGACGTCTAAGAACTTGAACGTAGTAATAAATTCATCCGAGGCCCGCGAAACTGAAGTAGGAACTCTGAACGTAGTAGTTCACCCGAGGCCCGCAAAACTAAAATTGGAACTTTGAACGTAGTAATAAGTTCATCCGAGGCCCGCGAAACTGAACTGGGAACTGTGAACGTAGTAATTCACCCGAGGCCCGCAAAACTAAAATTGGAACTTTGAACGTAGTAATAAGTTCATCCGAGGCCCGCGAAACTGAACTGGGATCTGTCTGTGAACGGGTCAAGTGCTCTTTTAAATGATCGTGTGCGTGACGTCATTCCTTTGTCTTCAAATTGAGTTGTTTTTCCACTTTTGTGCAGCTGCGAGATGATTCATTAGATTGAACACGTGTTCACAAAGAGACCGCTATCAGTTGTCGGTCTACTTCAACAGATTGCAATTTAGCCTTGATTCATTAATTGAAATGAACTTCGGTGGAGCGCGCTCTTGTTAGCGCTAATTGAATACAAGGTGGCTCGCTTATCATTAGCGGAGCTGTTTTCCGTTTACTGACTTAGTAACTAACTGACTTAGCGTCAGTGATATGTTTTAATTGATTTCGCGTTTAATTTAACCAGTATGCAAATTGGGTTTGTCACAGTATTTGATAAGCAGGCGTCATCTTTTTTCTCTTAAATGATGTCGGTTGGTTTTTCTCTCAATTGCTGAGTGTTTTGAGACCCTGTATACAATATGATTTTTGACAAGCTGTTTTTTCTGTGGTGTTACGTTGGTACACCCTGATTATGTTTTTCCTTCGATAATTGAATTAAAAAACCGTACCACCCTCCGTAACTCTACTGCTTAATTTTAAATCCGGCAACACTTAAATCTCCTCTCCTTACTAAACGGATCAACAGGCGCACGTTGAAAATCAAGTGCCCCAGTTACCCCCATCTCCCATCCCCCATTGGAATCGCTTGTTCAAACGCTACACCCCATTACCCATCAATTTTTCCCATTTTTTTCATAAATCATTATCATCATCACACTTTCAAACTCTGAATTTGCCATCTATAATCATTATTGTTCTAATATTATAATCGCCAGCTCAGAGAAGTCGCTACTGCGCATGCGATTATAGAACATACGTTGACTTAAGTGTCTTTTATGCACGCGTTTTTTGTCGCTTGTCGCACGGCGACAGAAAACGCGACGTTTTTATTTGAAACAAAAATGGGACAAAGGTCAAGCGTTTCTTGTCGCGTGCCGCTTTCAAATTTGATCATTAGTGGACATCACCACAGCGGCAGTGTTAAAATGAATCCGTGTGTTATGTATTTTATATACAATCATTTTATTGAAAAAAGACGCCGGAGACGTTGGGATGTGCATTCAATTGATAGTAAGATTCCTCAGTGGCACATTTTATACATTTCATGAAGAACTAAGACTCGACACGGAGAAATTTTTTAATTATTACCGTATGTCCACAGGCTCATTTGATGAGCTATGTGAAAAGCTAAAAAACTTTTTTTATTACAAATGTTGAGTTGTTACGGCGATTTGCGTTTGAACCAGGGGAAAGGTTGGCAATGACGTTAATAAAACGCGCTGCATAAAAGCACCAATTCAGAGCCCTTTTATGCAGGCGTTTTGTATCGCTGGACGTACGACGGTAAAATAACGTCGCGTTTTTTAGTTCGTGTTTATGCAGACGTTTCCGACAAAGTTTTCGAGAATTCAGTTGTGTTTGATCAAAAGACAGTGGTGCCCATACGTCAACAGAAATAATTTGCTCGAGAAATGGATCCAATAATTATGTACTATTTGCATAAAAAAAGTGTAACAAAAAGAAAGAAGAGAAGATGGGACGTTCATCCTATCAATGCTACGAGATATGTGGATGGAGTATTTCGCAATTTATATGGCAAACTAAGAGAGGATGGAGATAAATTTTTCAATTATTTCAGGATGTCCGTAACATCGTTTGATGAGCTAGTAATGAAATTTCGAAATACTGTTGTAGCTAGACCAGATTTGTTACAAGGATTAACATTTTCTCCAGAGGAACTGCTGGTAATAACGTTAAGGTGAGTAGGTACATAATATGCATGTAATTTTATTTTTGCTTGCCTGTTACACGACGTTTTAGTACTTTTTGCCAAATTTCACTGCAATGAAAAATGAATGGTTCTACTAACTGTCCAATTCAATGTTTTTATTCGCTATAAATGAGAGAAATAAAATCTAATTGCAAAACGAATGTATTTTCTTTATATACTAATATTATATAAAGAAAAAAAAAGTATTACTGAAAATCTAAATCCAAAATCACTTCAGAAGCTTCCGATATATAAGAAGATTGACTAAGAACTGAGTCTTGTGACTCCATTAAATCTGGACTCAGGGTGTTTCTATATTCTTGACCCACAATCCGTCTTTGTGTGGTTGGAGTCATCACGGGTTGCGGCTCATAAAAATGCTCAGATTGAATGTTCGCTCCTGACATCATCGGTATTGCCGGATTACTCGGTGAAGCAGAAGCCGTACATGGATAAGCATTTACACTTCTGTGGTGGACAAATTGTGGTACTTGTGAGGGAAAACTCACTTGCCGATGAACTTGCTGCGTGGGTGGAGCAACATGTTGATTAGTAAACGAAAGTGTAGGGGAGGTTTGAACGTACTGCATTACAGTTTTCATTACATCCAAACGAAAAGAAAGTTTTTGATTTATTGGAATATTTTTTACAAAGGGCAACAGAGATTGAAAAAACTCCAAATCATCGCAGCGACGTTCCTGATTTTGATTGGTGGCATTTTGAAAGCTGTCAATATAATTTTCAATTTTCTTTTCTAGAGTATTTTTATGTTTCCTATGTTGCGTACTAGGAGAACAAACTGAAGGCTTCTGCTCTGGCAGCTTCTTCTGATTTCCATTTCTTCCTGTAGGGTTCTGATCTGTGTTATTTTCAAGCTCGGTCACTTCGGGCTGTATAGAAGATTCGGTTTCAGGAAGAGCCTTTGCTTCCTTTAAAAATAGCAGTTGTGCTGCATATACATATGTTTTCATAATAGTCCGGCCTTGGCCTGATTTTGTTTTTTGGTCTCGGAGACTGCGTACGTAGGCATCCCGAACATGCTTCCACTTTTTCTGTAGATCCGTTCCTAAAACCAAAATAAATCACATCACTAATAGGTATCTGTATTCTTGATAATATCATTATTTGGATTTTTTGAATTTTTTGTTAATGTAACTGAAAAACCATCCAATTGAAACAATTACTTCTTTTAAAATAAAAACCATAGAAATTTTGTACTTAGTACGAAACATTTTCTCTTGGTAATGGCATATAAAATTAAAACCAAAAAGTTGACAAAATATTTTATTAATGATAACTGTATATTTTTTGCAGATATTTGGGATCAGGATGTTCTTATTCGGACTTACATTATACGTTTAGGATTGGAGTAACTACCGCGAGCATTATTATCCCAAAAACATGTCACGCCTCATGGAGTTCATTATGTGGTGATGTATTTCCCACGTTTTCTGAGGAATATTGGCTCCAAATTTCCAAACAGTTTCAAACACATGCCCATTTTGCCCACTGCTTGGGAGCTATCGATGGAAAGCATATACGAATAATAAAGCCGGAACATTCAGGATCTCAATTTTATAATTACAAGCATTTTTTTTCCGTAGTCTTATTAGCTGTGGCTGACAGTAATTATAGATTTCAATACATTGATGTAGGATCATTCGGAAAAGATTCGGATTCTGCAATATATGAGAACTCTCCTTTTTTTCGACTATTAGAAGCTGGTTCATTGCAAATACCAAAACCTAACACAATAACCGCAAATGACAGACCACTCCCTTATGTTTTTGTTGGCGATGAAGCTTTCTCGATTTCTACCAACATGATGCGTCCATATCCGGGGAAGTATTTAAATAAAACTCAAAGAATATTTAATTATCGACTGTCAGTAGCTAGAAGATATGTTGAATGTGCATTCGGTATTCTTAGCAATAAATGGAGGATATTCCACAGACCACTCAACTTACAATATGCAAACTGTATTACTGTAATAAAGACATGTGCATTACATAATTATGTTCGCAATAGGGATAGTGTGCAATTTCAAGATACCTTGGAAATTTCTGGACTACATGATTCTGATGAAGACACCTCTACACTAATACGGGGCAGGAAAGCTAGTTACACGTACCGAGATGCCTTTGCAGATTTTTTTTGTAGTCCGGAAGGCTCTGTCCCTTGGCAAGATAGTAAAATATAAATAACTTTTGTACATCATTATACGTAAACATGAAATAACATGTAAAAAACTAATGGTACCTCTTATAATATCACTTACATATTACATTCCAATTGGTTGTTGCTTTCACAATGAAAATGTAAATTTTGTAAATAAAATAAAACATAAGTGTAAACTTCATGAATTCTAATTTCAGATAATTCTGTCATTGAAATGTTTCGAAGTTTGTCTAGGCAACAATATTATTTTCCATTACAAAGGAATTATTGATTATTCGAGAAATCGATGAAATACTATACTTCAAACCCCTGTATAATTCAAACCGTGGCATTCGCGAGGTAAGCACTGTGGAACTCTTTGATCAAGAATGACTCATCTAGATTATGTCAGAAAATAAAAGAAATTCACGGATGATTTTAGAAATCATTTCAAAACTATTCCGAAACATCCCTTCTCCATATTTTTCGTGCGGAGTCCTTTGTAGATGTATGACTTGTTTCATTTGATTGTAATAAAAATGTAATTGTTTACATATTGCTAATGTTTCTGAACCTATTTCAATAAAAATTAACAGTAGCACTTACCTATCTGGCTTTTACTCTTTCCATCCATTTCGTCAAAATTTGGATACAGCATTTGACATATTTCGATCCATAGCCTTTTTTTTACATTTTTATCCTTATATTCCTCTGAGGATATATCCCAAAGCGCTGGTCTTTCCTTCACTGCATCAATCAACATTTCAGTGCCCACGCTTTCTTCCATTTCACACAAATTAAAAATATCCAAAATACCTGTACCTACTACAATGGTCAACTGACAGCAGGTAACTGACGTTTGCATAAATGCTCTCATTAGGTACAATGTATTTCAATGCATCCTAGCGACAAATCGAACGCCGCGTTCTCTAGATCACGACGGCATGTTATACAAAACGTCGCGATAGAAAAACGCGACGACAGTGCATAAATAGAGATATTTGCTTCAATGGTTTTAGAAACTGGACGGTATTTTACCGTCGTACGTTCAGCGACACAAAACGCTTGCATAAAAGGGCTCTCAAATCAATGTGCTTTGTAACGCTTGTCGCTACGCGTTTTGTAATTCCACGCGACGGGATTTGAAAACGCCGCGACATAGGCGGCTAGCCACTGATTGACGTCGATGCATAAATGCGCACATTTAAAGACGGATCTTCAGAAAACGCCGCGTTTTATGTCGCCCCGCGAAAAGTAACAAAACACACGTGCATAAAAGAGGCCTTACTACTGCGTTCTGTTTCATCGGGTATAAAGCAGCAACAATAGCCCATGCAAAACAGGCATTGCCTTCATTTTGAATGTTGATACAAGCTTTTTTGTGTGCAATCATATCGGAGAGTTCAATGAAGCTAATTCCATTGCCAATTTGACATTTGTTGAAATTTATCTCAAGGTTCACTATCCCCTTCAAACTCTAGCCGGAGTCTCGTTGTTGGAACTGGGACAACTTATTTAGAACTACGACTAACACGTTGTCATGAAACCAAGATCTCTTGATTTACTAATAATATTATTTTTCGTATGGAAGTATTTGAACTCGGTTTGCTCTTGCTCAATTCCATTTTTAATAAATACTCCACAAAAAACTGTATTCACTTTCATTGCTTTCATTTCATTTTTCAAAATACGTGTAACTCTACTTTTGAAAAGAAAAAATGCATCATCGAAAAATTGCTTAATATCAATATGTTTCAAATTAATAACAACCCCTGTTCGAATTCTATTTTCAAAAGATAGGCTCACATCTTCCAATCGTACTCTTCTACTTCGTTTATGCCCTAGTCCACTTCCAACATGATCGATATTTTCATCGAGAGTTTTGAACCTTTTCAAATGTGAGAAATTTGTTTGCAATTTTATAAAATTTCCGTGAGTTTGATTCGTTTTTAAAATAGCTTTATTTATTAATATAAAATGTTTATTCAGTAGTTTTATCCAGTATTTTCGTTCAGAAATTGATGAACTCTTTAAAATGATTGAAGAAGCTTTATGATATTTTTGCACGATTTCATCACTTATGTTCCCTTTTTCAGACACTTTTCAATAAATGATTTCACTTGAATAAATGATTATGTTTTTACTGGTTCTCCACAATCGCAAACAGATTTGAACGTCCCACGACACCTCGGAACACCGACGAATATTTATTTGGTACGAAATTTGATAGATCTTCCTTATGGCTTCGGTACTCCTCTTCGGAAGGAATACAGTGTTTTCCTTCAACTCCACGACTGCACTATCTCCAAATTTTGTATTTACAATCCTCACTGCAATAATTGGTTGAGCTTGGTCTATTGGTAAATCAGCCAACTCAATACTCTCTTTAACTAATGAAGTGGCGTTGATTTCCATTAAATCCATTTTTTTGTAAAATTAAACTATTTTACCAAGTGAAAAATATGTAGGGTTTTCAAATTCTTTGAAATTTTTCAATTTGGGTTGCATAAAAATTTTTTTTAAATATAAATTACAAAAAGTTACAACCTGAGTTTTGAATTTACAACTTCGCCAATTTCAATTGTATCAAATTATAAATGAACTTTTGAGTATATTTTTCATTTATACTCAACAAACCATCAAAAAAAATTTCATATTTTTTTTTGCATTGACCAGCAAAATTAAGATAAATTTTAAATGTAAAATCACTTTGATTAAAATTAAGGGAACATTTAAACATCTTATTCCACCAAACAATTTCTTCAAATGGAAACTTACAAAAATGATGTTGCATGGATTTCAAAACTTTTTTCCAAATAATACATGAAAAAATCAACTAACTTAGTTACGTAGGGTACACCACACACGTTAAAAAAGGGTTTAACATTTGATGAGATTTGTGATAGTTGATACTCCATTCACAAAAACAGAAATGTATTTTACAATATTTACATTCCATTGTCGAAATAGGAGTATTTAGCGGTAGGAGGGTAGGTGGTCCTGGAGAGGAAGATCCTGAGATGTTGACAACTTTTTCATTGCTTTGGAGGATGAGTCAGCAGGAGTGTTCAAGAGTTTTCCATAACACCTGTGGAAAGTGTATACGAATGAGTGAAATATCCAAGTATAAATTTAAAGATAAATTGCAAAATATCAGGAAAATTATGTATATCTTTCCACACTTGTTCTCTCCAACTGATCATTTGTATCCAATCCATGGACCCTAGATAAGATGATTCTGATATGTTGACATTTTTCTCGTCGCTTGGAGGTCCTTTGGAGGATGAGTCAGCATCGGTATTCTAGTTATGGAAACTCAAATCATTGATAAAATATATGTTTCACCGCTGTTTCAAATTGGATTTTTTTCTAACATTTTTAGATGAAATTTGAATATTTTCATTCCTTTTTTTTGTAGTCTCAATTTAAAAAAATCTTGTATACAAATTGAAAAACTTACAAGTCTAATGCTGCTGTCCTCGGAAACTGGTTTGTGGCACTTCGTTGTTATTTTGTATGGATGTTTGAAATTCGGTACTTCGATTTGATGTTATGAATGTACAATTTAGCAAGTATCAATCCAAATATGACACTTCCGGTTCGACCGGAAGCGCATCCAATTTTTATATTTCAAATGGGAAGTATATATTTTTTGCAAATTACAATTCGGTATAGAATTACCTTTACAATGATATATCACAATCATACTTTCAATTCACAATCTGCTGATATAAGTGACATTTTATAAAAAAATTACTTTTTTTTGTGTTCCCCTCGTAACGGAACATTTTCATGAAAGTATGCTGTGGAAGATTGAACAATATCATATAAGTAACAATAATACATGGCCAAACATTTTACACAATAAGTTTCATGCATACTAATTATTTTTATAATTTTAGTTTTACTTAATTTTTCAACATCAATACATAGGAATTTTTAAAGTTGGTTAGAAACTCAAATACATATTGAAATACAAAAAATGGAAAAATACCTCTACATTTTTGTTTCCTAATTATTTTTATGAAGATTGTTTCCATGATATACCTTGTATTGAACATTTCAACATCATGTGAGTTGGCTATGGAATTAAATTTATTCTATAGGACAGGAGTTATTTTTGAAACTACACAATCGTGGGCACAAAATATTTATTTCGATAATTTTTTTACAAAATAGTAGACATTTGGAACATGTAAAGTTTTATAACTCAATTCAAATGAAATTCAACACCTATGACAGACTCAGTTAATCTAATTGTTCAAATTGTCGCCCGTTATCGTCAATGCATTTTTGTATTTTTTCGGAGCATGCCCTCATAACATTCACTAGTTGAGCCGGAGTAATTTCGTTAATGGCTCTCCTTACCCTATCTTCAAGTTCCTCGCGATATTGAGATCTATTATGAGCACAAACTTCATTCTTCAAGTAAGCCCAAACAAAAAAAATCCATTGGCGTGAGGTCTGGTGACCTTGGTGGCCAACGAACTGGGTTATGAGTACCAATCCAATTGTCGTTAAAAGTTCTAGTAACAACAACAACATGGAGGTGCTCCATCTTGTTGGAAATACATAACGCGACGTGTCGCTAAGGGAATGTCTTCAATAAAATTATGGACTTCATCATTTAAGATTTGTTGGTACCGTTCACCTGGTAAAGCTCCATCAAAAATAATTGGTCCTACTATTCTGGTTCCAAATAGTCCTAGCCAAACATTGAATCCGAATCTATCCTGGTGTCTCCCTTCTCTGAACACATGCGGATTTTCTTGTGCCCAATAACGTAAATTATTTCTATTGAAATGACCATTGTTTGTAAAAAGCGTGATTCATCACTGTATAGAATATTGTAGTGGAAATTTGGATTTTCTGTTTCTTTTCGTATAACCCAGTTACAATACGCAATTCTTCTCTGCGCATCATTTTCATACAAATATTGATGAATTTGATATTTGAATGAATGATACCGTTGTTTTTTCAAAATTTTTCGTGCTGTTTCTCTAGGTACCCCGGCCTCATATTCGATCTGCCTTAATGATGTATTTGGATCAATTTCAACTGCTGCTAGAACAGTGATCTCCGTATCTTCGCTTACAATAACATATTCCCCATCATGATTATTCCGTTCTTTCCTGAACTGTGACTCCAATATTCCAAAATAGTTTCTACTACTAGGGTGTGGACGGTTAGGATACCTCTACTGGTACAGACGCAAGGCTAAATAGGAATTTTTCCTTGCTTCTCCATATATCAACAACATATCAACCTTTTCAGTTTGGGTAAATCGGTAGTAGTTGTTCATTTCACAAATGATTTTCTTAGACAATTCAGAACATTCGAAATGTCAACAATTTGGCGTAAACACAACAGCAGAACAAATTTAATTCCATAGCCAACTAACATGAAGTTGAATTGTTCAATACAATGTACCAGCATGGAAATTATCTTCTTAAAAAATAATTAAGAAACAAAATTGTAGAGGTTTTTTTCATTTTTTGTATTTCAAATGGTATGTACTTATTTGAGTTTCTACCAACATTGAAAATTCCTATGTATTGATGTTGAAAAATTAAGTAAAACTAAAATTATAAAAATAATTAGTCTGCATAAAACTTATTGTGTAAAAAGTTTGGCCATGAATTATTGTTACTTATATGATATTGTTCAATGTTAGACAGCATACTTTCATGAAAATGTTCCGTTACGAGGGGAACACAAAAAGTAATTTTTTTATAAAATGTCACTTATATCAGCAGATTGTGAATTGAAAGTATGATTGTGATATATCATTGTAAAGGTAATTCTATACCGAATTGTAATTTTCAAAAAAATATATACTTCCCATTTGAAATATAAAAATTGGATGCGCTTCCGGTCAAACCGGAAGTGTCATATTTGGATTGATACTTGCTAAATTGTACATTCATAACATAAAATCGAAGTACCGAATTTCAAACATCCATATAAAATAATAACGAAGATACAGGGGGGTAAATTGGTTCCGGGTCACCCGGTATATATTAAATAATGAACCTGGTGCACACAATACCTTATCAACTAGATACACAATAGAGGGACAATGGGCAAAGGGCAATGTAATACACAACAACAACAATAAACGATTGGTTCCAAATATAAAAGGCTCTTACCAAATGCAAACACTCAACGTACTTGGGTACATCTCTTAGAGGAGGGGTTCACACGAAGGGCTTTCCGAGACCGATCTATCTGCCCAATAAGTACCAATGACTCAATATTATTCTCTACTACGTTGGATCTCTCGAGGACTCGCAATACTCGCCACTGAGAGATCATCCTTTCGGTTCTCGTGTATTTATTCAACTTTTGTGAATGTTTTTGTTTTTATTACATTCGAAAAATATTCAATGTCGTGCCAGTGACATGCCGAATAATATCATCAATGGACTGCTAGTTTATACTTTCGTGGGTGACCCCGCTGTTATGTTTTGTTTATCAAATTATAAACTTCAATAACTAATTTGTATACTAATTCATAATATGTGAATTTTGGGAAAATAGATATGATCTGATAATATTTTGAATGAGTTAGCGCCCTCTTGACAATATTGTCCTCGGGAAACTAATTTTGAAACTGTTGTTGATGTTCCTGATGATGTTGTTGTTGTTGCTGGAGTTCTTGAGGGTACGGCTATAGGTATTCTTGATATTCTAGGGGGTAAAGGCATAGGTCGATGTTTGAATATATTATTCCCACTCCAAGGATACGAATTTACAACTGATTGTGGTAGTGATGGTAATGTATCCTGTCGCATCTCTTCACTTAATCTGAACACACTATCTTCAATACAACCCTCAGGTGGGAACCAATCATTCCAAGAGTCCGCTGACATGATTCTATATTTCTCGAGTGATACTAATAAATTTGCACACTGTAAATCGGATTAAAAAATAGTTGCTCACCGCAACAATTACCACCATAAACATTTCCTTTCAAGTATCACGAACATAGAAGAAATAAAATTAAACTCTGATTGTTTCTTGACTTTTATACAAATAGAATATGGTAAGATACGCTGCATACACAGTGGCGTACCATTCAAAATTAAATAAAGAGTTCTTTTGTAATCCTTTTGTCGACGATGTGTGTCTGAGGTTATTCAAGAGATTTCGATTATGGAATCGTCTGAATCTGATGAAATGTATTTAATCTCATCATCAACTGAATCTGCGACTACAAGAACCTCCTCTATTTCCTCATCGGAGAAATATCCTTCCCATATAGGACCTGCAAGAACAAGCATGTCATCCTCCATTTCTTTATCAGAGAAAACAGGTATATCATTCTCCACTTCATCATCAGAGAAAACAGGTATTTCATTATGAATGATGGTTTTTCGGGTTTTTAGGCCGACGTTTATTTAGAGAAAAACTCGACGTTTCGCCAACACGAGTGGTTGACATTTTCAAGAGAAATGTTTACAGTTTCGATCACTGAACACTACTTGTTTGGTATGCGTTGTCTCAGCCAGTATTTATGGGTCGACGTACTCGTACCTGCGTCCGGTGCCATCGTCCCTGCGTCGGGTACCCCCTCGGATTCATTAATTTCCCGGTATGGTGTTATTACCGTTTTCTTGAGAACAGGTAGCCATGCTTTATTCAATTGTAACCCTTCTTCAATTCTGTTGAAATTGTTGGGATGTTTTTTGATTTCGATTGCTTCTCGGAAGAGTCTTGGATAATATGCATGTGTTGTGGCAATTACTTGGGTTTCTTCGAACTTCACTCTGTGATTGTTATTGTTAAGCGCATGTTCTGCGACAGCGGATTTTTCTGAGTGTCCTAACCGGCAATTGGCCTTGTGTTCCTTTATTCTGGTATTTGTGGAACGCTTCGTGGTTCCGATATAAACGTTGCCACAGGTGCATGGAATGCGGTACACCCCAGATGAGCTTAGTTCATCACGTTTATCCTTCGCCGATCTCAAGTGATCCTTCAGTTGAGATCCTTCACTTTAGATCGGCGAAGGATAAACGTGATGAACTAAGCTCATCTGGGGTGTACCGCATTCCATGCACCTGTGGCAACGTTCATATCGGAACCATGAAGCGTTCCACAAATACCAGAATAAAGGAACACAAGGCCAATTGCCGGTTAGGACACTCAGAAAAATCCGCTGTCGCAGAACATGCGCTTAACAGTAACAATCACAGAGTGAAGTTCGAAGAAACCCAAGTAATTGCCACAACACATGCATATTATCCAAGACTCTTCCGAGAAGCAATCGAAATCAAAAAACATCCCAACAATTTCAACAGAATTGAAGAAGGGTTACAATTGAATAAAGCATGGCTACCTGTTCTCAAGAAAACGGTAATAACACGCAGGGACGATGGCACCGGACACAGGTACGAGTACGTCGACCCATAAATACTGGCTGAGGCAACGCATACCAAACAAGTAGTGTTCAGTGATCGAAACTGTAAACATTTCTCTTGAAAATTCCAACCACTCGTGTTGGCGAAACGTCGAGTTTTTCTCTAAATAAACGTCGGCCTAAAAATCCGAAAAACCATCATTCATTCAACGATGGCCGCGAAAGCCTTTCACAAGGTATTTCATTCTCCACTTCATCATCAAGCAAGTTTTGAATTGAAAAAATATTATAATAAGAATAGATAATAAAATAATAAAGTACAAATATTTTTAAATTGTTCAAAATAAGTTGAAAATTTTACAGCATTGATGAAATACTTATTCAAAAAAATTAGGTGTACTGGTGTTGTATATTTTGTCACAGGTGTACCAGGTGCTGAAGGTGTACTTAACCTAGATGATTCACGTCATGGACGGGGTGCTGAAGTTGGATGTGATGACGTTTGTTGTGATGACGGTTGTTGTGATGACGGTTGTTGTGATGAGATGTTGTATATCCTCTAGCATTTGCAGTACATTAATGAGTTGACGTTCAACGATGGGTTGATGTCTTTTGTCTCTATGGCCGAGGTGTTCCTGCAGTTGTTGAAAATCTTCGTTGTTCAGGTTCCATCCACATAATACTTTCGCCTCAAAGCAGACAAATGTCTCTGTACCACGTTCTCTATGTTAACGGTCCTGGACTGGGGCAAGCCGAATATGTAGGGATTATCATCAAGTACTCCGTCTTCTCTTCTGTGTTTGATGACAAGCCTGAAACATTCCTCCAGACTTGTGCAATAGTACTGGCACCCCTCTGGTGAACCCCCCTGATGAGGAATCGTGAAAACTCTTTTGCATGCGCTTTGTTTTGCTCATTCATGCTTTTGTAAGCGTCGGAATCTTCTTGGATAGTGATCAGGGTGTCCAGGTCTGTCAACAGACTGCGTTCCAATTCTCCAGGTCTCCTTCTATTGAATATTAGAATACTGATAAGGGTGAAGCTACTCAATTCGGCCCAAGTAAGCAAAAGGAACTTCTTGTTGAGATTTTCAAAACACTTATTCCTTTTCATGATGACGTATTTGGTAAATAAGACTATTTGGCCCTCTTCTGATGCAACAAGCTCTCCATAGCCGTTTTATTTACATGTGCAGGAAGAGAAATTTTCAGCAAGTGGAACAAATTATCTGCCTGAGTCTGGCCTTCCCTGTCACCCTTCTTACTACATTCGGAAATTTGGAGCTGAATTATGTACTTCAGACCTGTGAGAATTTCTGTGAGAAGAGTGGGTTTTCTGTAGTTCCATATCGTTTATGACTTCAATCAATGTATAGTACATGTGTACTCTTAGGATGTCTGAGAAACATTTAACGTTTGGATTCTTCTCTTTCACTTTAATCAGAACCTTCGCCATTCTTATGAGGCGATGTCGTATCATAGGAATGTGATGTTGTGATCTGTTTTTGCATGCCATCTCATTTCCATACACTATGTAATAATAATGTCATGTCTGATGGTGTCTTTGACAGGTCCGTCTTTGATAGTGGGGAAAATAAGGGTCCTCATGGCGACTTTGTGGATACTTTCCGAAATAACCTTCGACTGCAACAACATTCCTTTGGAATACTTTCAAGAAGTATTCGGGCCAGAAAATTTCATATGTTTAAATAAGGATTCTTTTTTAATAAGAACTTTGCAGCACACGCAAATAAAACTGCCTTACAAAGTGGAATGTGTTGCTGTGTAGAAATCCTTGCTGGAAAGATTCCCTCAAGCTCTTTAAAGTATTTGTGACATTTTCAGTTTCTTTTGTGAATTATCGTTTTTCATCAGTAAATACTCCTTAACCTCTGCTTCTTCTTTGTGAATAGCAGTTACGTGTCTTCGCATATTTGTCTTGGTTTCATTGCAAAATTTACATATGAATGGTTTATAACACACCCCGAAACAAGTATATGTAGGTAAATAAATTTTCTGTTTAGTTTAGTTGACTTATTGCAGAATTTTGATTTTTTTACTCACCTACCGACACGTTTAGAAGGTTTTCCTTTTTCATATGAGGTTTTACAATAAACTCATCAACATCCAAAGAGTTTCAATCCTTTCATCTTAGTAAATTTAATCTATGAGGTGATAGAGCACTAAACATCTACAACTTTTCAAGTTTTAGAAAGTTTGTACATTTTTGCCATTAAGTGGTGCAAATGAGTGTATTTGTGTTTTTTGTGTGGCCCTGAAAAGGGCCGATGGATTGCTCCGGAGAGCTGGGTGTCATCCCGTATAATTATACGGGACGACCACGGAAGGGGACTTAAATGATATCGTCATCGTCTGATACTCTAATCTGCGCTCGCATTGAATTTATACTAGTTTAGACGTGGAAGAGAAGGGTGGTAGAGAGGGGTAGGAGAAAAACAATAGGGGTTTGAAGAGTGTGTGATGGGAGAAATACATAATTTTACATTTTATCAGAGTGTTAAAATAATAAATGTAATTTTTTAATGATATAATAATTCAAGAATATAATTAGGATGAAGTAATATGTTTTATCAAAAGGTTATGATGATGAATGTAATTCTTGAATTAGTATTGGAGAAAGTAATGAAGTGCATGTTTTACCATACAGCCAAAGATTATTTACATACTTATTGATTAACATAAGTATGAGAGACAATAATTGAGATAAAGTGATGAACAATGCCCCAACGACGCATTGCGCAATGTGTACCAAACAAAAAATTTAATGTACACTCCTTTTTTCACTTAATCTTCTTTATTATTAACAACTTATTTAATACATACAACTCAAATTAAAATACAATTGAGATAAAATGATGGGCAATGCACCAACATCGCATTTCCCAATATGTACCAACCAACAAATTTAATGTACACTCCTTTTATCACTTAATTTTTTTTGTTATTAATAACTAATTTTATATACACATATTTTTCAAATTAAATAACCACAACTAATTTCAAATCTCTTTATTATATTTTGAGTCATTTCTAAATACTTCAACGCCTCGAAGTGTTATTACACTGTAAACATACATTAACTGGGGTGAAATGGAATAATTGGATACCATATGCCGAAAAATTGAATATTGTTGCAGTTTCTCGCGGTCCTTTGGCATGTGATTGGAGTTGATCGTACCAACCACCATTATCATTCATCCTACGGTACTGGGAGAAACATGCCTGGCATTTGCGATCTCCACCCTCACGACCAGTTTCAATGAACACAATTGTTGATTAACAGCAAAATATATGCACATCCTCCGAAATATTGAATCGCTCGCGGCGGACTCTCATATCATGATGACCTGCTCCAGCATCCGCAACTATTTCATCTACTTCGAGTTCGTTTGGTTCTTCCTCGTTGACTCTGACTCCATTATCAAGTCCGTCCTGGATCAGGATGTCATTCTCAGCCTCACGAACACCGCCAGCAACTTGTGGACCATTGCACAAATATTCAACCAGGATAACTGTTCTAACATCGCCAATATTATTCATTTTAATATTGTACGTGATAAACAAATTGAATGCAAAAGTTGAATGAATTAGTTGGTACGCCTTATCCTGTTTATATAGTAAGTTCAAGGTTGTCTTCACTAAGCCCTAATTGCATCCAGTGAGCAGTAGGAGGATGACGTATATCCAGATTTGAAATTAAACTTTAAAGCTTAAACACTTTCCTACCGTTTGCTTATATAGAAAAAACATCTTTCAAATAAACACAACCCCTTCTTGACTGGTACTTTCATCCTATAACGTCTACAAATGATAAAATTTTCTCAACTTTGTCAAAAAAAATCTGATAAAAATAGAGTTTTCAGCGAATTTTTATGAAGGACAGGCGACAGATTTAGTCTTCGAAACAGAGGTTTTGATAATATTATGAAAGACAACTGTGTTGTAAACGCAATACCTTCTTGGGGCAAATTATTCATACACCCTTCTAAACTTGTGCAAATTTCTTCCAATTTCACTTTGTACAATTTTTAGAATGTATTAGGCTGAAATATCAAAAAAAATATGTGACGATATTATATCTGACATTTTTTTACAAGGGATATGTTTAATAGGGTAATATGTCTTCATATCAAAAAAAGTATTTCATCTGTGAAATATTGACACATGAGTTGCTCCCTTTTTCGTGGTATACAATGTCATTGAATATCGGAACGAGATTTTAAATCAAGAACACTTTCATTTCATAATAAATTTCAATATGGTAAAAAATAAACATACTTTGCTCTTGCACGGAATTATTATTTTTGAACAAACCTTGTATACGATTGAAAAAATTATGTGATGACTGTGTCACAGGTTTCCTAACTTTCAAACAGAAAACAACTACTACCCTTTTTGAACTTTACCAATAATCTAACAGATATAATACGGCAATCGTAGGGGGCAGTAGTTGTTTTCAGTTGGAAATATATGATGAATATATGATTTTTGAAGTGAAAACAATGTATAGTGAATTA
Organism: Chrysolina oricalcia; assembly: GCA_944452925.2. NCBI lineage: Eukaryota > Metazoa > Arthropoda > Insecta > Coleoptera > Chrysomelidae > Chrysolina > Chrysolina oricalcia. Next base: position 45,276,316 of record OX101825.2, on the reverse strand, counting down.
GACTGATTTGTATAATTTTTATTTATTCATGTTTATAAGAAATTTAACAATGGTATGACTAATCGCTATCACTTTGAAAAGCCGCCTTCAACTCGTTGGTCCACCTTTCATGATGGAGCATGTTTTCTCAAATATGTTTGAAAATTCTTGAAGTACAACTTCGGTTTGCTTCCTTAGATTGTTGTTATACACCAAGCAATAGAGCATAAAATTTTTAACAAAAATACTAGTAGAAAACAGACCATGCCATCACATGAAAGTCCGTAGTTATATTGTGCTATGTTTTCGACTCGCAACTGTCATTTATCAATTTGTTATAAACATTTAAAAAACAAAAAACGTGTTTTTTATTGTTTTGCTCATAAAATAAAAACTTATATAGCAATCTGATTGCTTCATGAATTGTAGATAATTGAAATACGAATAAAATGGGATATTTTACAACCTTGTGGGATCATTAGTAACGGAGAAAAACTGGAAAAACCGAAAAATTTTGCGATTTTTTGAAAAATTCATAACTCCGCCCTTTTGCAAGGAGTAAGATTGGCCTTTCTCATGAAAGAATTCAATCATGACTACTGTATGTGTGCACAAAACAGGCGCTGTCGGATTGCTGGTTTTGGCACAATTGCAATTAAATTTTTTTTCTGCACTCTATTTTGCAGCGTGCCTGCCAAAACGTATATTCTCATTTTGCGCTACAATGGTGCGAAATGGGTGAAAAATGCATGCAAACGTGACTGAAATCGGCCGAGCCCGCGTTAGCTGCCGAGTAGTAGGAGAGTCCGGGAGATAAGGAGTATTCTTCTAATGAACGGCTTTCATGATAATACGCTTCCGCTCACTCCTACCACACGACCACTTTCACCAGCTTTCATGAGAATGGCCAATCCTATTTCTTGAGAAATGTCGAAGTTATAATTTTTTTAAAGAATCGTAGAATTTTCCGGTTTTCCTCCGTTACTAATGATCCGACAGGGTCGTAAAAAGTCTCATTTTGTTCGTTTTTCAATTATCTAATCAACAAATGACAGTTGCGAGTCGAAAACACAACACAATATAAGTACGGACTGTCTTCCATGTGATGGTACAGTCGGTTTTCTACTAGTATTTCTATTAGGAAAAAATACTCTTTTGATTGGCCTATTAGTCACTCATTACTTATCAATATTTCCTCTGAGACATTCCATCCTAGGCATTTCCATTCTCATTTGTGTAATATTTCTATCCAGACTGTGAGTGTTGTCTCATCCTGATCTTATCCTGAGTCGACTCCATCACAACTTGCTAACGTTATTTTACATTTAGCAATATTATGTTTGGCTCTCTTCTTCATACCGAAATATTCTTGTAGTGGTTTGAAAAGAGAAATTAACCTTCTTACTTTTCGACTTTTTAGATGATTTGGGAGAAATATTTATAATTTTCCTCCTTGATCGTTGTTTAATGTTCACTTCCGATGTATTTGATTGTTCTTCCGGAATGTGTACAACATCTGGGTAGCTAGATGCTATTCCTGCACAATAAGTAGGCTGCTCTATTGTTTTGGAGAACTCACCGACATTGAACTCGAAATCTGGTAAATCTTCCTCAGCCATGGTTGATTTTGGAATTTTACTTTATAAATTTTTCATCTGCACTTCACTGGTTAATAACGAAGCTAATATGTTATTAGTTGTATCTTCACTTGTATTCATTTTGACTGTAGTGACAAACTTAATCTACATTAGATTGCCTAGCAGCATTTATATCCATCCTAGGCATTTCCATTCTCATTTGTGTAATATTTCTATCCAGACTGTGAAGTGTTGTCTCATCCTGATCATATCCTGAGTCGACTTCATCACAACTTGCTAAAGTTATTTTACATTTAGCGCTATTATGTTTGGCTCTCTTCTTCATACCGAAATATTCTTGTAGTGGCTTGAAAAGAGAAATTAACCTTACTTTTCGACTTTCTAGATGTTTTGGGAGAAATATTTATGATTTTCCTCTTTGATGGTTGTTTAATGTTCACTTCCGATGTATTTGATTGTTCTTCCAGAATGTGTACAACATCTAGATGCTATTCCTGTACAACTAGTAGGCTGCTCTATTGTTTTGAAGAACTCATAGACATTGAACTCGAAATCTGGTAAATCTTCGTCAGCCATGGTTGATTTTGGAATTTCACTTTTTGAATTTTTCATCTGCACTTCACTGGTCAATAACGAAGCTAATATGCTATTAGTGGTATCTTCACTTGTATTCATTTTGAATGTAGTGACAGGCCCGCATTAAAGACCCTTGGCGCCCTGGGCTGAATGATAGGCAGCGCCCCCGCCAATATGTTTTTACTTATGTTAAAGTTTTCAAGTTTGGCAGTTTACCAGTTTTGGTTCGGGAGGGTATTCATATCCCTTAACTCAAAAGAGAGTCATTCCATTATCCACCATCTATGGACCCGCCCTGTCCCGGACTGGAAACCGGCAGTTGATAATCCGACACGTTGAGCATGTATTTACTGGTGAGATAAGAACCAGTACCAAGCTCATCATGACGATAATTTTCCAACATCACGTACCACCCACCCACCTCATTTACTGATTTTATTTGCTTAGTTAAGTTCTTTAATCTAAAATATTTACAAGTATCCATTTACACTAGTTTACATTGTCTCTTACACTGCATGAAGTGTTCGATGGCACATTTAATTTAAGTCATTGATTTTTTTCTGTCCTTTCTTTTGGCATACTCTTCGATCAAATTGTTAAAATCCACTTGGGAGGTCAAGTCGCTTGAAGTAGCTAGTAGCTCATTTTTTATTCTCTTTAATGCAGAAAAGCCTCTTTCTGCCGAGCAACTGGTGACTGGTATCGATAGAAAGATTCTGAGAGCAATGTTCAAATTCGGAAACGTACTTTTTAATTCATTGCGTCTGATGAAGTCATAACTTTCCTTCAGATGTTTGAGTTTTTCTAGGTGCATATAACCCTGGAAATGGAGGCACTCGTTGACTAGTGAATCTACCTCAAGATCAGCTGGGTACGCCTTAGCTAATCTTGTAGCTTGCTCTTTAATCTTATCTGGATCTTTATCTTGCAAGTTGACCAAAATCTCAAACCTCATTCCTAAAGAAGAGTAGGTCTCCATTCGAAGGTTCAATTGAACCGACATATTGTCTATAATTTTAATGAATACTCTAGTTTTGAATTGGGTTTTAGGATTCATTTCTGGTCCATCGTTTCTCTTTTCATCAGAATCATCAAAAAAAAGCTTCCTTGTTCTGTTACGTTGGTAGGTTGGGGTTTGCATGTTGCAAAGCTTCATTGCCTTTTATTCATAGTCGTCAAAAGAGTCTCTTTTGGTATGTAAAAACATCTCCAATGTTTTGAGTTCTTTTGTGGCAGCTAGTAGATTCAATTCTTCTCTCTGCAGGTTGATACTACATGTGTTCGTCCTTTCTAGTACATCGTTCTAAATGAGGGCTAGAAGACTGGTTTTCAGCTGGTCCATTTTTTTCTTGAATCCCTCTGCAGACAATCTCGTCTCTGGTTTCTGGGAAGTATCTTGCATTATCTTTTCAAGGGCTTGTTCTATTTCTTTGTAGCCTGAAACCAAACTTCTGAGAGCATCTGCCCTTGCAGACCACCTTGTTTCACTTAGAGATTTTGGCAAGGTGATTTTGGGTCCATCCTTTTTCTTTCCTTTGTTGCTCTCCATTACATTTTTTTAAAAAGGCCCCATCTGAATGTTGAAGAAGAAAAAAAGTGTAAAGTCCTTGGACAAACTAAAAAAATTGTGTAACCTCAGAACACGACCTCTCTGCTGCATAACATCCTACTAAGTTCAATGAATGCATGGCACAAAGTCTGCAGCGGGGTTCTTCGCCTTTATTTTAATTTGGAGACCCGTGTACTTGCCAGACATATTGGAAGCATTATCATAGTTTTGCCCTCTGCAATTTCCAATGCTAAGTTGCATTTCTTCCAACAGACGCATGACGGTGTTTTCCAAACTTTCTGACTTGTGGGAAATTGCAGGTAGCAAAGCAAAAACGTGTTCTTTGATTCCACTTTTATTTAAACTGTAGGTCCCGGATCTCCCTTGCTCGCACAAGCTCTGCTTTTGAGGGGTTTTCTACGAAAACCTGGCAGTTTCGTAAAAACAAATTTTACAAAAATTTTTTACAATTTTTACAACTATTCCGCATAGAAATATATCGTATTACAAATGCTAGTTGGTCCATATGAGATACGTCTGGGGTACAGTCTAGTATTATACAATAGTACCTTGCTTCATGTAACTCGTTCAAAATATGTTGAGGCACAAGTTTTCCCATAGCATCGATGAATTCGTCATATATTTCGGAGGATATATACGATGTACTTTCCTTGCCTTTGTTGTCGTATTTTGAAAGGTGTTGTGCTAAAAATGGATCGAATTGGCAAATAAGCTCAAGGCAACCTAAATAGATTCCATTTGATAACGATCCCAGCTTGTGGTCTTGTCCTCGAAATGGTATACCCGTAATAGATGAAAATTGTATCACAGCAACGATTCTTGTTAAGACATCCCTCCAGTACTTAACTTCCTGTTCATGTTGTGATAAAACTGCATCTTCTACTTCTACTGTCGTATTTTTTTTCTTGAAAAAAAGGTAAACATATGTTTTGTGTGATCAGCAGATTGTTCGTGGCTCTTCACTACATCATAACAATGTTTCCAATCATTGAACCCAATGGAAAATGCAGTACTCTTACTCGTTGGTTGGAAAAGTCTGCATGGAACACAATACAGGGTGGGCCAATGGAAACTTTCCACCCTAATTTGTAGGATTGAAAATCACAATTGTAGAAAACGCTCGAACACGTCGATATTTGATTTGAGGGGGAACTAATTTTCAGTGGTTGTCACCCCCGTAGATATAACCCTGTAGCTGGGGGGTGAACAACCATCAAAATTTGAATAGGGAAAAGGGGTCGTGCCATACCTCTTTTTGAAGGTCTCATTGAGTTCTTCATGACCCTATAATTTTGCCTTATTATTTTCATCGATAACGAAATGACAGGTTGTCAAAATCTTGGTATGAGACTATTGTTTTCGTAATAAAAATACCAAATAATTAAAGTTTCAAGTTTAATAATCAGGTGTACACGTCAAAGTTATCGTACAAACTGTTCGAAATGTCCGCCATTAACATTCATGCAATAATAAAATCGAGCCTCTATCGCGTCTCCAACATTCTGCAACATATCAGCAGTTATTCTTTGACACTCTACAGTTATGCGTTCTTGCAGAACTTGAAGAGAAGCCGGCTGTGTTTTATAAACAGTAGACTTCAAATGGCCCCAGAGAAAGAAGTCAAGAGGAGAAAGATCAGGAGACCTTGCAGGCCACTCAATAGATCCTCTACGGCCAATCCAATGTCCTCGAAAATTTTCGTCTAGAAAGTTCCGAACGGGTGCTGCAAAATGTGGTAGAGCTCCATCTTGTTGGAAAAAAAATTATTGTGTGTCAAGTTGTTATCTTCGGCAATGACCTCCCTTATTCTAGGAAAAATAGTTTCTTGAAGCAAAGTAAGATACAGCTGCCCCGTCAGATTGCCTTGCAAAAAGAATGGCCCAATAATGTGCTTTCCTAAAATACCTGCCCAGACATTCAACTTTTCAGGATGTTGAGTATGGCTCTTTCTAAATAAATGTGGGTTTGAATCGCTCCAGTATCGACAATTGTGTCGATTGACCAATCCATTTAGAAAAAAGGAACATTCATCTGAAAAGCAGATATTATACAGGAAATTTGGATCGCCAATACAGCGTTCACTCATTTCTTCTACAAATTGTAACCGTCGATCATAATCATCCTCATTAAGTTCGTGAAGCAGTTTTATCTTGTAGGGGTAAAATTTGTGGGCCTTCAAAATTCTTCTAACGCGTGTTCGTGAAACACCAGAAACTTCGGCCAATTGCCTCGTACTCAATGTGTGATCCATTGTAATGTGCCCTAAAACTGCGATTTGCACGGCTTCATTCCTAACGACACGAACCGGATTATCCTTTTGGTTCTGCACTGTTCCAGTTTCCAAAAACTTCTCCATCAGTTGTCTAACGTAAGTATGTGAAACATTTTTATCCCGATGTCTTTCATTAAATAGTCGTGCTGTTTGTCTTGCACAGTCATTGTTTTTGAAATAAAAAGACACCAATTCGACCCGCTCAGCTACAGTGTAAACCATACTTATCAAATTTCGCTATAAACTCTCGAACTAACGCTATGTAAATGATGGTGCGACCATGTCTAGTAGAAATAAAGTTTGTACAAACATACTTTTTTCTTCAACGGCCAAAAAATCGGATGTTTCTGTTAGTTTTTATGTCAGTAGGCGAATACTAAAATTCCTGCGGCGGAGATTATTTTTAATTATTGTCTGTTCCCTAATGTCACGCCTAAGATTTTATTATAGCACGAATGTTCATGGCTGACATTTTGAACAGCTTGGAATTTAAATTTGACGTGTCCACCTCTAATTATTTGGTATTTTTATTCAGAAAATAAGTAGTCTATTTCCAAGAGTTTGACAACCTGTCATTTCGTTATCGATGACAATAATAAGGCAAAATTATAGGGTCATGAAGAACTCAATGAGACCTTCAAAAAGAGGTATGGCACGACCCCTTTTCCCTATTCAAATTTTGAGGGTTGTTCACCCCCCCCCGCTACAGGGTTCAAGTTACGGGGGTGAAAAAAACTGAAAATTAGTTCCCCCTCAAATCAAATATCGACGTGTTAGAGCGTTTTTCAAAATTTTGATTTGAAATCCTACAAATTAGGGTGGAAAGTTTCCATTGGCCCTCCCTGTATATACATCCGAGTAGGATATTTGATCCGATTCTGGGCCTTCCCCCACCACTATGACGTCATCAGTGACCTTCAGGTGTATGACTGGTACATAGGTGCAATTGTGTGGTTATGACCTTGAGATGATCTTGGTGTTCTTTGAATTTTTTTGTTGTATGACCTTGATGGAGGTTGTGTGTATGTAGGGTATGTGTTTGACCTTGAGATGACATTTGATAATTGTTGGGAGAGATTACATACACGGTAATGAAGATATTTCTTGGGTACTGTTTTTTTTTAAGTATTCATGAGTGATTTTCATGTTTGACTTTCATGTGTACTCACTACACACCATCTAGTTTGTAAAGAGTACATACAAAAACCATTGTCTCTGTACATATAGTCATGTGCATGACCTTTACGTGTACTCTCAACAAACTGCTAAGTTTGTAAAACAGTACAGTAGATATACTACAGACATACCAGATATTCGGCAATAGTCAGACTGGGTAGAGGAGATCGGTAGAAGTCGGTTACGAGTCACGTTTATGCCTCAGCAGTGGTGTGGTTCATAAGGCATTCTCGTACTTTTTGAAACCAATTTTGTTTTGAATAACTCTTTTCTAACATTCACCTTTCACACAATTAAAGATTTACTTTACTCAATGCTTTTAATGAACATCAAAAATGCAGGTTACAAGTGACAAAACTGGAATGAATAAAATATTTTCCTGGTTATATTTATAATACATTTCAAACAATGGAACATCATGTTTAATATGAGATAATCTCCGGTAGAAAACAATTCAGCATAAAATTACGATAGAAAGCAATTCAGCATAGATAAATCCCGGTAGATGTTTGAGTTGCAATTTGTCTGGGTGCAGGCTGCAGGGCAGGACTCAGCAGGAACGTAACTTACGTCGCTGGTCTGCCGTTCAGCTGTGACGTGATCGCGATAGATCCCTTAGATCGATAACAATTGTCCAGTGCCGAGCGCGATACCATCATCGGCAATAGTCGGATTGGGTAGAGGAGATCGGTAGAAGTCGGTTACGTCGCTGGTCTGCCGTTCATCTGGGTATCGGGGAAAGTGTGTGTTAGAGTGAGAGGATGAGGCTAAGCGTGGTAGCGAGTGAGATGGAGAGTGAGTTGCTTGGCGTTCATCGAGTCTTGATAGATCCCTTAGATTGATAACAATTGTCCTGTGCCGAGCGCGATACCATCATCGGCAATAGTCGGATTGGGTAGAGGAGATCGGTAGAAGTCGGTTACGTCGCTGGTCTGCCGTTCATCTGGGTATCGGGGAAAGTGTGTGTTAGAGTGAGAGGATGAGGCTGAGCGTGGTAGCGAGTGAGATGGAGAGTGAGTTGCTTGGCGTTCATCGAGTCTTGATAGATCCCTTAGATTGATAACAATTGTCCAGTGCCAAGCGCGATACCATCATCGGCAATAGTCGGATTCGGTAGAGGAGATCGGTAGAAGTCGGTTACGTCGCTGGTCTGCTGTTCATCTGGGTATCGGGGAAATTGTGTGTTAGAGTGAGAGGATGAGGCTAAGCGTGGTAGCGAGTGAGATAGAGAGTGAGTTGCTTGGCGTTCATCGAGTCGCGATAGATCCCTTAGATTGATAACAATTGTCCAGTGCCAAGCGCGATAACATCATCGGCAATAGTCGGATTGGGTAGAGGAGATCGGTAGAAGTCGGTTACGTCGCTGGTCTGCCGTTCATCTGGGTATCGGGGAAAGTGTGTGTTAGAGTGAAAGGATGAGGCTAAGCGTGGTAGCGAGTGAGATGGAGAGTGAGTTGCTTGGCGTTCATCGAGTCGCGATAGATCCTTAAGATTGATAACAATTCTCCAGTGCCGAGCGCGCGATTTGAATAATATACGAAAAAAAGATTGAAATTGAGTATATGACAGCAATATGAGTATTTTAGATTGGTTTCGATCATGAAGAGCGTGCGCAATGTTGTCGGCTGTAAAATAAACTTCGGTGTTAGAGGAGAAAGAGTGAGAGAGTGTTGTCGTTTTGTGAAATTTGTCTTGAAGTTGGGGAGATCGTCGGACTTGAATGAAATTTTCGCTGGGAACTCTATAGACGGGGTCCATACATTTCAACGTATGATCATTAGGTGACTGGATGTGAGAGAGAGAGAGATGAACATTATTTTTGAATTCAAGAGGAAAAAAATAAAGGGGAATGTTATACAAGGTGTACCGACATGTCAGTTAAGAGAAAATACAGTACGTCCCATCATAAACGTGTGCAACGTCATGATGATGGGGTCCGTCCTCTTTAACGTGCAATACCGAAAACGCGGAATGTTATACAAAGTGTACCAACATGTCAGTTAAGAGAAAATATAGGACGTCCCATCATAAACGTATGCAACGTCATGATGATGGGGTCCGTCATTTTTAACGTGCGATATCGATTGGGATTTGAACCGGTCAGTCTTTATAGCCGAAATAGCTCAGTTGGGAGAGCGGTAGACTGAAGATCTGAAGGCCCCTGGTTCGATTCCAGGTTTCGGCAGTTTTTTTTAAACCGCAGCGGTTTCGTTTAACCGCAGCGGTTTCGCTTAAAACCGCAGTGGTTTCGCTTAAAACCGCAGCGGTTTCGCTTAAACCGGCAGCGGTTTCATTTTTTCGCCATCATCAGGCGAGATTAGATATAAAAATATATGAAACATTTAAGATAGAAATTTTATTAGACAGTTTTATTTTGTTAACATATCACAAAGGCATATGTATAGAATGTCTACATTTCGGAGGCTGCAATTGTAGTTGGTTTGATTGCGAATGTGATGCATACAAGGTGATATGCCATCATTGCTGCTGAATGTGGGGACCATCCATGACGTATTATCAAATCCTCCAAGTTCACAACACGTGTAAGTAGGCCCAACTGGTAAAATTTTGCAGTAAGTTAGTTTCGTTTTTGAAGTCCTCGCACATAAACGATTTCCACATTTTGTAGATTTTCGTTGAGGATGGCATCCAATTGATGATATTCCACAGAGCCAGAGGAATACCTCAAACCGTGAACGTTTCGCTCCAAGAAACGTACGGTACGTCGATCCTCTTTACCCAAAGAGGAAAATGTTATGTTTGGCAGCAGTAAAAAGTTACTGCATTGAATTCCAATCCTAATGGCTATCTCCTTAGGATGAAATTGCTGCTCGATGGTAAAGCTTTGAATATCTACAACCGCTATTCTCATGTTGACTCTGTGATTGATACTGAAGTAATATCACACATTCAGTTCCATTTCTTAATAATTTCGCTGAGTGGGAGGTGCTCAATGACAGTATCGTGCACAATGATGCAATAGGCTCTCGTATTTTGGGGAAATCCCTCAGATGCTTTGATTTCAAGTTTTACATCAACACTGGAACTTTTGATGCTCTCATCTCTTCTGGAACAATCGATGACAAAGAGAGATTTGTCTATGAAGTTGGTGGAAGTGAGAAGTGGATTATGTTGATTAGTAATTTTGTAGTTAAGATCGAATTGTGAGTAGTTGAAATAGGCTTGCGAAAAATTCCCCTTTGCAAAATTCAGGTTCATATTCTCTTTGGGGTAATTCTCACCGTTCAGAGTGAGTGTTATATTGGTAATATACAAATTAGTGAATACTGTTGGATCATTGCTGAATTGGGTATGATCACGATTTTTTTGGAAACATACAATCACATAGCGGGGACTTTCGAGAAACGATGAAGTATTGACGGCCCATATTTAATTTTTTGCACCTTGCGTGAGAGCAGGCAACATGTGAAGTTCCCATTTTCTGAACGGCATGAGAATAGGAGTGTCAGCTTGGTTGGCTTTCAGAAGTTGCAATTTAATTTGATCGTGTGGAAAGATTCGTTTAACTTTGAGTTCGATATTTTCAATTTCCAGCATAACTTTCGTCTTTGGTGTTAGCGCTCCTGCGTTCTCCTCAATCTTGAAGCAGTTGCTATCATTTCCAGCTCTTACCAATCTGATGGTATGTTTGCCATAGGAAACACATTGATAATCGTTGAAAATATTCAAGAAATGTTTTAGTGGGATGAGCATGTTGAATGTTAGAGTGGTTGGGCTGATGACTCCAGTGTTGGTGGAAAAGTCCAACCTGAGGTGGCCAAGTGTTTGATATCTTCATCGGTGTAGGTGAGGACTCTGACCGTACTGACAATTCCAACATCACGAACTGTTTCCAATTCCTTGCCACTTTGTTCATAACTAGCAGATTGAAACATGAAAGCACCAGCATTGTTTACGAATGTCACCCGACCATCTCCTTTAGTTTTCACAACTTTTCCGCTGATGAACAGCAGGCTGTCATACAAGGCGTCATTGGCATCAGATTGATTAATGTTGATCTGAATAACATCATTGTTGCGAAAAGACTTGACATATGGGTAGTAGGTCCGCCATTCCACTTTTTGTATGGATTCATCGTTGTGCGGTTTTCGGAAAATGTTGAACACAGGCGGATGCGTAATGCAGGTTGGGTTTGAGGAGACTAGATGAAAACCCCAAAATGTGAGCCAAACTATTTGCAGGTCGAAAATCGATCTAGTGTTTGAGGCAAAATATTTCACTTTTCAGCGTATTATTATTCGGTTTGAGATAGAAAAATTCCTCGGAATTTTCCTTAAACGTTTTGGGTAGGATGTGTTTGGTTATCAGTTCTTCAATATCACCAATTTCGTGATCCGGCAGGGATATCAATAGTTTTTCGTTCATTTTTATCACTGTTTTCGTAGTAATATAATTTTGTGTCCTCTTCAATGTTTGGAATACTGTTGTAAGAATGGAAACTGAGCGAAGCCAAACTGTATTCTGAATCGAAATCCAATTAAATGGGTGGATTGAAATCGGTGGAAAGCGTCGAAGAACGACTCGTTAGCGTTAATATCATAGACATGACTGGCACACATCAAACAATCACACACCTTAAATAAAAAAAAAACGCTTTGAGCAGAAAAATCATGTATTCCCACAATAATTAACATTCAAATTGTGCGCTAACAGGTCCATGATACTCTGCTTCTTGAAGTGATGCGGCAGACAGTCCAAACTCGTTTTGATAATGAATGAAACATGCTAGGCAAATCTGGAAAGCGAATCGATGTTGGTAGTCCTTGGGTAATTTATGCCAAATATCCAATAGTTCCCAAGGTCCTGCATTCTTGATCAAATAGTCAATCGATAAAGCTTTCAATTCAGCATCGGTGAAATCCCGCAAAGATTTATTTTGAGGCGTCATTTCTGCAGGCATTATGAAGTAGAAACTTTAGGCAGAGATGACCACAGTTACTTTGTAATTTTGATACTGATCATTATTATATGTGATTGTTATACCCCCTTCAAAATATCGCACCAATTCCATGGGAGGTTTGAGATTACCAAATCTGTCGAAATATTGTACAGTATTACCGTTTTTATTGTAAGCTATCCAATGAGTTCCCGCATTCAACCGAGAACCCAAGTTCATTACGGCACATTCTCGTAATCAAGGACCACAAGTTGGTGGTAATGTATCTCGTATAAAGACTCCACGAAAATGCGGTATTTTTAGTTGACGGGCACATTGTCGAATTTCCGAATCATATAATGCCCTATGGGGTAGCTTATCTAACAGTTTTTTTGCTTTTCCAAGACCTCGTCCTTTGCTGCGTTGTTGATGCTGCTTTTTGAGGAACAATCCAAATCCTCGAGGTGTTTAGCGCAGGTACAAGCCGGAACCCAAATGCTCCATTTCTTTATTGTGACGTTGATCTTCTTCAAGTTTCTTTTTAGCATTTTTTGTATCCATCACCGTCTTAGCGATTGAGCTCGCAACCCCCGCTAACGCACCCAAAGCTCAAAGGGCAGCAAATATAGGTATGAGTGGTAAGATTCCTCCAGATTTGGCATCGAATGGAATTACCCTAGGTATCCGTATTTTCTTACGTCCTCCAGCTTGACTCAATGCCAGTTTAGCAGCTCGCAAAGCCGAAGCACTAGATTTCTTAAGATTGCTAGGATACGGATGCCAATTTTTAATGATTTTTTGAAGCATGTTACGTCGAAAGGACACGCCCATGCCAAGCTTATGTTTACGTCTTCTAAGGAGTTGCTTTGAGAGTATGAAATATCGTGATCTCTACAGCTTTTATCGAGAGGGTTCACGCCAGGGTCTCCACGCTCCAATCTTTTTTTAATTTAGTACCTGGACCGCAAAACGAATAGCATGGTATATGCACTTCGAATGGGAGCTTATTGATGAGCGAATTGACTACACCTGCACCGGAGTAAGTCAGCATTGAGAATGATGATAGGTGATTAAGATAGTTTTATTTATAACCGTGGCGCGCTCATTTTTACAGTCACACCTTGGAGGTCATTCAACAAGACAAGACATTACCCATTGAAAATTTAGATTTTTTGAATGGAGATGGTAGTAGCAGCATGGTTGGGAAGCATGGGAAATTATTACCCAATTCGTTTCGTGCAATCATTTGTGGTCCGAGTGGTTGTGGAAAAACAAACGCTATGTTAACACTGTTATTTCACCCGAATGGCGCTAAATTTGAAAACATTTACGTTTATTCAAAGTCATTGTACCAACCCAACCATCAAGTGGTTTAAGAGATTTTGGGCAAAGTTAAGGGGCTGGGATATTACCCGTTCAGGGAAAACGAGGAGATCGTAAGCCCCCACGAAGCCAAGTCAAATTCCATTTTCATTTTTGATGATGTTGCTTGCGATGGTCAACAGAAAATTCGAGAGTATTATTCGGAATGTAGACACAAGAACATTGATGCTGCCTACCTGTGCCAGACATATTCAAAAATACCTAAACAGCTGATACGCGATAATTGCAATATGATCATACTTTTCAAGCAGGATGAAATAAATTTGAAACATATATTCGATGAACACGTCTCCCCCGACATGTCGTTCGATGAATTCAAAGAATGTGTGCGGAATGTTGGAGTCAGCAAGATCGATATGGAACCATTGTGATTTGGAAAGATTTTGATACGAATGCTGGACGGTATCGACAAGGTTTTGACAAATATATAAGTATACACAAGGTGTGATGTAGCATCATTCCCCATCATGAAACCGTTGAGCAAAGAAGTTGATGTTATTCGAAAGAATAAAATCAACGAAATTGCCAACGTCATTCGAAAAAAATATTTGGCATTGAAATTAGGCAAATCGGAAGAAGATGAGTCGCTGCAGAAATTTTTCAAACCTCTATCTGCGCCATTGAGGAAAATAGCGAATAAAACTACACACTCTACTACCACAATCAAAGCTGAGGTAAAAACCGAACCAAAACAAGAAAAGCCTGAAATAACTCCATTTCAGTCCCTCGAACATGTTGCAAGTACACAGGATGATGATGATGAGGATGTCTTTAACGTAGACGTACAAGAGGAACAAGTTTCATCAGACATGAATAAACATGTTGTAGAGGAATATATTGACCAATATCCTATAATGGCTCAACTTTATATTATAAAACATTGGGAAAATAACAAAGAAATCGATAAAGCATACGGCCCTGCATATGATGAGGTAACTTCAAAATGGATCCTAGGACTTGAAGAAATAGATTTCGAAAAGCGAAATGGATACATTAAAATAGGCGGATTTCATTGGAAAGGGACACCCGGTTTATATGGGTTGATATTTCTCAGCACACCTGAAAACTATACTCCCAACGACTTGCAGGTATACAAAACAATTTTGGATTAATCGAGCGTTCACAGAAACAGTAAGGGTTATGCAAAAGGTACTCAGAGATACAAGTGGACTGAAATAATTGAACAATTGTTTCGTCCAGCAAGTCAACGTAAAGCATCATCACGTACCGGTTTACCTAAAACACCTAGTACAACGACAGGTAGTGGTTTACCTCCTGCAATGACATTCAATACCAAACCGATGGAATTCATTTACTGGGATGATCCCAAAGAGCTATGTGAACGTCTCAAATTATTGATAGCCTCTCGAAATGCTGGAAATACTTCACACAACAACAGATTATTGCCATTTTGAGTGAACTCATAGAGGCAAATATAATTCTATAAGAAGTCGTGCATTCCCCCAAACATCAACATTTTCAAAATGGTTATCGATAAGTTTGGACGTAGCGACACCGGTGATGGAAAGCGAAAATTACCTACGCCCTCTGGCGGCGGCGGTTTGGTACACACCCCAGATGGCAATATTGATTTTGACAATGTGAAATTGAGTAATGTGAAGAGCTGATGCTACCAATAAAAAATATGTGGATGAAATTGCTACAACTATACGACACCAAGCTGAACTGCACCATTCGGAAATAGCCCAAGTAAATGAAGAAATGGCCAAAATTGAGTATTGAACTTCGAAAACAAGTTGAGGTGAAAAAACGAATTGATGCTAAAGTCAGAACACTTGATGGCAATTTTCTTCAAATGGCACAATCAAATATTGTACGCTATAACGAGACGGTTGCGCATTATAAAAAAATTGATCAACAGCATGCAAATGATATTGAGAATATTCACGGAGATTTGTCGAAAAAAATTGCAAAAATAACCGATTTGGTTCATTCGCACAGCAATACTTTGAAAGTGGAGCAAAACGATTTGGACCACTTTCAAGATAATATCTCTAAAAAATTCATCAAAATAAATTCAGATATAGCGAATGTACAACCTGCTATTGAGGAAATTCGTAAAATACAAAATGTAGTGTGTGCATCAACATGATAAAATAGTAGGTTTCGCAGTTTCGTCATCAGTGATGGCTTCCGCAGACAAGATTCAACTTGTCCGCGAACTGCATAGACCTATTCGAAATATCCTCGACGTCGCACCATCATCAAAGGCTTGGATGATTTATGGCAGATGGATTTGGCTGAACTGAGACCGTACGCTCACCAAAATCGAAATTTCGAACTTATTCTAGTCGTTATAGATTGTTTTTCTAAATTCGTTTGGACTCGACCGCTGAAATCGAAAACGGGCGAGGAAATCACCAAAAAGTTTGCAGACATTTTGGCTCATACGAAACGTTGCCCCATGAATCTACAAACGGACCAGGGAATAGTAATTTTCCTAACAAGTGCGGAAAGTGATGCTTTCCCGCACGCGACTGCCGTTAACCCGAACGACGCGGAGCGGAGTTCGGGTAAGCAGTCGAGTGCGGGAAAGACACTTTCCGCATGAGTTAGGAACAATACTTTTTCTACAAGCGTAGGAAATAAATTCATTTTTTCAATTATTTATTCATGCAAATGGAAACAACTAACAAGAGTAACATTTTCTTATTCGTAATATTTATTGTAAGTGTACAATTTGATGCATTATGTAAATTTATAGCGGAAGCCAGCATATTTTTTGAAGATGGCTGATTTCCTGAAGAAGAAGGTAACTCGGGCAATACATTATCGAAAGAAATCGAATGTGCAGGCACAGGCATCAAATCGTCGCCGATCGATATAGACGTGGATGGTTCTAAAATGCACCCGGAAGACGATGTAGTGTTCAAATTGAGAATTTTGTTGGACATTTCTTTTTTTCGATTGGTGGAGTCTTCTAAATATCCCTCTGCAACTGAAGTCGATTTCCATCCTCCTAGGCGTTTGATATTAGTTATACCCACACCACAGTCAGCAAGTAAAGTGGCTGAGGAACGCCTGAAGCTGTGACCAGTGTAAAGCTCTGGATTTTGAAGGCGCAGATATACTGCTATTTCGGCGGGTATCTTTCCTATGGTATTGATTCCTACACATTGCACAGTACATTTTCCACTTTTGTAATACAAGAATAAACGACGGTGAGGAGTCTCTTTTGGACGTAAATGTACATAATTTCTGTATACGTTCAAAAAATAACCATCATTTGCGTCTTCAGATATCACGAAGGATCTAGAGGAATGATTTTTGGAATCCTTGATATTAACAATTATCAGGTTTTCTTTGTCGTCTATGTCGTCAATGGTGAGTTTTGTCAGCTCTTCTCGTCTGCAAGCACCAGTTAATCCAAAAATTGCTACTAACTTAATCATGAGGTATATGTCATCGGGTGCTTCAGTCATAAATTTTGAAACGTCTTCTTGAGTGGAGATTTTGGCCTTTTTCGGTCGAAAACCGACATTGTCTTTTAATTAATGCAATTATTTTGTAAAATTTGCTAATATCCCAATTTTGCTTTACTTTTAATACACTCTCCAACATTGAATATCGTGCCCATAAAGTGTTCGGCTTCCATGTTTTAGACATTTCTAGAAAATAAGCTAAGAATACTTCTTCTTTATTTGGTGTTTTCACTTTCTTATTGTTGCACCATTCAATAAAACTCGTGTATTGATTCTCATACTGTAACAAGTAAATTGTTACATCTCCTCTGAATCATTTAAAGTCTCACTTCACAACAATTCTTTCTTAATTATCTACAAATATTACTTATCGTTGAGACGCAAATAAATGCCTATCTTAATGCTCGCGAATAAACAACTATTTCAATACTCGCCAATAAACGACTATTGATCGCAGTTCTGACTTCTGTCATCTGTCACAGAATTTCTTCGATTAAAATCATGGAAATATTTTGTCGACCGGAAATATTTTTTATGTACTGTGAACTAATAAAACTAGTGAGCATCTTGCTTCATATCCTTTTTGGCTGGTGAATTCAAGTGCTACAAATTAGAGGCGTAATTGTTGTGCTTGTGCACGAGAAGCCATCTTGATTTTCACAATTTCCGATCCTTCAGGTTCCTAAAGGGACTAATAAAGGTTAGTTTGAATACTTATTCATATCTTTATATTATTTGCTGTGTATAGAATTCCTTCCAGGCACTAAACAAGGTTAGTTTTATAGTTGATCATTTTTTTTGTATTTGAGGTAGCGTCCTACAACTTCCTGCATTTTCTTTACTAAATCCAAACTAAATCCCATAGCCTTCTTGCTTATTTAATGCTATTTTATTTCATTGAAGGTTCATGCATATCAGTGATTATTTTCACATGCTTTCAGTTGATCCCAGAGCTTCTGTTTTTACATTCAACAAATATTTGTATTTAAATTCTAACTATGTTCCTTATGTAAAGATCAAAAGATAGTATTGTCACTGTTAGATATGTAATGATTGAACACAGAGCTCGAATCAAATGGAGGTGTGTAGAAGAGGTACATATTCTAAGGCCTATGAAAATTACAGGTCCCTTTTTATCCTGGAGTGAAACCCAGCACACTTTCGATATAAACCAGAAGCACATGAGCATACCAAGCTGCAATCACTAACGTTAGATGAACACCTCATTCTGGAATCCTTTTGCCATGAACTCTATGCTGCCGAGGTCCATTGCTGTTCGAGCTTAGATTCCGGCCACTATTACACACTGTTTTCTGAGCTGCAGTCTCTCACCTAAGGACTCATGGATTGGAGCAACAGTCCTCTCCAAAGCTAAGTACATATATTGTGTGCTCTCAGTGTTTCTGCCAAAACTCATATTTCGATTTCCTATTTTAAACAAACTACATACTTTCCTGCCTTTCTACAAATTAGTCAACTGTTACAACTGTTCAACTGCTCACTTTATTTGTAAAATAAATTTCAACAAATTTTGTACACTAGGTGTTGTTTAATTCTCTCTAATTATTGATTCTTGGTGGTGGCGCCCCTTTATAAATAAACATTGTAAGGTCTCAATAACGGCAGTGCAATGTCCACCAGGAATGAATAGTACCCAGTCTAACCCACCTGAGAAGAGTCTCTGCTATAGGTTTACTTGGTGTTGACCTACTCTAGGCAACACGCTTTCAAATTGAGCAACTTTTGGTTTCAATACCTTTGTTTAGATTTCGTTGGCAATAACTCTAAGTTCGCATCTGTAGCTGCTTGCACGATTTCTTGTGGAAGTTCTTCATCAGATGAATAATCCATTGTGGCAATTTCACTGAATCGAAAATTTTATATAAGTAACGCTTTGTGTCACTCTGACAATTACAAACAAATTTGTGTATTGATCGGCATGACAACATCAACTGTTACCTACTCGTTATCAGATCAATCAAAGCCTATATATAGGGTGATTTTCATAACAATACATTTTTATTTATCAATATTTGTTCATTTTTCAATAAATAGTGCAAAATGATGGATGATTTTGAACAAACCCACTTAGTTTTGCAACAAAAAAGCTTGAACTTTCATATTTTGTCACCCACCACTTATATTTTACGAGGATATCATATATATGTTTTTCCCGCACTAGTGTGGGAAAAAATTTCCCGCACTAGTGTGGGAAAACTTTTCCCGCACAACTGTGGGAAAATGACACTTTCCAAACTGAATTGCGTGCGGGTAGAGGGTGAATCACGCACGCTTGTAGGAAAAAGAAAACTTGGAACAGCAAATTCCAAGGGTTGATGAAAAAACATGGAATAAATCACTACAATACGTACAGCATCGTGAAGGCTTCGATGGCTGAACGTGTGATAAGAACTTTGAAAGAAAGACTTTTCAAATATTTCAGTTTGAATGGCACCTGCAAATGGCTGACTGTTTTGCCTGAAATCACAAAATCCTACAATGATACACGTCACTCGAAGACGGGTCTGAAACCTTCGGAAATCGATAAAACCAACGAAAAACAGATTCTCAAATCGATAATAGCTGGACCGAGAAAATTCAAAGTAGGTGATGTTGTGCGAATTAGTAAGGCAAACACGATTTCGAGAAAGGTTATACGCCCAATTGGACTACAGAATTATTTAAAATTATTAAAATTATATATATATATATATATATATATATATATATATATATATATATATATATATATATATATATATATATATATATATATATATATATATATATATATATATATATATATCTCGTGGAAAAAGTTCTGAGAAAAAAAGGTAAAAAAATGTACTTGGTTTGAACAACAAACATAACAGTTGGATTGAAAACGCCTATTTTGTATAGAATGCTATGAAAAAGAAGCATAATGAAGTTTACATTGGAGGGCCTTTCATATATTTTTTCCAGTCAGCAAACAAGAACAAAGAATTTTTAAAATTGATCATGTGACCTCAAGATATAAAAGCATATGCAGACACGTACAGATATTCAGTTTGAAAACGAAAATGTCTCAAGATAGTTGTTATAGTAGCGAAGTTGAAGTAATGTGTGATAGTGATGGTGAAGATTACAACAAAACTCTGAGTGCAATAGACAGAGCGTTGGGGCAGTATGAAATGGCTGCTCGAAACGAAAAGCAATTGATGTTGAACACCTTTCCCATGCCATCTTATGAACTTTGATGCGGGCTAAGTCCATCCAGAGATTTTAGCCCATGCATCATTTTGAAGCAACAGTTCTCCATTCGTTCCATCAATTTTGTTTCTTTCGAATGGGCAACCCTCATTGACATCCTGCAAGAAATTAAGGAAAATTTCATTGAAGCACAAATCGATGAGTATGTGGACGAGTATGATCCAATCACAACACGTTGCGGGGATTATATCTACGTTACACAGTTCATCGAAAGCCATACCAAACAAATTGCCATTTTCAAGGATACCACGAGCATGGACATATCCGAGCAAGATGTAAACGATATTCTCAATACACATATGGGTGTGCTGTCTCACCGCATCGCCATGCTGGATGCCATGAACTATTATCGAGGTGTTTTTGATATTATCCCATCATGGTTACGTGATAATAAAACTAATTTAAGTTTGAAAGAAATTATAGAAGGTTTTTATCAAGCCTCATGTTTAGATAGTATGTTGGCCAATGCTTTACGTGAATATTTATTTTATTATAAACAAAAATTTGTTTATGATTTATGTAATAAATAAAAAAAGGCTTTGTAATTCATACCATTTACAGAAAAAAAAATTGAACTCACCTTTTATTGGCTCTCAACACTAGAAAGTCCGGTTTCACACAGCATACTCAGCTTTATAGACGTAACCTAATTTTTTTTCTCAAATTACCATTTTTTCTCAAATTACCGTTTTTTAATATGACTTTTCAGCAATCAATCCATAGGTGGAGTTTGAACTACGTCGGTACAAAGGTAAGGAATATTGGAATAAAACAGAAAATAATTTTTTTTGTATATTGAAAATTTCTCCCCCCCCACACATAAAATACAATAATTGTACACCACTAATTCGAAATAAATATTTAACAAAATTTTACTCTTTTTTGATCATTTAAATTATCTCGGCATTCATTTTGGGTTTGCAGTTCAAAAAGAACATGTGTAAAGTTATATTGACACCAATAAGCTTTCTGTTGGTAGGCATAATGTAGTTAGTTCATAACTGATGAAATTTTCATGTACATGATTAATTTTGAAATTTAATTTACCATAATTATGACATTCAGCACAATATTTGAAACAATTGAAACAATTTTCGCACACAACTAAATTAAAATCAACAAGTTCGTAATATTTCATCCAAATACAGTACGAATCATTATGGCAATATGGCTCCAAGTCATAAATAAACATTCAATAATGCCGTACGAAAATCAATAGGTCTTTTCAAATAGCTAAAATTAGACATGTCAACATATTCGAAATTTATTAGAATATCACAGTCGTCCTCATCATCATCATCATCGTTATCTTCATGACGCTGATAATGAATAATATACGACCATTTGAAACGAGAATAATTTTGAATAATTTCTTTTGTTACTGATTGAGGTAAAGGTGAGTGGATGAGGAATCTTACTGTAGACTGTATATTCTCACAGATCGTTTTCATGCACAATTGTTGTAAATTCATTGTACTACCTGTAAACGAGAGAAAATTTTAGAAAAAGATAGATAAAAAATTAATTTAGACTATAGTACCCCCACGGTAGCGTATCAAATGAATCTGTGATGAGTTTTCGTTTATCATTATGGGCACTTGATCCGATTTTAGACTTCAATTGAATACACCTCATGAAGGTAGGAACGGATCGTCTGTTGGGTTACGGTCTTTTCTTTGTTGTTCCTCAAACAATCCACATAATCATCAAAAGTTAATTTATTTTTTACAACACTATATTTAACCCCCTTTGATTTTTTTAACAACTACTCCCCCTGAACTTTATACGTGTACATTTTCGACCGTAACCCCGCAAAAGGCGTGATGATTTCACCATTCGCCTCATTCTTCATTAAACCAGGGATTTTTTTATTTACCAGGGGTATGCCATATTTGTTATCTGCCGAATAATCACTTGTATCAAATTTTTCAAGATTGTACACATCATCACATGACAATTGATAAATGAAACTGTCCGTATCCGTATACATAAGTTTACATTTATCAATTGTCATGGTAGGGCAACATGAAATTATAATGGAAATCGAACATGACTGTTTTCGATAAATCTAAAATAGCCATACAATGTACAAAGGTTTATTGAAAATTAATTCAGACTTTTTGAGTTCCACAGCTACCAGATCATCATCGAAAACAGTTCTCTGTTGAAATCTGGGGCTGGAAATTAAATTTTTTGCACCATATCGCCCTTCCCATTTCGAAACCAATTTAACAACGCGATGGCTACGTATGTCTTCCATCGTTTTCCCAAAAACAGAATTTACGGCTAATTTTCGCAAATCTTTTTCGAATTTACTTGTGGCCAAAGTCCTCAATCGAGTATTTAACTCAATATATGGACGCAACCATGCTGATTGTTTGAATTGTGAAACTTTATGAATTTTTTTCAATATTAATCCATATTGTAGAGCTTATTTTAAATTTCGATAGTGTAAAATATATTCCATTTTATCATACGTGGTTGCCATTAATTTTGATAATTTTGATCTGGGGGGTATACGATGTTCGGGGCAAAACGGAAAATCTTTATGCAAATCATGGAGTTGTGCAGGGTATTCCAAATCAACTTGGAGAATATTGCCTTCAGGATTATCGTTGGGAATTTCAGTTACATCTATATTCGTATCAACCCATTCGAAACCTCCGAATGGAAGGGTTTCACACATGGCTTTTCCATAGAAATTATTCACATCAAATATATTCGGATGGTTTCGTTGGATCGTATGCATTCATATAAGGATTATTGGCTTCACTATATCTATTGGAGCAAACTGAAATTCCGCCCCTTATGCCTTTTTCCACGAACATAATCATATCGACGACTTTTAAAATTTCGAGTTTACACCCTGTATATCGCAGCATACAATCCCACGTATATCCCGGCATGGTAAAATACCACCCTGGGTCCAGTAAATATGTTTTGAGGGATGATTTACGAAAATTTTCAAAAACATCTGCCAGAAGGACAATATCGGTGCGCATATACAAGTCGCTATATTCTCCAAGTGTTTGAATATTAAAACATTTCCAAACATTTTGAGCGTGAGTGTAGTCTTCGTCGGATATATTTGTATCATTTAATCTATTATATATTTTTTTATCTGGCAAATTATTCTCATTCAATTTTCATTATTGATATAGTCATAGGGAAAAACACCTTTTCGAGTTAATAGCTTGAACTATTCTGTTGAACTGTTGAATTCTTTTCTTAGAATTTTCAATTCATCTACCCTCAACGTTGACACGAGAGCATCAAAAGATTTCTCACAAATATGGCATCAATATTAGGATTTCCTATCATCGGTTCGATTGTTTTAATTTTTGACTACGAATTTGGCAATATCACTCATTTGTCCTGCAAACCATTCCATACAGTCAGCACCTCGATAACTTCGATAAAATGACAAGGAATCACCATGTGCACACTTGAAATAAAAACCTGCACTGAACGCTCTATGATGCTGATACTTTAAAGCTTTTTCAGAAATTGTGTCATTACATGTTTTCAGCTGTGATTCAAAATCATCGTAAATTATAAACGGACATTCTTGCATGTATATATGATTTTTGAATTCAACGTGGTCATATTTTGGAATAGAAATTTTGTACTCATTCATATTCTCACACAACAAAGTATGTTTATTCAATTTTTGTTGACTGCAGAAATAATTGAGGCATCTATCGCAAAAATATTTCCTACGATTGAGCTTACTAATTTGACCCGATAATAATCTAGACAAATTTTATATCTAGCAATAATGGTAAGTTATTTCAATATTTGCATCATCAACAGTAGGAGCATCATAGTCGTTCAATTTTGGAAAATAGAGATTTTGAATCAAAAGCATATTCACGTGACGTTCCTGCTTTTCAGAAGTTAAGCGTACAGGTGCGACAGTATAGAATTCTTTTTATTTTATAACATTCAACTCTAATGCATAAACATTTACTGAAACATTATTCATTTTTTCAAATTTTGCAATGCGATAAAGAGACAGGTGCATCTAAATCTTTAGTTTGCAAGACAGTACTAAAATGAGGAATCGATGAAGTTCTATCACTGTTTTTTCCAGATTCAATTGGAAAAAGCGCGCTAACCATACTCCAATAAAAACACGAAGAGTCTGTATTCTTAACATGCATGCATGCTTTTTCAAAATAACTTCCGGCAATTTGATGAAAGATAAGCAGGCGGTTCCTATTTCATATTTATTGGTGGCCACTTCCAAAGAAATGATCTGGCTTAACATTGATGATTCCAATTCGTATTTTCTTTAAAATGTTGTCTACGCATGAAAACTAGATGCGCACAAGTTTTGCATTGAATATATAGATGCGCAGTTCAATCCACCACTTCCATTATACATCATAATACATAGCTGTCAGTGAAAAAATTTCAAATTTCTAATGCGGCTGCGACCGCAGTTCATGCGGCTGCGACCGCAGTGTGTGTCTATTTTTGTGGTCCTGAAAAGGGCCGTTGTGTTTGCTCCAGAGAGCCAGGGAAGGTAAAATGCTCATCGCTGTTGAGATCATTATCATTTTCAGCTGCATTTCTAGCTTCCCAAAACAGCCGAGAGCGCTCTTCCATGTCTTGCCATAGACGTTGGAACTCTTCCTCATCGAAATCCTCATCCATCTCATCGTCAAGATCACTTGACGACGACGGGACTTGGTCGACCTGGATCGGACCTTGAGGTGGGGTTTCCATCTGCTCCCCGCCTGTTGTTGAGTCAGCTGCTGACATTCTGAACGCTGCAGTGTGTATGATGAAATGAGTGATGTAGCACTCCTTATATAAGTGGGAAGGTGCCTGCGCAATCAGATTTGCGAATGTGTTGGGTGGGGAGAAGAAAAGAAAGTACCAAATTGAACCAATTGTAAATTCCAGTCAAATTGAATCAATTGGAAATTGCAATCAAATATCGTATAAGTGAGAGAAAAAGTCTGCGTACCAAACGAAATGTGTATGTTTATTTTTGTGGCCCTGAAAAGGGCCGTTGTGTTTGCTCCAGGGAGCCAGGGAAGGGGAGGAGCGCAGTTCAGTCCTCCATATCGGACGATATCGAGATGACTTCATCATCCGAATCGTCCACAACTATCACCTCCTGGTGATGGATATCTTGGTGGCCGTCACCAGACTCATCCACTACTAGGACGTCCTCCACGTCCATATCCGACTCCGTATCAGACCTCCGATCGGTGTCTGCTTCATAGGGGTCGAAGTCCTCGGAGCTGTCGGAGGAGGACTCCGACTCTTCAGCCTGTCGGTCATGGTAACCTGCAGGAAAACCATTATGGTAATACAGGTACTCGAAGAAACACGTATTCCTTCGAGTATTTATACCACCATCAGTAGTTTCTACCTCATCGACATGGATGGGCCCCACTGCTTCTTCCACAGATTCACTCCTCGGCTCTGACGTTGAATCAGCTTCGAACATCGTGGAATGACTGATATAGAACTCTGATCTCGCATCATATTTATATTGATTCATAAAAAGAGAAATGGTGGGAGAAGATTGGGAAAAGAGTGAGAGAAGGGAAGGGATTCTTGATGGTGGTTGAAATACCAAACGAATATTTTTCCTAATGGTAAACAAGTAATTACATATTTAAAAATAATATTTCAGATGAACAATGAACAATGCTCCTTTCCCGCATTGTCCTATGTATACTGGCCGCTTCAATGTATACTCCTTTTATCACTTCATCTTTTTATATTTATTAATCTATTTATTAATCCCTAATTACAATCTAACTTAACATATTTACTATATTATCTACTATATTTACTAAAATACCTAACTCATACAAACTTAAAGCAATCTGAAATCTACGAGCTCCCTCTCCACACGATCTCTTAGCTCGGTCACCTCGGCAGCGGCAGCGTCGAGTTCCGTCTGCCGTCTGGCCTGCAGGATACTTTTCTGTCTGTGCCTGGCGACAAGATCGTCGAGCCTCCGCTGTAACTCAGCACGCTCGACTTCGATCGCCGAAAGTGCCAAGGCACCGTTCTCGACGCTACGCTGTGCCTCAGCGAACGTCTCCTTCACCCCTTCTACAGCTGAGAAAATCTCTCTCAGGCGGTTCGGTGAGGGGGCGGCTTCGGCATGCCTGGTGACCGAAGGTCCAGGGACAGGACCAATCACCTGCAGACCCGATGGACCAGCGACAGGTGGTGGTGGAATCACCTCGACTAGGGCTTCAGCAACTTCAACAGTTGCAACAGTGGGTACTACCGTTGAAACTGCTTCCACAGGTACAATCGTGGGCACCACTGTCGAAGCAATTTCAATGGGTGCAACTATTGCTGCATCCGCTGAAACTGTAGGGACCGCTGTGACAGTTGAGGACTTCCTTTCAAAAGGCCATCCTCCAGCATAAGGGTTAGTGATATTACAGGCTTTACGATACCTTAGGCTTACTGTCTTTCTGTTGCTTAAAAGATGACTTCCTCGCCTTTTTGATTATTTCTTGTCTAGGCTTCTCTAGGCTGGAAGTCATCATCCGTATCAACATTTATGACAAGCGGTCGCTTACCCTTTTTACTCGTCGCATTCTGCTCCACCGGATCCGCCTGCGAGTTAACTGGCGTCACCAGATCCGGGACTACCATGTCCCTGGAGATGATGTCCGTCACATCCTCCAAGTTCTGAGAGAGGGCTGGTGTTGATGGTGGAGTCTCCTGGCGCCGGCGATCTTCCACAACTCTCGCACTGGTCAAAATGGAGGTCACGGCCAGTGTGGTAATTGGATCCATGTCTAAACATTAAAAAACAAATTAAACGAGTTAATATATTTAATTGTGTACTTACTTTTTCTTATTACTTGGCAGGCTATTGCGAAAATACTGAAGGTGGTGGCTGGTAGTGGCTGGTCGGTAGTTGTTGCTCGTTCGGAGTTCAAAGTCAACTGAAGAATATTATGCAGGAGCTCTCTTTTCAAACAATCGACTCACCTCCCCCGCTCCTACTCTTCTTCTTCGACCTCCCACTGCAAACCCCACTATGTCTCAAGCCACGCCCCTTCATAACCCCAACCCACCATAACCACACCTCTATTTTGACTTTGCTATGTATTACAACGTATACACACGCCTACGGGGCAAAGCTGATATAGAGGTGTGTAACATGCATAACACTGGTGAGTGAGAAAATGTCCATATTCGACAGTGTCATGTGATTGAACATGTTTATACCACTTACCAATGTTATTCATGCCACAGTACCGGACAAAACACATTGCACACAAGAGACGCATTCCAATGTCACAGGTATCAATGGCGACAAAGGAAAAGGTGCAACAGAACAAATTGCTTGCAAAGTTGTCCAACGTCTCCGTCATATTGATTTGAACGGTCCTGGTTATGATGGTGTCGGGCACATCCTCGGAGTCTGCTTCAATCCCATCATCGACTTCTGGTTCTTCACCTTCATCTTCGAGGAAGTCTTCTTCGATGAAGTCATCTTCAATGGGATTGTCCTGGAGGTCACCTTCTGCGTGTCTTTGTTCCAGGTTGTTGATTCCATCACCTTCGTCAACATCGTCACATTCGTCCCCATCACCAACCACTACAGCTCCCTCCACCTCTTCCCACACAAAATCGTCGCCAGCCAAAACATCAACCTGATTGTTGACATCTAGTCGGGAGAGAGCTTCCAATACAAAATTAACTTGATCAGCCATAACTTATTCAGAACAAACTGGTGTAAAGACTCAGATGTAGAAGATAAAAATCGAATAAAATCGTTAGGATGCTACGCTACTTTTATATGTTACATTCGTGGAGGGGTTACCACCTCAACTCAAACCAAAATTCTTCCTCTTGGCATAAGAGTAGGAGTTTTAGTTTCTACCACCAGTGCTTCCATAAACTTAGGTCTGAGTGAATGTGTAGTTGGCACCCTACCAAATTCTAGAATTTGTTTGGCGAGTATGAAATGAAAAACTTTAATTTGGAACATTTTATTTTACATTAAGAGACATTGTACAATCATTTTTCTACAGCAATTGCAGGATGCCGCACCACTACTCTGTCCGACGATTGATCACAATGTTAGGGGTGTTTCTTTTCCAATGCCACAACCTATTCTTCCAGACCATCATATTTTTTATTCATTTTGGATATTTTAATTCAACTTATTAATATCGTCAACAAAGCTATATGGAAGCATACATTTCTGCCTCATCAAATTGAATTTAACAATTTGTGGAAAATGTTTGTGATCAGATGTTAGGTTGGCACCCAAGTTCTCCAAAGAATCAGACATGAATTTGAAACTGTCTATAAATCTCATTTCCAAATAATTCTGCTTCAATTTACCCTCTTTATTAGTATACGTCTGTGTAAATAGATGCTTTGTAAAAGATATATATCTTTCCTTAGTTTGTGGGATAACATCTACCTTGTCTTTGTTCCTATACAATTCTTTCATGAGTTAATAAATGACAATCATACCCACTCAAATTGTGAAAAATCATGGGAACAAAATTTGGTAATTTGAAATTCAAATTACAGACGGAATGTGCAGCATGAGATCTTTTTATCCAAGTGAGACGACAATGGTCTCTTACTTTCACTTCTCTATCTGTAAATATCCTATCACAAATTCCACAATTTTCAGCAGCAGCAAACTGTACTTCCTCCTCGGTGGTTTGTGCAACCATAGAAATCGAGTACCTGAGATGTTTGTGATCTCAAATCATCCTCAATTTTAGTAACAAATTTTTCAGCTGCATCAACACCCCTATATGCGACAAATTTTGATAATTTGTCATCATATGAACATTTTATCAAATAAGCGAATGAATGTGGTTCATGTTTAAATGTCTTATTCGTATATGAGTGTTTGGGGTTTGACTCATTGGTTTGAATCGGTTGCAGAACTGATTCAAAATCGGCATATACAACAAATGGTACTTTCATTTGTTTTTCAAAATTTTCAAACATAAGTGAATTTCCGGGTATCATCTTCCCATATTTGTTAACTCTAAAATTGGCGGAGGATGTTGTAATGCTCAAGTGATTACAATCATGCATCTGATGACGTAATAGTTGTAACGAATTTTTATAAAAAAAGTCATCGATATAGCAAAGTACATCGACTTTCGGAATTCGTTATCATTTTTTGTCGCATTCCACGGCGATAACAGTGAGTTTTGATGCCCCAGTACAGATATTTTACAGCAGACACTCAGAAGAAGCCCGCGCACACATCCCCACTCATAGCTAGAGAATAGGAGGAAGGTCTTGGTGGGGAGAACGAGTCGAACAGGTCCCATTGAAGACGGTCGAGTGGCAGTGAAACTCGATCACTCGAAGAAGTCAGACGTGTCTTGATAATATCTAATACATTCGGTGTCTTCTGCCGTGGCCCGAACTCATAGTGATACCGTTTCACTCCGACATACTAGCAACACTTTTTCGTGCGATGATGCTTGGTATTAAGAGATACGTTTTCAAACGAAACTAGTATAACCAAGCATCCCGTTTCAATATAGTGCGATATTATTACAATTCCGTTCATTTTTATATTTTACTAACGACTCGACATTGATATATACGTTATTGCAACGAAGCTATCTGAGTCGAGCGTTTCGGTTCTATTCATCATCAGACACCGTGACACCGTTTATTCCGTATTAAACAATAATATTATTAAAATTCCGTTTATTTTTTATATTTTACTTACGACTCGACATTGATATATACGATACTGCAACGAAGCTATCTGAGTCGAGCGTTTCGGTTCTATTCATTATCAGACACCGTGACACCGTCTATTTCGTATTAATCAATAATATTACAATTCCGTTTATTTTTATATTTTACTAACGACTCGACATTGATATATACGTTATTGCAACGAAGCTATCTGAGTCGAGCGTTTCGGTTCTATTCATCATCAGACACCGTGACACCGTCTATTCCGTATTAATCAATAATATTATTACAATTCCGTTTATTTTTATATTTTACTAACGACTCGACATTGATATATACGTTATTGCAACGAAGCTATCTGAGTCGAGCGTTTCGGTTCTATTCATCATCAGACACCGCGACCCCGTCTATTCCGTATTAACACGTTCACGACGTCGTGACCCACCGTCGTGACCCACCCGTGGGTCATGTTGGTCATAGTTAGTAACCGTCGGTGCCCACCGGTGGGTCACGGTGTATTTGGATTCATGTTTGTGTAGAATTTCCACGGCTATTCCGAGGACTTTGATATTGTAGGTACGGCTACATAGAAGGTATAAAATTTCAGGTATAACATGGTTTTTTGATCGGATGGAAATAAGAGTATATATAAGGAATTTTAATAAAATAGTAAATTGTTATTCAGATAACTTTCATAATCAACTTAAAAATCACTTCCTACAAAAAAAAAATTTAACTCAACAAAAAACACAATGAATTAGTTCATCATTATAAGAAAAATAAAAAAATTACATCCTGCAAATAGAACCTAATAATGAAATATTTTAAAACATGAAATACACATCGTTGGGCTGCCCTCGCAGTCTTCACAATATATTAAAACTTTTTGTGCCTTAACTCTGGCTTCTTTTGAACCCTTCTCCTTCTGAATTCTTTTGTAGCATTCAGCACATCTTTTTCTACTGATTCTTGCTGTTCCTTCGTATTTTCCTATTCTGTGGCTGCTTCTACCTCGCTTTCTTTTCTTTGCTGGCTCCACAGTCTCCGCGGTTGCTGTATTTTCGTTTTCGTCATGTTCTGCATCTAAGATATTCAAGTTTTCTGTACTTTCTGCTTTTAGTAACCCTTCAATAATTTCTTCTCGGCAAGTGAGTATATCTTTCTTCTTATTTTCACTATTCTTGTTATAAATCACCCATGCATTGACCACACTAGTACCCAAAATAATCTCAAACAGGACTTTCTTATACCATTTGATGCTTTTTCTTAGGCTTGTATAATAAGACGACATCTGATCAGAGACATCAACACCTTTCTTCGCTGCATTATAATCTAATATGGCTAGAGGTTTTACGATATCTTCACCTTTACGGTTTTTGCTGCCTGTGGGAATGAGTTCATCAGTATGACTTGGGACAGAGCTGATCATGAGTACAGAACGTTTATCTTGCCATTTGATTACACGAATTCCAAATTCATTTTGCTGTCCATATATTTCACCTTTCTTCAACTTTCTTCGAGTGACATTTAGTGGATTTCCTCTTCGATCAACTCTTAGTGTTCCACAGACGTATGTTTGAGATTTCAATAGATCTTGACATAATTTCACACTTGTGTAAAAATTGTCTATATAAAGAGTTCGGCCACAGTTTTTCAGATCTTTCAGTAAATCCATACAAATTTTGTAGGTATGTCCGTCTCCGTTTTTTTCTCTGGGACCAGTTCCAGTAGGATCGTTTTTACCAGCATAGACCCTCAGGTCATAGGTGTATCCTTCGGGCGTGCATATTTTATAAACTTTTACACCATATTTATGCGACTTTGCTGGTAGGTACTGCCTGAACACAAGGCGACCTCTCCAAGGGATCATGCTTTCATCGATAATTATATTCTGGTCCGGAACTAGTGTGTTCTGAAAATTTCTGCAGCAAAGATCTGTGACTTTTTTTATTTTGAAAAGTCTATCGTTACCTGATGCGGGATCCTCATTATTAGCGAAATGTAGGCACATAAGAATCAAATCTATTTCGAGTCATAATTTTCCTTATGCGTTCGTTACTGTACATATCGTTATTAGACCAATAGAGCCGCATTTTGGGTACCCTGTTGAGACCCATTATTAGCAAAACAGCCAAAAAATGTTTTATTTCGTCTCTGTTAGTTTCTTTCCACTGATGTAACAAAGATCTCCGACGGAGTGGTCTAGACCTAATGAGTTGAAATGCATATCGATTTGTTTCTTCTACTATGATGTCTAAGATTTCATCGGTTATGAACTGTTTGTATATTTCGTAAGGTTGAGATACGTTCAAATCATGTATCTGCAGCCCACCTTGCCCTGTATATTCAAAATTGACAGGCAAATTTGTACATGGACCCCATTTACCAGTGTTGGCTGGTGGTGCGTTCACATCTTCAACTTCATCTTCAACTTCCTCACTAGATGCATTGTCTTCCTCGTGTTCAGTAGTATCTCCTATTGGAAAAGCACTCTCACTTTCTATTTCACTGTCTGAGGGTTTGTAAGAGTTTTCGGAGTCCTGACATGATTCAGACTCAGAGGACGAAAGATATGTATATGATTGAGTTCCGTGCCCGTAACACTATTTTTGTAGAAGTTTGTGGTTCTTGTGGAGACAGTGGAGATGACTGCTGAAATGGTGACTGATGTGAAGTATGTGATGGGGGTGGGGGTGAAGGTGTTCTCTGAAGCCGTGAACATGATGAGTGTGATAACTGTTGTTCGGGAGTCTTCCGTGCCCGTAACACTAATTCTTTAGGAGATTGTGGCTCTTTTGGATAAGGTGTGGATGATTGCCGAAACGGTGTCTGACTAGAAGTAAGTGATGAGGGAGATGGTGTTCTCTGAAGCCGTGAACATGATGGTTTTGATGACAGTTGTTTGGTAACTATGGGTGGTGATGGTGAGTTTTGAGCTAGCGCTTCTGCTAGAATTTTTCTACTTCTGGCTGACATTTCAATTTTTTAGCAGCACACAACCTGAAATGAAAGGGTATTTGTAATTTTATCTGAGAAGGACGCATTAATTACGTGTCCACCAGTGGGTCACGACGGCCCTAGGGTGCAATTTTTCCCCCGGGCCGTCGTGACCCACCAGTGGGACACGCTAAAAATCATTCAAAAACAGAAAAAAAAAACAAGAATTGATTCTTAAAACACTTTATTAATATCAAAACACAAAGCGAAACGGAAATATATCAATATAAAAATTACGTCCATTGGCGAGTTTGGTGGATCGCTTGACGTCGCGAACGTGTTAAACAATAATATTACAACTCCGTTAATTTTTATATTTTGATAACGACTCGACATTGATATATACGTTATTGCAACGAAGCTATCTGAGTCGAGCGTTTCGGTTCTATTCATCATCAGACACAGTGACATCGTCTATTCCGTATTAATCAATAATATTATTACAATTCCGTTTATTTTTATATTTTACTAATGATTCGACATTGATGTATACGTTATTGCAACGAAGCTATCTGAGTCGAGCGTTTCGGTTCTATTCATCATCAGACACCGCGACCCCGTCTATTCCGTGTTAAACAATAATATTACAACTCCGTTTATTTTTATATTTTGATAACGACTCGACATTGATATATACGTTATTGCAACGAAGCTATCTGAGTCGAGCGTTTCGGTTCTATTCATTATCAAACACCGTAACACCGTCTATTCCGTATTAAACAATATTTTTACAAATCCGTTTATTTTTTATATTTTGCTCACGACTCGACATTGATATATACGTTATTACGACGAAGCTATCTGAGTCGAATGTTTAGATTCTATTCATCATCAGACACCGTGACCCCGTCTATTCCGTATTAAACAATATTATTACAACTCCGTTTATTTTTATATTTTACTAACGACTCGACATTGATATATACGGTATTGCAACAAAGCTATCTGAGTCGAGCGTTTCGGTTATTTCCATCTTCAGACACCGGGACCCCGTCTACTCCGTATAGATAAATAAATAATAATAATAATAATAATAAACGCTTTCATTGGTAGAAGCAGAGGAAAACAAACATTGACAATAAAGTATACAGATCTACCAAAAGGCAGAGTTGGCTTTTGCCTGAGCCACAGGGGTCAGGCAAGTGCTTTATACCACTCAACCTCGGAAAAAAAACAAAAAAAAACAACATAACGAAAATACAATAATAGACCAATACAATTCAATAATTAAGCCTAGGTTAAAACAAGAAATAACGCCTGAGATAATACTAGTAAACAAAGTAACATTATTTAGGATTGCTCATATCAGGAGAGTACCCGTCAGAAATTCATATCACAAGTACGAAGGATATTTTTTAAATGTTTTTTGAAACTCAGTATGTTCATTCCCTTCAGGGCTTCCGGAATCCAATTGTAAAGCTTAGTGATTGTGTATGAGAAAGAGGACCGATATTGAGCTGAGGTGTGAATGGGTGGCGTGAGCCGAGATTTAAATCGTACATTGACATTATGGACATCGGTCCGAAAAGTGATCTTTCGGTATAGATAGGATGGTTTTTGGGTCGTGACTATCTTATGAAATAAGGTACAGGCATGCAGAATCCTTCTCTTCTCAATATTTAGCCATCCCAACTCATTTAGAGATTGAGATAAATGGACACGCCTGCCTAATCCACAGATCAGACGAACACAGGAATTCTGAACTAGCTGGATTCGTTGCGAGTCTCTTTTCGTAATAGCAGGTCCATAGACTATATCACCATAATTCAAGTGCGAAAGAACCAGGGATTCGCATAAGGATATTTTAGCACGTTTATCGAGAACTTTTCTATTGGCGTAGATCAATTTTAATTTGCAAAATGCTCGTCTTATCACCAAGTTGACATGATTGGTAAAATTTAAAGAGGAATCCAAGATGATTCCTAGGTTTTTAGCACTGTCAGAGGTAGAAATTGACATATCCTTGATTTTGATCTTCAACTCATCATGACAACGTGACCGGATCACTTTCCTACCGAACAAGATCACCACAGATTTTCCAGGATTTATTGAGAGACAAAACTTCTCAGAAATTGATATGATTGACTCTAAATCTGCGTTCAGTTGAGTATTTGCTTCCATCAGACCGGTCTCTGGAAATGACTGATAAATTTGCGTGTCGTCGGCATAAAAGTGACACTTGCTGAAATGTATATGATTGCGGAACTCATGAGTATAAATAATGAAAAGTAGTGGGCCCAAAATCGATCCCTGTGGAACCCCATTCTCCACAGAGACATCCCTTTCCAACATAACCGCTTGCATTCTATTGATTAAATAGGACTGAAGTAATGATACTGCATCTGTAGAAAATCCGATGAAATGTAAGATGGCAAATAAAAGTTGATGTTTGATTCTGTCGAACGCTTTCGTATAATCAAGCATAACCAATGCCGTCAATTGGTTTCGGTCGATTGCGGAGAGGATGTCATCTGTAACTTTGAGGATAGCAGTCACACAGCTATGCTGAGGCCTAAAACCGGATTGGCATGAAGGTATGATATTGAACGCTTCCAAATGCATTTGCATTTAGAGAAATATATTTTTTTCAAATGCCTTGGAAAGTGTGCACAGAATGCTTATTGGACGAAGCGATTTCATATCATCGGGATTGGGTACTTTGGGCAGTGGAAGAATAAATGATTTTTTCCATATGGAAGGAAATACGTTTTTAACAATACAGAAGTTGAAAATGTGGCAAATGACTGGAAGAATAACAGGACAGCAATGTAATAGCATTGTTATATTTATTTGATCGACACTAGTAGCATTTGACTTGATGGACAAAAGTGTCTTGAATATTTCAGATTCTGTTGTGAGAGAGAAAGAGAAGTTGCTAACGCCTGGTCGTAAACGGTTCGAATAATAATTTAAAGTATCGAGGTCAAGAGGAAGATCGCTACGGGAGGAATTCACGAAATAAGAGTTGATGTTGGAAACATTCTTCAGGTGATCGGGAATATCATGAGAAGCGTTTTTGTTATGAATACCAAGATTTTTTAGCTCCCTCCAGAACTGCTGGTTGTTTCTGTTGTTGTTGACTCTGAACTGAAAGTAAGTTTTTTTCTCGCGAAAGATGGCATATTTAGTTTCATTTCTTAAGGCTTTGTAGTAGTTCCAGTGTTCTATACGCCTTGTGCGCTTATATCTACTGAGTGATTTATCTCTGAACGACATCATTATTTTAATAACCTCAGTAATCCACGGGGCATGCAGCCTGCTTATCCTCACAGTTCTCATAGGAGCATGAACATCAAAAATCGCAAGTAGAATTTCATTCATTATTTCAACTTTGGAATCTATGTTATCAAGAAGGAATATAGGAGAAAAATCAATATTTTGTAAGTCAACCAAAAAGTTATTTTTGTTAAAGGTTTTAAAGTCGCGATATGTGTGTAATGCGGGCTTCTTCGAAATGTTGAAAGGACCGAGAGAGCAAGTAACCATACAGTGGTCTGAAACATGTGACACATCAACAACAGACGTATTTTCGACTGGAATTGTTTCCGATGAAATTATGAGGTCGATGATTTTTGCAGTGGATGGACCATAACGGGTGGGTTCAGAAATAATCTGTTCGAGAGCGTATGCGATCAGGACATCTCCGAGTCTTTTGGAATAGAAATTTTCAGTGGCTAGCATATCTATATTCATGTCTCCCGCAATTAAAATTTCATCAAAATCCGGTGCAATCACGCTAACAGAAGACTCAAAATCGGCTAGGAACACTTCTATAGGAGAAGAGGGTGGTCGGTAAAAAACACCAATAGCATAACTCTTTTTGGACAATTCTAAAGATATCCAAAGTTGTTCGGTATTATTTTGGGGAATATTCAATAGTTTGGCTCTATACCCATACTTTATATAAAGTGCCACGCCACCACCTCTGCCAGCCTCCCTGTCCTTTCTGAAAATATTGTAGCCCTGAAGAGAAACAACGTTGTTGGCAATATTGTCAGAGAGCCATGTTTCTGATAAAGCAATGATTTCATATTTATCCAGCACTAGGTCTCTAAAATCCTGATAATGAGGAACCAAAGACCTGATATTCAGGTGTGCAAATTTAACTTTATGGTTCATTCCGTAAGTAAAAATGAAGAACAAATGTATAAATATATAACAACGTAGTAGGTATATTGACAGAAAATCAAATGTAATAGTTACAAAAACTAAAAAGACCATGATGGTCAGTAACAAAAACAAAAGCAATTCAGAAGGTGGATTTGGAAAAGGACCTTAGCTTTGACTTCAGGTTCGTATCGGTGGCAAATGAAGAAACTTCAAATTTCCTTTGTTTGTCGGTATTCTCGTTCACAGAAGAAATCGGCTCCATGGGCGGAACTTCTGGAGAAATATTTTTCTGATTCTCTTTTTTCTTCAATTCCTCGTAGCTGAAGGATATGTCATCCACCACAAGGGAGTTGTTTTTTATAATGGCGGTAGGGTGAGATATTTTAGCTAGTTTCAGCTGCTGATTCATAAATTTTCGTTTCAAATAATCCTCTCTGGAGTAGTCTTGTGAGAATATAATTTTCTGTTTTCTAAGTTCAGTGGCCGTAGAACGAGATTTATTGAGAATAGCAGTTTTTAAGCCGTAGCACACCACTTCTGCGACAACTGGGCGAATAGCACCCACAGATTTGGTACCAAGTCTGTAAATGTCGCGAAAGTCACCGACAGCACATTGGATGCCCAAGCAATTAATTATGGTGTTCAAGAGTTCACTGTTAGTTTTTTCCTCCGGGCCCTGTAGGCCATACACAATGAAATTATATTTTTTTGATCGACGTTCAATGTTTAGAATTCGCTGATGGAGTAAAGCATTTTCCTGTAGAAGTTCATCATTTTTTGTTTTCAAAGCTGCAATTTCGGTACTAAATGAATTTTTCAATTCAGAAATTTCCTGTTTTGATAAGTTCGTATAAATCCTTCAGAGTTAAACTCATGATCAGAGTACTACGTGAGGTCACTTGGTGAATATGATCGATACAGACCCTACGCTGGTAGAGAGTTTACTGGTGACTTAAAATTTTAAATTTGGCAATGTACACTGTGCGATTTATGAGGCACCAGCGATTGATATCCCCTCCTTGGCAAATACACTGATAGAAGGAAAAATGGCCCTTACTTACATTATGATTTGCAAGGAATGCATAATGATGATCAGGTTATTACTGCACTTCCGAGGTAGATAGAAACAAACGACTAATCACTGTGAAAACACTCACTTTCAGCTTCGAGGTGAACTAGTTTTCGAAAAATAAAATGCTCGTAAATCACTAAACTAGAGCATTTAAAGAAGAGAGAAACTAGGCGATGTTCACACACGTATTCTTCGATTTGATTTAATAAATATTATTTTCTGCTTCATTGAGAGGCCTGAGAGGACCCTGAACGAGACTTATAGGAAGAAGAGGTCCTGTTTTTGTTTTATTGGTTTGAGGTTTTATCTGAAGTATACATTACATTTAGTTCATAACCTAGAATTGTCGTTATAGGAAATACATGTGATTTTGTTCCGAATGCTCAGTCTTTTACTTTATTACCTGGCTAAGAGATGAAAGAAACCTGAACCACTGGACGTACTCAACTGCGCTAGAGCTAATCCCGCAACCAAAATCGTCACAAATTGGTGCCCGAGCAGGGGTTTTTATTTTCCGTAGCCAGAGTGATAAAGTAATCCGAAAATGTGACTGAGTTTTGGTTAACCGATATGTACAGTCTGAAAAAAGATGAGTTACAAGAACGATTAACTACGTTGGGTTTACCTTCTGAAGGTACCGAGGAGGACCTACGAGAGATAATGCGAGAATATATCAGGACACCATTTGATCAGCAGGAAGAAACTAATACGCACGATACAGTGGCGGACGAAGGGGCTTGTGCGATGGAACATCCACAATTACCCCAACTGGAGCATCCACAATTACCCCAACTGGAAACGTATCTGCCAAACCATGAGAGTTCAGGAGCAGTACCGAAACCCAATCGAAATCACAACGAAGAACTTTCGAAAAGGCACAATGCGGCTGCCCATACAGGAGACATGGAAGAAGTAAACAGACACACTTCAACACTTCTTGGACAGTCGTTACCAAGAGGGCATCTGAAAAGACCCGGTGGTTTTTCTCAGAAGTTAGGATATGAGGACCCATCTACTAAGTTCTCCTACCGACCGATGGCTGCGGCTTACCCAACCGAAGAGAGAACCTGGCATGAAAATATCCTGCCAACCAGAAATTTCAGAAACAATCAGTACCCTACTTTCTCTTCTTATAACTTCGCAACATCAGAGGAACCGATTTTCAAAGTTTTGGATCGAGTTCGGAAGTGGAATGTGAATTTCGAGGGTAAGAAAGATCCAGTGAGTTTCCTAGAACGAGTCTCCGAATTACAAAATGCATATGCCGTGTCCGGATCTCAGCTACTGGGGCATTACCAGAATTACTGCGAAATAAAGCACTGTTATGGTACAGAAACAACAAACATCGCTGGCAGAACTGGGAAGATTTCTGCGCAGGTTTCTGCTCATATTTGCATCCTCGGAATACCGCTTACGTCTGGAAGACGAAGCCCGGAAACGAACGAACCAGTAAAAGATTTTGTTACCGCACTTCAGACCATTTTCTGCAGAATTGGTAATATTCGACAAGAACTTCAACTCGAGAGAATATACCAGAATCTCAGACCGGAATATAAGTACTTTATAAGGAGGAGAGATGTCCGGACCATAGACGAACTTATCGAACTAGGTGAAGAGTTCGAAGTTCTCAACAGGGAAGAACATAACTACCGTCCTCCACCGAATGTATCGCAAGCATACCTACCAGAGACTGCGTATCTGCCGAGCAGTTAGCCAAATATACGAGATATACCTAAACCTCGCCCGAATGAGATGAGAAATATTCCAAACGGCAGACCAGCGCCGACCAGACGCTTCCCGGAAAACAATAGTACTGAGATCCGCACCAGTAGTTTTAAGCCACCCGAACATTTTCCCCACGACCAGCATTTCAGAACGAACGACAGGATGCTGTGTGCTGGAGATGTGGAGAACAAGGACACACCCGATTTGCCAGCCGAAATGAACCCCAAAAATTCTGTTCCATATGTGGTAGACAGGGAATACTATCCAGAGACTGTTGTCGCAAAACACAGACGACAGAGTCGACACGAGCCACACCGTCGGGATCTACTCAGGTATCGACCATATCTGTTCCTCTCAGAAGTAGACCGGGAGACAGGCGGCTTTGTTTTTCTGTTCTACTAGGTACCACTTTTGTGGAAGCTCTACTGGACACAGGAGCAGAAAAGTCGTTCTTAGGAGACGACGTAGTCAATATTATCAGAAGACTTGAATGGGGTTGTAAGAAACCTAAGACAGAAATCGCCCGCTTGGCAGATGGTACGAGAGTTCCTCTCACGGACTCCTGGATCATAAAAGGCAAAATCAAGGAATTCAATTTCGCCGAACATGTCATTCGTCTGAAAGACCCGACCCCCATTAAACAACGTTATCGTCCCAGAAATCCGGCCATGCAGGCTGTGATCGACCAGGAAGTGGACAGGATGCTCGCGGAAGGTGTGATAGAGCCCTCTGACAGTCCGTGGAGTAGCCCTGTTGTGATAGTCCGAAAGAAGGATGGACGTTACCGGTTTTGCGTAGATTGTCGCAAAGTGAACGAGGTTTCTGTGAAGGACGCCTATCCTCTACCACAGATAAATGCCATATTAGACAAACTTCGAGAAGCCCGATACATATCCACACTAGATCTGAAGGATGGATACTGGCAGATTCCCATGGCTCCTGGAAGTGAGCCTATTACTGCGTTTACAGTTCCCGGCAGTGGCTTGTTTCAGTTCCACGTTCTTCATTTCGGCCTGCATGCGGCTCCTAGCACATTCCAATGACTACTAGATAGGGTTATCGGACCGCAATTGACTTTTGCGTTCGCCTATCTCGACGATATTATAATTATCAGCAAAACTTTGCAGGACCACCTGAAACACTTGAAAATCGTCTTTGAGAGGCTCCATTCCGCCAACCTACGGATCAATCCAGAGAAGTGTCATTTCTGCAATCAAGAAATGAAATATTTAGGACACGTTGTCAGCCGCGAGGGGATAAAAACAGATCCAGACAAAGTAAAGGCCATCCTGGACATCCGTCCACCCCGCAATCTGAGAATGTTAAGAGGCTTCTTAGGAGTCACATCATGGTACCGCCGATTCATAGCAGACTACGCCCGCATCGCCGCCCCACTAAACCAAGTATTACGAAAAAGATCAAAATGGGAATGGACCACCAGACAAGAGGAAGCTTTCGAGCATCTCAAAACAGCTCTGACGCGAGCCCCGGTTCTGGTCAGTTCGGATTTTTCGAAAACCTTTTATCTTCAAACCGTCGCATCTGATGTGGGATTAGGGGTAGCCCTGATTCAGAAGGTAGATGGCCACGACCGAGTGGTAGCTTACGCGAGCCGAGCCCTGAACCAAGTTGAGAGAAAATACTCAGCGACCGAGAAAGAATGCGCAGCGTCCGTTTTTGGTATTCGCAAGATGAGACCCTATCTTGAAGGTTACCATTTCGTCGTAATTACTGATCATCAAAGCCTTCGCTGGATAAATTCGATAGATTCCCCTACCGGAAGAATAGCTAGATGGGCCCTGGAACTGCAACAGTACGATTACAAGGTACAGTACCGGAAGGGAGTTCTTAATAAGGTCGCCGACGCCTTATCCCGACAACCAGTGAGCATCAAAGCAGGACCAGAATAGACAGAACTCCTCTTGATCGAAGGAGCTGATCAATGTGAGTGGTACTCTCGAATAATGAGAGAAGTCCAGGGAGATCCCGGAAAACATCCTGATTTCTGTATAAAACAGAACCAACTATATCACCATTTCTGGGATAGGAATTCCATAAACGAGCCCGAACTTATCGAACGATGGAAACTCTGCGTTCCCACTCCGGCTAGAAAAGTTATCATGCAGGGGAATCACGACGCTCCAACGGCGGGACAATTAGGAGTATCCAAGACTATCACCCGAATTACCAGGAGGTATTATTGGCCAAAAATGGTGAAGGAAATAGCCCGATATGTGCAGAGTTGTCCTAACTGCCAACACTTCAAGCCATTGCAACAAAAAGTATGCAGAGTTGTCCTAACTGCCAACACTTCAAGCCATTGCAACAAAAAGTACCTGGCACCATGAAGCCAACTACACACCGTGGTCCGGGGATAACGTATCCGTTGACATAGTAGGTTCGCTACCACGCTCCAAGAAAGGGAATGCATATCTCATTGTTTTTCTCGATAAATTCACGAAATGGGTGGAATGCAAGCCGGTACGGGCAGTCACCGCAAGAGTTATTTGCGAAGCCATAAACGAGAAGATATTTTGTGCATTTGGCAAACCACGGGTCGTCCTATCTGACAACGGCCGGCAATTCGTAAGTAACGAATTCAGAGAATTGCTCGAAACCTATGGTATACGTCACCAGCTCACCCCACCATACTCGCCACAGTGTAACCCCTGTAGAAAGAACCAACAGAGTCTTGAAGACCATGATATCCCAGTACACCAATGGTGATCACCAGCAATGGGATAAATGGCTCCCGGAGTTGAAGTTTGCCATCAACACCGCAACTCAGGAATCAACGGGGTACACGCCAGCTATGCTTAACTTTGGGCGTGAGCTAGTGCCGCCTGGGCCACGGTTTCAGGAGGAAGACTCGAACATCACCCTGATGAACCCAGAAGTAATGAATGAAAGACTTGAAAAACTTAGGGAGTTACGAGATCTGGCTAAAGAAAATTTGTCCAAAGCTTCCGCAGAACAAACTAAGTATTATAATCTTTGTAGACGAGGATGGGCCCCTCAACTAGGAGAGCTTGTAATGTATCGAACACACTTCTTATCGTCAGCTGCGCAAAATTTTGCTGCAAAACTGGCACCGAAATTTCCCAAGAACAAATATGCCAAGAGTATATGGATTTGAATGAAGATGGGTCGCATTGAGGACATTAACATTTTACAGAATGTAGTAGTGGTAGAAAGCCAAAAGGAAGTTAGCGTGGGACGCGAACTTAAAACGGACTCCGAACCAGCGGTATTCCTGATTTCAGATACATCTGAAGAGGATTTTGAGGTGTTAGACCATTGGCCATCTGATGTGGAGAATGAGACCGGGTTTGAGATGGTCGAACTCCCAGAAGACTCTGAACCCGTATTAGACCTCGGGGAAGATACAGTGGCGCAGATACTGCGAGAACTGGAAGAAAGCTTGGTGGATCCAGACCATCTCCGCATGGCCCGGGAATCAACAGAGGATTCAACACCGTCCTTTCTGGTACAAGAAATGCCCAGAGACGTTCCTCGCATGCCGGAGCCCACTACAACCACGCTCAGGAAGCCACGTGTTGTAACGATGTAAGCTACGTCTGATTACCCAGGCTAATTCAGTGGAGAACGGTGTGGTGTTCTTTGGACTGGCTTGCCAGTTTCAGATTAACTATGTGTCAAGCAAGTTTTTGAAAATTGTTATTGGCTGGACGCCAGAGATTTTTTGTTTAATAAAAATAGGATAAAAATTCAAACTTCCCCGATATAGATAGATATTAATAAAAAGGTAAAGATAAGTTGAATTCCTTCTAAATTTGACCTGCAATAAATCATAGAAATTTCTGTAACAATATATTAAACAATTAACAACATGAATATGATACAAATATAACTGATTAAGGTTTTGTAATAAGACTTCGTTGCTGATTCAGTTTTGGACAGATTGTACCTTTAGGTTGGTGACTTGTCGTCTACTTCTATTATTTCCAGCAACTACTCGAGAGAGAAACGGAGACAGTGAGGGTTACTCAATTCACCCTCTTTGAAACGCCAACTACTTCCTGTGATCTGTAGCTCTACAGATGTGGATATCGATGTTATTCCGGAACTGATTGGTTTCCTTTTCTATCCACTACTTATCAGAATCGTGATTACCTTAATGTGTCTCTCAGATGAAGTGATGATGCTAACCTTCAGCTCTCGTAGTACATAAAAAGATTTATTTAATTAGTCGATGTCTAGAAGTAGGTACACCTATTCAATTGTCACAGCGAACCCTGTGGTCGATTGTAATGAATTAGTTATAATGCTAACAATAAGTGAACTAAGTTTACAAATGAGGAAAAATAAACAAGTTTAGAAACTAACAGTGGTAAAAGTTATGAATGATACTGATAATAGTATCAACACGTGTTGTAACTCTAATTCACTGCTGAATGAATTTTATAACAATAATAAATGTGATTTGATTTACTTATTTAACATTAGAAATGCTTATCCAAAATTTTGATACGTGAAAGGTTCAAATATTTATT
The DNA here is from genome assembly GCA_944452925.2 of Chrysolina oricalcia. Taxonomy (NCBI): domain Eukaryota; kingdom Metazoa; phylum Arthropoda; class Insecta; order Coleoptera; family Chrysomelidae; genus Chrysolina; species Chrysolina oricalcia. The sequence goes on along the minus strand of OX101825.2, from coordinate 45,232,065 downwards.
TAGGCTTGACTTCAGTAATTTAACAATTACTTCGTGAAGACATGAAAAGGTATACTTGAGATATAATTATTGATAATGACATATAAGTGGTTACGAAAGGTTACCACAAAAGTGAGAAAATTTTAGTGGACAAAGGTTACCACAAAAATATGAAGATATGATTGGTCACAGAAGGTTACCACCAAAATATGAAGAATTGTATGAATTCCATGGATTTGTACAATATGGACTTGCTTTCCTTACCCAAACTCAAGAAAACTGCGATAGAATAAGGTTCAAAGAGACAGGTACGAGATATAAATTGAAGATATTATCCTCAACGATAAAAGAGATCAAAAATTCTCAAGAAAGACTTTCTTGATATCAAAATTTTGTTCTCCAGAATATTTCACTGGACCTCCAAGACCAGAAACGTATCTGGGCGGTATGAAAGACACACTTCAGATTTTATTCATGAAGAAATATATAAAAATGTGTTTCTCAATACTCACCCAGTCGTTTTTAATCCTGTAGAAGATACCATGTGATTGACAACGAGCTCCAGTGATTCAACTATGTTTTTCCAGCACCTAGGATCCTTCCTAAACTAATGATTTGATCGTGGATCGGGATTTCAATTCAGGACTTATTCAAAAATGCTGTAAAAATGAAACCGCAGTCAAATTCTTAGATTACAAAATTTTATGTATTTTACGACACCGTAAAATAAAACTAGAACGCCAATGACGACTATTTATAAAAATACCTGCTGAGAATAAGCTCAGCTCTGGACAATTCTAAAAGATAACTTCGATGAACCTGGATAATTAAATATCATGAGTTAGGGCGTGGCAGCCATTGAAATGATTTGAAGAAGATTATATATATATATATATATATATATATATATATATATATATATATATATATATATATATATATATATAACGATAACAGGAATTCATCCATACCTGTAATTTATTCACAGAATCAAAGCCATTGCTCAGTTCTCTTCTTGTGGAAAAATATATGTCAGATAATTGATTTATTTATCAAGTCAAATAAATAAATTTATACAACAAAAATCGGTCTTGCCGGCTCAATCGTCAAAATCAGAAGAGAACGGGAAAAAGTCTACCTTTCTTTCGTCAGGTACGCTCTACCTTGTCATGCGCGTTATAGATAATTTAGAATTGCACTGCCATCTATCTAAATTTATAAACATCCTTGAGTGCAGGCATGTACAGGTAGTTTTGCATGACTTAGTAGATAACTCAGTAGTTCCTCTATCCTACACTAGATGTTGTTGTAACACAGTTAGAAATTCGATTTATATGGATCATTTGTAGAAGTTTGACTACTGACCGATAGATGCCTTCAAGCACTATAATCTAAATATTTATAAGCGATGTTAAAAATGATTTGTTTATACGATTATTAATTATGTTATCAATATGACGAATATTATCGTTACATATCCCCCCTTCTCCACAAAAAAAAATTTCAAAGCAGGGCTTTAAAAATTTTTTCTCAGAAGGACTCAAAAATATACACTGACTTATGATGTTTATTACTATTCAAAGCATTTACTACTGAATGTTTTATCAACAAAAATGTCCTATTGGATATTCTCCAATAACTAAATTTAATTCGTAAATTATAGCATTTACAAGCTGAAGTTCTCTGTTATGAGAAAAAGAAAAAGGGGTATATTGCTAATTACCAATATCCCTGAGATAAAATATGTAAATTTTAGCATTTACATAACTGAAACATTCAACTCCCTGTGTTATCACAGTACGGAGTGAAGAGCAATAGGACCCAGCCACCGACTATCTCCCAAGCCAAAGCTCCGCGCAGCCGAAGCTCTCCCAGAGAATCCAGCGAAGATGACCTCTTCGCTGCAAGATCTTGTTTGCTGCGCTGGTGAGTGACATCCTCAACTACTCGCCTCCAGATTCTCCGAGACAGCCACCGTCTACCCCGAACCCAAGCCCAAGAGACCATCACTAGCTGCACACTTGGTGAAACAAAAATTTAAAGATAAATTATTACAAAAAATATATACCAGTTGTCATCAACTTAAATAGTGAAACTGCTGTTTCACTAGTAGCAAAATCAAAAATTTCGGGATACTCTCACCCTTGGTGCTGTGAACAAGTCCTCAGATGCGACAGATCCAAGGAGCTCAGGATTCCCCAGTAGTAACGCCCTACCGCTCTTAGGCGAGCTTCACACGTTGACCGGCCTAGACCTCCACGTTAGCCGAACCTTATCCCCCAAAGGTAATTATTTTTCATAAAGATGTTTAACACGGCAATGATTACAGGTTCAGACAACGAAAACAACGAGACATAAATAATTGATGGAATAGATAATTTTCTTTCCTGAAGATATTAAACTGAAATTCATGTACAGAATCAAATTGTAGAAATCAAGTCAACCTTTCTTATTCATGCCTGACGAGAATTCCCACTCCGGAGCAACTTTACCAATTAACAACTACTTCCCGGGCTAATACCCACGACGAATATTGGATTACAATTGGTATACCTGTCCCAAGGCGAAATATTCCCCCTTCATTCATGAATTTATCAAGAATCATATCAGCTCTGAAGTGAAACAACTACTTTCCGGGCTAATACCCACAAGAAATATTGAACTACACACTAGAGACCCGATTTTGAAAACCTGCGTTTTCCAAACTTCCCCAATTTGACTGTCAGAAAGATGTAATGTGTATAATACAGGGTGTTATCTAAGTACGTGGCCAAACTTAAAGGGGTGATTCTTTGAGTGATTCTTAGACGAAAAGTTCATATAAACATAGGTCCGGTAATGCTTCGTTTTCAAGATACAGGGTGTCAAAATTTTTAAAAGAAATCGTTTTTGTCGTAAAAATCTTAATAACCCTTCAACCGATTTTATTGAAATTTGGCACTGTTATTGAAGGTCGTAAAGGGCGAATTTAACCCTAACTATATCAAAATTATCATGTCCAGTGGCGTCCCGGAAGGCACTGTAACCAATATTTTTGACAGAAAACATGTGCGCCACTGATTTTTTTGCAATATTTGTATTTGTTTCACATTGAGCAACTTAAATTACAACTTTTTATATCTAGAATGTTTTTCGTATCTTGCTTTGTTTTTGAAAAAACATAAAAATCACTTCATTGCACGTCCCTGGCAATAAAAAATTGTTTTTATAGGATTTTTAATGATTACAGGTGAATCTGTTATGCTTAAAAATTGTTTGTTTCATTTGGCCAGTGCGTGCATAGTGGTAACGCCGGAAATGCCAAAGCAACATCAAACAAGAAACACCCTTTATTAAAACCACACTGAAACAAAAATGGTAACTAGGCAATTTGTTTCTGTAAGAATACATTCAATAATAACTAACACAAAACTTACAAAAGTTGCTCAAAATGTCCTCCTTCAACTTCAATGCAAGCATAAACTCGTCTTAATGTCGATTCCCGAACACGTTGAAATATTTCCGGCGTATGTCTTACATGAATCCCGTATTCGTTGGATTAATTCTTCTTCAGTGTTGACTGGAGTTTTATAAACGAGGAACTTTAAATGTTCCCAAAGGAAAAAATCCAAGGGATTTAAATCCGGTGACCTGGGCGGCCATGACTGTGGACCTGCGCGACCGATCCAGTTTTCTCCATAAGTTTCATCCAGAAATTGACGTGCTACTATGCTGAAGTGAGGTGGAGCCCCATCGTGCATGAACCACATTGCTCCTCTTACTGCCAGTGGGACATTTTCTAGTAGTACAGGTAATACAAATTCCAAAAAATGACGATACTCTTGACCATTTAATCTCGGGGGTAAAAAATGAGGTCCAATGAGATAATCGCCAACAATACCAACCCAGACATTTACGGAAAACTGCTGTTGATAATTATTTTCTATAACCGCATGGGGATTTTCTTCTACCCAGATATGGGTTGTTATGAAAGTTCATAATTGAATTGTGGGAAAAACACGGTTCATCGGTAAATAATATACTGGATAAAAATGTCGGAGATGCAACCTGTTGTTGCAAAAGCCACGTAGTATAAACAACTCGCTTGGGAAAATCCGCAGGAAATAACGCTTGAACACGCTGTATGTGGTAAGGATACAGTTGGTATTCTTTCAAAATCTTCCATACAGTAAAGTGAGAAATGTTTAATTGTTGTGCAATTTTGCGTGTGCTTGTATCGGGGGGCTCAACTTCATGTAAAACTTCTCCCTCCAGCGCCACTGTTCTTACCGTAGCAGGTCTCCCAATAAGAGCAGCCGACCTTTGAAAGGTGCCTGATTCGCACAGCCTTTCATGTATTCTCACAAATGTTTGCCTATTTGGAACATTTCGATGAGGATATCTTTCTTGATAAATGCGTCTAGCCGCAATTGCCTTGGGCCATTCCATAGACAAAATGCGTATCCGAGTTTGTAAACCGGACCATTTTCAGATATCAGTAACTAATTTTCTATCTCAAAACTCTTGAAAACACTTCAAATAATTACTATCAAATAATTACGTATGTACCGTTTCAATTTGTGACAGTTATGAAGTTAAATTTGTTTGAACATTTGTTGTTCCTTCCATGGCCCTCTTACTTTAGTTTCAAAACACTGCAGTAATACATAACAACATTATTTGTTTCATCGAAAACAGGTAATATGAGCGAAAAAAATTAAAAGATGACTTCCATGTAATATTAATTGTTTAATCATAAATAAAAATGTCTTTATTGCATGTCCATGGACAACAATGAGCCCATTTTGCAGCACGAGCCGAAGACAAGAACCGAAGGCAAGTGCTGCAATTCATACATACATATTTTTTTTCATTGCATTAATTTTGATAGAAAATTCTAAGACTAGAATAGAGTATTGATATGAAAAAATATTAGTAAGACCCCATTTTTTGATGGTTTAGTAGTTGAAATGTTTTATTGTGTTGTCACAGGGATGTGTAATAAAGTGATTTTTATGTTTTTTCTCAAAAACAAAGCGAAATACGAAAAAAATTCTAGATATAAAAAAGTTGTAATTTCAGTTGCTCAATGTGAAACAAATACAAAAATTGCAAAAAAATTAGTGGCGCACATGTTTTCTGTCAAAAATATTGGTTACAGTGCCTTCCGGGACGCCACTGGACATGATAATTTTGATATAGTTAGGGTTAAATTTGCCCTTACGACCTTCAATAACACTGCCAAATTTCAATAAAATCGGTTGAAGGGTTATTAAGATATTTACGACAAAAACGATTTCTTTTAAAAATTTTGACACCCTGTATCTTGAAAACGAAGCATTACCGGAGCTATGTTTACATGAACTTTTCGTCTTAGAATCACTCAAAGAATCACCCCTTTGAGTTTGGCCACGTACTTAAATAACACCCTGTATATACTTATATTTTAAAGATACAGATAAAGGCAGAGATAAAAGATAGTATCTTAGAAAGTCAAATGTGGCCAATTGAACGGACTTTTACCGCCAGGATGGTGCATTTCCCTACAGTGAGTAGTCTTAAGCCGTCACTGCTCAGCTATTGCATTTAATATATTTCATCATGTGAATCTGTACCAGTTTCCAATTCTGAATCATCATCTGACTCAAGGAAAGCAGGATCGAGTTTTAAATCTTTCAGGTGCCAGTTTCCAAGATCAGTACCATCATCATTTTTAAGAGAAAGAACTTTGTCAACAGTACAAGGTATAAATTTTGGAGCAAGTTTTGCAGAAAAGGAATTTTCTGCCTTTGACAACACATAGTTCTTTTTCAAAACCCTATCCCCGATTTTGTACTTAGTGTTTCTTTTCCTGAAATTATAAGTCTTAGTATTTTGATCATATGCTTTCCAAATTCGTTCACGAACCTTAGTGAAAATTTCCGGTAACTCTTGGAGATCATGAACTCTAGAATTTTTTTCAGTGATTGTGACAATGTTTTGGGAATTATCAGCAATCAGACCATAATAATCTCCTGAAATTGGTACATTTCTACTAAAGGTTAGGAAGGCTTCTGAGTAACCAGTAACGTCACTTTTCGAAGAACGTATTGCCTGTGCAATCTTGAAAATTGATTGATCCCAGGTTTTGTGATTTTCTTTGACGTATGATCTGATGGCAGTTACTATGACTTTATTTTGCCTTTCAGTGGCATTAATTTGAGGGTGATACCTATCTGTATACCATATCTTTTGAACGTGGTACTGAGCTATGAAAGATTTAAACTCTTTACTAGTGAATACTGATCCGTTATCGCAAGCAAAGATTTGAGGAACTCCAAAAATAAGAAAAACTTGATTTTCTATGAATTTGATGATGGATTTAGATGTGGCTTTAGCTAAGGGTTGCAGTAAAACAAATTTTGTGAACTAGTCCACAACTACCAAAACATACTGATTTCCATTTTTGGATCTTGGATACGGTCCTAACAGATCTGCAGATATTAACTGGAACGGAAAATTTATGTTCTTATAGGAACCCATCAACCCAGCTTGAGGTAGATTTGATGGTTTGCATGTGGCACAAATAGAACATTTTCTTTCATAGCGATATAAGCTCTTCCTCAAACCAGGCCAATAATATAGCTCTTGTATACGACCCAATTTTTTAGAGATACCTAAATGACCTGCAGTTTCATCATCGTTAAACTTTTTTAATAATTCCTGCCTATTTGCAGTAGGTACAACAATTTTCCATTCAGATAAATTACTTATTAATTTTTCCTTGCTAAAAATATGTTTATAAAGAATATTTTGTTCTATTCTGAAGGTGGGATAATCATTGGGGTTTTCATCAACCTTTCTACACATGTCTGTATACCATTTGTCTGGTTTAAGAGTAGCTAGATCAAGGATAGCTGCCTCTATAGGAGCTCGAGATAAAGCATCTGCCACCACATTTAATGTGTCTTTCCTATGTTCTATATCAAAGGAAAATTGTGACAGCTTAACAGCCCATCTGGCTAGTCTACCAGCAGGGTTAGACATATTATTGAGCCAGACCAAACTCGCACAGTCAGTAATGACCTTGAATCTGGTCCCCTCTATATATGAGCGAAACCTCTCTATTCCAAAGATAACTGCGAGAAGTTCCTTCTCCGTAGCAGAGTATTTGCGTTGACACTTAATCAGGGTCTTACTGGCATGAGCTAAAGGGTGTTCAATCCCATCAATTTCCTGACTGACCCAACCCCTGTATTTGAGGCATCGCAGTACAATATAAAAGGTAGGGAAAAATCTGGACTAGCCAGTACTGGTGCAGTCGTGAGTGACCTTTTTATTTCCTCAAAAGCTCTATCAGCTTCTTCTGACCATATAATTGATAAAGAGATCAGTGATAGGGCTGCATAAGGCTGAAAAATTGTTAAGGAACCTCCTATAATATCCTACTATACCCACCAGTCGTCTGATCTGTGTGGTTGTACGAGGTTTCTCATAATTTAAAATTGCTGAAACTTTAGAATTATCCATTCTCAAACCATCTTGATCAACAATATAACCAAAAAATTTTAGGGATTGCCTACAGAACTGTGATATCTCCTTATTAATGGTAAGACCAGCCTTTTTTACAGCTTGCCTAACTTTGTTCAAGATTTCTATGTGCTTGTCAAAATAATATCATCAATATAATAAAATACATATGGTTCTAGTGACGGGCCAATAACTAGGTCCATTAAACGACACATTGTCTGGCTAGAACATGAGAGGCCAAAAGGCATTCGAGTATATTCGAAAAGACCTCTACCATGTATTGCAAAAGCTGTTTTAGGACAGGAGGAAGGTGTTAGACAAATTTGATGAAATGCCTTTTTTAAATCGACAGAGGAAAGAAATTGGGCATCTCTCAACTTACTTATTATTGATTCAATTAAAGTCATAGGGTAAGCATCAGGGAGGGTTACAGAATTCAATTTCCTGGAGTCTAACACAACTCTAAATTCACCAGAATTTTTTTTTCTACTAGCCATACAGGATTACACCATGGGGATTGTGAAGGCTGTTGGAGTTTTTTGGATTGCATTTGAAGCACTTAACTTTAGTAACTCCCTTTTTGCCACAACCATAGCAAAACAAAGTCTTTTGAGATCGGCATTCACTATAAGAATGGTTGTACCGAAAACAATTCCAACATTTTATAGAATTTACACTATTTGAATTGAAGTTTTTCTTTAAAGAAACATTTTGAGACTCTTGAAAAGCTGGACAGTTCAAATCTGGTTCTAAAAGATTTGATTCACGTGTAGGAGGCGGTTTATTCCTATCAGATCGTTCACGAGATTCTTCTAGTCTTTTACACAATTTTAACTCTGAAATAGTATTAATATCTTGTAGAGAAAGATGAGAAATGTAATAAGGTAATAGGTTCCTTTGAATAGTGTCAACTATCTCCTTTTCACTAGGTTTAGTTTTTAATCTGTTAAAAAGTCCCTCCATTGAAGAAATATACATAGTGACTCTTTCGGCTGTACCTTGAGTTCTATCTCTCTCTTCAAGTCTTCATCATAATGATATGGTAAGAAATCTTCCTTGAGCCTAAGAACTAATTCATCCCAATTTGTTAATTTCTTTCTATTGTTGTTATACCATGTCCAAGCGTGATCTTTAAAGAGATCCCCAGCAGACAAAAATAATTCATCTTTAGATACGTTGCGAGCAAAACTGAAAGCATCGACTTTTTCTAGAAATGAGACTAGTGATTCACTGCGGGAATCACCACTAAAATGAATATTCCACTCATAGGGTAGAACTGTTTTTGGAAAATTGAAATGAGGCTGAGCAGAAGCTGTTGGGGTTGATGTTTGAGCAGTTGAAACTCCTGATATTTTTGAAGCTAATTCTCCTTCCAATTCAATCATTTCCAAATGAAGTTCATTTTTAGTTTCCTCCTCAACTACTTCCACTGCCTCTAATCTATTAATTCTACCAGATATGTGTAATAGTCTAGTAGTTAAACGTTTATATTCATTATTATTATGTGAATAGGCACCAATCTTTGCTCTCAGATCCTGCAAAGTCTCTTGAATTTCAAGGACATCCTCAGCATGAGTATAACAAGCAATAAAACCATCAGAAAAACTACGATTAGAGCCTTCTTGGCTCAAAAGTCATCTTAACAGTTTCCTGCGTTTATCTACATCACCTGTAGGTTTAACGTTTTTGATCTTAATTTCATAATCAAGTTCAGAGGCTCTCAAATGATTTACTTCTATTTTGAGGTAATTAACTTCAATTCAAAAGCAAAATCAAGGTACTGAATGAAAATTAAAGATACGATATGGATAAGTACTTTCAAATATCAAGGAAAAATCCGGATATAGAAAAAAAAATATTTTCAAAAATCAATGATAAAATTCAATGTGCATAAAATATTCAATTCAACCAATTCAGCAATGAATTTCTAAAATATTTATTGCCTAGTCAATATAGAAGGAAAGGAAATTTTTGCCAAAACAATTTATTTCAGTCTAATTACTTTAGGGCGCCAATTTATGTAACGATGTAAGCTACGTCTGATTACCCAGGCTAATTCTGTGGAGAACGGTGTGGTGTTCTTTGGACTGGCTTGCCAGTTTCAGATTAACTATGTGTCAAGCAAGTTTTTGAAAATTGTTATTGGCTGGACGCCAGAGATTTTTTGTTTAATAAAAATAGGATAAAAATTCAAACTTCCCCGATATAGATAGATATTAATAAAAAGATAAAGATAAGTTGAGTTCCTTTTAAATTTGACCAGCAATAAAACATTGAAATTTCTGTAACAATATATTAAACAATTAACAACATGAATATGATACAAATATAACTGATTAAGGTTTTGTAATAAGACTTCGTTGCTGATTCAGTTTTGGACAGATTGTACCTTTAGGTTGGTGATTTGTTGTCTACTTCTATTGCTTCCAGCGACTACTCGAGAGAGAAACGGAAACAGTGAGGGTAACTCAATTCACCCTATTTGAAACGCCAACTACTTCCTGTGATCTGTAGCTCTACAGATGTGGATATCGATGTTATTCCGGAACTGATTGGTTTCCTTTTCTATCCACTACTTATCAGGATCGTGATTACCTTGATGTTTCTCTCAGATGAAGTGATGATGCTAACCTTCAGCTCTCGTAGTACATGAAAAAATTTATTTAATTAGTCGATGTCTAGAAGTTGGTACACCTATTCATATGTCTCAGCGAACCCTGTGGTCGATTGTAATGAATCAGTTATAATGCTAACAATAATTGAACTAAGTTTACAAATGAGGAAAAATATACAAGTTTACAAACTTACAGTAGTAAAAGTTATGAATGATAATGATAATAGTATCAACACGTGTTGTAACTTTAATTCACTGCTGAATGAATTTCATAACAATAATAATAAATGTGATTTGATTTACTTATTTAACATTAGAAATGCTTATCCAAAATTTTGATACGTGAAAGGTTCAAATATTTATTTAGGCTTGACTTCAGTAATTTAACAATAATTTCGTGAAGTCATGAAAAGGTATTCTTGAGATATAATTATTGATAATAAGATATGTGTTTACGAAAGGTTACCACAAAAGTAAGAAAATATTAATGGTTACAAAGGTTACCACAAAAATATGAAGATATGATTGGTCACAGAAGGTTACCACCAAAATATGAAGATATGTATGAATTCCACGGATTTGTACAATATGGCCTTGCTTTCCTTACCCAAACTCAAGAAAACTGCGATAGAATAAGGTTCAAAGAGACAGGTACGAGATATAAATATATATATATATATGCTGAATACTTGTTTCAAGGATCAATAAATGTTCCAGTGACTGTAAAACAGTCGAAAACAATCCTTTAGGAACTCACTATACCTTTGTATAGATTGTATGGCATATGTCCGACAGAAAACAACTACTTCTCTGGCTAATACCTCGACAGATATTGAATTATATCTGTCAGACATATGTGCAAAGATCCTTTCTTTGAAGGAACAACTTTGCAAGAGCTCTCAGAGACAGACAGCAGGACACCGCCTGATCCAAACAAGAAACCAACTGCAGACCGGTTTCGGGATGAAGTCCCTCATCAGTGCAGTCCAGGTTATCACGGTTGCATACAATTTCAATTCATTGTAGAGTTCCTGATGAAGAGCCAATAAATGACTCGAAAGCTTGAATAGAAAAAAGGGTACACTTATTTCCCATACCCTTGTTAACTGCATACCCGAATTTAAAGGATGCTTCTTTAACTTAGACAGTCGTCTAATCTTCACAACTTGCTATATATATATATATATATATATATATATATATATATATATATATATATATATATATATAGTGTGTCCCACTTTGAGCAGCCACACCCTCATATTTCGTTGAGCATGAAATAATCCGAAATTTTCTTTGACTCAAGTTGTAGTACTCGGAAATACCTACCTTTATGTTTACGTAACCTTTGTATATCCATTTTCCACGGCTAACTACGACCAAATGAAAAGTGAAGAATTGGGAAAAACATACTAGGCATTTTTTTATCGCAAAAATAACACCAGATTCTATTTCAGAACAGCTTAAAACCTCCAAATCTCAATGCTTGAATCATTTGAATATACAGGGTATCATTCATTCTGATCAGAGTTAGCCTTGGAAAAGTGATATTTGGCTATTTTTCAAAGTATTAATTAAATATTTTTGGGAATGCTGTGACAAGAGAAGACATTTTGGAAATTTTCCAAGCATTATTTATGGATTAGAGTTGATAATGCTACCAGCTACAGATGATACCCTGTATATTCAAATGATTCAAGCATTGAGATTTGGGGGTTTTAAGGTGTTCTGACACAGAATCTGGTGTTATTTTTGCAATAAAAAAAATGCCTAGTATGTTTTTCCTAATTTTTCACTTTTCATTTGGTCGTAGTTAACCGTGGAAAATGGATATACAAAGGTTCCGTAAACATAAAGGTAGGTATTTCCGAGTACTACAACTTGAGTCAAAGAAAATTTCGAATTATTTCATGCTCAACGAAATATGAGGGTGTGGCTGTTCAAAGTGGGACACACTGTATATATGTCATTTGGTATAGAAATGACGCTTTCAATTTTTCCGGATACAGGAAATTCGTAGGATGTCGCATCATTTTCAAATACAAAAAAACCAACACTCTTCCTGATATCCTTGGCAGCCCTCAAATGAAGAACACATTTGGTATGATGCGAAGATGGATTCCATATGTAGAAAGGTGTGTTGATTGGTGAGGCTTTCGGAAGTATTTCTGGTTTAGAATATGGTGTTTGAGATGTCCTCAGGAAATGTCTTCTAAATGTATCGATAGGCATGTTGACACGATTGAACAACAAATGATGTCAAATCTTGGAGGTTTTCATTTTATTATCGCTGCCTCGCGAAGTTCCTCCATTATGATTATAATTTCATTATTCACACCGGTGTTTCCAGCACATCGCGATGCAAACAAGAGTTTCAATCGATCCACTAGTTCATTAAAATCATCAAAATATCTATATTCAACCGGAATATTGTTGAAATCAAGCATAGTTAGTCCTGAACCCACTGTACTCCTTGTAGTCCTTCCTGGGGCCGAACTGATCCTCGGTCTTGGCTTGGGCAGAGATAATCTGGTATTGTTTTGAGTTTTTTCAAGTTCACGTTCTTTTGCCAAAGAGTGTAGTGTTGTAATTCGTGGTTTTATTATATTAACAAATTTTGATGCATGTGATGTTGATAAACCCCTTGCAGGATCATAACGGAGGTATATGCATTACTTCTTCTTATTATATCGATATATGTTCAACATCTTTATTTTTGTAACCAAGAAGTTGTTTCTTGAACAGCAATTCATATAAGCCTGCAGTTCCACTGTATCTGAACTTGTTATCAATAACAATATCCGCCCCATCAAAATCCACAGATGAATTACCTATGGCAAATTTTTCCGTAGATGAATCAAAATATACTCCAAAAGTGTCATTTAATTTATTTTTAGTATCTGCAATTTTGTCTTCTATATATGCACGTTGTAAAGGAATCGCAAACTGTTGTAAGTATTGTTCTTGTTGATTTATCATAGAGGGTATACTTTCCTCAAAATAACTTCCTTCGAAGTCGGATTTTGGAATGGTTGGATCATACTGAAATGTCTCTTCATCAGGAGTGATCTGATAAAATTCTTGAGGTGTTGGTTGATGAAATTGTTGAGGTGGTGACTGATGTAATTTTTGGGGTGTCGATTGATAACTTGAACGAGGCGATTTAATTTAATTTTTCAATTCTTGCTTGAACTTAGTCGCTGGGGGTTGTTGGACAGTAGACAATAATTCTTTCAAAGGTTGAGTGATTGGTTCATAAGTTCTTTCTAAATTTGATTGAGATTTTGCTATATCAGATTTCAAAGTCTCATATTTTTGTCTCAAAGCCTTCCTTGCTCTAAATAGTTGTTCGTGTAATTAACTGCTCATTATGACTGGTAATCATTCTGGTAATCAATCTTGAAGTTTATATATAAATAAATGTGTCGAATCCCTTTCAGTATCGCCCCTCTTTTCTGGGACAATCTTTATGGATAACGAGAAAACTAAATTTATCTTTCCAACAAAAAGTGCAGATTTCTTTGAAATTCTGCAATGACATATCTATACTGACATGATCATCATATATATGCTTCATATTTTTTATATCTTGTTGAAAAATTATAAGGAAATTAGCATTATCTCTAATGAGCTGTTTGGAAATAGCAGAATAGGTTTGGCATAAATAGAAACAATCTGTATGTCTGTGACGACCGAAACAGAAATAATTTTTGATTATGTTTTGATCACATGTGGCAACATCATCGAATATTATAACGGAATGATGTTTTATATTTTCAGGGAGAATAACTTCAATAGAATCCGTATATTCATGGAATCCAATTTCTTTCAAAGGTGCCAACAAAATCCTCAAATAATTATACTTGGGTTGATATAATGATTTTGAAAATAAGTAAACATTAGTAAAACGAAGGCCGTTGGGTTGTTCCAGCAAAGACAATATAACATTAGTTTTGCCTGATCCACTCGCTCCAACGAGTAAACCTCTCTTAGATTGACCTCCAAATAGCACACCATGCTTTCTCACATTATTCTCCACATTGATCTCATCATGATTGATAACTGGAAGCAACACCTTCTGTTTTTCGGTCTTCATCACATTGAAATAGTCATCATACTGACATTAGTGTAGATGTGATAGGTATATATACGTGTATCCAAGTTTCTGTAAAGATAATATAATGGGACAGCGAAAGAAATCAGTCGTTAATACGAGTCGAAACACAAGAAAGACAGGTAGAGGTTTTCTGAATACCTTGATCAATAAACTTCCAGTAGAACTACATGTGCCTGGATATAATTACTGCGGTCCTGGCACCAAGTTGGAAAAGAGACTATCGAGAGGAGACAGGAGTAAATCCACTCGACGAGGCTTGTAAGCGACACGACGTTGCTTACTCCGAAAGTGAAGATATAAAAGCGAGAAATATTGCTGACAAGAAACTGGCAACGTTTGCTTCCGAACGTTTGAAATCATCTGATGCAAAATTAGGGGGAAAAGTTACAGCATTTGGGGTATCTAATATTATGAATCTCAAAAGCAAGTTAGAGATGGGATTGAGAAGAAAAACAAAAAAAACTAAGAAACAAAAGAAGAGTGGTGAATTGAAAGTTGCCAGGAAACGAAAGAATAAGCAGAGGAAAAGAATCATTCCAATTCCAAAAAAGGTGGATTTCTACCATTTTTACTACCTCTTCTAGGAGCGCTAGGTGCTGTAGGAGGCGGTGCTGCATCTATTGCTTCAGCAGTCAATAAAGCAAAATCTGAGAAACAACGGCTCACGGAACAAAAGAGACATGATTCATAACATAACCCTATTGTTTTGCATTAAGAGCACGTGCATGGTCACGGTTTACCAAAGTTTTAGATAAAATTTATGATGTTTTTGGCGAGATCCAATCATGCCCCCTAACAGTTAGGGACCCGCTCGTTATGAGGTTACTGTCATTTTGACAATTGTTTTAATTTAATTATTCTACATTTATATAGAAGCACTTTTTCCACCACATATGGTATGTTCGAAATTTAATACTGTTGTTCTCAATATTGTAACATTTCTCTTTTCTGTAGATCATTAGTTTGTAACCTTTTTTCGCTGAAGATGAAGGATTAATATTTCGAAACATGTCCTGCTGCTGATGTAAGTCTTCCGACTACATCACGTAATGTGCTGATGTGTGTCCTCTGACTACACTCACACTATCAATAAAGATTTTATTTGGTGGAGTTCGACTGTAAGTTTTTTACCTACCCAGTAAGATCTCACCTCCACTGTATGTTATGGATCGCCTCCGTTTGATAAAATATAACTATGATTCCATGCAGAAGTTTAACTCTTATCAATGTGGACCATATTGTCTTTTGTTTTTATTTAATCAATATTTCTGATGTATTTCCTTCATTGATCAATAAACTGCCACTAGGAAAATATATCTTTCACTTTCATATTGAGTGATTCATCATCAGTGTTGAGTTATAATTTCAACCCACCAATTTATCTGGAGGATGATGTGGAATATGAGATAGGCTTGGCAAATTTTGATTCATTCAATGTTATTTCAAACAACAAAATTGAACAATGTTTTGGTATGAGGTGAACACGATGAATTCAGTTTTATCATTCCTGAAGGATTTTATGATGTTACAGATGTTATTGATCTTATCATTGAACAGATGACTGATAACAATGAAAAAGTTGCGGTATCCATCGATCCAAATTGGACAACTTCAAAAGTGATCATTCGGACAAACATCAAAATCAATTTTTCAGTACAAAACTCCATTGGTCAGTTGTTAGGCTTCGAAAAAAGAATACTAAATGCAAATAACATCTACAAATCAGATCATGAAGTGAAAATTCTTCCAATAAATACAGTTTGCATTGATTGCAATATTGCGATGGGTTCATTTCTGAATGGTAATCTAGTAATCAATTTTTCCCAACCGTGCCGAGGGGATGAAATAGTCGAAACCCCATTGAATATTCTTTATTTCCCGTCACTATCAAGACAATCAACAACATCACTGTGAGGGTTGTGGATCAAAATTTCAATTTAATTGATTTCCAAAAAGAAGATGTTACTGTTAGATTACACCTCAGAAGAAAGATTGAATAATGGTCTGGAGATTTGATAAATCATCTTTCCAACAACCCTACAAGAAGAAAGTGAAGCGAACTTCGGAAGGTAGTATGAAAACAGCTGCAGAATTACTAACACCTGAACGCAGAGAATACTTGAAATCTTTGGGATTAGAACTCTTAATATAATGGAATTGCTACAAATCACGACTGAACCTGTTAGTGATAACTCAATTGAAGATTATCCATTTTATACATATCAACCGTATATCACTAATGAAATCAAATATAATGATGAAATCAGAATTCCAATTCAGGACTTAGATGCGTATACAGCACCTTGTAACTCATACATCTACATAGAGGGGAAGCTCACAAGACCGGATGGGAATCCAATTACGAAAATAAAATTCATCAACAACGCAATATCTTTCTTATTCCGTGAGCTACGATATGAGTTGAATGGTGTGGTGGTAGACTCTGTCAGGAACATTGGACTAGTATCAACGATAAAAAATTATTTGTCTATGAATGAAAATGAAAGTATTCCTATGCAAAACGCTGGTTGGTTTCCTAAATTCGAAGATAAAATATTGGTTGATGATGGAGGGAATTTCAACGTTTGTATTCCACTCAAGTTATGGACTGGCTTTTTTGAAGACTTTAAAAAAATTGTGATTAATATGAGACAAAAAGTAGTTTTGATTCGTGAAAGCCATGATTTGGATGCTGTCACTAGTATAGATGATTCCGAAAAACCAAAAGTGGGCATAAGTAAGCTGAATTGGTGTGTTCCTCATGTAACACTAAGTATTCAGGAACAAATACGATTAAATAAAATCATAAATAGCAATGTCGAATTACCTTTGAAATTCAGGAGTTGGGAATTGATCGAGTAAATGAGACAACAAGACACACTTGGGCAGTGAAAACAACTACGAAAGTTGAAACTCCTCGACATGTTATAATTGCATTTCAACATGCTAAAAAAGAAAAGCTCACCACCGATATGAGTACATTCGACCATTGTAATCTGAGTAATTTAAGAGTATTTCTAAATTCTGAACGATTTCCTTACAATGACTTGAATCTTGAATTCAAGAATAACAAGTTGGCAAAACTCTATGAAATGTATGCCAACTTCCAAGAGAGCTACTATCATCTTAAATCAAATAAACCTATTTTCAATCCAAATGAATTCAGAATGAAGGCACCGCTTGTCCATATCGACTGCTCACGTCAAAAAGAAGCGATTCAGACCGGTTCCATAGTACTCAGAATTGAGATTGAGACTGCTGGAGTCACACCCAAGAATATAACAGCTTATTGCCTTATTCTACACGAGAAAGAATTTTCATATAATCCATTGACGAAAATTGTAAAGCAATATTAATGCGCATGCTCAACATGATGTTATATACAGTGCGGCTTTTAATTGTCCCCCCCCCTGTTAACTTTTGAACGGTTCGACGTAGAAACATGAAAAAAAACCTTTTCGAGGGTTTCACTTTTTGAAATAAAAAAAAATAGTCTTTGCACGATAGGGGGCGCAGGGGGGCGCATCAACTCAAAATTTTCAAATGGCATGTGGGGTCAAGTGTCACATCGTTGAAAAGGTGGTTGAGTATAATTAAAATTATGGTTATGTTGACTAAAACTAAACTACAGTATTATTAAGTTTCTTCATTTCGTAAACTTTAAATGCTCTTAAGATTAATGATATTACTATGCTTAAGCTAGTGAATATTGTAAATGTCGATAATAGGTCTTCCCAGAATGTCTTAGCAGTAACGAAGCCTTCAGTGCACTTGTAGATGTTTGCTGACTCAAGTATATCTCATTTGGGTAAACTGCACCTAGAAATTCGTACTGGAAGTCAATCACTAGAGTCTGGTTAGTTGAGGGGATGTAAATCATACAAGCTTGATACATCTCTCGTGCAGTCAGTGTGTACAGCTCAGTGTTACATATGTCCTGTCGAAGGTGCAGTTGCTATCAAAATATAATGTCCCTTCGTGTATTATGTTGATAGGTCTAAACACAACCACAAGACGCCTGCTGCAACCTTAGCAAGCATAAATGTAATCGACATTTAGTCTGCAGGAAGCTATCAAAACCTGAAGATTCTTGATCTCCAAGTTGCCAATCATCATGGTAGCTGTTCCCATTATCCTTTTCTTTGATGATATCATATTCCCCACTGATGACTTGGTATAACTCTCACTAGAATCCTTATTTGAATCCCTTAGTTGAGGGACCTTCTTGACTTTGGGTATTGGAGAAATGCAAGTTAATCTGCATGACTCGACTCTGCAGGTAACGCTATTAATATTAAATGATTCTGTTCTACCATCTAATGACATCTGGTAAACCCCCACTCTGTCACTCTCTGGCATGTTTAGTTCTGATGCAGAAACAGGTATTGGCACGTCTTCATAGTAGATTAAATTTTTATCGGTGCTCGGAGTTTCATGCATGAAATTAGTTATATATATATCGGCATTTTTGCACCACCGAAAGAGTCTAAGTCAAGCAGGCCTGTACTGGTGTTGTTCACATTGAGCCTAGTTATAGTAGTATGGTTTTTAAACGAGACAACTACCTCTGACTCCCATCCACTACTTTCCTTTTTGTACACTGAGTAATAGGGTCCAACTCCTTTTACTGTCCATCTAAAGAAAGTGCAGGAGAGTTGGTGCCAGCAAGTGGTATCACACCCTAGGCCAGAAGTTAAGCATCCTGCTGATGATAATGCTGTATGATTTGTGTCTTTGAACCTGTCACCAATTGTGGTATAGTGACAATTGTCATACCAACAGTTCCCGTTCCCTTTGCAATTGTAATAAGATTCAGAATCAATGACCCAATCTGATGTTTTGTACATTTCTATGAACCTTGTGATCACTGAAGATTCCTGGATTTTAATGGTAAAGTTATTATTTTCCATGTCTCTGAAACATATCATCTGTCCAGTCTGTACAGGAAATGTGAACATGTTAGTTTTTATACAATCACCTTCCTTACAAATCTCACCATGCGAGTTTATAAAGAGATTGTTATCACACCCATCGACAACTGGGGCACCACTAGTAAGCAGCAATGCACCAACTGCAAGGGCTGTCTTAATCTTTGAAGATTGAGAAGATGAGCTAGGCACTGTCCTTTCATAGGAATTGTCTTGGGGGATACTTAGGCGTGGGTAGATCTTAGGTGGTGGCATAGGCTTGGTGTCGGTAGACCGGGTCATTCTGATATTACTTATTCTTTCTCTCACCTCCTGGTATAGCTCTTCTCGTAAGGCAGCCTGTGGTTGTTCCTCCATGCAACCTCTAGTCTGTTTGGTCTGGGTATTTATGACATCATTGTCTCCCTTCGGGATTTGATGGACCTCAATGTAGTCGTTAGTGCAAGGGGCCTTGATTGCCTTAAGTTTTGCCTGTCTAACTTGGATAGCAGTATCAACTTTTTTTTGTATTGCACCACCATACTTGCCTCCTGCCTTGTTTGCTAGATGGTATTCTCTTCTCCCGTAACCTTAGCTAGTCCTTTTGCAACTCGGTACTGATTATCAACCTTCTTTGTATGATAACAAATGATCACCCGGTCTGTTGCATTAGTTGCAAGTCTGTACATTCGTGACTTGCACAGTAGTATTAAGATTGTACAGACCAATGCAGCCACGAGAATACCAAGCACCAATGGCTGTAGGTTAGTTTCACATGACTTGAACATTTGATTGTACTGGCAATAAATACCACAGGACTTGCAGTCAAACTTAGACAGGATTATGCCGGATACACCATCACACACATACTCGACCACATCGAACATATACTTGTCGTATTTAAACGGGGTAGTCAAATTCTTTAGCTCAATAGCTCTATCAACATCCTTGTTCACGATAATAGTGCATGCATTGGCATTGTTGATAGTCATCTCACCATCCACAACATACACCACTGGATCGCTGTTTGACAAGCTGAAACTGGTCAACAGCACTAGGAGCAACAACAACGTTTGGTGACTCATTGTTCTCTGCTACACTACGGGATTATCAGTTTGCTCCTCGCAACTATTACCCTTTATTATGCTTTAAAATATTCCTTGAATTCTTGTGATAGTATCACTTCTGAAAATAGACCATCTAGTCGTCTAGACACCGGATGTTCCCTACAAGATCGCTGACTGTTATAAAGAGTCAATCGCTATGCAATGAAGATGCGCAAGCGCATATCGACAGCTTCATACATTATAATAACGAGCATTCTAACGATCAGTCAGTACTACTGTCGCTGAGCTTGAATCATGAAGTGTGACAGATGTGAAAAAAAATTTTCAACAAACAGTAACCTATACCGACATATACGAAACAATTGCTCTCGCAATGAAGTAAGAGGTGTACCTGTAAAAATAATCAAATTGGATGATCCATCTACAAGTGCTCCAAACTCGAGAAAAAGGAAACATGCAAATATTTCATCGAATGTGGAAGAAGATATAGAACAACTTCAGCATGCATTCAAGAATAGGATAGCAAGTTATCGATTCAAAAGTATGGGGAAACATATCGAACTCCAATTTTATGGCTGAAGTTAAACCCAAAGTTCTGAACAGCGTCTCTGAATATATACAGAAACACAAGAGTTTGAAAATTAATTTTGAATTATTTGGATATTACATAATACCTGAGAAAGAGTTGAGTGATATGAAATCCTTCAACTCAAAAAACAAAATTACTACTTGTTCCACAGACTAGGATTGCCTTTATGATGAATTCAAAAATTAGATGATTTCAAATTCTTCAGAATTCCCGGAAAGAGACTCAGGCTGGTCATTACAGAAGATTTGGTATCTGGATGTGAATATAAATAAATACAATCCGCTATCTGCCTCCTCATATATTGAGTTACCCAAAACAATCAATAAGAAAAGAGCCGTTTTAAACGTGAAGAACTTGGATAATGCTTGTTTTGCTTGGTCCATTATGGCAGCGGTATTCCCTTCGAATGGAGATCCTTCGAGACCATCTTCATACCCTCATTGTACAGCATTACTTAATTTTGAGGGGATTTATTTTCCAGTGAAACTGAAGGATATTCATATGTTTGAAAAATTGAATAATATTTCAATAAATGTTTTTGGTATAGATACACGATTTGACGGAAAAGTGAGCACCAACATCATGGGACCCTTACATTTCACAAGACATCGTTCTGCAACACATGTCAATCTCCTTTTAATTGGTTATTCCGATGGGAATAATCACTACTGCCTCATTATGGATTTAGCGACGGTTGTCTTCAATTCTTTCATACGAGTGAAAAACTGGCAACTCATCAGCAATATGATTGTAATCATCTATGTGTGTTACTCCAAAAACCAGACATGATTATCAACAAATATGGTGAAACTTTGCCTGGAAATATTCAGAAATTCACTAATTTCGAAAAGCAGCTACCAGTTCCTTTTGTTATCTATGCCGATTTTGAGAGTTTGCTGAAACCTATTCATTACAGTGAACCATCTGATGAGCACTCATTCGCATTGAAAGCATACGAACACGAGCCATATTCATTCGGTTTTTATGTGAAGTGTAATTTTGACGACAAATACTCGAAATTCATACAATATCGTGGAAGTGATTGTGCCGAATGTTGGATGATTGTGAGAATGTTGGATGATCTTGTCTTGAATTTATATAATAAACATTTGAAACATGTGGAAGAAATGCTGCCACTTTCAGCAAAAGAAGAGAATGTCTTTCAGAATTCTACAGAATGTCATATTTGTGTTAACTTCTATAAGCCTGAAGACATCAGAGTCCGAGACCATTGTCACTTGACTGGTGTTTACCGCGCAAGCGCTCATTCCAGATGTAATTTACACTGTAAAGTGGTGAAATTCATTCCTGTCTTCTTCCATAATTTGACAAATTATGACTGTCATCTATTTATAAAAAAACTGGCTTCGAATAAAGAGAATATCTCAGTTATTGCTCAAAATAAAGTATATTTCATTCTCCAAAACATACTTGGTTGAAAAATCAGAAAATCCGAAAAATTGAGATAAATTCATCACTTTGAGGTTTACTGACTCTTTTCGCTTCTTGTCCAAATCTCTAGATAATCTCAGTCAAACGCTGAAATCGACGCAACGTCGGGAGATTAGGAAATATTTTCCAGATGAGAGAAAACTCAATATGATAACGGGTAAAGGTGTTTTTCCTTATTTATATGTGGACTCCTCTGAAAAATTGAATCAGCCTGCATTACCAAGGCAATCTGAATATTCTGAGTGGTAAAGAACTTTCCGAAGAAAATTATAATCGAGCTCGTGAAGTGTTGCAGGAATTTGAATGTTCAACTCTGGGAGAATACTCTGATATCTACTTGAAATCAGATGTTTTACTTTTGGCAGATATCTTCGAAAATTTCCGGGAGGTGTGTTTGGAAAAATATAAACTTGATCCTGTCCAGTATGTGACAGCTCCTTCACAAAGTTGGGATGCAATGTTGCGTTTAACCAAAGTAGAACTAGAGCTCCTAACTGATATAGACATGGTTTACTTTTTCAAGAAAGGGATTCGTGGTGGAGTAAGTCAGTGCAGTAAAAGAAAGGCTATAGCTAATAACAAATTCATACCATCTTATGATGCTACCAGACCTCACTCATATATTTTGTATCTCGATGCAACAAATTTATATGGAGCTGCTATGAGTGAATGTCTTCCAGTGCGAGATTTCAGATGTTTAGAGCAGTATGAGCTAGAGAGCTTTGACTGTTTCGAAATTGGGGATACATCATCGAAACGGTATGTACTAGAAGTTGATTTGGACTATCTGCCAAACTTACATGATGGCCATAATGATATCCCCTTCTGTCCAGAGAATATCAAACCTCCTGGAAGCAAGTATTCCAAGTTGACCCTAAATTTGATGACCAAGGAAAGATATATTATACGCTATAGAAATTTGAAACAGTGTTTGAAATATGGACTGAAATTGATGAGGATACATCGAGTTTTGGAGTTCACACAGTCAGCATGGCTGAAGCAATATATTGATTTGAATACAAATCTCCGAAATTCTGCCAGGAATGAATTTGAACGTGATCTATTCAAATTTATCATAAACTCGATATTCGGAAAAACCATGGAAAACGTTGATAAAAGACAAGACATTAAACTATGTTGTCACTGGGCAAATATTCCGGGGTCTATAGGAGCTGAAGGATTCATAGCAAAACCTCATTTTAAATCATGTTCAGTTTTCGATGAGAATTTAGTAGCTATCCAAATGGAAAAACTAACTGTGACATATGACAAGCCTCTTTATGTAGGGTTTTCAATTTTAGATATTTCTAAGACGGTCATTTATGATTTTTATTATGGCTACATCAAAACAAAATATTGCGATAAAGCAAACCTATGTTACACAGATACTGATTCACTGATTTTAGAGATATTCACAGAAAATGTATACGATGATATTCGGGACAACATAGAATTCTTTGACAAATCATCTAGTGATGATAAAAGATTTGTTCTGCCCAATAATGTTCGAACATTAGCCTGGGGCCACCATAAGTTGAATACGAAAGATGATGACGCAGTGTTGGATCTTCTACTATTGATGTCTGAGAACTTGATGAATAAATGAATTTTGGATCTCTATTTGTTTTTTAATAAAATAAAATATTGAAAAGAAAATGTCTTTTATTCAAATATACTTAAAAACATTTCAATTCAAACTACTTATGCATGAATAACATTTTGATTTGAAGTAACAAGCAAAATTGTAGCTTCCCTGAAGATGACAGTATTCACTGTTGAAATATCGGAAATATAGTGTTAAAAGAGTACACGTTTTGCTTGCTGCTATACCCAAAAAATTTCCTGCTTTGTATCCTAACTAGTCAGCAAAGACTACCCTTCTACTATATATATATATATATACATATATATATATATATATATATATATATATATATATATATATATATATATATATATATATATATATCTATATATATATATATATTATAGATTTAAAATAATAGTTGAATATGTAAGTAAAGACTAAAATAAACAAAAATAACCAAACTTATAATGACTCTTATAGTTAAAAAATTATTATAAAAAAATATTGGTAGAAGTATCGTTGAAAGGTTCGACATATGGCTCCAAGATGGCTCTACCTTTTTGTATTGCAGCATCCAAGTACTTTTGCAACTTGGCTTCCAGCTCAGCTTTTCTATCTAATTTGGCCCTGGTGAAGATGCCCAGGAAGTTGTCGATCTCAGCAAGATGTTTATTTTCTGCTTCTTCCTGGGTCTCGTTGGCTGTGTCTTGAGTGGTGTCATATCCCCCATTCACCTCCAAATTGCTCAAGTTGAGTGGACTCGCTGGAACTCCGTCCACCCAACTTTGCACTGAGGTGCCAGCATGACTTCCGAGGCTTTCGGTGGTGATTGCAGGACTTCCAACGAGAGTAGGACATCCAGCGAGGCTTTCAGCGGTGCTAGCAGGACTTCCAACGAGGCTTTTGGCTTCACTTATGTCCTCATAAGCTGCAACTGGAGCTGGAGCCGGTGTTGATTGGTGCGCCGGTGTAGAGTGGTGAGTTGGTATGAAACCCTTTCTGCTAGCGTTGATGGGCCGCAGATCCGAAAAGGTTCCATCCAACACCTCTATCTCACTTCCAAGACTCCTTGTAGACCCCATTTTCACCAACTGAAAGCCCCCATCACTGGGCAACTTCTTGAAGTGGGACAGCAGCCTTTGCTGCTTGCATCTTGACTTTTCGCCAATAACTTTCTTAGTCGACTTCATCATACTTTCAAAATAATTCGTTCAAAACTAAATGCGAAACTCTAGAGTAGTCTTCAAATATTATTACCCCTCACTGCTCTGGAATGGGGGTGACAAAACATTCTTGAATGAATTAGCCAACCAGCAAATTTCAAAAAATATTTGCTTTGGGATTTGAGTTTTCAACCAATAGAAACAGTCCATCACTCCGCCCAGAACAGCAAACGAATTTCAACAATAGTGGGAGAGATTTTTTATATTTTCCCATGGAAAATGGCCTTGAAATATAACAACTTTACATTTTCTTACAAAAAAATATTCCCATAGGTTTTTGTATGCAATTAGCAATCTGAGAGCATCCTCAGATTTCAACACTCTACAGTGAGAAGAGATATGTTAATCTTGAAACGAATATCATGTGAGCTCATTTGAGTAATTTGCAGAATAGTTTTCATCATGTCCAGATATTTTAAACATTTGGCAGAATGCAATCCAAGCAATTTGCAATTGGATATTATCTTCATTTTACAATTTGACAATGGAATATGCTTATCTTGAAATAATGCCATGTGGAAGTTCATAACATGATATCTGTAGATTAGTTTTCACTTTCTGAAACATGGTAATTAAAACTAAGGAATTTTTGCCACTTGGCTGAATTAGATATCCTCCAATAAATATGAAATTATTCTTGATGTGATTTATAAATGATATACAGGGTACCCCATGATTATAAACATTTGGAAAACCAACAGCCCTGAAAGAGTTCAGTTAGGTATCCTTCAATAAACATAAAATCATTCTTGATGTGATTTATAAATAATATATAGGGTGCACCATTATTATAAAGAAACATTTGGAAAACCAATAGCCCTGAAAGAGTTTATTTTTTTGAATGGTTTTATGTGAAACCATATACCTAATCAGATTTCAATGAGCCATCTTGTGTAATGATTTTTTTGACCTGTCTTGACATGTAGGTAACAGGAAAAGTGTGAAATTTAATATGTGACACGTTGTCGTAAAGGCGGTATGTAAGAATTGGGAAAAACTTCTGAATCCATTCCCAACTCGGCTCGGCTAGCTCCAGGTCCGTTGTGCATACTGCCTAAACGCGGTAAGCTCGAATCTACGATTCGAACCAGATCTCACCCAGAAATAAAAGGGCCCCGAACAGGACTGAAATCTCGCTATGGCTGACCGCGTACGCGGCCGTCCAGGGAATTTGCTTAGCTTGACGAAGATAGATACGGTATTTTTGATAAAAAGTATTATATACAATGTGCTTAAGAAAGTTGTAATGTTTTTCTCGTCTGCTAGAGTGCCACTGGATATACGAATTCTTTTTAAATTTGCTCTAGAAAGAGCTCGAAGGCAGCTACTGTGGCACCCACCTAGCCGACGCCTGAAAGATAAGGTATTCGCAACAATATACAATACAACTTGTTCTCGAACGTTAGCCGAGAACAAGAGGACAATCAACAAAAATAACCACTAGGAAAATACTATATCACTTTGTCTTCAGACAGACAGCAAATGGTTAAATTTAAAATTACCTGAAGGGTCAAAGAATGTTTAAAACATTTAACCAAAAGGGTTGTAAATTTGTTCCAGCACTTATTCGGGTCACTGGGATATTAGAAGCACTTTCAAAATAATGTTTGATTTGATGTCCAAGTAAGCAGGATTACTAGGATGATGTCTATTTGATCAACAGGTAATTCACTTAAATGTTTACTCACAGTTTTTCTTTGAAAGAAGTTTCTTTCTGATGTCTTCTTGACATTTCGGCTTCACCATTGGAAAAGGTCAGGAAATAATACAAGCAGCGATTCAGGTACAACACTTCAAGTCTCCAACTTGGCTTCACGATTTCGGTATAGCAGGCTGGAGATTTCTGTCCGGGTCTAATTTTTAGGTTTATAGGAAAAACCAGCATCCACCATCGAAGTTCTTCTCTAGGAAGAGCGTTCCTTACAGGTTTGTTTGTAAAAGAACGGTAGTTATCGTCTCGGAGTCGCACGACTCTCAAGAATGCATGCAGCAAACACAGCGAAAGCACTTTCGCAAACGAATATTCTCTTATTCAACTGATTTTTCGAACACTTTTCGAAAACCAAGGCGTGTCGTTTCAGGACAAGCGTTGGAAGAATACTGAATATTGTTTCCAATTCGCGATCTTTTATAGATCTGTAGCGAAATTGGACAGACCAATCGCCTTCCGCGCCGCTCCGCGGTCGCGGGGGGCGGGGCCTATTAGAGTTCTCTGCGGAGATATACTCTAGCTTGAAATTTTGCACGAGCGTCTAGTATTCCGTTCTGGTCTGCTTCGAGGTCTGATATACTCTAAATTGGAGAGTTTTTTCTTTATCAGTCCAAACAGACCAGCAATAAGAGACAATAAGTAATTTCATCAATCGCAGGTAAGTTGGTGGTTTTTCTGCCATTCTAGCCAAAATTAGTGAAATGATAACATGTCCCCCCTTTTAGAAATCGCTTGCTATCGGAAATCGTGAAACGTGGGTTTTCAACCCGAAGCCAACATCTGTTGCTTTATTCATTCAGGTTATAAAGGAAAAAAATACAATGTTTGGACAATCGTCCCTGCCATTTGGGCGTACAATAAGTCCCTAGCCTATTCTCACAATATTAACTTATAAACTAAAACAATGTGAACCATCTCAGATATGAGGAATATTTATACAGATTGTCTTAAAACTAGTTACAACCCAGTATTAGGAACTATTTACAAAAAGGTTTCGTCAAGCATCGTCTCTCATCAGGGACGGAACGGGGGTATATAAAAAATACTTTCATCAAACCTATCTTCGTCAAGCCTCGTCTCGCACTCGAGACGGAATGGGGGATACGGTTTCTCCGTATCAATATTATTGCACATCAACCTCTAAGGTTGGAGCAGTTAGTCCTCATATCCATCCGGAGGAGGAGGCCGAGGATCTAAGTGATCCTGACCTTGTCTTGGATCGGGGGCAAGTCTTAAGTCGTTTATGTGCAGATTGCGCTCCAGACCACCTTTGAGGACCACGTAACAGTTGGGTCCAACTACTCTCTCAACTTGGTAGGGGCCTACCCAGGTCGGACCAAAGTTTCGACGGTATTTGTCGCCGCTGCGACACAATACCCATTGGCCACGTTGGAGGGTAACTGGCTGGTCATCAGGGTTAGGATAATGTTTAGCGCGATATGCATTGGACGAGGTCGCCGCGGTAGCTACTCGCTCGTCCATATTGTCATTACGACGCCTCCGACGGCCCTGGGCTGGAGTAGCCCATTCTCCTGGCCGGGGAAGGTCGTAACCTAACAACAACATACTGGGCGTTGTACCCGTAGCGGCGTTTAATCGGGTTCTGAGATTGAAAACGATGTTAGGAATCTGCTCTTCCCACAGGTTTTCTGCCTTGTTCAGAAGAGCAGCTCTCAACATTTTTTTAATTTCTTGAGCGCGCCTTTCTGTAGGATTAGCTTGTCGGTGGTACACCGGCGACCACTTCAGCGCAATGTGGTGTCGCTCGGCAAAGGTCTCAAAGGCCCTTCCTTTGAACTGACTCGCGCTATCTGAAATGATCGTACTCGGGTACCCCCAACGATTACAAACATCTTCCTGCAGGAAGCGCACAACAAGATTAGCATCAGCTTTGGGAGGGATCTTGGTTTCCACCCATTTGCTGAAGCAGTCGGTGGCAACCATCAAGTACCTGTTTCCATTCGCAGACGCCGGGTACGGCCCCATCACGTCTACATAAACAAGCTCCCAAGGCTTCTCAGGGGCATTCGGCCTCAGGTTTGAGGCAGGCTGTGGTGCAGCACGTTTGGTAGTAGCACAAACTAAACACTTAGTAACATAGTCGTGGACTCTTTTGTGCAGAGGAGCCAATTGATAATGTTTGGCTACCTGGCGGTGGGTTTCATCCACTCCAGGGTGACCGATATCATCATGATATCTCCTCATCACTTCATGGAAGTGAGTCTTGGGTATCACGAGACGTCTTTCATTTTGGTCTTGGCCTACGAAGTACAACGTACCTTCTTCTAGTAGGAACTCAGCTGCAATTCGACGTTCATAATCTGAGGGTTCGACAGCTCGTCTAGCCCGGATTATGCGCTCTACAAATCTTTGAAGGCTAGGACAGTCGCGCTGAGCCTGTACCATTTCCTCGTAGAAAGTTTGAACTTGAGTTAGTGTTTCAGGGGGACCCATGTCAGCCTCGGATACTTGTAAACTTTCCCATTTATCTTTCGAGATGCATTTGGGCTCGATAATGGGAAAGAACATCCTTTCTGTATCGATTACGAGGTCGTGGCCTGTTTCTTCTTCTGAGGGATTCCTCGAAAGAAAATCTGGCAATTGGTTCAGTCGGCCTGGGACATGAATGAGTTCGAAGTCATATTCTTGCAGAAGTAGTGACCAACGCGTTAACTTTGCCTTCTCATCTTTCATTTTGTGCAACCATAGTAGGGCGGAACTATCGGTATATAACTTAAACGTTTTATCCTGAATAAAATGTTTATACTTTTTAACCGCCCATACTATGGCTAGGCACTCAATCTCATTTACATGATATCGTCTCTCTGTTTTATTGAGTTTTGCCCTGGCGTAGGTGATTATATCTCTATGGCCATTCTCTCCTTCCTGGAATAGAACTACTCCGATCCCTACGGCACTGGCGTCGGTCTGTAAGCAGTACTGACGGGAGGGGTCGGGCCTGGCTAGTTCTAAAGGACTTGCCACCAACATTTTGATTTTTTTGAAAGCCTCTTCGGTCTTTTCAGACCACCGAAATCTCTTCTCTTTATCAATAAGGTCAGAGAGGGGGGCAACGATCTCAGCAAAATGCTCCCTGAGCCATCCCTGAGCCATCCCGCCGTGCCAAGGAAAGCGCGTACTTGTCGTATTGACTTTGGCGTGGGAAAATCTATGGTGTTTATCACATGGGTGTCTTGAGGTCGGTTGCCTTTTTCTGACACTATTCGGACTAAGTATTTCAGTTCTTTAGAGCCGAAACAACATTTATTCGGAGAGAGCCACAGGCCGTGCGATCGGAGTCGCTCCAGTATTCGCCTCAGATGGTCACAATGTTCCTCCGCGCTGTGAGAGTACACAATTATGTCATCTAAATAAACCTTGCAGAAGGTATCCGTGTACCCCACAAGCACGGAAGACATCAATTTCTGGAATACGGCAGGTCCATTCTTCAGTCCAAAGCTCAAAACTTTGAACTGGTAGACCTGCCCATCCGGTGCTCCGAACGCCGTATACTTCTGAGACTCTCTCGAAAGGGGGGCTTGCCAAAAGCCATTTCGGAGATCGAGTGTGGTAAAGATAGTAGCATTGCCCATCTCCCGAACCGTCTCTTGGATCGGTGGGAGGTTAGGGGCCTCAGAGATTATTAGTTTATTAATCTCCCTGTAGTCAACGCAGAACCGTAACTTACCGTCCTTCTTCGGGACGAGGACTACAGGGGAACAGTAAGGTGAAGTACTCTGAGTTATAACTCCGGCCTCGGAAAGTTTCCGGATTTCCTCGTGCACCAGGGCCTTTCGTTCTTCCGACATCCTGCCATAGCGTGATTGCCGGAAAGGCCGTTCCTGGCGCACTCGGATTTCGTGCACCGAGGCTTTCGTAATTGGTTGTCGCACAGTCTCCTCGAACACATCAGGAAAGTCCCGAATCACGGACATTATCATATCCCGAGTGTCCGAAGAGAACTGATCAGAAGAAAATTCTGGCATAGCAATGTCGCACAGGCGTCGCTCTGCCACAGTATTCCAGAATACTGTTTGGCGGGGATTGATACCGACATACATGCATTTTCGCTTTATGTCTAATATCGCTTCATGCTGTTGCATGAACGGGATTCCTAGGATGAGTGCTTCATTCAAGTCCTCCAGGACTGTAGCTGAAACAACATAGTTGCTTCCATCCATATCTATTTGCATAATAATCTGACCCAGACTACGGCTTACGTTCCCCCGACAACCGAGTTGGATAGCCACTGGGTTCGGCAGATTATCTAAATTTAGCTCGGAGAACAAGTCTGCTCTAACAAAATTGTTACTAGCTCCGGTGTCAATCAACGCTGCCACGGTCTGGCCGTTAACTGAGATAGGGACACGAGGAAGGTTTCGATTCACCCGATGACCATCATCCAGATTGATCAAAACCGGGGAATCAGAGATTATCTCTGTACAGTAGACAAGTTAGTGGTGTCTTCCCATCGACGAGCTTTTCTTTTTATTTACAGGTGGGGAATGAGAATGAATTTTTACACGCGAAAGACGAAGGGTATTCTGGGGCATCAGGCGACTTACTGCCGATCTAGGTGAGTCAACGTCGCCAGTGACACATCTCCTTCGGAGTTTCCCGAATAATCGTTGTAATCTTCAATATTCGTTAAACGGTTTGAATCTCGTTGGGGCGAAGCCCTACGATTGTTACTAGTTGAAGGCTGGGAGTTGAGAGAATCCCGGTTCATCGGATTGCCACCTCCACGGCCTCTCGCAGCAGAATAACTCCCACGGGCTTGATAGGGGTCATTATTGCTGCTATTCCTCCATGAAGTGTTATTCGAGGCATTATTATTATTGGCCGCACTGGTCAATTGGGAATTATTATAATTATTCGACGCATTCGTCGAAAAAGTTACTCTTGGCCCGGTCTTACTATTACTACTAGCCGGGGCTTCCTCCACACTGGTACATAGTGCGGTGAGGGATTCTATGTCTGAGAAGGTTCTGCCTCTCAGAAAAGCTTTAATAGCTGGAGTGATCAGTTCAGTGATGAGTCGGATACATTCCAGTTCCGATATATTCGGTATTAAACGTTGGGCTAGAGCCTTTTTCTTTTCTATGAAGATATCTACTTTTTCTTTCGCTTGACATTGTCCGTATAATTTAGACATCAGTCTGGAAATTAATTCGGGACTGTCAAAGCGTGCATAGAATCGATTCAGAAAATAGGTCCAGGCCATTTCGATGCCTGTATAACTGTTTACCCAAGTAAGGGCCATCGCCTTTTAACTGGGTTTTAGTAATAGCTACCCACTCATGACTTTCTGTTTTAGTTCGGCTGAACTCAGCTTTCATTTTTGAAATAAAAGCTTTGGGGTCCTCATCCCCACCAGAAAAAGTAGGGAGTCGAGCCCTATCAATTTTTTTTGTATTCGGGAGGCTATCAGCCACTTGCTTTAATATTTGCGCCATTTGGAGCATATAGTCACCCTGATGGGGACTCTGAACTTTCGCAGAGTTATGCAAAGTTTGTTTTTCGAAACCGAAAGGTACTTTCGGGCTCTTCAAAGTTTCTGGGCGCCACGGATTCAAATTTTTATCGTCCTGAATAGGAGGGGACGTGAGAAGCTGCTCGAAGGGATTTCGAGTTTGCCTTCGTTCAGGGTAATCACGAGGGATTTCTTCTTCTAAGTTTGAAGCAGTTGACACAGTATGCCAGTCCTCATTTTCAAAAACTTCCGCAATGTGAGTTCCTGTACTCACAAAAGCATTATCAAAGTTTTCATCTACTGGATTTGTTACCATTCGTGGCCTAATCACAGTATTTCGTTGGTATATTGGAGAAAATTCATCTCGGTATACTAAAGGGGTTTTCTTATTGTATAATGAGTATGAATCTGATACTCCTCCGGGTGATAGGTAATTTGAATGTGTGGGAAAAACAACTGAGTTGTTTTTATACACTTTTTGGGGGGATCCTTTCTCATGCTGAGAAAATGTGTTAGGGGTTTCTTCATCAAAAGATAATTGGGCTACAGCCCGATGTCTGTGAAGCTGTCGCGCTCCACGCGATAATGGGTGGTAGTTTCCCCTAACACTGGCCCCACGTTGGGCGCCATGTCGTAAAGGCGGTATGTAAGAATTGGGAAAAACTTCTGAATCCATTCCCAACTCGGCTCGGCTAGCTCCAGGTCCGTTGTGCATACTGCCTAAACGCGGTAAGCTCGAATCTACGATTCGAACCAGATCTCACCCAGAAATAAAAGGGCCCCGAACAGGGCTGAAATCTCGCTATGGCTGACCGCGTACGCGGCCGTCCAGGGAATTTGCTTAGCTTGACGAAGATAGATACGGTATTTTTGATAAAAAGTATTATATACAATGTGCTTAAGAAAGTTGTAATGTTTTTCTCGTCTGCTAGAGTGCCACTGGATATACGAATTCTTTTTAAATTTGCTCTAGAAAGAGCTCGAAGGCAGCTACTGTGGCACCCACCTAGCCGACGCCTGAAAGATAAGGTATTCGCAACAATATACAATACAACTTGTTCTCGAACGTTAGCCGAGAACAAGAGGACAATCAACAAAAATAACCACTAGGAAAATACTATATCACTTTGTCTTCAGACAGACAGCAAATGGTTAAATTTAAAATTACCTGAAGGGTCAAAGAATGTTTAAAACATTTAACCAAAAGGGTTGTAAATTTGTTCCAGCACTTATTCGGGTCACTGGGATATTAGAAGCACTTTCAAAATAATGTTTGATTTGATGTCCAAGTAAGCAGGATTACTAGGATGATGTCTATTTGATCAACAGGTAATTCACTTAAATGTTTACTCACAGTTTTTCTTTGAAAGAAGTTTCTTTCTGATGTCTTCTTGACATTTCGGCTTCACCATTGGAAAAGGTCAGGAAATAATACAAGCAGCGATTCAGGTACAACACTTCAAGTCTCCAACTTGGCTTCACGATTTCGGTATAGCAGGCTGGAGATTTCTGTCCGGGTCTAATTTTTAGGTTTATAGGAAAAACCAGCATCCACCATCGAAGTTCTTCTCTAGGAAGAGCGTTCTTTACAGGTTTGTTTGTAAAAGAACGGTAGTTATCGTCTCGGAGTCGCACGACTCTCAAGAATGCATGCAGCAAACACAGCGAAAGCACTTTCGCAAACGTGAATAGGTATATTCTCTTATTCAACTGATTTTTCGAACACTTTTCGAAAACCAAGGCGTGTCGTTTCAGGACAAGCGTTGGAAGAATACTGAATATTGTTTCCAATTCGCGATCTTTTATAGATCTGTAGCGAAATTGGACAGACCAATCGCCTTCCGCGCCGCTCCGCGGTCGCGGGGGGCGGGGCCTATTAGAGTTCTCTGCGGAGATATACTCTAGCTTGAAATTTTGCACGAGCGTCTAGTATTCCGTTCTGGTCTGCATCGAGGTCTGATATACTCTAAATTGAAGAGTTTTTTCTTTATCAGTCCAAACAGACCAGCAATAAGAGACAATAAGTAATTTCATCAATCGCAGGTAAGTTGGTGGTTTTTCTGCCATTCTAGCCAAAATTAGTGAAATGATAACAACGTGCACTCATTGACTTCAAATCTATTTGCTCTCTCATAGGTTTTTATCCGAATCCGTTTGTTCTCTCATACGTTTTTATGTGAATCCGTTTGTTCTCTTTTGACCTGTCTTGACATGTAGGTAACAGGAAAAGTGTGAAATATAATATCTGACACGTGCACTCATTGACTTTAAATCTATTTGCTCTCTCATAGGTTTTTATCCGAATCCGTTTGTTCTTGTTGTTTGTGCAAATATGGAGTACGTGCTTTTATTTCAATAAACGACAATTAGCTGCGTTTTACTTTTAATAGAAAAATATGCATTGCATAGACATACATAAACAATACACTCTACGGCGACGCTAACAACGTAACAGCCTACTAACATACAAACAGAGTATATGAAATGTGACATAAGACATGGAACATAAAACATTAAAACCATAGAACTCTAACACCCCCCCACAATTTAACAAAGTCAAGTCAAAATAAATAAACATTATTCATAACCTAGAAGTGACAGAATTTTGTTGAATTGAACAGAATTCAAACCTTTCGTAAATACATCTGCTTGTTGCAGTTTCGATTCTACATAGGATATTTTAACCAAGTTTTTGCGTACTGTATCTTGTACAAAGCTTAACTTGATATCAATATGTTTTAGTTTGTTTTCACATTTATCTTGATATGCCACAAAAATAACACTTTGATTGTCTTCAAATATTTCCGTTGGACTGATCAAATGAAAACCAAGGTCGAACAAGACCTTCTGGACCCACAATACTTCTGTTATGGTAGAGCTGAGTGCTACGTACTCTGCCCCACATGATGACAGTGCAACACTATTTTGTTTTCGGGATGTCCATTGAACTAAATTTCCGAAAATTTTTATTACACAACCGGAGGTAGATTTGCGTGTATTTATTTCACTAGCCCAATCTGAATCACTGTAGGCTTCTAAAATATTTGGTGATACAGATGAATATACAAGCTTCAAGTCTTCAGTTTTCTTCAG
Organism: Chrysolina oricalcia; assembly: GCA_944452925.2. Classification (NCBI taxonomy): domain Eukaryota; kingdom Metazoa; phylum Arthropoda; class Insecta; order Coleoptera; family Chrysomelidae; genus Chrysolina; species Chrysolina oricalcia. The sequence goes on along the minus strand of OX101825.2, from coordinate 45,196,764 downwards.
GTACTAAATGCAAATAATATCTACAAATCAGACCATGAAGTGAAAATTCTTTCAATAAATACAGTTTGCATTGATTGCAATATTGCGATGGGTTCATTTCTGAATGGTAATCCAGTGCATATGATTCATAAATTCTTCCCAACCGTTCCGAGGGGGTATAAAATAGTCGAAACCCCATTGATTATTCTGTATTTCCCGTCACTATCAAGACAATCAACAACATCACTGTGAGGGTTGTGGATCCAAATTTCAATTTAATTGATTTCCTAAAGAAGATGTTACTGTTAGATTACACCTCAGAAGAAAGATTGAATAATGGTCTGGAGATTTGATAAATCATCTTTCCAACAACCCTATAAGAAGAAAGTGAAGCGAACTTCGGAGGGTAGTATGAAAACAGCTGCAGAATTACTAACACCTGAACGCAGAGAATACTTGAAATCTTTGTGATTAGAACTCTTGATATAATGGAATTGCTACAAATCACGAGTGAACCTGTTAGTGATAACTCATTTGAAGATTATCCATTTCATACATATCAACCGTATATCACTAATGAAATCAAATATAATGATGAAATCAGAATTCCAATTCAGGGCTCAGATGCGTATACAGCACCTTGTAACTCATACATCTACATAGAGGGAAAGCTCACAAGACCGGATGAGAATCCAATTCTACGATATGAGTTGAATGGTGTGGTGGTAGACTCTGTCAGGAACATTGGACTAGTATCAACGATAAAAAATTATTTGTCTATGAATAAAAATGAAAGTATTCCTATGCAAAACGCTGGTTGGTTTCCTAAATTCGAAGATCAAATACTGGTTGATGATGGAGGGAATTTCAACGTTTGTATTCCACTCAAGTTATGGACTGGCTTTTTTGAAGACTTTCAAAAAATTGTGATTAATATGAGACAAAAACTAGTTTTGATTCGTGAATGCCATGATATGGATACTGTCACTAGTATAGATTATTCCGAAAATCCAAAAGTGGGCATAAGTAAGCTGACTTGGTGTGTTCCTCATGTAACACTAAGTATTCAGGAACAAATACGATTAAATAAGATCATAAATAGCAATGTCGAATTACCTTTGAAATTCAGGAGTTGGGAATTGATCGAGTACCCTTCTTTAAATGAGACAACAAGACACACTTGGGCAGTGAAAACAACTACGAAGGTTGAAACTCCTCGACATGTTATAATTGCATTTCAACATGCTAAAAAAGAAAAGCTCACCACCGATATGAGTACATTCGACCATTGTAATCTGAGTAATTTAAGAGTATTTCTAAATTCTGAACGATTTCCTTACAATGACTTGAATCTTGACTGCAAGAATAACAAGTTTGCAAAACTCTATGAAGTGTATGCCAACTTTCAAGAGAGCTACTATCATCTTAAATCAAATCAACCTTTTTTCAATCCAAATGAATTCAGAATGAAGGCACCGCTTGTCCATATCGACTGCTCACGTCAAAAAGAAGCGATTCAGACCAGTTCCATAGTACTCAGAATTGATATTGAGACTGCTGAAGTCACACCCAAGAATGTAACAGCTTATTGCCTTATTCTACACGAGAAAGAATTTTCATATAATCCATTGACGAAAATTGTAAAGCAAAATTAATGCGCATGCTCAACATGTGGTTATATACAGTGCGGCATTTAATAGTCCCCCCTGGTAACTTTTGAACGGTTCGACGTAGAAACATGAAAAAAAAAACCGTTTCGAGGGTTTCACCAATACTACTTTTTGAAATAAAAAAAATAGTCATTGCACGATAGGGGGCGCAGGGGGCCCATCAACTCAAAATTTTTAAATGGCATGTGGGGTCAAGTGTCACATCGTTGAAAAAAGATAATTCAATTCTCCTTACAACCATCTAAATATTTTTGAATTTCGGTGATATTTTTTTGTAATTCAAAATCGAAGTATCAAATATAAATGCGGATCTGAATACTACTCATACCTCGATAAATTTGAACGGTTGGATGTGGAACAATGAAACCAAAAATTTTTTGAATGGTATTATCGATACTACTTTTTGAGAGAAGAAACATTGCAATTACTAGACAGATGGTGCTGGGGGCACATTAATTTAAAAATTTCGAAAGGTATAAAAATCGAAATTGGGAAAAAAATTATAAACAAAATTCAAAAATATTTAGATGGTTGTAAAGAAAATTGAATTCTCTTTTCAACGATGTGACACTTGACCCCACATGCCATTTAAAAATTTTGAGTTAATGGGTCCCCCTGCGCCCCCTATCGTGCAATCACTATTTTTTTTATTTCAAAAAGTAGTATTGGTAAAACCCTCGAAACTTTTTTTTTCATGTTTCTACGTCGAACTGTTCAAAAGTTAACAGGGAGGGGGGCTATTAAAGGCCGCACTGTATAAAGATTTGCATGTTTGAAACATCAGTTCGAAAATGATATCAGAGTATCGAAAAAGGTTGAAGCAGCACCATACGAACCTAAAATTACTCAAACAATTGATTGAATCATACAATTCGAAGCGATAATTAATAAGGAAACTCATCAATTTGAAAATATGATATTGGTGATAGATGTTCAAGGTTTCAAGATCGAGAACGAGAAATTTGTAACCAAGGAATTGGCCGCATTCGATGTATTCAAACCTCCATTCCCATTAAACATGCTTCCACCAAAATTCCACAGTCAAGCGACTTGGTTAATGCATAGTTACCACTGTATGGATTGGAATGATGGGTTCACACCATTACACCAATTCGGAAATATAATTAAGAAGCTCACTGAAGGAATTGACACTATTTTTGTCAAAGGAAAGGAGAAAGCTGAATATATCAAAAAATTCACCAATCAGCCAGTTATAGAATTCGAAGAGCAACCTGGTTTACGAGCCTCTGAAGCAAGTTGTTTTCATCACAATAAAGATAAATATGTGCACTTTCAAATGTTCATTCTCTATATCAAATGTACATAATCGATACATCTAAATAAATATTTTTCCGAAGAAATATTGATATTTTATTTTTAAGATTGGTATGAGCGCTTCATACTTGTTTCGACAAGTCATAGTATCTGGTTGTCTAGACAGCAGATGTTTCTTATGAAAAATCACTTGCCTTGCTAAATGTGTAGATTAGCAGCAAGCTTGAGTAGATATACTATACAGCAACGGTAGAATTCAAGGTTAATCTTATATTTAATAAATATATCTCGTATGATTTGGACCTGAAACACCAGGACGAACAAATTGTTGATGTGTCATTGTGAATCTGTCGACATGAAGAACCCCCCCCCCCCCCGATAACCCATTGCAGACATCGTAGCTAATTTTTTGATACGCCATTGCAAATGTGTCAGAATTAAGGATCCCCATTACCCCATGGCGCTCATCTAGCAATTTTTTTGACACTCAGCTGAGTTTCGGATGTATCAATTTGTAAATCTGTTGAAATAAAGGACCACAGAGAGGATCCTGTACATAATATTTCATTATTTTAGTAATTAATTGAAAAAGAAACGCTACTGTTATTTTGTATTTTAACAATTGACCCAGACAGATATATAATAAGCATCCGAAATCTGAAGTGTTTCGGCAGTCTGATGTGTTATGAAAGAGAGGACCTTGTACATGATATTTCATTATTTTATCCTTGTATACATTCAGGCGTTCAACGAGGAAGTTTAAATAACCAGCCAGCCGGCAGAATAGTTACCGGTTTGAATTAATTTAGTCGGCCGGCGCTATAAGAGCTTCAGGGTACTAAAGTTCTACCATGTATTACATAACTAATGGAAAATGAAAGTGTAATGCATTTTTTAAAATGTAGTATTCGTATACAGGGGGGATTTATATAAAAGCAAATACAAAATTAAACTTTAGTTACGTTCGGTGTTTCATGCAGACAGAAATAGTAAGTTAACATTTTCATATTACAGTATGGGGATAAATGAAAATTGTAGGCTTTTTTCAGGTGTAACAAATGAATATTTTCTAATCATAAAAAAATAGACAACTTGAATAACAAAATGGTAATATTTTTTTTGAGTGTCTTTGTTCCTTAAACTATTTTATAAACATTTTTTCAAGGTTTTAAAAGTGTTGAAAACAAATGATACTGCGTACATTCCGGTTAAAGCTACACCTCAATCAGCTGGTTATGACATACGCACCCCGATTGATTTTTGTTGGAATCCTTGGAAAATGAGAATTGTATAGACATGGGAAAATATGCCGTGGAATATAAACCGGTTCAACCAAATGGTGTAAGAATATATAGTGGTAATGCAAGTCTTCGTTTAAATTGGGAATCACTAGCAAAACTATGGCTCTTCATTCCTATTCTGCAATATAGAATGGATCTTTTGAAATCATTAAGATTTGATGTGATCATGAATATTCTTCAATTGGGCTTGAAGAAAGATATTATCAACACTTCGGTGGAGGTACTTGAAACAATAAAAGAAATCGATCCTGAAGTATACACTCTTGGATTGGAAGTAGCGTATAATCATCCACACCTTCTTCAAGAAAATCAATGAGCTTATATTCAGATATGGAAAAAAAAGTTACATTTGGCAAAGTCAAGATAAATTTACTGTACTCATGGAAATATGCTTATCAAGCGGCAAGACGCGGCCCGTGGGAAGAAGCAGGTCGTGATCGAATCAGATTCGAGCGTCGCATCAAGGAAACAGCCACATGTATAAATCATATTTTGGATATTAATTAATTTTTACAATTTCGGGAAGAATGTTAAGTAAGCCATTTGTAAGATCCCTGATGACTGAATTGCTTCCATAGTAAAGATTTCAACGACCTAATTACTCTTTCAACTATACTTGCCTTTTGAAAAAGTACTATAATGATTTATACCATATTCTTCCATCAGATTTTTAAAGCCCCTATTGTAAAACTCGTTGAAGGTTTTTCGGTGTGGTGCTCATTTGTTTTAATACAGATTTCATAGCAGCGGTGATATCTTTTCCTGTTTTTCTTTTTACTGGCACAGCCCAAACATATTTACTAAAAGCATTGATGACTACAAGAATGTAATTATATCCTCTGTTTTCTTTCTCAAATTGATTCATAATAGCTTAAGCTCGAAACACGTGTCTACGGTTGCACAACATTTTGAGGGTTATACCCAATAACTTTTTTGCTTATATTTTCATATATTGCCCCTCGCTAAATCCATCCTTATTTGTATCTTCCTGGGTAGGATTGTCACGCTTGGAGCTATAGCTACCTCCGTGGCGACGTTAGTTGTTGCCTTGTGAGTACAAGGTCTTCTAACCGATGCCACAAATGTGTGGTTGGCTTCCTGTTGTTGACTTCCTTTGTTTCAATTTTTACATCCAAGTGTTAAACATCTTCGCACTTGATTTTACCGTACTGAAGAGAGCTTAAGCTCGAAACACGTGTCTACGGTTGCACAACATTTTGAGGGTTATACCCAATAACTTTTTTACGTATATATATATATATATATATATATATATATATATATATATATATATATATATATATATATTAGTTGTAGAAAAAGTAGTACAAAAGAATTTGTTGTATTTGTAGAGTTACTAAACTACAGTTCTTATCATTGAAGTTTTTCTTGAGCAGAGCTATTAAAAGTAGGTTAATTAGCGACCCGTATGGAGTGTTAAATTCACCAGAAACCTTTAAAAAAATGGAATCATTTGAAGAAGGTAAACAAGATGAGCGAATTGAATCAACCCAAAGAAAAGAATTTAAATGATAGTGCTCGTTATTTGGGCAACATTATGAATTTTGAGGAGAAAAATTGGGAGGAAAAAGTATTTAAAAATGTCAATCGTTTTTCTTCAGAAAATAAATATATAGAATCATGAACGGTGTATTATTTATTTTGCTTCAAAGGGCACTGCATTACAAATTCAATGAAAAAATTATTTGAAGCTAGTTTATGTGGTTGCTGGAGGGAGAATTGCATAGTGTTACCTTTGTTCAGAATGTTATCCGTCAACAAATTATACAAAGAATCGTTTTGATTTTGGTAGGATATTTGTAGAGAAGAGGGAAAACATTGAATATTTTCAACTTTACCTGTGAGAGGAATTGTGTAAATAGTAGTATTATTGTTATCTAAAATATAGTGAGTTTTACTAGAAGAAAGGTTTTTGTTACCACGAATAGTCAATACACATTTACTATGGAATTTGGAAGGTTGACAAATAAAAAATGGAACATCTGTTGGCTGTGGTGCTGTGACAATATTGATTGAATTTGTTCAGAGGAATTATGAATACTAATACAAAATATTGAAAGTCTATGCTTTTATAAAATTATTTTACCTTCACGTAACTCTTCAATAATTGAAATAATTTCATTGTTGTGACCAGTAGTGTTGCCAGCTGTTTCAGAAGCAACAAGCAAACGTAATCTATCCACAAGTTCATTGTAGACATCAAAATATTTATAATCGATAGGTTTATTATCAAATCTCATCATCATTGTCATTTTACCACCTCTTTTTGTCATATGTCTGGTGAGTACGCCTCTGGATAAAGATGATGATATTGGACCAGATCTGGATGAAGATGTTGGTATTGATCCAGATCTAGATAAAGATGTTGATATTGAGCCGGATCTAGGACGAGTTTTTGGTAAATGAGGTTTTATAATGTAAAGATATTTTTCCTTGATATCTTCAGGAAATTTTCTAATAGGTAAATCTGCATTATTGTCACGACGATAAGCATTAGTTTTTTTTATTATATCTACATAATTTTCAGCGTATTTTTTAGTGTAAATTATGGGTTCTTTTAGAAAAAGTAACTCATCTTAGGCCAACCGTTCCATTGTAAGTAATACCTTTTATATTAGCATTTGCTCCCATGAAGTTCACTTCTGAATCACCTATGTAAAATGTGTCTTCTACCGGATTATGGAAAAGCCCCAAAATATGATCATATTTTCCTTGAGTATCTTTTATCATGCCTTCAATATAGTCTCTGGGTACTGGTGATTCAAATTGATCTAAGTATTCCCGAAGAACGTCTGAATTTGTGATTGTCTGATAAAATTGTGAAAGGGTATCATCAATGAATTGATCTTCTCTTGTTATATTCGGTGTTAATCCCTCCTCTTCATCGCGTATTTCATAAGTTTCTTCATTCCTCAAAAAACTTGGCATCTCCTTAGTAGTAGGAGTTACATTTTCAGAACTTGGTGATAAAAATGTTAGTTTATTATATGATTTTGGTGTTTTCGTTGTTGTTGTCTCCAATTTTTACAATTTTTCTGGTTTGATGTGTTCCGCCGCAGCAGCCGCAGCAGCCATTGTCGCCCATTGTGGAAGCCAATTGTTTTAGAGATTGAGTAATGGGTTGATATGATTTTTCCAATCGAGATTGTGATCTCGCTGTACTACCTTTTATAATTTTATACTTTTTTCTAAGTGCGTGCCTGGCTCGCACAAGCTGCTTTGCTAATTGAGAGTCCATTTTAACTACTGATATTTCATTTCGAAAGTTTATCATATAGAAATGTATGTATCGAATCCTTTTCTATACCTACCCGAAGACAAATCACAATCTTTGTCAATTACAAAAAAGTCAAATTTTTTTTCCAACAAGAAGATGCTACTTCTTTAAATTTTTGAAAGTCCATATCAATATTTCCATGATCGTCATAAATATGCTTCAAATTGGTCGTGTCCTGTGGAAATATGGTTAACAAATTGGCATTGTCGCGAATGAGTTGTTTTGGTATGGCGGAATATGTTTGACAAATATAAAAACAGTCTGTATGTTGATGTCGTCCGAAACAAAAATAATCTTTGATGATATTTTGATCGCAAGATGCCACATCATCAAATATAATCAACGAATTTGTTTCAATATTATCGGTAGAAGGTACATCCTCACTATTGCTGTATTCATAATATCCAATTTCATCACTGAGTGGTTGAAGTAAAGCACGTAAATACTGATACTTGGGCTGATTCAATGATTTCGAGTATAGATGAATATTTTCGAATCTTAGTCCATTAGGATGTTCTATTAGTGATAGCATAACATTAGTTTTACCGCTACCACTACTGCCTACGATCAGCCCCCGCTTAGAATTACCACCGATTAATGCACCGTGTTTTCCCGCGTTTTGTTCAACGTTGAAATCATAATTATTGATGGGCAGAGAAACATTTTGTTTTCGTAACTTCATAGTTGTGACTAAAGGTATATAAGGGTGTGCGTCGACATATATAGCTGATTAGAATGGTAAGATCCAAAAAAGGAACAAGAGCTCGTAACAGACACATAGGAAGAGGTTTTGTAAACACATTAATTGATAAATTACCTTTTGAATTCCATCTGCCAAAATACAATTATGGTGGACGTGAGTTAGTAATTAACTTTATAGAGCATATTAATTTTCTTTAACTTGTTTTTAGCCGGTACTAAATTACAACAACGATTAGAACGTGGTGACACTGGAATAAATTCGTTGGATACTGCATGCCAAGAGCACGATATCGCCTATTCTAAAAGTAAAAATCTCAGTGACAGACATCGAGCTGACGAAATATTGGAAAACAAAGCTTGGGAAAGAGTTAAAGCGAAAGACGCTAAATTAGGAGAAAAGGCAGCTGCTTGGTTCGTAACGACTGCAATGAAGGGAAAACGTAAACTCGGCATGGGATTGAAAAAGAAAAAATCGACCGTGCAGAAAAAACGAATTATTCGTGCTCCCAAAAAAGGGGGATTCCTGCCATTTTACTTCCATTATTGGGTGCTCTGGGGGCAGTAGCAGGTGGGGGTGCGGGCATTGCAAAAGCAGTGAGTGACGCAAGAACCAATCGTGAACAATTAGCTGAACAGAAAAGGCATAACCTAGCTCTGGAGCAGCAAAAATCAGAAAAAGGATATTATCTGAGACCTTACAAGGGATATGGTTTACGCAAGAAAAAAACAAAAAAGCCAAAGGGGTTTCAACAGCAGCGGCTATATTGGAGAAGAAAATAAAATTACCTCGACGTATAATGTCTGATATAGATCTCATCACGTATGCAAAATTATTGAAAATTCTCCATTTTAGAGGTGTATTTATGCGTGATTAATTGCCAAAGAGGATTGCGACAAATGAATGTGGTATAGTGAATCTCGATGTGCAAAGTGGGCCCGGTACTCATTGGACAGCATATTCGAAACGGAATAAAAATGTAATCTATTATGATAGCTACGGTAATTTACCACCTCCAATTGAATTGGTGGAATATTTTAATAGCAATAGTGATGTCCTCATTGAATATAATTATAATACGATACAAAAATTCAATTCATATCAGTGCGGAAAATATTGTCTTAAATTTTTATATAATCAATACAACTTTTAAATATCACTTCATTTGTTTTTGATACCTCAGTCATGTCGTATACGTTTACACTCAGCGGAGATTAATCAATTTCAAGCGACACTTTCAACCCGCCATTATATCTGGATGAAAACCTCGAATATGAAATTGGATTGGTTAATTTTGATACTTTCAATAGTATTCCAAATATCAATGAAACCAACAATCTATTGGTATGGGGCCCGAATGATGAATTCAAATTTGAAATTCCCATAGGGTCCTATGAAATTGATGAGATTATAAAAATTATTAAGAGTGAAATGTATCGGATAGGAGAAGGAACTATCATTCATAACACATAAAACATATCATATCAGTCTAATTACTTATGTGAAATCATGTTATTGTGAACTGCCTGCATCTGATTAGACTGCTAGTGTATAAAAAATAATAATTCAAATTGATAAATCTGCCGAGGAAGTGATAAAGGTTGCATGTGATCTAGTGAGTAAAAAAACGTAATCGAAAACTAAGTGATTGTGCAAGAAGAAGGTCGATTCTTCTCAATTGAAAACCTCAAGTAAGTTCAATTTAGAATTTAGTGACACCGTCCACCGTCCCTGTCGAAATCTATCGAGTGGTACTGCTGCCAAATACAGAGAATCCGCAACGAATTCAGTCCAGCTAAATTAGGAAATCATTTCTCCAAGTTTGTGAAGGTACCCACTACAATTTAACTCTGAACTATGCCTGATATTGAAGTTTCAAACGCAGAAATTTATAAACTACTTCAGAAGGTTGAACAACATAATTCTACTATCACAGTAGAAATACAGCAAATCAACGAAAAACTATCTGGAATAAAAGTCGATTTGGAAAAAGCCAATGAAAAAATTGAAAAACTTGAAGCCGAAAACAAATACTTAAAAACTAAAACTGAAATTTTGGAAAATAGAATAAAAAAATACAATATTGTGATATACGGACTAGGGGAAACAGAAGAAAATATCAAAACCGAAGTGTTGAAACTTTTCAATGAACAACTAAACGTGGAGTGCAAAAGATTTGAAGTAAGAGACTGGTACAGAATAGGATCGAGAAGTTTACCCAATAATAAGGCAAGACCTGTTGTAGTCGAACTACAAACATATGAACTAAAACTACAAATTCTTTCTCAAGCAAGAACGTTACAAAAAGGCTCGGGACTCTTCATTGCTCAAGACTACAGCCCAGAAGTATACCAAAAACGAAAACTCCTTCACAAACATCTTGTAGTCGCAAGACAAAAGAATTACACGGCCTTTATTAAGAATAATATTTTAACCGTGACCGGTGAAAATTACACCTATGAAGATCTTGTTCAAATCGAGACCACCTGCAAATTAGCTGAAGTCGAAGAAAGAACAACCATCAAACAGGACCAACAGAAAGCTAACAATAAACAGAACAAAACCAAAATTACAACTTCAGCCACACAACCACAGAGATCATCGAACCGAAATCGCCTTAATACTTTAAACTGAAAACCTTTTCCTTATATTCATATTTCCATAAATAAACTTAATCTTATTTTCATTTCATAGTAACTTAATAATTGATTTAAAAAAATATATTTATTCTTTTTCCCACCACCATGAATCAATATATAACAGACTCAGAATATCACTTGGTTGAAACAATAGAAACAGAAAATATAAATGAATATAATAAAATATCGAAATTGAACGATAATAAAAAATATAACTTTGGAATACTCCATCAAAATATCCGGAGTATATCAAAAAATCTTGATGAACTGAAAGTGTATATTTCACAACTACAAACGCCTTTTGAAGTAATGGCACTATCGGAAACATGGCAAGTTGATGACACTAATATATTTAACATTCCAGGTTATGTATGATACAATCTATAGTCACGGTGATCTCAACAGAGCTGATGGTGTTATCTTGTACGTAAGGGAAAATCTGATTTAAAATCATAAAATATGTAATATTGGTTTCTGCAAAGGTATTGAAATTAAAATTAAAATTGGACTAGAAACAATATATTTACTAGCATTATACAGATCACAAATTGTTGACAACGAAGAATTCAACCAGAGTCTGAAAGAATATTTAAGAAAAACGGCTAAATACAATGCGGCCTATCATATAATACTGGGTGATATAAATTTAGACATACTGGAGGAAGATGATGACACTTCGACATATGTCAATAATCTATATGAATTTAACTTTCACTCTATGATTAATTGTATAACTAGGGAACAGAGCAGTACATGCCTGGACCATATATTTCTAAAAAATAAAAACTATATGAACAGTCTCTCAACGATAATTAAATTAAAGCACCATCGAAAAAGCACCAATTCACGGAAATAATTGATTTTAAAAAATTGAAAATGAAACTTAGAAGCCAGGATTGGAGCTTTCTCAAATTCATTGATTTGATTAAGTTTCATAGTCATTTCTAACCCTTCAGTATTCAATACAAGATTGTATGGCGGATATGATGATGGATAGTTCATATCTCCTGTGTGTGGGTATAAAGCACTAACTATGGCCCAAAAAAAGCATGAATCATCATTATTCTTAATATTGATACATGCTTGTTTTCTTGCAATTTGTAATGGTAGCTTAATATAAGATGTTCCATTACCAATTTAATATTTGTTAATAGCTACTTCTAACAATAGAATTTTTGTAACGCCCAACCGCTTGATTCTTCGGAAAATTCTGATAGTTTATTTAAGATGTAATCAATAATATTTTCTCGGTACTACACAACTAGATCCGTCCCCTGATCTAAAATAACATTTGGCGTGACAAAATATTTTTGACTAATTATATCTTCTTCACTTGATTGTTTCACAAAATCACCCCAAAGAGTGGTATTCACTTTGAGAAATGGCATTTTCTTTAAAATTTTGTTAATAATTTTTTTGAACAAGCTAAATCCGTCAGCCAAAAATGCTTCTTCTTATTTCTTTATGTTTCACATTAATGATGACACCTGTCTTTACTCTGTTATTAAAACAAGAATTGACATCTTCCCAATAAACCTTACGATCCTTCTTTGAAGTTATATTTTTACTATTCACCATAATTAAACATCTCAATCATTTCAATTGACAAATTTTTGTTATAATTTTACTTTTCTCACCTACTTTGAGTTTTAATTTCTTCAAAGCTTTATTACACACTCTAATATGTTGATTAATTGCTTCAATTGCATGTCTGTCGATTGAATTTTCTTTGATTAATTTCAACGTTTCATCAATTTTAGATAATGTTCCCCTAAATTCATCCACCAATTATTTATAAAAAAAGTAACTCACCTTTACAATTCAACGATTTGAACGATATGGCAGGATTCGGTTTTCCCACGTCCTTGGTTCCTCTGAACACAACCGCGTATTTTCCTGACATGAATTTTTTTATTTGTGGCTTGTAATCACTGGTTACTCGTTGTGGTAAAAACACCACGTTCTTTTCCAATTCGAGGAGGACCGTCTCTCCAAATTTGCTTTTTACTGTTTTCACTGAAAGAATTTTATTTCGTTCGTTTACTGGCAAATTCTGCAGCTCAATTATCGGTTTTGATTCCTCAGTCTCTATAACAGAGTTAGCATTCAAAACATTTAGATCTATCTGAAAAAGAACAAAAAATAAAACGCAAATAGAATTTTATAACTTTTATTTCCAATTTTTTTAAAGGCTTTGATCTAAATTTTTGGATGAGCTGGTAGATTTGGTAGTGATGTTGGTGGTGGTGGTGGTGGTGGTGGAGGAGGAGGAGGTGATGATTCTCTCTTTATGAATTCTTCATAACCACTACAGGTACAAAAACTACACCCTGCATGATCTAAATTCAATATACAAACATTAGTATTGATAAATTTATATGAAAACCGAATTTATTTCTTTTTCCTCTGAAGAAGAATAATCTTTATTCTTATTTCTGTAAAATTAATGTTCAGTTCAAATATAATCAAAACAAAAATGAAAAGAATTGCTCACGAAATTTTATAGTGACAACCCATAATCTAAAAAGTAAACAAAGACAACATTTTATTGAGATCAGAGAGTGGAGATTTGTAGTTAGGTGAAAGACATAGAATGTAATATTAGAAAATACTTACTTTTGATTTTTCAAGGAACAGCACAGTTTACTATGATGAATATTGAAGTAGTTTTGATCTCTAAATGAATTTTCCTTCTATATATACTGTTCATATTACCCACTACATTACTCCCATCAACTTTCAGTTCCTGCATTCAATGAAAAATTTTCTTATGTAACAAATGCATTATTATATGCCTACCCAAACGCAAGTCGTTCACCTATATTAGCGACTGAAGTCAGTTGCTTAATGTGAATTTTTACAAGCTCTTCCGCGGTCGATAACTTTCACTTTCAATCACGTCTCTTAACTACTTTAAATGAAATCGTATACGTATATTAGGTCAATTGTTAAAATACAAAATAACAGTAGCGTTTTTTTTAAATTAATTACTGAAATAATGAAATATCATGTACAGGACCCTCTCTGTGGTCCTTTATTTCAACAGATTTACAATGCTACATCAATAAAATTTCCCTCACTGGTGTTTCGGTTGTCTCATCATGAAAAATATGATACATCCATGCCGGTATATCTCAGCTGATAGGTTTCAAAAATTTGTTAGATAACTATCATGGACATACAAATTGTTTAAAAAATTCAGATTTACATTATTAGAACACAGAATAATGAGGTCTATATTTTTTATAACTCATATGATACATCCGAAACTCAGCTGAGTGTCAAAAAAATTGCTAGATGAGCGCCATGGGGTAATGGGGATCCTTAATTCTGACAGATTTGCAATGGCGTATCAAAAAATTAGCTACTATGTCTGCAATGGGTTATCGGGGGGGGGGGGGGGGCGGGGGTTCTTCACTTCGACAGATTCACAGTGACACATCAACAATTTGTTCGTCCTGGTCCTGGTCCAAATCATACGAGATATATTTATTAAATATAAGATTAACCTTGAATTCTACCGTTGCTGTATAGTATATCTACTAGCTTGGTGTTGTAAAAATGTTTGAATAAACAAAGTTTAAAGGAAATCCAATAACAACCTCCGTGCCCGAAATGTGAAGCAGTATGTACAGCTGTGATTATATATAGGTGGTTAAGTATAATTAAAATTATGGTTATGTTGACTTAAACTAAACTACAGTATTATTAAGTTTCTTCATTTCGTAAACTTTAAATGCTCTTAAGATTAATGATAGTACTATGCTTAAGCTAGTGAATATTATAAATGTCGATAATAGGCCTTTCCAGAATGCCTTAGCAGTAACGATGTCCTTCAGTGCACTTGTAGATGTTTGCTGACTCAAGTATATCTCATTTGGGTAAACTGCACCTAGAAATTCGTACTGGAAGTCAATCACTAGAGTCTGGTTAGTTGAGGGGATGTAAATCATACAAGCTTGATACTCTCTTGTGCAGTCAGTGTGTACAGCTCAATGTTACAACTGACATATATCCTGTCGAAGGTGCAGTTGCTATCAAAATATAATGTCCCTTCGTGTATTATGTTGATAGGTCTAAACACAACCACAGGACGCTTGTTGCAACCTTTGCAAGCATAAATGTAATCGACATTTAGCCTGCAGGAGGCTGTCAAAACCTGAAGGTTCTTGATCTTCAAGTTGCCAATCATCATGGTAGCTGTTCCCATTTTCCTTTTCTTTGATGATATCATATTCCCCACTGATGACTTGTTATAACTCTCACTAGAATCCTTATTTGAATCCCTTAGTTGAGGGACCTTCTTGACTTTGGGTATTGGAGAAATGCAAGTTAATCTGCATGACTCGACTCTGCAGTTAACGCTATTAATATTACATGATTCTGTTCTACCATCTAATGACATCTGGTAATCCCCCACTCTGTCACTCTCTGGCATGTTCAGTTCTGATGCAGAAACAGGTATTGGCACGTCTTCATAGTAGATTAAATTGTTATCGGTGCTCGGAGTTTCATGCATGAAATTAGTTATGTATATCGGCATTTTTGCAACACCGAAAGAGTCTAAGTCAAGCAGGCCTGTACTGGGGTTGTTCACATTGAGCCTAGTTATAGTAGTATGGTTTTTAAACGAGACAACTACCTCTGACTCCCATCCACTACTTTCCTTTTTGTACACTGAGTAATAGGGTCCAACTCCTTTTACTGTCCATCTAAAGAAAGTGCAGGAGAGTTGGTGCCAGCAAGTGGTATCACACCCTAGGCCAGAAGTTAAGCATCCTGCTGATGATAATGCTTTATTATTTGTGTCTTTGAACCTGTCACCAATTGTGGTATAGTGACAATTGTCATACCAACAGTTCCCGTTCCCTTTGCAATTGTAATAAGATTCAGAATCAATGACCCAATCTGATGTTTTGTACTTTTCTATGTACCTTGTGATCACTGAAGATTCCTGGATTTTAATGGTAAAGTTATTATTTTCCATGTCTCTGAAACATATCATCTGTCCAGTCTGTACAGGAAATGTGAACATGTTAGTTTTTATACAATCACCTTCCTTACAAATCTCGCCATGCGAGTTTATAAAAAGATTGTTATCACACCCATCGACAACTGGGGCACCACTAGTAAGCAGCAATGTACCAACTGCAAGGGCTGTCTTAATCTTTGAAGATTGAGAAGATGAGCTAGGCACTGTCCTTTCGTAGGAATTGTCTTGGAGGATACTTAGGCGTGGGTAGTTCTTAGGTGGTGGCATAGGCTTGATGTCGGTAGACCGGGTCATTCTGATATTACTTATTCTTTCTCTCACCTCCTGGTATAGCTCATCTCGTAAGGCAGCCTGTGGTTGTTCCTCCATGCAACCTCTAGTCTGTTTGGTCTGGGTATTTATGACATCATTGTTCCCCTTCGGGATTTGATGGACCTCAATGTAGTCGTTAGTACAAGGGGACTTGATTACCTTAACGCCTGTCTAACTTGGATAGCAGTATCAACTTTTTTTTGTATTGCACCACCATACTTGCCTCCTGCCTTGTTTGCTAGATGGTATTCTCTTCTCCCCGTAACCTTAGTTAGTCCTTTTGCAACTCGGTACTGATTATCAACCTTCTTTGTATGATAACAAATGATCACCCGGTCTGTTGCATCAGTTGCAAGTCTGTAGATTCGTGACTTGCACAGTACTATTAAGATTGTACAGACCAATGCAGCCACGAGAATACCAAGCACCAATGTCAGTAGGTTAGCTTCACATGACTTGAACATTTGATTGTACTGGCAATAAATACCACAGGACTTGCAGTCAAACTTAGACAGGATTATGCCGGATACACCATCACACACATACTCGACCACACCGAACATATACTTATCGTATTTAAACGGGGTAGTCAAGTTCTTTAGCTCAATAGCTCTATCAACATCCTTGTTCACGATAATAGTGCATGCATTGGCATTGTTGATAGTCATCTCACCATCCACAACATACACCACTGGATCACTGTTTGACAAGCTGAAACTGGTCAACAGCACTAGGTGCAACAACAACGTGTGGTGACTCATTGTTCTCTGCTACACTACGGGATTATCAGTTTGCTCCTCGCAACTATTACCCTTTATTATGCTTTAAAATATTCCTTGAATTCTTGTGATAGTATCACTTCTGAAAATAGACCATCTAGTCGTCTAGACACCGGATGTTCCCTACAAGATCGCTGACTGTTATAATGAGTCGTTCGCTATGCAATGAAGATGCGCAAGCGCATATCGACAGCTTCATACATTATAATAACGAGCATTCTAACGATCAGTCAGTACTACTGTCGCTGAGCTTGAATCATGAAGTGTGACAGATGTGAAAAAAAAAATTCAAAAAACAGTAACCTATATCAAATTGGATGATCCATCTACAAGTGCTCCAAACTCGAGAAAAAGGTTACATGCAAATATTTCATCGAATGTGGAAGAAGATATAGAACAACTTCTGCATGCATTCAAGAATAGGATAGCAAGTTATCGATTCAAAAGTATGGGGAAACATATCGAAAACTCCAATTTTATGGCTGAAGTTGAACCCAAAGTTCTGAACAGCGTCTCTGAATATATACAGAAAAAGAGTTTGAAAATTAATTTTTAATTATTTGGATATTACATAACACCTGAGAAAGAGTTGAGTAATATGAAATCCTTCAACTCAAAAAACAAAATTACTACTTGTTCCACAGACTTGGATTGCCTTTATGAGGAATTAAAAAATTAGATGATTTCAAAGTCTTCAGAATTCCCGGAAAGAGACTCAGGCTGGCCATTACAGAAGATTTGGTATCTGGATGTGAATATAAATAAATACAATCCGCTATCTGCCTCCTCATATATTGAGTTACCCAAAACAATCAATAAGAAAAGAGCCGTTTTAAACGTGAAGAACTTGGATAATGCTTGTTTTGCTTGGTCCGTTATGGCAGCGGTATTCCCTTCGAATGGAGATCCTTCGAGACCATCTTCATACCCTCATTATACAGCATTACTTAATTTTGAGGGGATTGATTTTCCAGTGAAACTGAAGGATATTCATATGTTTGAAAAATTGAATAATATTTCAATAAATGTTTTTGGTATAGATACACGATTTGACGGAAAAGTGAGCACCAACATCGTGGGACCCTTACATTTCACAAGACATCGTTCTGCAACACATGTCAATCTCCTTTTGATTGGTTATTCTGATGGGAATAATCATTACTGCCTCATTATGGATTTAGCGACGGTTGTCTTCAATTCTTTCATACGAGTGAAAAACTGGCAACTCATCAGCAATATGATTGTAATCATCTATGTGTGTTACTCCAAAAACCAGACATGATTATCAACAAATATGGTGAAACTTTGCCTGGGAATATTCTGAAATTCACTAATTTCGAAAAGCAGCTACCAGTTCCTTTTGTTATCTATGCTGATTTTGAGAGTTTGCTGAAACCTATTCATTAGAGTGAACCATCTGATGAGCACTCATTCGCATTGAAAGCATACGAACACGAGCCATATTCATTCGGTTTTTATGTGAAGTGTAATTTTGACGACAAATACTCGAAATTCATACAATATCGTGGAAGTGATTGTGCCGAGGTTTCTGAGAATGTTGGATGATCTTGTCTTGAATTAATATAATAAACATTTGAAACATGTGGAAGAAATGCTGCCACTTTCAGCAAAAGAAGAGAATGACTTTCAGAATTCTACAGAATGTCATATTTGTGTTAACTTCTATAAGCCTGAAGACATCAGAGTCCGAGACCATTGTCACTTGACTGGTGTTTACCGCGCAAGCGCTCATTCCAGATGTAATTTACACTGTAAAGTGGTGAAATTCATTCCTGTCTTCTTCCATAATTTGACAAATTATGACTGTCATCTATTTATAAAAAAACTGGCTTCGAATAAAGAGAATATCTCAGTTATTGCTCAAAATAAAGAGAAGTATATTTCATTCTCCAAAACATACTTGTTTGAAAAATCAGAAAATCCGAAAAATTGAGATAAATTCATCACTTTGAGGTTTACTAACTCTTTTCGCTTTTTGTCCAAATCTCTAGATAATCTCAGTCAAACGCTGAAATCGTCGCAATGTCGGGAGATTAGGAAATATTTTCCATTGAGGTAAATTCATCACTTTGAGGTTTACTAACTCTTTTCGCTTTTTGTCCAAATCTCTAGATAATCTCAGTCAAACGCTGAAATCGTCGCAATATCGGGAGATTAGGAAATATTTTCCAGATGAGAGAAATTTCAATATGATAAGGTGTAAAGGTGTTTTTCCTTATTTATTTGTGGACTCCTCTGAAAAATTGAATCAGCCTGCATTACCAAGGCAATCTGAATATTCTGAGTGGTAAAGAACTTTCCGAAGAAAATTATAATCGAGCTCGTGAAGTGTTGCAGGAATTTGAATGTTCAACTCTGGGAGAATACTCTGATATCTACTTGAAATCAGATGTTTTACTTTTGGCAGATATCTTCGAAAATTTCCGGGAGGTGTGTTTGGAAAAATATAAACTTGATCCTGCCCAGTATGTGACAGCTCCTTCACTAAGTTGGGATGCAATGTTGCGTTTAACCAAAGTAGAACTAGAGCTTCTAACTGATATAGACATGGTTCACTTTTTCAAGAAAGGGATTCGTAGTGGAGTAAGTCAGTGCAGTAAAAGAAAGGCTATAGCTAATAACAAATTCATACCATCTTATGATGCTTCCAGGCCTAACTCATATATTTTGTATCTCGATGCATCAAATTTATATGGAGCTGCTATGAGTGAATGTCTTCCAGAGATTTCAGATGGTTAGAGCAGAATGAGCTAGAGAGATTTGACTGTTTCGAAATTGGGGATAGATCATCGAAACGGTATGTACTAGAAGTTGATTTGGACTATCCGCCAAACTTACATGATGGCCATAATGATATCCCCTTCTGTCCAGAGAATATCAAACCTCCTGGAAGCAAGTATTTCAAGTTGACCCTAAATTTGATGACCAAGGAAAGATATATTATACGCTATAGAAATTTGAAACAGTGTTTGAAATATGGACTGAAATTGATGAGGATACATCGAGTTTTGAAGTTCACACAAGTAGTAGAATAGGCCGTACTATAGCGAGACCCGCCACCCAGCCACCCCAGCCGCCCAGCCGTTCAATTTAGGTGTGGTAAGGTAGGTATTACCCCCACTCTTCATTTTTGAGGTGGTTCGTGTATCTATTTTTAGTCATTGACGTTATTGATATATCAGACAGTTTAGTAGCTCACCGTGTAGCTTAATTTAGGTGTGGTAGACACTCTATAGCGAGACAGACGCCCCGCCACCAGCCACCCCAGCCGCCCAGCCGTGCAATTTAGGAGTGGTAGGTATTACCCCCACTCAATTGTTTGTAGTGTTTATTTTTAGTCATTGACGTTATTGATATATCAGACAGTTTAGTAGCTCACCGTGTATCTTAATTTAGGTGTGGTAGACACTCTATAGCGAGACAGACGCCCCGCCACCCAGCCACCCCAGCCGCCCAGCCGTTCAATTTAGGTGTGGTAAGGTATTACCCCCACTCAATTGTTCGTGTATCTATTTTTAGTCATTGACGTTATTGATATATCAGACAGTTTAGTAGCTCACCGTGTAGCTTAATTTAGGTGTGGTAGACACTCTATAGCGGTACAGACGCCCCACCGCCGTTCAATTTAGGTGTGGTAAGGTAGGTATTACCCCCACTCTTTCCATTTTAGTGACGTTACAGAGGTTGTAGGAATTTTGTGGTCATATTTCAACTGCTCAAAGGTTTTATGCGACAATGATCACGTGACGGGGTCCTCAAAGACATTATGTGTTTAGGGTTATAGTTTCATTGATTGATAGTGTTTAACATAATAGGTCCCCAACGACCCACAATGACATCATCAGATAAACAGAAGGTTGGGTTTTATTTTAAGAGTATCAAAATCAGTATCGAGAAACATTGATAGCTTATTGTTGTAAAATATTAGCATGAAAATATGTGAAGAAATGTTGGATAAATTTAAAAAAACATGTTTCGTTACTATGTATACGTGTTATAAGGTCTAAAAAGGTCGTTATTTGCGTTTATATTTCAGGGACGCAGATGAAAGTGGTCGCGGTTTTGTTGCGCGGAAACTTGTTGATTGTAAAACATTGATAACAAAAAGAATATTTGAGAATAGTTGATTGCATTGCGGAAGTTTATGGATACGAAAATATGTGCCGTGTTGTGGTTAAAAATACTGATAATTAGCAATAGAAAAAAATATTTGTTTTAAAAGATGAAAAAATCCTTTGAGATATTTGCAATTGTTAAAAGATAATCATTACATACCATGAGATTTGGTTTTCAGTTCTCAATCCTCAATAAATTCGTGATGTGTTTTTAATGAGTAGACGTTTTCTTCCATCTTGTTGTAGGTTAAATTTCTTCCAGCAGAGAATGTGACAACTTGTTTTTTCCATCTGGCTAGATACTGTAGTTTCAAATTTTGGCCACCAGAGAATGTTAGCATTTTTCACTCTTCACCTTTAGTACCTATAAAAGTTCCTTTATGAGTAAAAACTCAGTATGTGTACAAAAAAAGGAAAATATGTGTGGGGATTTGACAGTTTTGAGTGGGGGTCAGTGAAAAGACATATTTGGTTGCTTTGGTATAATGAACATGTCGTGGATTTACCAAAAAAAAATGGTATTTTATATTCAAATAAGTATAACTATTTTTATTCGTGGTCATATGATATTATACAACTTGGTAAAGAAACATCTGGGTTATTCACAGACATGATGAATCCAAGGCTACACATGGGATGTTCAATTTTTCAAAACAGAGAAACAAGAAGTTCGTGTGAGGAGAAAATAGTACATTATATGAGAAATTATAGATAATTGTATACATGTGTATAAAAACAGCGTAAAGAACTTGATAAGGTCTTCCAGAGTAATGGTGAGTAGTATTGATAACAAAGTGTGGAAAATGGTTTGATTTTGAGTAAAATTCATACTGTATTTTTTCGAAAATGTTCAAATGTGTAGAATGTTCGTATACCGTAAATGTAAGAGGGAACCTTTTGCAACATATGATCAAGCATTTACATGTCGAAATGTGAAGTTGTGTGTACACCAAGACTGGTGAACTTATTTTATTCTTAATTATGTCTTAACAAGAAATAGCTTGAAGGTTGAGGTTTATAAGAAAAGGAAAATATGTGAGGGATTTAGCCGTTTTGTGTTGGGTTGATGAAAAAACTCTACTCAGTTCGAGTAATTTCCCCAAAACAAACTGGACTAAAAGGTTTAGGGGTAATATATATATATATATATATATATATATATATATATATATATATATATATATATATATATATATATATATATATATATATATATATATATATATATATATATATATATATATATATATATATATATATATATATTGTATTCATAAAAATAAAAAAATTAAGAGTTTTCCGAATAGAAACAACAAGTTCGTAGTTTACCAAGAAATCCTTTGAAACTCTTCCATCCTATCTGACTAAGGATAAGAAGGAGAGGTATGTCAATCTTATTTTGGTTCAGGATAGATATTATGTTGGGGGTAAGGAGGAGGGTGGAACTCCAACAAAATTCCACTTATGTGAATAAAAAGTATGTCGAGACACCTATCAGTAGTATATTCCCGCACACATATAAAGTGAGTGGCATGTTGGATCTTTGGTTCACAGGAACTGAAACTGTAAGAGTTATGGGATACGAAGAGCCAAAGACAACATTGAACAAAATAAGAAATACAAAATTCAAACGTAAATGGAGCGGCCTTTAGACCACTACCGAAATGGTCTAAGTATACCAATATACGGGGTGTAAATTACAAATTATAAAAGACCTCGATATGATTATGTTTGTGGAAAAGAGAATAAGGGGAGGGATTTCGGTAAGTTCAAATAGATATTCAGAATCACTTAAAATATACAACAAAATTTGTTTGCCAAGCGACAAGTCCTGGTGTTAATGAAAGTATTGGAAACCACATTATCGATTTTAAATATTTTCATTCATGGTCATATGATACAATATAATTTGACAAAGAAACATTTGACTTATTCACAGAAATAATGAATAAATTTCTAAAAATCAAACAAGAGACGGTGAATTGGTCTTCGCATTGTCATTTTTATGATGTGATATTTGTATCGGTTCAAATGGTCAAATTTGTAAAAAATGTGGTCTTCGTTTGCAAAATCTCAAATGTAACGATCCAATCTCACCATTCGTTCATCACATTTTAACACTTCGGAAAAAATACAAGTCCGTTATAGTGTTGACACACAATGGGGGAGGGTTTGACCATCAATTTATTCCTAATTATGTTTAACACAAACCAGCCTGAAGCCTGAGCTCATTATGAGAGGGAGTAAGCTCATTTCCATGACTTTGGGTAACGTTAAATTTCTTGATTCACTGAATTATTTCCCCATGGCTCTCGCTAAGCTCCCAAAATCCTTTGGGTTTTCAGAAATGTGTAAGAGATTATTTTCCCCACGAAGTTAACCGTTCTGATTTGAGTTAATGAAAAAACTCTACTCGATTCAAGTAATTTCCCCAAAACAGACTGGGTCTACGAAAAGGGGGAAAGCAGTGAATTGAAAGCAAAAAGAAACAAAATAAAAACGAGGTGACAAAAATGAATCGATTTTTGAGATAGAAATAGTACATTTGAATGTTATATTCAAATACACAAGTATAAAAATGATTTAAAAAAAGAAGAGTATCTTAATTGATGCAATACAGGACATTAACAACATCGTGGGTTTTTATAACCCAAATTATAAAGAAAATTGTAACAAGAGCCCCCGAAAAACTGTGAATAATGTAATGTTTGTAGAAGAGTAGTCTGCTCAAGGAACATTATAATGATGTGACAACAATTTGAAACATGTAAAAGAAGGGGTTTTGTTCTCATCCAGAAACAGCAAGAGGTCGTGTTCACTGGGATGACTCCAACTCAGCCTCGACAGGCGAATTCAGACTTGAGTTATCACCAATCTGAAACAAAAGGACCCTGGTGCTTTTCTAGCCGACTGCAGAGCATTATTCAGGAGGAGAATTCAGAATACGTTTTAAAACGAATCAAGCTGTCAAGGTGAATGCAGTTTTTTTGTGGTGAATTTGAGATCGGAAAGGAGCGCAAATAATAAGGGAATTCAAGTATTTCACCACCACTAACTCTCCGATTTACCAGGACACCAATCTGGATGAATGGTTCGAGTTTAAGGTTATTGCTCCAATCATGAAAGACCTTGAGGAATTCCAGGAGAAAGACAGTGGCTGGGGCGCTGAAAAGAGTGATCAATCTGGGTGTTAATATCAATAAATTCACTCCTCAGCTTGGATCTTCATACATCGAGTTACCTGAGGTTATTAAGAAGAAACACGCATGCATCAATGTCAAGAATGAGGATCAAGCTTGCTTCGCGTGGGCAGTAATGTCAGCTCTGTATCCAATGGATAAAAATCCCCATAGAATCAGTAATTACCCTCACTACTCCGTGGTTTTGAAACTGAAAGGTATTCAGTTCCCAATGACCATGAAGCAGATCCCACAACTTTGAGAAGCAAAATAACGTCTCAATTAACGTATACGTCTTAGAAAAGAATTACATCGGTCTACTTTAGAACGTTGAACGTTCAACATCAGACTTTTTTTTATAATTCTCATCATTTTATTTCAGATCGCTGTATAGTGCAGACGTGTGGTGAGATATTTTCAATTTGGTGAACATTATGTGATTTTTTAATTTTTTTTGATTTTTCATTTGTTTCATTGATTATGAGTCTATTCAGTGATTAGTGCGTCATATTGCCACCATATTGGGGCTTATATCGCCTCAGTATGATGACAAGGTGGCTAGAGAAGGATTATATGAGTGCGCTAAGGGGATAAAGAGGATTAAGGATGCTATGCGAGGTGTGAAATCAATTGGCGAGAAACAACATCTGGAGGCCTGCTTGCGTAATATAAAGACGATGCGTACCCAAATCAAAGCGGCGCAGAAGAAGGGGCAGGGCATTCTTCACGACCTGAAACTGCAAGAGATCGTGTTTGTTGGGAAGATACAGAGTCACCCTTCAATAGTTGAATCAGAACTGGCGTTATTTCCAACCTTAAACACAAGGATCCACGATCATTCCTAATTGATTCCAAAGCCATATTCAAAAATAGAATTAAAAATGCTCTCAAAAAGGATGGATCGGTGAAAGTCAACATGGTTTTTTTTTTGTGGCGAATTCGAGGTGCTGAAGGGTGCTAGTGTACTGAAGGAATACAAATACTTCACTACCACCAACTCTCCAATATACCGCGAAACCGACTTGGATGAATGGTTTGAGTCTAAGGTTATTGCTCCAATCATGAAAGACCTTGAGGAATTCCAGGAACGCGATTCAGGCTGGGCGTTGAAGAAGGTAGTTAATATGAGTATTAACATCAATAAATTTACACCCCAGCTTGGATCATCATATATCGAATTGCCCGAAGTAATAAAGAAAAAGCATGCCTGCGTAAATGTGCAGAATGATGATCAAGCTTGCTTCATTGACCGATGACCATGAAGCAGACCCCAAACTTCGAGAAACAAAATAACGTTTCCATCAACGTTTACATCTTAGAAAAGAACAAAAAGATGTTCAAAACCCTCCCAACGTACTTAACTAAGAATAAAAAGGGTCGACATGTGAATCTTCTCTTGGTGCAGGATAAATATTATGTAACAGTTGCACGACAAACATAAGGATATTCCATTCTGCCCTCAAAATATAAACCCTAAAACCGGCAAGCCTCCGAAGTCCCCCAAAGAGCTCACAAAGTTGATGGCTACTCTATATATATATATGCATCCAGAAAAGTAGGATAATATGAAGAATATGCAGGGCCTTAAGATTTTGAGGGTGATGTACATCATGACAAAATACCTCATTTAAGAAAAAAATATATAACAGGTGTATCAACGTGTCAGTTGAGACAAAAAAAATATATAAAGGAATATTATATACTATTAATGTAGAAGAAATAGATATATATTTTAAAAAAATCGATAAAATCTCAAATAACAAAAATGTACACATACCTTGTAGCTGTTTGTTTCACTACCTAGTCCTTTTTTGTGTTTTTCAAAACATTACTACAGGTCAGCTTTTTTTCAAACTGAAAAATAGATTTAAATAGTTAAAAAAACAACAAAAAATCGAAATCGTACAGCACGTAGCACCATTGTTTCATTCTACAGATATGTTTTAAAAATGTGGCTTGTTTGCGAAAGCGTCTTTTACAAAATGGACATTTAAAATGTAACAAAACATGTTTTTTAAATGCCCCAGAGACTGGCGAATCACAAATATGACACATTCTTACAACTTTTTCAGACACTAGTTGTAACATTTTGGGGATATGTATGTGAATCTCACGAAGGTTTGTATGGAAAAGAACTTGTGTATAAATTGACTGTTAAATGCAGTATGATGAGCTTTTATCAACAGCTTGTGGTATTTTGGCTAGGAAAAGGAAACCTAAGAAAATGTGATATTAGAATTATATCAAAGGAAACGTAGAATCTAACAAAAACCGGAAAAGTGCATTATTAGAATTATATTGGTTTCAAACGTGTATATCAATTATGTGTGGTAAAAAGATTAATCAGGTAAATTTATAGCAAAATGCATTTTTTTGTGGTAAAGATATTAAAAAATTAATAGATTACAATACTAGGTTGTGTATAAATACAGATAAGAGGACCATCTATAGTCATTATTGAAAATGATTTGTCAAGAGTGTAAGTTGATTTTTTGTTTTTGCGAAGAAACGTTGAAGTAAGTTATACTCTTGAAATTAGTAATTTAATAATTAAATTTTTTTGTACTAGACGTTTCGGAGTAATGGATGGTACCTCAACACCATTTACTTCTGCAAATAATGGTGAAGAGTAAGTGATTTGTGAAATTCGTCAAAATTTTTTCAATATAACGTATGATTTTCAGTGATATTTTAGACTTGGAGGGCTCTCCAGGCTTATATTTGTAAGTTTTCACAAAAATAAAAAAAAAAGGTATACTTTTATAATCAAATAACTTGTTACATATTGGACGGGAGTGGTGATGTTTTGTAAGATATTTTTATAGGTAAAAACGAAAAATAATAATATTTATTTTAATAGATCTTCAACTTCATTGTCACCGGTAACCCCTGTTGACTCCATAGACCCTCCAGTAGAACCCCAGACCCCGAATTCGAGACCGTCTCCATTATTGAAAATGATTTGTCAAGAGTGTAAGTTGATTTTTTTGTTTTTGCGAAGAAAACGTTGAAGTAAGTTATACTCTTGAAATTAGTAATTTAATAATTAAATTTTTTGTACTAGACGTTTCGGAGTAATAGATGGTACCTCAACACCATTTACTTCTGCAAATAATGGTGAAGAGTAAGTGATTTGTGAAACTCGTCAAAATTTTTTCAATATAACGTATGATTTCAGTGATATTTTAGACTTGGAGGGCGCTCCAGGCTTATATTTGTAAGTTTTCACAAAAAATAAAAAAAGGTATATTTTATAATCAAAATAACTTGTTACAGATTGGACGGGGGTGGTGATGTTTTGTAAGATATTTTATAGGTAAAAACGAAAAATAATAATATTTATTTTAATAGATCTTCAACTTCATTGTCACCGGTAACCCCGGCCGACCCCATAGAATCTCCAGTGGAACCCCAGACCCCCGAATTCGACACATACACTACCCTTACCCCTCTTCAAATAATTGATGATGATGTGTTAGAGATTCAAGACTCTTCACAACTATATAAGTGAGATGGTAATTGAACCACGATATTTTATTAATATATTTTATTTTCCAGTTTATCTCCTACACCAAAAATACAGCGTTTGGGTTAAATTTTGTGAGTATCCCTCAGTACTTTTCGCCTATCCTTTTTATCCTTTTTTTCCTTTCCTACTCCCGATAGACATTGTTGTAGCGTTCTCGTCGCGTCTATCGTTACGAATAAGTAAAGTTTACAACAACTTTATTTATTCAACCAATAACAACACACAATAACATTGAAAATATTATTGAATACAAAAAAAATGTATTCAAACAACAATGAAGTTTTTGAAACTTTTTGAAACAACCATGTTTACAATAAATAAAATCCAATAAAAATTTCAAAAGTTTGTAGAAAAAAAAACTAAACATGACAGTGTAGAAAATTCACTAACAAATAGTGTTCAGAGACAAGACGTTTTTTTTTTAAAACAGCTATGCAATAAAAAATTTCAAGAGTTTTGTAGAAAAAATAAAACATAACATTGAAGGAAATTAAAAATGAGATTTAAATATTTTTTGAAAAATAGAAAAATGATAAATTTTGTATAAAATGGTTTGAATTGGGGGTAAACCATGATGGCAGACCACCTTTTGAAATTGACAGAAATACTATTTATACTTGCTATGGTAAAAAGGTTTAGAAAATTCTAGTAAAATCAGCGTAATAAAATAGCTCGTGTTTGAAAGGACGGTGGATGTTTTTTTTTGACCACCCCTTGAAATTACAACATATAGACCATTGGCATTTTGCCAAGTCAATTTGAAGGTGTAGATGAAACTATTTTTAAGCAAAAATGGTATCGATCTAATTCAAGAATACAGAAAATGAACACCCTGTATAATTCGGATGTTTTAAAAAATCATGCAATAAAAATTTCAAAAGTTTGTAGAAAAAATAAAACATAACATTAAAGAAAATTTAAAAATGAGATTTTAAATACCCTTTTTGAAAAAAAAAAATGATGAATTTTGTATAAAATGGTTTTAGTTGAGGGTAGCCCATGATGGAAGGCCACCTTTTGAATTGACAGAAATACTATTTTATACTTACTATGGTAAAAAGATTTTAAAAATTCTAGAAAAATCAGCGGAACAAAATTGATAGTATTGAAAGGACGGTGGATGTTTTGACCACCCCTTTGAAATTACAACATATAGACCAATGGCATTCTGCCAAGGGTCGAAAATTCATAAAACGTATACTAAAACGCCCTTGACTAGAAATCAACAAACACGTACAAGCATGTTGAAAACCTGCCACACCCAAAAGCATTTTGCACACGTCACCAATCATAATGACTTAATCATTTACACACGAAATTCTGCTAACACACCTTGACATAATGAACTCGTCCGCACAACACTCAATTATATCTCTCTCTCTCTCTCTCTCTCTCTCTCTCATAAAGGTTTTACCTATACTGATAAACAATTTTCTAGGACCCACTTTTTAGCTATTCAGAAAAATGGAACTAATTTTTTTTGTATTAGCTAATCGAAATAAAAATGCATATATTACTTGGTGTTGATAATTTCTTCAATAAACTCTGATATAAAATCATATCGCTCAAAACCACACTGTAGATAATTCCAAAAATATAACACTATTTGTGAATGGAATCGTTTGTGTGGAATTCAATCGACTTTCTGATATATTTACAACAACTAGATGTAATAAACTTGTAATATTTACCCAAAATTATGTTTTTTCGAGGAAAATGGTCACGTGACATCTTTAAGCCACGCCCCCCTTTCCTATCTGTATAAAGGTGGCATTTCGGCAGATGTTCTCTCATTGTTCTGCTGCAGTGTCTCCAGGTAAGATAAGCTCTTGAATATAATTCTGAAAATTTTTGAAAATTTTTTTATTTTTAAAACTTTGAAAAATATTATAATGGAAAAGTTTTTAATTGTGAAAGATACAGTGAGGAAAGTTCGTAGGTTTAATCTAACGGGTAGGTCTTTGGAGTTTAAACTCAGGCCTGTACCCCAAGATTCGGACCCCCTTCTATGGGTTAAAAATAGTATAAAAGATGTTGTTACTAAAATAACTGAAGGTACAAAGCCAGATGATCAGGTTGGTTTTACTTTTTGTTCAAAACAATTTAATCGTGGTGAAGGATGGATACGTTTCGCTCCGGCCTCTGAAGTAAAATTTGATGATGTGTGGGACATGATTGCTTCGGTCTATCAATCCAACTCGTCAGGTCTGGACACTGAGACATTTTGTCTCGGTGTTACAACTGTGAAAATGCCCAAAGGAAAAGGAAAAGTAAGACCATCGAAATTCAATAATTTTGACGAGGAATGTGCCCGTCGTAAAGGTATCATTGTAATTAATAATAAAGATAATTCATGTCTAGCTCGCGCTATCGTAGTGGCAAAGGCATATGCTGATAACAACCCTGAGAAAAAAAAGATACGCGAAGTTATGGGGGTCCAAACTCAGCACACTCGTGAACTGTTACAAAACAGCTGTGTAAATATACCCCAAGAGGGTGGCGGTATACTGGAGCTGGAAAAATTTCAAGATTATCTAGGGGATTACACAATCACAGTATATAAATATGGGAATAAAGGCCGCGACGTTCTTTATGAGGGGATAGGGGGTGCCAAGAAAATTAATTTGATACATCATGATAATCACTACAATGTGGTTCTATCTCTGACTGCTGCATTTTGTTGTAACCATTTTTGTGACAAATGTCACATACCCTTTGATCATATACACAAGCATAGATGTGACAGGAAGTGTCCTGCGTGTCAGCGGACGCCCACATGTCCTCTGGATAAAAAAATTGTTTGTAGCATATGTAGGAGGGGTTTCCGAGGACAGGAATGTTTTGACAAGCACATAGTTGCCAAGATCTGTGAACAAATAAGGTGTTGTGATAAATGTTACAAAATAGTGCCTACCAACCGGACCCATTCTTGTGGGGAGGTCTTTTGTAAAGTGTGCAAAGCACACAAACCCTCCCCTCATAATTGTTTTATGCCTGTAGATACTGGCAAACCATCAATGTCGGGAGTACTTTTCATTTTTTACGACTTGGAAAGTACCCAAGAAGAATCGCTAGCTGATGACTCGTTGCTTCATAAACCCAACTTGTGTGTGTACCGCCAACACTGTGAAAATTGTATAGGTACGGACATAAAAGTTTGCTGTTGTGGTGTTAGGCAACAGGTTTTGAAAATTCACCCTGTAGATAGATTTGTGGAGTATGTAATGAATCAACGCGTGCAATTCAAACAAATCATTGTTGTAGGACACGCCGGGGGTTTATACGATAACCAGTTTATGCTGAATTATATACTGACATCTACAAATCTCAAACCAGAGCTCATAACTCAGGGTACAAAATTGATGGTGATGTCTGTGGGGAATGTTAAGTTCATTGATTCGCTCAATTACTTTCCAATGCCTCTGGCAAAATTACCCAAGGCTTTTGGTTTGAAACATGCAAAGAAGGGGTTTTTCCCCCACCTCTTCAATAAGGCTGAGAACTGGAATTATGTCGGACCACTGCCAGCTCTGGAATATTATGACCCCGATAACCTAAAATATACCCCCACCCTCGATGAAGACAAAGACGCTAGGAAACAACTTGTAGATTGGCACACAAACCTATCCGAACAAGGGTATGTGTTTGACTTTCAAAAAGAACTTATAGAATATTGCGTGAGTGACGTAGATATATTATCTCGAGCATGTTTCAAGTTCAGAGAACTAATGTTACAGGAAGGGGGCGTTGACCCCTTCACGGAAGCCATCACATTACCCGGTACCTGCAATAAGATATTCAGAAGGAATTTCCTCAAACCAAACACTATAGGGCTCATACCAAAGAACGGCTATAGGTGGCGCGATAATCAGTCAAAAATAGCTGTTCAGTGGATGGTTTGGGAGGAGCAACAACGAGGTATTGCAATACAACATGCAGGAAAGGGTCCCGAAGTAGCTATAGCCAATATTAAAGTGGATGGTTTTTGTGAGCAAACCAAACAAATTTTCGAGTTCCACGGCTGTTATTTCCACGGCTGTCCTAAATGTATAAAATACAAACGTAATACCCCTGTTTTCGAAAACCCTACAACCACTACAGAAGCACGATACGAGGCAACTTTAGCTAAAACTGAGTGTTTGCGGGACCTAGGCTACGAGGTAATCGAGAAATGGGAATGTTCTTTCCGTAAAGAACTTTTGGAAAACTCCAAATTGCGCGAGTTTAGCGAAAAACATCCCTACGTTTCTCAACTACCGTTGAATCCTCGTGACGCTTTCTATGGGGGTAGGACAGATGCCACAAAATTATATTACAAATGTAAGGACGGCGAAAAAATCAAATACGTAGACGTTTGCAGTTTGTACCCCTATGTTAATAAATATGCTAAATATCCTATACTACATCCTACAGTATTTGTGGGGGATGAATGTAATGAATTGGATTTGGAGAAAACAGATGGATTGATAAAATGTAAAGTGCTGCCACCACAAGATCTTTATCACCCTGTCCTGCCAATTAAAATGAATAATAAATTAATGTTCCCTCTATGCCGTACATGTTGTGAAAATATGTCTAACGAGTGCACTCACATGAGCGAAGAAGAACGAGCTCTCTCAGGTACTTGGGTAATAGACGAGGTTTTGAAAGCTTTGTCAAAAGGGTACAAAATCATGGAAATTTATGAGATATGGAAATACGAAGTTGTTCAGTATGACCCCAAGACTAAGTCAGGTGGTCTCTTTTCTGAATATATTTCCAAATTTTTGAAAATTAAACAACAAGCTTCGGGGTGGCCATCACATTGTGTGTCAGATAAACAGAAAAAAGCCTATATCGAAGAATATTTCGAAAAAGAGGGGGTTGTTTTGTGTGCTGAGGAAATTGAGTATAACCCTGGTCGTAGACAAATTGGGAAAAGTGTGGTAACCAGCTTCTGGGGGAAATTAGGGCAAAGGGAAAATATGCAGAAAACTTCAGTTGTAACTGACACTGCAGAGTTTCTAGATATTTTATCACGTCCTTTCGCCATAGTGAATAGCATATTCCCTGTCAATGAAAACACTTTGCTAGTTAATTGGGAATTTAAAGAAGA
The DNA here is from genome assembly GCA_944452925.2 of Chrysolina oricalcia. Taxonomy (NCBI): domain Eukaryota; kingdom Metazoa; phylum Arthropoda; class Insecta; order Coleoptera; family Chrysomelidae; genus Chrysolina; species Chrysolina oricalcia. Next base: position 45,163,879 of record OX101825.2, on the reverse strand, counting down.
ATCTTATAATACTCTCCCGACAGTAAATGTGGTTCTAGCAGCCTATACCACAGCTCTAGCTAGACTAAAATTATACAGTTATTTGGAAAAATTAGACGACAGGGTCCTGTATCACGATACAGATTCTTGTATTCATATTTCACGACCTGATCACTATGACGTTCCTATAGGTAGTTTTCTAGGTGAAATGACTGACGAATTGGAGGAATATGGCGAGGGTAGCTACATTACCGATTTTGTCTCTGGAGGGCCTAAATTGTATGCATATCGTGTATATTCCACATTAAAAAATAAAACTATAGATATAATCAAAGTTAAAGGAATTACCTTGAACTATGATGCACATACTAAAGTAAATTTTGAAAAACTCAGAGAAATGATCGTTAATGAAGCACCCGATGAATATATTACTACCAGAAATATTCTGAGAAACCCCGATCATACGATTGTTACTAAGGAGGTAACGAAAGTTTTTCGTACCAACTTCACTAAAAGAAAACGAATCGCTGATTATGACTCTGTACCTTATGGCTATAAAAAAATAAAATTTAACTGTATTTTTCACAAAATTCTTCATTTTTTATTTTTCACAACAATTCATCATTTTTTTTTGACACTTGTAGAACAATAAATGGCCTTTTTCAAGGCCACACCCTTCCTATCCTCTCCTTCAGATCATTATAGGTATCAACAAAAAAAAACGTGTTTATTGGAATAAAAAGTATACAAAGTCATAAGAGGCAATAAAAAAAGACCCATAACAAATTCTACCAATAAACCGTTTTTATTAATTTAGAAACCGGTGTTATGTAGATTTTAAAAAATATCAAAAAGAGGCAAAAAATAAGACTTGTATATATAATTTTGTTGGTTTCAATAATGATAATCCTTTTTTCCTGGGAAAAAAGCACTCACCTTCCCGCTTGGTTTTTCCCGATTTCGACTGACGAGTGCACTCCTTTCCTAATTTTGTCGATTTTTTTCAACCATATAATGATAAACCCTGTATATTTTTCGTTGTATTTTTACCGGTACTTAACGTTATTTCAAATATTCTTTCTAACTAGCTAGTTCGATGAATGCCTTTTGAAAGATTATTATTATTGAATTTTTATCAACCCTGTATAACTTTTTTTATTTTCTCCATTAAAATGTGCTTTTTTCAATTATTTTTTGAACTATGGTGACTTAAATAATCTTCTCATAACATGTTTAGTTTCGGAAAATTTTGGTGTTTTTATAAAAGTTCCTTTTCAGATTTTTCACTCTGTATATGAACTCTGAGAAAACGAAATTTGTATGGTTGATATAATTCGTTGAGAGATACGTTTTGCCTACAATCGATTTTTCGCGTTTTGAAATATTTCTCCCGTACTATTGTTTTTAAGGAACAAGATATTTACATTTTTTTTCTGAAAACTATCAACAAACTCCTATAAATTTTGAAAATCTGCAAAATTATTTCCTTATCAAAACTATTCATCTTTCTCGGGCTCTATTTAACAAAAATATATTCCATAATCGTCTGTATTTTCACTCCAAATGTTACATGGTTCTATTGATTCTATGTATAATTAAAAATAAAAAATGCTTACCATTTTTTTGATTTTTTTCACATCACTTACAACGTAGAAACACTATTTACTAGTTGGAGACACAAACCACTGTGATTTGAGTTACATTATCCCAGATATTTCCCACAATCGCTACTGTTAAAAGGAAATGATATTTCCTTTGATAATTTTGTGGCATTCAACTAAACAATATACTCGTGTTTTAGTCAAACAACTTATATAGGGTGATTGTAGCAATAAATATGTATTTAACAAGATGAAATTTTTTTTTGTTGTAAATACGATTTTTAGATGTTAGATGTTTCATCTAATATTGAAGTTCCTACATATTGTTAGTCTAAAACATCTGCGAAAATCATCATATTATACAACCTGTCTCACTAGTGTATTAGAAAAAATATGTATTTCTAGACAAAAATTCATAAAATTACCAGGGGCACATTTTAATTATATACGGGGGTGTTTGAAAACACTCATCAATTAAGAGAAAAACATAGGGCATGATCAAAATACATCATTTAGGAAAAATAAATACAGGGTGTCTCATAAACGTGCATCGTGTCAAAATACATCATTTAAGAAAAAACATGACGTTCCAACGTGTGACCTCATTAAGGAACATATACAGAGTGTCTTCAACGTACCAGTTGGGACAAAAAATATGTCTCATAAATGTGCATCGTGACGGGGTCCGTCATTTTTAAAGTGTGATTTGGGAGTACAGTTGGCATTCAAAATTTTAGTCATTTTTCGAACGGGAAAAATGCATAATTGTAGTCGCATTTACGCACGTTTTGGCGTTTAAAATTTGAGGTGTTTTTTCGAACGCGAAAACGAACATTTTGAGTAACTTTGAAATGCCTATTGTCCATAAGAATAACATGTAAATGTGTATTTTTGGCGTTCGTAATTTTAGTTGTTTTTCGGAACGTGAAAACGTGTAACAAAATGTGATCAAAATAGATGTTTTCAGTGTCAGAAATTGTGTGCGGTTTTCGGTACGCAAAAACGTCTTTTTTTTTATGTATGTCAGTGTATGTCACAATATGGCTATGTTCTGTATGTTACCGTTTGTCATAATATGGCTATGTTCTGTATGTCACCGTATGTCAGTATATGTCACAGTATGTGTATGCTCGATATGGTTCGGGTTGTCACCGTATGGTGTACTATGTGTATGTTTGTTATGGCATTGTATGTCAGTGTATGTCACAATATGGTTATGTTCTGTATGTCATAGTATGGCTATGTTCTGTATGGTTGAGTATGTCACCGTATGGTGCAGTATGGGTATGTTCGGTATGGTTAGGTTTGTCACCGTATGATGCAGTATGGGTATGTTCGGTATGTCGCAGTATGGTGCAGTATGTCGTTGTTATATTAAGACTTGATGGAATGTAGACAATTCAGTTGTATTCAATATGTTGCACCGAACAGTTTGTGAAAATATAGAGGTGGAGGGTAGTGATCATGGGAAACAGCAAAGAATGATTGAGTCTGATACTTATGGGCTCCGTTTCGAGGACGGCTATGTTATTGGTAATACCCCAGTACGTTATGAAAATGATAGAGTGGTTGTACATGACAAAAGTTTTGTTCTAACGGAGGGGTTACTGGAATTGTTATGTAAACGAGTACCTCAGCATTACAATGCAGAAGATTTGACAGCATATAAAAATATTTTAATGATGACCAATGCTTACAAACAAAGATATAACCCAGATGAACCTGTGAACGCCAACAGTTCGTGGAAATATCGGAATATTATATCCATGCTGTTCCCACCTAAAAGAAGAAAAAATAAGCATTTATCATACAATACCCAGCTTGAACATCGCAGCAGCAGTAATATCCAAACGCCCTCCTATATTGATAACAATGAAGCAATGAAAAGTGATATGGGACAACTCGAATATTTCGACAGAAAACTAGATGAAGCTTATAGATTATGTAGAGGTCCTCTTGTATTCAATAGATATTAAAATATCTGTGCGTATTATTTCTAAATCCTATGTTTACCCCTTATTTAACATTACCCTATATACTATTATCAAATATTCTTTTTGTTATCAATGTTTTACAATCAACAAGTTTCCGCGCAACAAAACCGCGACCACATTCATCTGCGTCCCTGAAATATAAACGCAAATAACGACCTTTTTAGACCTTATAACACGTATACATAGTAACGAAACATGTTTTTTTAAATTTATCCAACATTTCTTCACATATTTTCATGCTAATATTTTACAACAATAAGCTATCAATGTTTCTCGATACTGATTTTAATACTCTAAAAATAAAACCCAACCTTCTGTTTATCTGATGATGTCATTGTGGACCATTGGGAATCTACTATGTTAAAAAAGCTATCTAGATTGCATCACCCCGCTGCTAAAAATAAACACGACAAACAATTGAGTGGGGGTAATACCTACCACACCTAAATTGAACGGCTGGGCGGCTGGGGTGGCTGGGTGGCGGGTCTCGCTATAGTACGGCCTATTCTACTCACACAGTCAGCATGGCTGAAGCAATATATTGATTTGAATACCAATCTCCGAAATTCTGCCAGGAAAGAATTTGAACGTGATCTATTCAAATTTATCATAAACTCGATATTCGGAAAAACCATGGAAAACGTTGATAAAAGACAAGACATTAAACTATGTTGTCACTGGGCAAATATTCCGGGGTCTATAGGAGCTGAAGGATTCATAGCAAAACCTCATTTTAAATCATGTTCAGTTTTCGATGAGAATTTAGTAGCTATCCGAATGGAAAAACTAACTGTGACATATGACAAGCCTCTTTATGTAGGGTTTTCAATTTTAGATATTTCAAAGACGATCATTTATGATTTTTATTATGGCTACATCAAAACAAAATATTGCGATAAAGCAAACCTATGGTTCACAGATACAGATTCACTGATTTTAGAGATATTCACAGAAAATGTATACGATGATATTCGGGAAAACATAGAATTCTTTGACACATCAAATTTTACAGTCGACAATATCAACAAAATTCCTAAAACAGTTTCAGTTGTCGGCAAGATGAGAGATGAGTTTTCGGGATCATCAATAGAATGTTTTTTTATGGTACAGGTGCGAAGGCATACTGTGTTAAGTCAACAACAGTAATGAAAAATGCTAAAGGAGTTACTAAAAATGTAATACAGAATGCACTTCAAATTTCAGATTATATTCAAGTTGTTGTCTATCTTACGAAAAATGTATATTTTTACTTCTCATTTACACACCATTTACACAGAGCTGAGAAACAAAATTGCGTCATCATCTAGTGATGATAAAAGATTTGTTCTGCCCAATAATGTTCGAACATTAGCCTGGGGCCACCATAAGTTGAATACGAAAGATGGTGACGCAGTGTTGGATCTTCTACTATTGATGTCTGAGAACTTGATGAATAAATGAATTTTGGATCTCTATTTGTTTTTTAATAAAATAAAATATTGAAAAGAAAATGTCTTTTATTCAAATATACTTAAAAACATTTCAATTCAAACTACTTAGCATGAATAACATTTTGATTGCGAAGGAGCCGGACCGTCTACATGTTCTTCCCAGTCAGGTCGATTATGATGAATGAAGCATGGTGGTTGGACCTGTACTTGCCCCTATACTCATCTGGTAGTTTGTGCCATGCTGAAAGGAGTTCCCAAGGTCTAGCTTTTCGAATTAAATAATGTAGTGTAAATTGCCGCAGTTCATCTTCGGTGAACTCGTGTAATGGTTTGAGGAGGTTCTCATGTTGTGCCATAAGATCCATCATGCAGCGAGTATCATCCATATCTTATGAAATATTTTCACAAATGAAGATAGGAGGATCACTGAGGAGCACACAGCTATGTAGTAAATCAAGCAGTGAGCTGTTCTAGACTCTAAATTATCTTTTATATCAGCTAATGGTGGAAAGGGGTATAGCTCGATTATGTCTGTTTGTTCAGTGTAATTATTTTTTTATTAATAACTTTTACTTTGTACTATTGGTGGGTATTGAAGTTCTGGCGGTTCGTACATTATTAATTTCAAATGGCATCATTTTCACCCACTTAGATGACCAAGTTTAATTCCACGCATCATTACTATCGAAGCAAATGAAAATTTCTCCAACATCATTGGGTAGGTGTATGAATAGAATACCATGCCAAATCCATATCTTTTGAAATATTTTCACAAATGAAGATAGGAGGATCACTGAGGAGCACACAGCTATGTAGTAAATCAAGCAGTGAGCTGTTCTAGACTCTAAATTATCTTTTATATCAGCTAATGGTGGAAAGGGGTATAGCTCGATTATGTTTGTTCAGTGTAATTATTTTTTTATTAATAACTTTTACTTTGTACTATTGGTGGGTATTGAAGTTCTGGCGGTTCGTACATTATTAATTTCAAATGGCATCATTTTCACCCACTTAGATGACCAAGTTTCATTCCACGCATCATTACTATCGAAGCAAATGAAAATTTCTCCAACATCATTGGGTTGATGTATGAGTAGAATACCATGCCAAATAGCTTGTAAAATTATTATATTTGTGAACATGTTGAATGGTTAACATGAACTGAAGTTGGAAAACCATTCATTATAGTGATAAATTAAAAAGATAGAAAGGAAGGGGAAAAGAAAGCATAAATATCCAAAAATTATTTATTCATCAGTAAATATATAATTAATCCCTCTTCGCAACAGTTGGCTGTATCGGATCCTCTCCTCCCTTGATAACCTGCTCTCCTCTCCCTTCGGAATCTGCTCTACTCTATATTAGTTGCGCCAATGGGTGGATAGCTGATGATATCCCTGTTCAACTCAGGTAGGTTAGGTTTGAACGTGAGTGGGCCCGTATCAGGCCCTCCACTGCGGCCAATGGCCTATTGTGAATCACCCTATGGTTATATTTCTCCCAGTATATCCAATCTCTTGACGAAATTGAGGAATGTATTGGGAGAACAATTTACCAGGTTTTCTGGCCTTACTGTCGTATCGCCAAATATTGAGGATCTGGTTCTGGCCGCTGCAGGGCATGTACACAGAATGTGTTCAGCCGTTTCATCATCCTCCATGCATATCCGGCACTCTGCATCTTGTGCAAGTCCGATTTTATGCATGTGATGTTTGAGTTTGCAGTGGCCAGTAAGCAAACCTACTATAACTCTGAGAAGCGCTCTGCTGAGTTCTAGCAGTTTGTCAGAGTCCTGTTTTTTCCTTGTACAAGCAATACATGCTTTGGAATGGGCTAGGCCGGTAGACTACGCCAGTACTCGAGTCTTTTATTGTCTGCCCAAGCTGTTATGACATTCTTGGCAGTGCTATATGCTAAACCGATTACCGGTTCTGGTCTAGTGAACGTTGTTTCGCCCCCTCCCTTTTGCTAGGGCGTCCGCTATTTCGTTTCCTTCTAGGCCTGTGTGACCTGGTATCCAGACTAGGGTAACGTTGTTGCGTTGCGCCAGTCGGTTTAAGGTGTCTCTGCAGTTCCATACTGCCCTAGATTCAAAGCAGTTGGATTCAAGCGCTTTAAGTGCTGCTTGACTATCTGAAAATATTTTTATTGTTTTTCGTGTGTGGTGTCGATTTTCCAGCTCCCTGGCACACATTTCAATGGCATATACCTCTGCCTGAAAAATATCGTAGCTAGTTTGCCCATACTGAACGAGCGTTTCACTACTGGGTTCATCCCATATATTCCGGCTCCGACGCCTTCCTGAGTTTTGGAACCATCGGTATGGTATGTATGTTGTATGTATGTGGTATAATTATTATCATCCCAGTTTTCCACCTCATTGGCGTCCTGAACTTGTTGGTTTCTTCCTTCCTCCAGAAGCTGTGACGGAGCCTCTCCTCCTTTCGAAACCTGCTCTTCACCATCCTACTTGCACCAATGGGTGGACACCTGACGATATCCCTGTTCAAGTCAGGTATGTATGTGGTATAATTATCATCATCCCAGTTTTCCACCTCATTGGCGTCCCGAACTTGTTGGTTTCTTCCTGCCTCCAGACAGCTGTGACGGAGCTTCTCCTCCTTTCGAAACCTGCTCTTCACCATCCTACTTGCACCAATGGTTAAACACCTGACGATATCCCTGTTCAAGTCAGGTATGTATGTGGTATAATTATCATCATCCCAGTTTTCCACCTCATTGGCGTCCCGAACTTGTTGGTTTCTTCCTGCCTCCAGACAGCTGTGACGGAGCCTCTCCTCCTTTCGAAACCTGCTCTTCACCATCCTACTTGCACCAATGGGTGGACACCTGACGATATCCCTGTTCAAGTCAGGTATGTATGTGGTATAATTATCATCATCCCAGTTTTCCACCTCATTGGCGTCCCAAACTTGTTGGTTTCTTCCTACCTCCAGACAGCTGTGACGGAGCCTATCATCCCTTTGGAACCTGCCCTTCTCCATCCTATTTGCGCCAATTGGTGGACACCTGACTATATTCCTATCAAAGTCAGGTATATAGGTGGTTTTATCTTCATCCCAGTTTTCCATACTTCAGAAATTTTCGCTAACTGGCGAGTTTAGTATTCCGCGGGGATCGGTAATGTACCTGGCGTAAATCTTTAGGGGCCTAGTATCACAACAGTATACACAATAACCGATTCTAAGTTTTGCTCGGCTAAACCAATCACAATATTGTATAAAACGAATAACTACTCTTCTGCACACACAACACAATTTTTTTTCACTTACTACAAGGTCATCTGCAGAGTAAGTTGACATTTCGATGCTACTATAACGATGTTTAATTCCTTATATATATCCAAAACTGATTAGTGGAAAGGGGGAAACATACTCAGCATATCTAAGTCTGAAATGAGTGGGGATATATTAAGTCAGCATATTCCAGGAAACGAACTGCTGACACACTAGCCTTGAGAAAAGCCATTGAACCAATCTCAGATTTTGTTGAATCATCATCAGTGACTTCCACGTGCACTCATTAACCTTGAAAGATGTCATGTCATCAGTAATGTGAGCATGCGGATGTTAAAAATTCCGAGTAAGCAAGTTGCAGATATTTGTCGACAAAGCATGTAAGTATGTTACTTGATCCCCACATCTAGAATGTTTGCATGATTGTATATATCTAAGGATATTGTGTATTCGTATTATTAATCTATCAGCTATGGAAGTTGACGGAGTTGATTTTGGTTTTGAGTCAGAGAGTGATGAAGTTATGTGTGATACGGAAGAAATAGACAATATAGTCGAAGAAATTCGAAATATCGGAAGTTTAGAGTTTATAACATCTAGAGTATTACAGAGCATGTGTATCACTGAATACGCCGATTTTGCAAAGAGAAAGAAAAATGTGCATCGTATGTTTTTACGACTACGCAGAGGAAAACTCCAATACAGAGTGCCAGCAAATGGCGATGCACTTCTTCGGAAACATGGATCATCTCCACGTACGCTGTGACTTCTGCTTTGTCTGTGGAAAATCGTTAGGGATATTGTGCTTGACAAAATTTTGTATGGTATGCAATAATTGTAATTTTCAATTTCCCAAATAAATTTTTATATACAAAGTTACAAATTATTTCAATTACTTGATTTTCCCCTACCCCAGTATCAATCATAATCACTTGCAGACAGATCAAAGGCTTCATCATACCCTCGTGAATTTTACAACTTAAGTGCGTATTAAATGAGTGAGTGACAGCTATTTAATTCGCAGAATATTGCGAAATTCGTGAGGGTATGATCACTCTGAAACTTTGCTAAATTTATGAAAAGTATATATAAGATCATTTGAATCGTTTATAGAATCAATATGAATTATGTACTTGGTCAATTGCTGTAGACTCGAAGAAAGTTGTATTGCCCACCAACCCACCTATGGAAGAAATATTATGAGATTGCAATGTTCTACGAACAGATCCTAATTTTGTGTTCCATCTAAATACGATTTGACAAGAGAACAAACTTTTCCATCTGACACATGCATATTTAGACATTTTCAAGTCAAATGTCAAAATGTAAAATCATATGCCAAAACCAAAGTTAGATAACGGAGCCACACTGGCTGAATGCGATTGATGGATGCAAAGCCAAAAAAAGCGAAAGAAGAAGAAGAAACCAAAGTTAGCGGGCTTTGTGTCCGCGTTGTAATGAAATGTTAGGTTGTTGTTTAAACTTTTAAACTCAATTTGAAAAAAAAATAACAGTGGTTTTGGACCAGTGGATGCTAATACCAAGCCCCAAAATAATTTTCAGGATGTGTTTTCTCTGGTTTTTCGATGTGATGTGATTTCTGCCAAAATGTGTTCTTGTGAAAAGTTATCAGTGGAATTTGGAGGTTGCATTGTTTTTGTGGTACTCTGGGATTATTTTTTCACTTATAAATTCTGGTTAGTGTGTGTAAATATTATATTATTCTAGATAATGTTCAAGTAACATTTTAATAATGTAATGGGATTACATACAACCACAAACAATATAATTTCAAGTTTTTTTTTTGGAATTGATAAGCCCACGGCTCACAGTCAGATATTGTGATCAAACTACGTTGAAGTAGTGCTATTTCTATTGATATATTTGAAATTGATGCCAATCAAAATACATTACTTCAAAGTTGTTTGATCAAACTATCTCACAGTATGAAACGAGTTTAACCTTTCATAGTTTGAAAAGGAAAATTAAAACATTTGAACATAAATAAAACAATGCACATAACTTCAATTTTGATTTATTTATGGTGTAAAAATTATAAAAAATAATTATGATATATATATATTATAGATTTAAAATAATAGTTGAATATATAAGTAAAGACTAAAATAAACAAAAATAACCAAACTTATAATGACTCTTATAGTTAAAAAATTATTATAAAAAAATATTGGTAGATTATATTCACAAAATATCGTTGAAAGGTTCGACATATAGAAATATCCGGAATAGCTCCAAGTTGTTTCAAAAATTCAACTCCTCGGAGTCTCCCAAGATGGCTCTACCTTTTTGTATTGCAGCATTCAAGTACTTTTTCAACTTGGCTTCCAGCTCAGCTTTTCTATCTAATTTGGCACTGGTGAAGATGCCCAGGAAGTTGTCGATCTCAGCAAGATATTTATTTTCTGCTTCTTCCTGGGTCTCGTTGGCTGTGTCTTGAGTGGTGTCATATCCCCCATTCACCTCTAAATTGCTCAAGTTGAGTGGACTCGCTGGAATTCCGTCCACCCAACTTTGCACTGAGGTGCCAGCATGACTTCCGAGGCTTTCGGTGGTGATTGCAGGACTTCCAACGAGAGTAGGACATCCAGCGAGGCTTTCAGCGGTGCTAGCAGGACTTCCAACGAGGCTTTCGGCTTCACTTATGTCCTCATTAGCTGGAACTGGAGCTGGAGCCGGTGTTGATTGGTGCGCCGGTGTAGAGTGGTGAGTTGGTATGAAACCCTTTCTGCTAGCGTTGATGGGCCGCAGATCCGAAAAGGTTCCATCCAACACCTCTATCTCACTTCCAAGACTCCTCGTAGACCCCATTTTCACCAACTGAAAGCCCCCATCACTGGGCAACTTCTTGAAGTGGGACAGCAGCCTTTGCTGCTTGCCTCTTGACTTTTCGCCAATAACTTTCTTAGTCGACTTCATCATACTTTCAAAATAATTCGTTCAAAACTAAATACGAAACTCTAGAGTAGTCCTTAAATGTTATTACTCCTCACTGCTCTGGAATGGGGGTGACAAAACATTCCTGAATGAATTAGCCAATCAGCAAATTTCAAAAAATATTTGATTTGGGATTTGAGTTTTCAACCAATAGAAACAGTCCATCACTCCGCCCAGAATAGCAAACGAATTTCAACAATAGTGGGAGAGATTTTTTTATATTTTTTCCATGGAAATGGCCTTGAAATATAACAACTTTACATTTTCTTACAAAAAAATATTCCCATAGGTTTTTGTATGCAATTAGCAATCTGAGAGCATCCTCAGATTTCAACACTCTACAGTGAGAAGAGATATGTTAATCTTGAAACAAAAATCATGTGAACTCATTTGAGTAATTTGCAGAATAGTTTTCATCATGTCCAGATATTTGAAACATTTGGCAGAATGCAATCCAAGCAATTTGCAATTGGATATTATCTTCATATTACAATTTGACAATGGAATATGCTTATCTTGAAATAATGCCATGTGGAAGTTCATAACATGATATCTGTAGATTAGTTTTCACTTTCTGGACGTTTGAAACATGGTAATTAAAACTAAGGAATTTTTGCCACTTGGCTGAATTAGATATCCTTCAATAAATATAAAATTATTCTTGATGTGATTTATAAATGATATACAGGGTACCCCATGATTATAAACATTTGGAAAATCAACAGCCCTGAAAGAGTTCAGTTAGGTATCCTTCAATAAACATAAAATCATTATTGATGTGATTTATAAATAATATATAGGGTGCACCATTATTATAAAGAAACATTTGGAAAACCAATAGCCCTGAAAGAGTTTATTTTTTTGAATGGGTTTTTTGTGAAACCATATACCTAATCAGATATCAATGAGCCATCTTGTGTAATGATTTTTTTGACCTATCTTGACATGTAGGTAACAGGAAAAGTGTGAAATATAATATCTGACACGTGCACTCATTGACTTCAAATCTATTTGCTCTCTCTCATAGGTTTTTATCCGAATCCGTTTGTTCTCTCATACGTTTTTATGTGAATCCGTTTGTTCTCTTTTGACCTGTCTTGACATGTAGGTAACAGGAAAAGTATGAAATATAATATCTGACACGTGCACTCATTGACTTTAAATCTATTTGCTCTCTCATAGGTTTTTATCCGAATCCGTTTGTTCTCTCATAGGGTTTTATGGAAATCCATTTGTTCTATCATAGGTTTTAGCCTTGAATACTTTTCGAATCCGTTTGTTCTCTCATTTGACTCCTACTAGTCAATGATTATTTACTTACTCATTGATTAATATAAGTATGAAAGACAATAATTACAATAAAGTGATGATCAATGCCCCAACCACGCATTGCCCAATGTGTACCAACCAACAAATTTAATGTACACTCCTTTTTTTCATTTAATCTTTTTTATTACTAACAACTAATTTAATATATACAACTTAAATTAAAATACAATTAAGATAAAGTGATGGGCAATGCCTAACATCGCATTGCCCAATGTGTACCAACCAACAAATTTAATGTACACTCCTTTTTCATTTGACCTTTTTTCATTCGCCGTAACTAATTCTATACATGCAACTTACATTTAAGTTAATTTTTGCAACACTTATAAATAACTTAACCTATACAAAATATCTTAATCTAACTATTTCTATGTCGTTGGAGGGTTCCTATCATCTTCTCCGTCAAAGCCGTTGCGCTCTGGCCGTCTCCAACCTAGTGAAGCGTTCGGCCTCCAGGATGGCTTCCTGACGGTCACGGTCAGTCAGCTCTGCCAGCGGGCGGGCAATTTCCGCCCGCGCTACTTGGCTGAGCCTCAACTATCACACCCATCAGCTGGTCCACATCCGTCTCCAGCGTGGGAGCGATGACCTCCAGGGCGACGTCGTTGGTGATCGGCTCACGTGCCCTTGAAGGTCCGGCGACGGGATCCATGATGGCAACTACTTCCACGATAGAGGCTGGTGGAGGTACAGCGGGCGGTGGTGGAACGACACCAACGCTGATGATTTGCACAACAGCACGTGGTTGTACAACTTCTGCGACTAGCGGTAAGTCTACGATTGTCGGCTCCACGGTTACAACTATAGGTGCAACTTCTTGAACACGTTCAATAGGTGCCACTACAGTTGCAACAGGAGTCACAACAGGGACCGCAGCTCTTGAGGATGATCTCAATCGGCTTACATTTCATTGACGATTTTGCCCTCATTTTACGTTTCCGTTTGGGAACAACATCGTCAACGGAATCGCTTTGTGGCTTCCGCCCACCCCCACCTTGCTCCTGTGAAACCATCGGCGTCAACGGCTCAGGGATCTCCGTATCCTCCTTAACCGCTTGCCTTACTAGTTTTTTCATCATTTTCTAATTTTTTTATTAGCGTTTCTGATGGATCAAATAGAGTGAAACATTACCATATGTCTTTTTTACTGTTAATGCTTTATTTTGCTTTTGCTTGAAATTACCCTACTAGTACTAAACCGAGATAACTCGTCACTTTGACTTTTGAAAATTATTACCAAAAATATCATCGAAAATTCTAATGAAAATCCATATATAACTGAAAAAAAAATATATTTCTCATGAAACTACAAAAAAACTTACAAGTACAAAAGAAATATTATTTTATGTGATAATCTTTGAAACACGGCACAACGCCTAAACCAAAATTGCCTGGCTTGAAGTAATAACGCATCTGCATCGTCGCTCTCTGAGTCATCAAAGTCACTTTCTGATGTATCACTTTTTGATTGTTCTATTTCATCCTCTAATACGTACTCATCCTCACTTGAATCATATTCATCTATATCTTCATCTATTATTATGAATTACGAGCGAAATGGCAAGATCAATTATAACCGGCCCAAATGCGAAAGAAGACTCAGACTCGTCAGAACTAACACCAACCGCACCACGTATGAAACACGCGGCAAACATGCGTATATATTTGGGACCGAGTTACTTCGACGTAGTACGTGATATTGCGGCGATAAAACCGATATAATACGGATGAAAACTGTCCAGACGGCCAGGATTTACATGTGACGAGTTAATTCGGGATAGTACTACTCTGCAAGAAATATCAGGACGAGTTATCTCGGGATAGTAAGGCAAGCGGTTAAGGCTCTCCAGGGCGTTGGTGAAGTCGTCTTCATCAATTTCTGGCTAGAACTGTTGGCGGAGATGGTCCTTGAGGTCTGGTCTCTTCGCCGACCAAGACATTGGATAGGGCTGCTAGCATCAGCAAGTTGGTTGCAGGTGCCATCGGAGGAGCCATCGCTATACATTGAAAAAAAATAAACAAAATCATGAATATAAGATTATGTACTCACCAATTGGAGTTGAATAACTGGAACTTGGACAATAAACTGCTGCTGGTGCTGGTGATGTTGGCTTGGAGAACTCGAAGTAAACTGAAGAATATTCAGAGGAACTCTCCTTTTAAGCAATCGACCCAACTCTCTTTCGAAACGCTACTTCGACCATTGCGCATGAGCCACATCCCCTGATCCCATCCGAAACAAACCCATCATAACCCCACCCCCATTTCAACACCGCTAAGTATTACAAAAAATACATGTACTAAGTGGAGTGAGTTGAAATAAGGGAGTTTGGCATGCATGACAATGGTGGGTTGGAGTATCAGCATACTCGACAGTAGCATGTGAATGGTGATTATCATACCACCCACCATTGTCATTCATACCACAGTACCGTAAATAACACATGCGGCAGACGAAGAATTGGCCTTCATCACCTGCATCAATTGCGACGAAGGACAATGTGCAACAATACAAATTGCTTGCAAAATTGTTCAACGTCTCCGACATGTTTATTCGTACCGTACGACTTATGATGGAGTCGAAGCCGCTGGCAGAATCTACCTCAACCTCTTCATCGACGTCATCTTCTTCGTTGTCCTTGTCGACGGCATCATCTTCAGCGGCATCCATCTTCACCGGGTCCTCCAGCTCTACTAGGTCCTCGACCACCAGCTGGTCTACCATTTCCTCCAGCTCGTGGACCGCTGGTACTTCCACCTCTAGGTCATCTTTCCGGTCCTCCTCGAAGTTGTTGATGTCCATGAGGCACAGACTCGTCAGAACTTCCATGTAATTTTCCATGGCTCAAGAAATTAAAAAATATAAAAGGATACGATAAATAATAATATTCGAATTATGAGATTCGAATGAAGTGTTCAGTGACCAGTTCGTCTTTTATATCTTTCATTCAGAGTAGGGGGAATACCACCACCATAACTCTTCTGCATAAGAGTAAAGAGCTCTCGTGTCTCCCAAAAAGTGTTAGCGAGAATATCAGTATATGTGAATGTGTGGGTAACATGGTATTGAAATAAAAATAACTTTAGTATGACAAAATTTATTCTATAGATTTTTATGATAATACAGATTCATTTTTTCACACAGCTGGGTCTGGATCACTGCCTGGAGCCCAAAGTTTTGGTCTATGTGTCAGCCAAATATCAGGATGTTTCTTCTCCAAATCGGCTAACCTCTGATGTCTCTTCTCTAATACGGCTGACATCTTTTCCAAATCATCATATTTTTGCATCATTACAGATGTAACGTCCAAATCCTCTTTCAGTAGATTGCATTTATGATCGAGATCACTAGTCAACTCTGTTATTTTCCGTGTAATTGTAGCTGTGCCATCCCATATTTTGATATCCACATCACTTTTTAGATTACTCTATTTGCGATCTAGATCATTAGTAACCTCCTCTATCTTAGCCGTTGTGGCAAGTAGCAGCCTGCAAGGCATTGAGGACACGTGCATTCGTCTCCTCGACTGAGAAATATACCGAAAGAAGTTTGTGTAAACGGTGGTATTTTCATTCATGTGGTCCCCAATATTACCAGTTTCAACACTCTGTGAATTCTATACATCTTCATTGTAATACTTTCAATGGAACAAAGTTCAAAAAGTGTGCCGGAGAGCATCAATTAAATTGAACTTATAAATACAGTTCTCTGCACAATTACAAAACAATCATTTCCCCTCAAAGACATTGAATTATATCTGACATCTTGATTGCAATTAGTACTTGTAATAGTGTCTTTATTAAATAACATTGCAAAAATAGAAGTAAGATATAATTTTTTGTCTGTAAGGGGAAGTAGTTGTTTTTTGACAGCTATTTGCCTCATTTATTTTACTTTGTGGAAAAGTGTCAAGAGAAGGGTACTGTTACTCCGTCGAAAGTATTCGTCTCATTGTAATACTTGGAGACAAAAATTGATGAATTTTCTTTTCTAGATATTTTATCGACATTATTGGTTCTGTTGCCGTTGTTGCTGGTAAGCAGTCATACCTCAAAATGCTGCCATGAGGAATGTTCGAGAAACATCATTCTGCAAAAATTATGCGTAATTACAATGGGGACAACTGAGCCATTCGATGGATGACAAAAAAAGGTGAGTTATTTTTATTAGAATGAAATATCACGTCATAAATTTTTCTAATACCAAACAAAAATAAAAATATTTGGAAACTTTATTATTGTGGTAAGTATATAAACAAAAAGGTCTCTAGATAAATTTACTCATTCATAAAATAATTGTGAAATTTTTAGTGTTCATTTGAAAATTTTGTTATTTCGATTATATGAATAATTTGGAAAATTTAGATCATAACTTTTTTTCTACATATAAACAACTGTATATATCTTTGTATTATTAAATTTTGACAATTATTTTACAAGTAACATAGAATTTATTGAGAGCTGCCTATATGATTTACTGACAGGTAAGGAAACCATCTCCTGAGCATGCAATATCATTTTTGGTGTTGCCCTAAGTCGCCTGGATGTATATTTAGAATTTCTCCAGGACAAGGTCCAGGAGGGGGATGGGCGTTTGAAAACCAGTCGTTTTTGAGCGTTTGCTAGTTTCACAGTTTGGTAGATATGGTGCTGAACATACCTTTTGTCAAGTTTGACCTGCGAACGAGGTCAAGATACAGCGTTATGCCGAAAAAACTGCAATTTTAAAAAGTCACGGTTTTTTTGGTATAACTCTGGATTTGGACCTCGTAAACGGGTAAAACTGAGCAGAAGGTAGGTTCTCAGCACCATATCTACCGAAATGTGAAA
The DNA here is from genome assembly GCA_944452925.2 of Chrysolina oricalcia. Taxonomy (NCBI): domain Eukaryota; kingdom Metazoa; phylum Arthropoda; class Insecta; order Coleoptera; family Chrysomelidae; genus Chrysolina; species Chrysolina oricalcia. The sequence continues at coordinate 45,146,504 of OX101825.2, read as the reverse complement.
CCAGCAAACGGCCTCAAACAACCCCTTCCCCTCCTGGACCTTGACTTGGAGAAATTTGACAACTGCATCCAGGCGACTTGGGGCAACACCAAGAATAATATTTCATGCCCAGCAGACGGTTTCCCTACCTGTCAGTAAATCATATAGCTCTTTAACTATGACTATCACCATTCAATATAGCTATTTACTACTGCTCTCAAAGATGAATTGAGCATTATACAATTGAAAACTAAAATACGTTTCCAAAATGCACACAAACAGAATATTTTAAATTTTATTCCATATCATCCAAATATTAATTTGTGGAGGTGAAATTGTTTTTTTTATCATACAATGATATTCTCTCAAAATATCGTCCATTTCGTTAAATGGTCTACAAAATTGTCTCATTTAATTTTGTACCATCAATAATATGATATTTGAAAATAAAAATTAACACAATTGAAATTCTAGGTACTTTGCTGATTGGATTCTTCACTAACGTTATTGCATAGTTGCTGTCATCGTCGTCGTTGTTATCAACCAGCTACATCTTTACAAACTACTACAAGATAACTTGGATAGACATAATTGGACAAGAATTACATGCAGAGGTTATATTGTGGATATAAAGATATCATTATTATAATTCGGAAAAGGTTAGTTATATGTACCAAATCAAATCAAGTTATGAATAGTTAATACTTATTTTAAATAATACTCTTGCAATATTCATCATGACATTATAAATTCCACACAATATATTATATTATTAAGTTATCACTGATAGATTGGACATTTTTCCAATCAACTTTGCAATATAATATTCAACTAATGAAGAGGTAAATTAGATAGTTCATAAAGTCTTAAGAACTAACATTCTTAGATATACCTACGAATAGTGTAATTACAAAACGTTAAGCTCGTAAGAGTCATTCTTCATTTAAAATTCATTTAGTTGCAATTTGTCGAAGAAAAATAAACAAGTATATGAACTTCAGTTTCATCGAATTACTATTTTTACCTCAAATATGATTATAATAAAAACTAAGATATACTGAAGTTGCAAATATTGACTAATTGTAGTATATGACAGATATAATGTAGTATAATTGATCAATATATGTGACAGTTTTTCAATAAATATTATGAGAACTGCTCATGAGTGTTTTTGTATACAATTTTTTTTATTCGAGAACCATCTCCTACCGAAACAATTCCATAATGAATTGAAATACAACAAAATAGGTTATGAAATTAGATGATATAAATAGTTAATGTAAAATTTCAAGATAAAAATGCTATTATTTCATAAATTTCATCAGAAAGCCCAAGCAAATACTTATTTTTTTTACTTACTATCATTCATCTTATAGTAAACTCCACATTCATAATGAAATATAATCAGACAAACCTTTTACCAAACCAAACTACATAGAAGCACTAGCAAAACATGAAAGTAATCGTAAGTCAAAGGAGAGCACATAACATTTCCAAGAATGCCATTATTTAAAGTATTAAAAGAAAAATAATGAATTTTGAACAACAGCCAACTTTGAAAATACAATGATTTTCAGTAAATTTCAAGAAAAGCTGCAATTTAAAATAAAATCACTTTGTATATCATATTTGTAGTTATTTGACACAGAGAGCATAATGTCAAACAAAAAGGACGAGGAAATTGAAAAGTCAAAAAAGTGTCATGTGAGTAATATTTGAAAAATTATAAAAAATTAGGAAAATGTAGAAAATATAAAATAAGAATTTAGGATGTAATTTATTTGTTATTAGGATAAGGTATATTAAAATAAAAGTGAAAAATAGTGCGGCAAAACGTCAAAACTGATCGCGAGTGTTAAGAAAACTTTGGAAAAATCACTTAGGAACGAAAGAAAAGGGAATCGAGGAGAATCAACAACGACCTGGAGGAAGCGGTAAAAAAAATTGTTTTGAAGAGAGAAAATTGCAAAAATCAGAAGGAAACCGTAAAATTAAACTGGAATATCTTCAGAAACTTCAACAAGACGAGACAGACCAGAGAGTAAACAAAATTCAACTTACCAGCAACAAATTTTCATCAGCGAAATCTTCGAACCTAGAACCAGCAGCAGGAGTGGTCATTCGCAGCTGAATATAAGGTACAAAACGAACTTCCGAAACAATAACAATTTCATTTAAACCGTCACAGTGCACAGTTAACCTCATTCTCCACAATCTCGAACTTTATCCCTATATCACAAACAATTTCATTTCCATAGTGCACCAAAACTTTTTAAACTTTTTTATTGGGGCCGGTTTTTCAAGTTCCAGTTAACTTCCAGATTGATTACCTAATGGTTAGAATGTGATCCTTCCAACATCATTTAACGAATGTCATTCACCATCTCAACTATTAGTTAGTTATCTGGAGGTTAACTCGAACATGAAAAACTGTAATAATAAGTTAAGAAATACGTTTACTGGCAGTGGCTGTATGAACGGACACGACTCCGAAGCCAAAAGACTGTCCAATTTGTATATTTCATCAAGGATTTCAAACCCCAGTTAAATATTAGTTAGCTAAAGATTAGAAATAGGTAAAATAAGTTTGATATTGAAACAACCTTGATAATGTTTTACATTATTATCATATTGATTTGAATAATATATTCATTTATTGAAAGTTATTTACATTTCACTTGTTTTGACACATTTCAAAAATTCCTTTTCCTGAATTCTACTCTGAGATGAGGAGATTTTCATGTTGCGTACCGACTTGAAGCAGCTAGTGACCTGGAAGAGTAACAAAGGTAAAATCTACAAGAAAAAGTAAGTATCTAGCAAGGGCAATCTGAAATATTCTATTTGAATACTATATTTTATCCACGAAAATTATTATAGCAATCTAATTTCTATAGCAAACAAAATCTCGAATCTACAAAATAATAATACTGTTTATTGTTATTTTGAACTCTATAAAGTTTTATTAATTAAAAAAAATTCACTGAACACTCAATTTCATTTTATACTACTATTATTGTTATTGTTACAAATTTTCTCTATAATTTATTATCAGTTTTTCTACAAAAACTATAAAACAAAATCAAATTTACAATTAACAATCAATCAAAAAATCTCATTCTCTCAAAAATATAGTATTAATGTTTTTTTTCTAGCTAGATATCACCATGTTTATATCACTGTTTCTGATCCTTGGTCTTTTATGTCTTCAATATATGTAATCGATAAAAAATTATTATTCCTGTTTCCTTAGGTTCTCAGTGGATTCAGTTATTTGGAATGGTCCACACATAATATGGGTGTGCTGCAAGAGGTGCTGAACATTAATGAAGGAGAAATAATCAACTTATATCATTAGTGTTACTTATTGTTATATATAGATATTTCATTAAAATTTGTATTAATTTTCAATGGCTCGTAGTATCTTAGGAAGCCCATTCATAATTAAATCTAAAATTGAAATTGTATATTGCATTGTAGTAGTTTTCTTAGTCCAAAAAAAGTTTTTCTCTATCTCTTTTTCAATCTATATTGCTCTCTCTTTCTCTCTCTTATTTATTCCGTAAAAATTTAATTTTCAATTATTTTGAATTACTTTCGCAAAGAAATAATTTTGGCACAAAATTTGGCAAACGATATTTTTTTGAGGTGAGAAATCAATTTTTTTTATTAATTTATATGTACGCTATCATTATTTATTTCAATATGCCCTAACTTTTTTGACGGTGAACTTTTGGAATTTTATATATTCAAATCCTACACCTTTTCTGAGCAAAAAAGGTATGATTGCTCAATAACGCTAGTGGCAACCGTTTTTGACAAATTTTCAAATTTCTGCATCGATGCAGGTTATGGGGTCACTAAGGCGCCAGATGAAATTGCTCAGAAATTTTGAAAAACTGAATATGTGATAGATCTCGCTAAAATTAAATAAAAAACTTTTTTTCACCAAAATGCATCGAAAAATAATTCGTTCTTAAAATACAGGGCGTTCCAATTGTAAAAAAAATCGGTTTTTATCTTGTATCTTGAGAATGAATTATTTTTCGAAATTAGTCAAAGATTCACCCTTCAAAGTTTGTACAAGTACTTAGTAAACACCCTGTATAATGATTTTTTAGTAAGAATGATATTGTAGAAGCTTATCACTTAATATCTTTGCATAACAGTGACAATAAACATTATCAACTCACGACTAGGACATTTCTTTAATTTTTATGATAATATGAATAATATCACATTACTACGGTAAAATTGCGATTGATTTTTATGCGAAGAAAATATCACAATATTAATTTGTAGAATTATTTTGAAATTATGTTAGGTTTTCTATAACTGCATAAAAATAATGACAGTCATAAGTAAAAATGGATAACATTCAGGAAAAACTTATTGAAATAAGAGTTTTCTCTGGAAAAAATACTGCCATCGATTATGACTTCGATATTTACTAAAATAGCATGAAATGGCTTGAAATGTCACTTAATGAATTTTCCTAATGTAAGAAATAAAAACAAATCTATTTGGAAACTTTATTATTATGGTAAGTATCTAGATAATTTCACTCCTTTATAAAGAAGTTGTGAAATTTTTAGTATTAGTTTCAAAAATTTATGTCATGTCGACTATATGAATAATTTGGAAAATTTATTACTTTTTTCCTACTTATGAACGAGTGTAAATATCATTGTATTATTAAATTTTGACGATTATTTTACAAATAATATTAAATTTATTGAGTGTTTAATTCGTGTGGGACAATTTTAATAAACGATATGATATATTTCTTCCAGTGCTTATTATTCACCTATTTGCTATTGCTCTATCAAAGACAAATTCAGTATTATACAATTGAACACTAAAATACATTTTTAAAATGCACACTTATCAAATGTAATATTTTATATTTCATTACTATTATTATATATGCTCACAATATCGTTTATTTCGTCAAGTGGTCTACAATATTAGCTCATATCATTATACGATTTTGTACCATTATCGTTATGATATTTGAAAATAAAAATTAACACAATTTAAACTCTAAACTTATGAATACAGTTCTCTAGACACTTACAAAACGAGTCGAAAAATAATAATTTCCCCTTAAGGACATTGAATTTATCCGACATCTTGATTGCAATTGGTACTTGCAAAAGTGTCTTTCTTAAAAGAACTTGCAAAAAGAGAAGTAAGATATAATATTTTGTCCGTAAGGAAAAGTAGTTGTTTTCTGACAGCTATTTTCCTCATATTCCACTTTGTGGAGAAGTGTCTCTTACCCTGTCAAAATTATTCGTCTCAATGTAATACTTGAAAGAAAATTAATGAATTTTCATTTCTAGGTATTTTATCGACATTATTGATTCTGTTACCGTTGTTGCTGGTAAGCAGTCATACCTCAAAGGGCTGCCATGAGGAATGTTCGAGATACATCATTCTGCAAAAATTATGCGCAATTTCAATTGGGCCATTCGATGGATGACAAAAAAGGTGAGTCATTTTTACTAGAATGAAATATCATTTCATAAATTTTTACAATGTATGAAACAAAAACAATAATTTTTGGAAACTTTATTATCATGGTAAGTATGTAAATTAAAAGGTCTGTAGATAATTTCACTCATTTATAAAGGAATTCTAACATTTTTAGTGTTCATTTCAAAAATATTGTTATTTCTATCATATGAATCATATGGAAAATGTATTTTTATTACTTTTTTCCTACACATAAACGACTGTATATATCATTGTATTATTAAATTTTGACGATTATTTCACAAATAACATTAAATTTTTAGAGTGTTCATTTCGTATTAATCAAATGGAAAAGTTGTTTTTCGTGTACACTTAATTATATTTGCAAAGCGCTTTCTGCTAGTAGGCCATCATCAGTGCGATACCAACAAGTGAGTTTTATTGTTTGAAATATGAAAAAACATGAGAAATTTTAATTTTAATTACTTACTCGTCGGGTGATGGCCTAGTAGCCTAAAGTTCTTCACAACTGTAATAAACGAACTACAACATTTTCATTCAATTGAACAGTCACGTGTATACAGCTTTAACAAATTCCACCCTATTTCGTAGAAGACAATTTTGATAAACGATATATTTCTACTAGTGCTTATTATCACCATACAATATACCTATTTGCTACTGCTCTATCAAAGACGGCGTGAGCATTGTACAATTGAAACCTAAAATAAGTTTTTGAAATGCACACTTACCAAACAGATATTTTGTTACATATCATTCAAATATTAATTTGTGAGATATGAAATTGGTATCTTCTTATAAAAAACAGACATTGTGTTTGCTCACAATATAATTCATTTCGTTGCGTGGTCTACAAAACCGTCTTATTTTATTTGGTACCATTATCGTTATGATATTTGAAAATAAAAATTACCACAATTTAAGTACTTTGCTGATTTGAATCGACTCTTCACTAACGTTATTGCCGACGTCATCATCATAGTTGCTGTCATCGTCATCGTTGTCATCAACCAGCTACATCTTTACAAACTACTACTAAATATCTTCGATAGACATAATTGGACAAGAATCACATGTAGAGGTTATATTGTGGATATATGATTTCATTATTATAATTCGGAAAAGGTTAGTTATATGTACCAAATCAAATCAAGTTATGAATAGTAAATACTTATTTTAAATAATACTCTTGCAATATCTATCATGACATAATTAATTCCATACAATATATTATAATTATTAACTTATCACTGATAGATTGGACATTTTTCCATCAAAGTTTGCAATACAATATTTGACTAATGGATAGGTAATTTAAATGTGTATGAAGTCTCAAGAACTAACATTCTTAGATATACCTACGAATAGCGTAATTACAAAATGTACTGCTCGTAAGAATCATTCTTCATTTAAAATTCATTTAATTGAAATTTGTCGAAGAAAAATAAACAAGTATATGTATGAACTTCAATTTTATCGAATTACTATTTTTACTTCAAATATGATTAAAATGAAAACTAGAAAACACTGAAGTTGCAAAAATTGGCTGATTGTAGTATATGATAGATATGATGTATAATAATTTATCAATATATGTGACAGTTTTTAAATAGATATTATGAAAACTGCTTATGAGTGATTTTGTATAATTTTTTTTTTCATTCGAGAACTATCTGATACCGAAACAATTCCATAATGAATTCAAATACAACAAAATTTATAAATATAGGATTACTGGTTTCGTTCCTACTAGATATCAATATGTTTATATCACTGTTTCTGATTATTGGTCTTTTATGTCTTCATTTTACAGGCTGATTCACGGTGGATGGCACATTAGACGTTTCTGATGAACCAGACAGCGGATCACTTTGAAAATTTAATGGAGGGCATATTCGGACATTCTCTAGCCAACTAAAATATTTTCGACAATGCGGTGTTGCCGCTTCTATTAGAAAGCAGTAGCAACTTTGATTTTTCAAATGGAACACTCTGTTTATAATATTATTTTTGAAATCTCCAACAATTGCCCGACAACTTTTCTTGATATTTCCCTATACCTATCTGTTACCGTTTTCGAAATAAAAATTAATTTCAATTTTTTTCTTCGAAAATCATGACACTTCCCACACGTCAGCCTAATCTCCGTTACTTCAATACAGGGTGGTAAAAAAATACAGTTTTTTCATTTGCTTGAAAAAGTTGCTGAAATTTGATTATTTTAAATGGAACACTCTGTATATTATTGAAAATTCGGAAAGCTGCTGAAATTTTCTTTCTTTCTATGTATATCATACCTATACCTAACTAGTCAAGTTTCGGACTTATGAGCATTTATTTGTGAAAATGTCCCTTCAGAATGGTATTTCCATTCGGTATTTGGTAAGCAGGCCATGATTACTATTTGACAGTAGCGTTGTGACATTCTCCTAATAATATCGACATTTTCGTCACTTCAGAAGTTGCAAATACCTTCAAAACGATGGAACAAAACTATTCAAACGAAGTTCTTATGAATTTGTTTATTATTTTTGGACAGTGTGATAAAATTATCAGCAGAACATGTAGAAAGTTCAATGAAATGTATCCGAATCTACCGCCAATGAACCTCAAGAAATTTATACGAATTCAGAACAATTTCAATATGTTTGGATAAACTTTAAAAAAGCACCAAGAAACTTGAAATTGGAAATATTTATATGAATAATTATAAAAAAGTAAAACAATCATGTGGAATATTTCAAAATATGTTCGAATCGCTGGCCGTTCACTTCCAAGCACTTTAAAATGCGGGTGTTGACTGCTTTCGTGGTGGCAGATCTGATTTCATTGGGATCCAAATCTTCAAATGTTTGGGCAATCCTTTCTAACAATTCATCTCTCGAACGCACGGGTATTTTGTAAACTTTTTCTTTAAACATTCCCCACAAATAAAAATCTAATGGATTAAGACGGGTGATCTCGCAGGCCAATTCCATGGTCCCAAGCGCCTTATCCACCGATCGTCAAAAAGTCTTTCCAGTTCTGCGCTCACTTCTCTTGTGCAATGTGCAGGAGCTCCGTCTAGTTGGTACCAACAGTTTCGATATTCTTCGAGTGGCAGTTAATCCACGAAACTCTCTACAGTATTCTCCAAAATATTCAGGTAGCTTCTGGATGTTAATGACTTCTCGTATATCACGTACCTCAATTTGTTGTCCATCAACATGCAGAAGACATTAAAACTAAATTTTTCTTGAAATCCGGCTTCTTTTGTGACGTGAGGATTTTCACTGGACCAATAATGACGATTTTTTCTATTGAAAATCCCTTCTCTCGAAAATTTCGATTCATCAGTCCAAATAATTTTATTTAAAAAAAGTGGATCTTCTTGAATGCGTGTCAACAACATTTCACAAAATTCTACTCTCTGTTGAGGGTCTTGAGGCTTCATTGCTTGAATTTTGGTGAATTTATAATCATGCATTTTATGTCTTCGCAAGATTCTTTGAACCGATGAATATTTTATACCCAAATCTTCTTCAGCACTTCTTATCGATGAATCGGGAAATGCGTGAAAATATGCTAAGACATTAATCTGGTTGTCTTCAGAAGTTACGGGTCGAGGCAAGTTTCTTGGTGCTTTTAAAGTTGATCCAAATGCATTGAAATTGTTCTGAATTCGTATAAATTTCTTGAGGTTCATTGGCGGTAGATTCGGATACATTTCATTGAACTTTCTACATGTTGTGCTGATAATTTTATCACACTGTCCAAAAATAATAAACAAATTCATAAGAACTTCGTTTGAATAGTTTTGTTCCATCGTTTGGAAGGTATTTGCAACTTCTGAAGTGACGAAAATGTCGATATTATTAGGAGAATGTCACAACGCTTCTGTCAAATAGTAATCATGGCCTGCTTACCAAATACCGAATGGAAATACCATTCTGAAGGGACATTTTCACAAATAAATGCTCATAAGTCCGAAACTTGACTAGTTAGGTATAGGTATGATATACATAGAAAGAAAGCAAATTTCAGCAGCTTTCCGAATTTTCAATAATATACAGGGTGTTCCATTTAAAATAATCAAATTTCAGCAACTTTTTCAAGCAAACGAAAAAACTGTATTGAAGTAACGGAGATTAGGCTGACGTGTGGGAAGTGTCCAAGTATCACCTAACTCCAAACCAAATTTCGATATCATAGTACTTCTTAACTAAAAGATATCGGCATTTTTAGAAGTCATGATTTTCGAAGAAAAAAATTGAAATTAATTTTTATTTCGAAAACGGTAACAGATAGGTATAGGGAAATATCAAGAAAAGTTGTCGGGCAATTGTTGGAGATTCCAAAAATAATATTATATACAGAGTGTTCCATTTGAAAAATCAAAGTTGCTACTGCTTTCTAATAGAGGCGGCAACACCGCATTGTCGAAAATATTTTAGTTGGCTAGAGAATGTCCGAATATGCCCTCCATTAAATTTTCAAAGTGATCCGTTGTCTGGTTCACCAGAAACGTCTAATGTGCCATCCACCGTGAATCAGCCTGTATTATATAATCGGTGAAAAATTTACATTTTTTTTATTCCTCAGGTTCTCATAGTTATTCGGAATGGATCACACATAATATGGGTGTGCTGCAAGAGGTGCTGAACATTAATAAGGAAGAAATAATAAACTTATATCATTAATCTTACCTATAGTTTTATACAGATATCCATTAAAATTTGTATTAATTTTCAATGGTTCGTAGTATCTAAGGAATATTTATAATTAAATAAAAAATTCAAACTGGATATTCATAGTGATACTTTTCTCTTAGCCCAAAAGAACTTTTCTCTCTATATCTATTTTCACTCTCTTTTTCATTCATTGTCTTCCTGCTTGTCTAGTTTAATATAGGGTCAAGTGGTGTAAAAACGAGACGATTTTTAAATCTTTTAATTTTTTCCTAGGAAAGAGTACTCCAAACGGCTTGACAATTTTATGTAATATTAAAGCTTACATGTAGAGTTTATATCCGCCATAAATTTTTTCAAACTACTTTAAAATTTTCGTGAAAAAAATAAAATACGTGTCTTGTTTTTCACCCTGGTTTAAAAACGAGACAGCTATGGCGAAAAACAAGACACGCTAATTTTATATACTTAGAACCATTTGAGAAGGCTGGGTTAAATGCAACAACAATACAACAAAGTTCACATTTTTTCAATTTTTTATTTCGACAAAAAACAAAAATATGGCGCTCTGAATGACAACATAACATATATTTTTCCCTAAATATTTATGAAAATTAAAGTATTTATTATTCTTTGGCAAAGTAATTCATAATTCTGAAATACAAGTAGGTACCTGGGTATCTTACCGATGTATAACATCACTGAATATTATATTCAACAAAATCAATAGTAGGAAATATGAACTGTTTAGCAGTACGCTTTGTTGCTCCCTGGACAGTTGGGGCAGGAAGTTGGCATTCTATATCAGTCTTCAGTGCAGAATATTTTTCTGCGATCACAGGTTCCAAGAACTTGTTACCGTTGCGTCGAAGGTATTTTACATCAACGTCTTTATCTCCTACTTCGTCAATTTGTGCCACATAGAAAACTTTCTTGCATTTGGTTGCAAATCTCACTAGGACGTAGTCACCTTCTTTTAATGGTGATGGTTCATCTGCTTCGTTATTTTCGAAATCGAGCGAATTCTCTTCATTACGTAAAATGTCTTGTAAAGTAACATTTTCAATGTCGCTTTCATCGTGTAATTTAACGATCTCATCATTGTCACTATCAGACTCACTTGGCTTCCTTGTCTTCTTTGGCTTTTTAGTTTTTTCACACTTCTTCTCATTTTTCTTATTTTTTTTTAATCTCACTTAAATATTCCTCTGAAGTCAAAACAGTGCAATCAATTTTCTTTCTTTTCTGAGATGATGGGACTGTTCTTCGAAGTTTTGACAATAAGAGTGACTCGAATGAGAGGCGTTCGGGCTTGGAATTGAACACAATGATGTTGGCGTGTTGCTGTGAGTGGAACACGGTGGTATTGGTGTTGTTGATGGATTTACATCACTGTTCCTCGTTGACGGTCCAGCAACAGCAACAGATGGGTTATTTTCTTCTGCAAAGGGCAATAGTTCCGGTTCCAATTGTTTATCCACAAAAACACTAGTCGGGTTTTCACGATATCTCTTCATTTTTTTCTGGGTCCAAGCGATGTGCAGGATATTTATCTTTGTTGCAAGGGTAAATTCCGGTACTAGTAAACGCAGATTTCATTATGCCTTCTTCCCATATTTCACACAACAAATTACAGAATTCGCTCTTACTTAACTTTCGCTGGTTGAGCCGCTGCCATTCGATTAAAGAATTATTCCACTTCAATTTAAGAGGACCGAAGCAGCATTTGTCCAACGGTTGCAAGACATCAGTTGTTTGTGCTGGCAGTCTTAATAACGTGATATTTTCCTCAATTGATTGTGCCCTTATCTAAATGGGTAACGTGGCCGTCCATGATGATTATTTGAGGCCTCTTCGTAATCAAGGTACAAAACTTTTGGAACCATTCTTGGAAAATATGTGTCGTCTTCCAGACTTTTTCAGAACACGCGTAGAAGGTATTTGGCAAATCTTTCGTTCCTGTAATTAAAAGACAATTCAGTCGTACAATTTTGAAAAGGCAGTAGGTATCTCTTACCTTTCCAGCTACTCCACAAATGAGCCCCTTGAAAAATTATTAGCATCAGAAATACATGCCATCACTGTTGTATTTTCTTTTCCGGATCATTATATGTTTCTGTGCACTTTTTGTCCTATTTCAGCAACGCCCTTCACTCTGTTTGGATCTGATGAAAAGCTCGTCTCATCCAAGTTCCATATTCGGCCTGGACATTCTTCCAAATTAAGCTGGCGGATGGTTTCTTCCAACTTTGCAAAAAATCCGTATATAATAAAGGGATCGCTGGTTTCCATGCGTCGACTTTTCTCCAGTTGTTCAAGTTTCTTCTGGCTAAGTCTATTACGCATACAGAATTACCTGAACCAATCATTTCCGGGCTTGCTATTTTTGAATGTGATTCGGATGTTATTTTCTATGCAGTACCGTTTGTAGAATTTCATTATTTGTCAAGGCAAAGCCCCACTTTGCCATAATTTTAATTTTTTCGCTCAGGTCCTTTTCTGCATCTTGTGATAAAGATGTCTTCCTTCCTTGAGTACTTACAGCATAAGCTCTTCGGCGTGTTAGCACAGACTTGTCGATTTTGAATTGTTCACTTGCCGCTCTGAATGTTAAAACACCTTTGTCAATTATCTCCAACGACTTCTTAATATCTTCTTCAGTGTACGGCCGCACTTTCTTAACGTAAACCTCCGGCATCTCTACTTCGATCTGTCTTGTTTTTTCCCAAACCGTGTCTCGAATTTCGACCTTCGCAAGTTTCGTTTTTCACCTTAATTTTGGTAGCACGTTATACGTGAACCCGGTGAGGTATCGCAACGCACTGGATGCATTTGAATGCAGCACAAAAGAACTCATCGAATGCGACTATCGCCGAGCGCTTCCGACTTCGTAAAAGCGCGCTACCAAGAAAGGTTTAACTCGCTTCATGAAAGTTTTTAGCCTGCATTTTAACGCATATGGCATTGCATTTTTTAAAATATATTTTTTGATGTTTCTGAATACTTTTCAATATGGGACCACATGATAATTATATTAAACTCCAAGTTATCGATTTTTAAACTCAAGCTAATGTAATTTAGCATGATTTGGTAAGAATATCTCGTTTTTACCCAAAATTTAATGTAACCTGTATTGATGCAGAAATTTGCAAATTTTTCAAAAACGGTTGCCCCTAGCGTTGTTGAGCAGGTATACCCTTTTTTACTTAGAAACGGTGGAGGAATAAGATTTGAATATAAAAAACTCAAAACTTTACTGTCAAAAAAGTTGGGGCAAATTAAAATAACTGATGTTAGCGTACACAGCGCCCTCTGAGGGCTACATAAATATCATTTAACCTCAAAAAAATCCCGTTCACCAAAGAACATGGCACTGAATGCATGTATTCCTGGGTCTCGATAGATTTTTTTTTATGTTTGGATATATCATTCTAGATGTTAAAATAAGCAACTTTCTTCATTGGCCTTCTTTCTGGCCCTACAGGGCGAGCTAAACTATTGGGTTGAATGTCTAATCTCAATTGTGGAAAATATTGTCTGTAAGTTGATTTTTTTTACTTTTGAGTATAATATGCTATGAAAAATATCAATTGACTTTGAGTGGTGTGCATTCTCACAGGATGAGACAGAATACGCGATTTTTCAAAAACCTGTTTATTAACTTCTCGCCCAAGTGTAGACTTTTCATTGAATTTCTCGAAGCCAAAAGTTCTCCCGAGGTTGCTCGTGTTAGCATTTTTGTTGTTTACATGTTTGCATGTTTGCATACAGTGTGTTTCACTTCCCATGGAAACATCCTCGGATCTTCCGTAACTTTTGACGTAGAACTACGAAATTTTCAGGATAGATAGATGCACTAGAAATGAACTCACTGTACAAAAGGGCCATCCTCCGTGATATACACTGCACGCCAGAAGCGGTGGAACCACCCATTTTACCGAAAAGTAATATAAGGGGGCAAAATTGGACCGAAATTCCTTCGGATTCGTGTTCAGCATCCCCAAATTATTACTGATACACCTGTCTCCAGAAAAATTTTCAGTCGTGAAAAATTCGAATTCGTTTCACTTCTCATGAAAACGCCCCCGTATCTTCCCAAATTTTTGACGTAAAACCATGAAATTTCTAGGATTGATAGATAACTTGAAATGAACTCACTGCACAAAAATGTTACTCCTACGTGATATACACTGCACGCCAGCAGTGATGGAAAATTAGGTGGTTCCATCGCTGCTGGCGTGCAGTGTATAACACGTAGGATGAAGTGAAGTGAGTTCATTTCTAATGTATCTATCGATACTGGAAATTTCACGGTTCTACGTCAAATATAACGGAAGATGCGAGGGTGTTTCCATGAGAATTGAAACACACTGTATATGGGTGCAAACATGTAAAAAACGAAAATGCTATCACGAGCAACTTCGGAAAACTTTTGGCTTCGAGAAATTCAATGAAAAGTTCACATTCGGGCGAGAAGTTAATAAACAGGTTTTAGAAAAATCGCATATTCTGCCTCATCCTGTAAGTATGCACACCATTCAAAGTAAATTTTTCACAGCATATTATACCCAAAAATCAAGAAAATCAACTCTCAGACAGTATTTTCCACAATTTACATTAAACAGAAAAAAGTCTAATGAAGAAAGTTGCTTCATTGGCCTCTAAAATATTATATCCAAAAATAAGAAAAATCTGTCGAGACCCAGGAATACATGTAACCAGTGCTGTCCTTTGTTGCAGAAAATACATTTTTTGCAAAAGTTATTCAAAATAATTGAAAATAAAATTTCAACTTCAACACCCTGTATCTCCAAAAAGAAACATTTGGGGACACACACCTGTTCATATCAACTTTTTATCTTAAAATTAGTTAGAGATTTACCCTTCAAAGTGTGTACAAGTACTGAATAAACACCCTGTATTATGATTTTTTAGTAAGAATGATATTGTAGAAGCTTATTACTTGATATCTTTGCCTAACAGTGACATTAAACATTATCAACTCACGACTAAGGAAATATTTCTTTAATTTTCATAATAATTTAAATAATATTACATTATTACAGTAAACTTGCAATTGATTGTTAAGTGAAGAAAATTTTACGATATTAATTGTGTAGAATCATTTTGCAATTATGTTAGGTTTACTATGCTCATGTTCCGATATTACTGAACAGTACTGGCAACTGTAGGTAATTTCGGAACGCCTAATAGTAACAGTAACTGAAACTGTCATCTGATTTCGGAACGATTCGGAAAGTCAGACTGTCAAATGTAAGACGGGGACATTTCTAGTTCAAAATTATATTATTACTATTATGTGATACTGATTGATGGTTGCAATTAATCAAGTAGGTATAATAAATAGAGGAAATATCGGGTGAAATATGGATTCTGAATCATGAGAAAATTCGGATAGCTCAAGTACCTCAAGCTCTAGCGGAGCTGTCAATATAAGATGTTTTGAATTCATTGCCGGAGTTGTCTTTTAAGGGCCTGCAAATATCACCTGGCATGATTTTGATCTGACATATTTATTTTCATACATATACATGGAGAAGAGAGGATAGAGAGAACAAAGCTCGTAAATTAGCGGCGGTTTCGGTATCAACCTCTATTAGCAAGTCTTCTAATAACACTTGATACATTTGTTCTGCTGTCTTTTCAGATGAGCTGATTGTAATGAGAACGCTATCAATAAATTGAATAAATATTAAATATATCCTAATAACCTAAATTAGTATCAATTCGGAGAGGGGATACTGGGACTACACGACCATTTCTGTAACAGTAGCAACCAGTAAATTTATAGTCTCTACCAAGGTTCCACGATAAGTGGCGCGAAATGTGTACCAGTCAATTTCAGTAAAATCGGAACGACCAAAATTACTGGACAGTACTGTTCGGGAATATCGGAACATGACCTATAACTACATAAAAATAATGACAGTCGTAAGTAAAAATGGATGAAATTCAGGAAAAACTTATTTAAATAAGAAAATTGTACACCTATAAGTTTTCTCAAGAAAAAATGCTGCCATCAATTATGACTTTGACATTCCACCAAAATTGCAATATTTACTAATGTCACTTCATAAATTTTCTTAATGTTCGAAACAATGACCATAGCAGTCGATGCCAAGACACCAAAGAAAAAAAAATGAAAAAAAAAATAAAAATATATGGAAACATGATTATTATGGTAATTATGTGAATTAAAAGGTCTCTAGATAATTTTATTCATTTATAAAGAAGTTGTAAAATTTTTAGTGTTATTTAAAAAATTCATGTTATGTCGATTATAAGAATAATTTGAAAAATATAGTTTTATTACGTTTTTCATACATACAAACATCTGTATAATTCATTGTATAATTAAATTTGGACGATTATTTCACAAATCATACTAAACTTATTGAGTGTTCATTTCGTATGGGACAATTTTAATAAAGATATGATATATTTCTTCCAGTGCTTATTATCACCATACAATATACCTTTTTGCTACTGCTCTATCGAAGACGAATTGAGCATTGTACAATTCAAAAAAAACTAAAATACATTTTGAAAATGCACACTTATCAAATAGTATATTTTATTACATATCACTCAAATATCAATTCGTGAAAGATAAAATTGGTATATTCTTATAAAAAATCAGACTATGATATTTTCTCAGAAAATTATACAATTCGTTAAGTGGTCTACAAAATTGGCTCATTTATTATTGAACGATTTTGTACTATTATTATGATTTTGAAAATAAAAATTATCACAATTTAAATTCTAAACTTATGAATACAGTTCTCTACACAATTACAAAACAAGTTAGAAAACAATAGTTCCCCCTTAACCCTCCATAGGTCGCGCCACTATTTGAAACTTAGTAGGTCGCGCTGGTCTATGAAACCGTATATCTGTATATACTATATAACAAAGGACACGGATTTTTTTAATCTACAGTATGGTTCACTATAGAAACCAAAAAAGATTAGTTCTTGCAAGACAACAAAAACATAATTTCAAAACCATTTATTTTCAACTGTTACAATACAATACAATATATTATTTAGTGACATACATCTTCCTGGCATTCTTTACAAATTGGTGTTATATGTTCCAGGCACATGAATTTATTGCATTTAAAGCAGGTAAATCTGGTCCTTCTATTCTTCTTGTAACTGCAATAATGACACCTACCTGGTTTCACATTTTCTTTGGCATCCGAAGTGCTGGGACCATATATGTCTTGTAGTCGCATTTTGAGACCCTTCGGCAGACTGGTCAAACTTGCACGTCTCTTTATGTAAGGTTCAGTCAATTCACTTGACAACTGCCTCAAAAAATTTCTTCTCAATAGCTTAGGATTACTAGGATCAAAAGTATTCGCATCATAAATAATCTGCGAATTGATACCAGCCGTGTTCAAGAGGTGGTAAAAAATTACCATCGGCCACCTTCTTGTATTGCGAGCACAGTCATAGGCACTGCATAGTTTATCCACTACATCTACACCACCCTTAGTACTGTTATAGTCGGTAATCATCGACGGCTTATTTTGATTACCAGTGTCAATCTCGTCGGAATGATGTAAACTTGAAATTAGAACTACATTTTTATTTGTCTTAGGAATATAAGACACAATGGTAGTTCCGGCGGTAAAACCAAACATGCTGCTATGTAAAGGTCTTCCTTTTGGTTTTGAAAATTCAATTGGCAATTCAGGTTTATTTTTTTTTAAAGTTCCAATTAAAGTCAACTTATGGTCCCGGAGCAAAGTATTTACTAGAGGTACCGAAGTGAACCAGTTATCCGTGGTAATGTTACGGCCAGACTGGAAAATGTGTTGACTTAGTCGAATGACAACATCTATTCCTGTGTATGGAACCTTATACGGGCCCTCAGGCTGTTTGCCTAGATACACCTCCATATTACTTGTGTAAAACATCTTTGCATCACAAAGGGAAAATATTTTAATACCATACTTGGTGGGCTTTGACCGTATATATTGTCTAAAACTACATTTTCCTCTGAATGCTGGGAGTTGTTCATCAATGGTGACAAATTCTGATAAGCAATATCCTGCTTTGCAATTATTCACAAAAATATTAAAAACATCTCGAATAGGAGCCAATTTATCTAGGCTCAGTCGTTCTAGTCGTGTAGCTTTATCATCGAATCTGATACAACGCAGTAGAAATTTGAATCTTTGTTCAGACATAGTGAGATAAAAGCGATCTACCCCATATCCATCTCGTCTCCAAAGATCTTCACGATTCATACGATTCCCATGGCAAATTCCAGCTAAATAAAGAATTCCAAATAATGCTCGCATTTCTATCTCGTCTGTAGTGTGTGCATCCCGCTCTCTACTGAAGTTGGTTGTGATTGATGTGATATATTTGTTAGTAGAGGTAACTATGATATCAATTATTTCTTTATTTACAAAATATGACCATATCTCGACTGGCGACTTCAAATAGTATCTGCTGTTGGAGATGGCAGCTTTCTAATGATATTTTCCCGCCTTGTGCGGACTCCTTTTGTGGGGGGTGGATGTTTTTTCCAAAAGGTTTTGTCTTTTTTTCCTATGGAGAAATTTATTTTTTATGTGATCAATTATATTTTATGCTAAAAATTACTCACCTTGACCTTTATAGCACAAACGGGTGTGGATGGTCTGTTCCTCTTCATTTTGACAGGTGTACACAGTTTCTGTACCTTCATTTTCGTCCTCAGAAATTTCTTGCTCGCTGTCTGTGTCATGAACCTCTACTTCATTCATTTGTATTTCATCAATCTCTTCATTATCCGATTCATCGTCATAATAAGATGGGCCCTCATCCTGCATATCGGTCTCCTCTAGGAGTGCCCGGAGACGTTCTTGCTCCCGTTCATAGCTATACATGACTGAAAACTCTCATTCAAATAACGAATTTTTATTTGTAATACATACTTACCAATCAGAAAAAATATCCCAATCGGTCGCGCCGGAATGTCAAACCGTATACGAAACTGGTCGCGCTGGAATCAGACACCGCAATACAAAATAGCTCACTAACACCTCACTCGGTAGTGGTCCGCCGTATACTGTGGTTTCAGGTACCTATTAGGAGAGGGTATATCGAAGAGCAGCTTTGTATTCGGCGCGATCCGAGTAATAACTATGAAACACTGTTGATATGGTTTCACAGACCATGGCGCGACCTATGGAGGGTTAAGGACATTGCATTATATCTTACAACTTCATTGCAATAAACGATATGATATCTTCCAGTGCTTATTATCACCATACAATATACTTATTTGCTACTGCTCTATCAAAGACGAATTGAGCATTGTACATTGAAAACTAAAATACATTTTGAAAATGCACACTTATCAAACAGAATATTTTATCACATATCATTCAAATATCAGTTTGTGAAAGATGAAATTGGTATTTTCTTATAAAAATTCAGACTATAATATTTGCTCAAAAAATCGTACATTTCGTTAATTGGCAAAATTGGCTCATTTAATATTATACGATTATCACAATTTGAATTCTAAACTTATGAATACAGTTCTCTACACAATTACAAAACAAGTTAGAAACGATAATTTCCCCTTTAGGATATTGAATTATATCTGACATTTCGATTGCAATTAGTACTTGCAATAGTGCCTTTCTTAAAAAACATTGCAAAAATAGAAGTAGGTAGGATATAATTTTTTGTCCATAAGGGGAATTGGTTGTTTTCTGACAGCTATTTGCCTAATGTATTTTTCCTTGTGGAAAAGTGTCAAGAAAACGGTACTTTGACTGTCAAAATTAATCGTCTCAATGTAATACTTGAAAGAAAATTTGTAAAGAAGCATATTTTTGAGGCTCCGTTACTAGAGCTATTGCGGCTATAAGCCAGTCTATTTTCATAAAGTTGAACACAATAGGTTCACCTTGTATCCGTTAGACCTGTTATATTGATTATTAAATACCGAACCAGTCAAGGAAAGTATGCTTTGCGCATTAAGTACGTACCTTTGTGTTCGATCAAAAAGATAGGCAGGCCTAAACTGGATACACCCTGTATAGTTGGCTTGACTCATAACCATCCGATTATCGAAGGGTCTGACACTCCAGTTCATTGCATAAGGTACTGGGGTTACGTTTCTTCGTGTCAGGGGATAACTAGTTCTACCTGAACTGTGGAGGTTACCCTCAACCCCATCTATAGCATAACAACCTCTGCCTGACAATAAGCAATAGTACGTTCTGATTAACAAGCAGCTGTACCGATTTACTTGACTGAAAAAGGTTTTAAGATATGATAATGAAAATGCTTCGTTGCTTCTTCAAAAACTTACTTACAGGTAAATTCGTGTAAGTCTGACTGACTAGGAGTATGCAGGGATAATATATTGTTTATTAGGGTTTGTAACTAGTTTCTAATTACTCAGCTGAGGGTGAAAACCACCCCATAACTTCAT
The DNA here is from genome assembly GCA_944452925.2 of Chrysolina oricalcia. Lineage (NCBI taxonomy): Eukaryota > Metazoa > Arthropoda > Insecta > Coleoptera > Chrysomelidae > Chrysolina > Chrysolina oricalcia. The sequence continues at coordinate 45,125,889 of OX101825.2, read as the reverse complement.
TTGCATTGTTAGGGCGTTTAGACACATGTTTGATCAGTTTTAAAACATCACTGAGTATCTCCTATTTTTGCTGAATACAAATCCGTTGGAAAAATTCAACATTTTCCACTAATAAAGAAAATACTTTGAAATTCCGCTGAAAAAACCTGGCCTTAATACCAATCCTAGAAAAACAAGCATTCATGTTATCTTCAAATTCCCATTTCTTACTTCATTCTGGTGGGGACAGAGACCGTTTCTTGCCGCGTTTCTTGTGGATTTTCTTGTTGAAATCTAAACTATATAAATACCAACCTCAGCTCATTTTGGGAGATTATTCCTTTTTGATCCGATTCAAGACTCTCATCCTGAATCTATAATTTTGAAGTTCAGTTTATTCATTAAATTCTTGCTAACCGTTGAAATTATTCAGCAGTTCGCTACGTCTAATTAAATAGTTTGTTTGCCAGTTAACCCTAGTTGAAAATATCCAGTAAGTACCGATTCATTTGGTTGAAGTGTTTCTATTTTGTTCATCTTCATCTGTGAGTGCCAATTTAAAATATTCCGTTCTCTTGAGACTCGACAGTATATGACATAAAGCCGTTCCTAAATTTACGATAACGTAACTTTGCTAAATACTGTTTTAGCATTTATTTGACATATCACGTGGTTTTCTGTTAAGTTTAGAATCAGTTCCATTTTATTAAGTGAAAAATTCAAATTTGCCGTATTAGTATAACGTTCTCTTGAATTTCGATGATCAAAGGTAGCTTTCATTTTCCACAATTTACCGTGGCCGACCAATTAGTCAGTGTATCGTAAGATTGACAGTCATTTTTGAAGCACGTTCCGATTCTTCCCAATTCCGCGTACTATAATTACATTCAAACCGACTTTTCAGTTTTCTGTTGCGGGGGATACTAACTTATTGTTTATTGGGTGTTTGCGGGTCACTGATCTGATTACGAATAATTTTCATTAGAAAATTTCGCATATCTATCAGCGACGCCGCTTACCGGGCCGACAATAGGTTTGGTTTCTCCGAGAGAGGAAGTATAATTCAATTCGTACCGTGTGCCCCGAGAAATCCGTGAATTAAAGATTTTTCAGTTCTCTGTTGCGGGGAATACTAACTTATTGTTTATTGGGTGTTTGCAGGTCACTGATCTGATTACGAATAATTTTTATTAGGAAATTTCGCATATCTATCAGCGACGCCGCTTTCCGGGCCGACAATAAGTTTGGTTTTTCCGAGAGAGAAATTTACAAGGAAGTAACAACTCAACTCTTACCGTGTATTCCGGAAAATCCGCGAATTAAAGATTTTTCAGTTCTCTGTTTTGGGGGATACTAACTTATTGTTTATTGGGTGTTTGCGGGTCATTGATCTGATTACGAATAATTTTCATTAGAAAATTTCGCATATCTATCAGCGACGCCGCTTACCGGGCCGACAATAAGTTTGGTTTCTCCGAGAGAGGAAGTATAATTCAATTCGTACCGTGTGCTCCGAGAAAACCCTGAATCAAAGATTTTCCAGTTCTCTGTTGCGGGGAATACTAACTTATTGTTTATTGGGTGTTTGCAGGTCACTGATCTGATTACGAATAATTTTTGTTAGGAAATTTCGCATATCTATCAGCGACGCCGCTTACCGGGCCGACAATAAGTTTGGTTTTTCCGAGAGAGAAATTTACAAGGAAGTAACAACTCAACTCTTACCGTGTATTCCGGAAAATCCGCGAATTAAATATTTTTCAGTTCTCTGTTGCGGGGGATACTAACTTATTGTTTATTGGGTGTTTGCGGGTCACTGATCTGATTACGAATAATTTTCATTAGAAAATTTCGCATATCTATCAGCGACGCCGCTTACCGGGCCGACAATAAGTTTGGTTTCTCCGAGAGAGGAAGTAATCATTCAATTCGTACCGTGTGCCCCGGAAAATCCGCGAATTAAAGATCTTTCAGTTCTCTGTTGCGGGGAATACTAACTTATTGTTTATTGGGTGTTTGCAGGTCACTGACCTGATTACGAATAATTTTCATTAGAAAATTTCGCATATCTATCAGCGACGCCGCTTACCGGGCCGACAATAAGTTTGGTTTTTCCGAGAGAGAAATTTACAGAGCCGTAACAATTCAACAAAGTGAGTAAAAGCGCGACCAAACCTCCACGGAAACCTATCAAACGTACCTTCGTAACTCCATCCATCCGAGCGTATACGTACCCTTCCCATGGGAACGCATTCCGTACGAGTTCCGCGAAAAATGTCAATTTGCTAATATAACGACTGTCAGTCCTTCCGGACGGCCGAGTTTCACTTGGACAGTGCACTCCGGTGTATTTCTGGTAAAAGTAAACTCTAACTGTCACCACTAGTACGCCAACGATTCCCGTCGAACTCTTACAAACCGTCCTTTAAAACCATAGTAACTTTCATTTTCCGGGTTGGCATCACTGCACGTAGTTCCCTACTCCAACACTGTCAATTCTTATTATGTGTCTAAATGTTTAGTTAGACTGTCATCTGTTACAAAGTACAAATGACAATTATTTATCTATTTTTAGTATTGTTGATATTTTGTCAGGAATAGTTTATTTGTTATGACTGAGTAAAATTCATGTTGGAAAGAAAACCTGTGCCAAAGAGAAATAGCTGGGAATAAACAAGTTATTGTGTGGTTAATTTTTGGCTATTATTTTCCGCAATTTTCATATTTCAGGAAGAGTCGCCGTGTGTGGAATCAAAGCTTGTGAATAAAGCAACCGGTATTCAGTTTTCCGAGTGGTGCGATTAAAGCCCGCATCGAGGCTCTAAATCCAGGTCAAGACAACTGACCCCTGGAATACCGTATCTCCATCTGTTGCTACCCAGGTGAGTGGAGCATACCACTGTAAAAAAAACTGGCGCCTGAGAGACCGAAAAGACACAGGAGTCTGCCGTAGTCTCTGGGGCCATTACTGAGAGCTCTACCGAGCAAAATCCGAGGTTGTTGAATTTGGGGTACTCCGAGAGCACCCCAACCTACAACCCCAAATTAGGAGCCTTACAAATTTATGAATTTTCATTCCTAGGTATTTTATCGACATTATTGATTCTGTTGCCGTTGTTGCTGGTGAGCAGACATACCTCAAAATGCTGCCATGAGTAATGATCGAGAAACACCATTCTGCAAAAATTATGCGCAATTACAATGGGGCCATTTGATGGATGACAAAAAAAAGGTGAGTTATTTTTTATTACATTTGCAAATCGCTTTCTGCTATTTATTCTAGTCTACAAGAACTATTTAGGTGAGTTTCTCTTCAAAGGCACCGAAAATTTTGATCCAGGGCTCATTCAATTCGGAATGTCCTCTAGAAACTTTCTGAGAAATTTGAAGGTGCGCCGGCAAAATTTGAAAAAGTTGTAAACAATTTAGTAAAAAATGGGGGGGCTTCGGTTTTTTGCAAATATCTCGGAAACTATTGAATATATCCAAAAGTTGAAGAATGATCTTGAAAGAGGAAAAAATTTCCCAAAAAGAATTCCACTTCCCGGAACTCTACCACCATTATTTAGAATATTAATTTAGAGGCGAAAATAGCCCTAAAAGCGGGTGATGCGAGTCCCTCGTGCGCTGACTGATACTGCCCCTTGAACAATAAAACTAATTTTAACCATTTAAATATCAATGTTAGGAAATAAAAAAATTCACTTACCTTTGAGACACTTGAATAAACGAAATTCCATGGAAATTTTTTTTTCCGTTATTATTTTTTTGAATATGCTTTTGTTCATTAACTAGTTTTCACAAGTTTTAAATTTACTTACAAATCCTAATAATTGTTAAACTAAAATCCTCAAATTTGTGTCACTTCTTGGAGCTTTTCTTGAAAGTCTTCAAGAGAGATTCCCATTGGAAAAATAAAAAAATGTTGATTTTCCACTTTGTTATTAACAATCTAAGAGACTAAAAAATGAAAAATGCAAATAAAGCAAAAAATTCATAACTCCGCAATTTTTCAAGAAGTAGGGTTCGCCTTTCTCATGTATTCTTTATGTGTGCATAAAACAGGCGCTGTCGGATCATCAGTTTTGGCACAATTGCAATTTGATTATTTTGCACTATCTTGCAGCATGTCTGGATGCTCTAGTGATAGCCCGATTTCAATTTCTCAAACAAATTATGAAAGTAGAAGTATATTACTACAAAACGTATATTCTCATTTTGCGCTACAATGGTGCGAAATGGGTGAAAAATGCATGCAAACATGACTGAAATCGGCCGAGCCCGCGTTAGCTGCCGAGTAGTAGGAGTGTCCAGGAGATGAGGGGTATTCTTCTAATGAACGGGTTTCGTGATAATACGCTTCCCCACATCTTCCGCTCACTCCTACCTCTGGACCGCTTTCACCAGCTCAGCCGTTTTCAGTCATGTTTACAAGCATTTTTCACCCATTTTGCAGCATTTTAACGCAAAATGGGAAATTCTTTTTGTGGTACTGTACTTCTACTATCAAAATCTGTTTTAGAAATTCAAATCGGACCATCACAAAAAAAATCAAATTGCAATTGTGCCAAAACTAATGATCCGTCAGAACCTGTTTTGTGCTAACATAAAGTACACATGTTTCAATACTTTCAAGAGAAGGGCCCACCCCATTTTTCGAAAAATGGCGGAGTTATGAATTTATAAAAAATCGCAAAATTTTTTGGTTCTTCCGTTTTTTCTTCATAACTTATGATCCGATCGGGTCGTGAAATATTTCATTTTGTTCGTATCTTAATTATCCGAAATTTTTCTCATTGAAACAACCAGATTGCTCTATTAGTTTTCATTTTATAAGCAAAACAATAAAATAAAACAAGTTTTTTGTTATTTAAATGTTTATAACAAATTAATAAATGACAGTTGCGAGTCAAAAACATAACAGAATATAACTATGGACTGTCTTCCATGTGATGGCACAGTCGGTTTACTACTAGTATTTTTGTTAGGAATAAATGCTCTATTGATTGTCCTATGAGAGAGAGAAAAGTAGGGTAAAGGTGGGGAATGCCGGCCGTCTAAGCTATTTTGTGAATACCATCTTTATTGGTTATACAAAGATGCTAAAAATTGGTCAAATGTAAGCTAGTCATCTAAGAATTTAAATGTATATTACAAAAATAAGAAAAGAACATAACTAAAAAATCTACAAGACAGTTTTCAAACTCATTCAGTGGTCGTCATTACCTCCCACGATAAGGTAATGGCGGCCTGGCCGCCATTGCCCAGTACTAGAATGTACATTACTTTTTAAATGCAAAAATCACAAATAAACGCCTCACGTTCCATGTCTGCACAAGCCTCATGTGCCCACTGGCCACACTTTACGCATCGCAACCACAGCTCCCTGTGTTTTCCAATATCGCCGCATATGATACAAATATCTTCATCAACTTCCTTTTCGCGTGAGTCGTCATCATATTCACCATCCTCTTCTGAAATGTTGTCCACTATTACCGTCAGTGCCTCTTTGCAGTTTCTTTTAGGATTTGTTCTGATTGTAGTAGTTGTGGTTTGTGTTTGATTGGGTTCAGCTCCATCTGCAAGCCTACGTTTTGTACCTTTTGTCTTTGCATCTTTTTTCATCTTATTTTGTTGTTTTTTTTCTTCTCTCTCATCTAATATTGTTTTCATTGGAGTGGATGTAAATATCTCTGAATGCTGTTTCCTATTGCGTTGCTGCTTCTTTGCTGTCTGTATTCCTGATGGTCCAGGTAATGGTATCAAATCAGAAAATGAAACTCCAGCTGGTTCGTGAATTTCATTTACATTTTCGTCATGATGCTCAGGAACTCCTGGTGGTGTCACTTCATTTCTATCTTGAACAGTTTCATTGGGTTTACAAATAGTTTCATTGGCATCAGCAGCTTGCACAGGAGCAAATGCTACAGCAGGAGCGAAAGCTGCAGCAGGAGCAAAATCTTCTTCTGTGAAACGGTCGCGATTCATTGGGAATATCCCTGTTTCCTGGAAACCTTTAATTGCCTTTTCAGGTGTAGCCACTCGGCTATAGGCTATGTTGAATATCTCGGCTATTTCATTGGTAGTAATCCTTTCACCTACATGACTTCTCAAATACTTGCTACACTCCGTATTATAAGCAGTTTTTAATGCAAAATAAAAAGAAACATCTAATGGTTGCAGGCGATGTGACGTGTGGGGTGGGATAGTTACAATAATTATTCCATTTTCTTTACAGAAATTGTAGGATTCCAGCGTACAATGGGTAGAATGGTTGTCAATAAGCAGTAGCACTGGATCTTCTTTGGTGGCCTTAACAAATTTCTGAAAATGATCAAGCCACTGCATAAACACTGTTTCGTTAATCCACCCATTATCGGTACAACAATAGAGTGCTGCAGGTGGACCATTTCTCTTAAGTTGAGTGTTCATTCTTTTGCGGGCGTAAATAAATAATGGTGGTACATAAATGCCAGAAGCGCTCATGGCACACAAAATAGTGGTTGTTTTTCCTCTCTCCGCACTAGTTATGAAGCCCACTCTTCTTTGACCTTTTTCTGCATACACTTTAACAGGTCTCTGGACCGTTGTTATTCCGGTTTCATCGGCATTAAAAATTCTTGTAGATTGAAAGTTATATTTGTCCAACACATTGGATAGATTGTCGTAGAAGCGAGTTACCTCATCACTGTTGAAAGCTGTTATTCGGTTTATGCTGGTAGCCTCAGGTTTTCTCAAACTAATATTGGGGTTCCTCTTAAGAAACCCCCTGAGCCACGCTTTACCAGCAGACTGACTATCCTTGGAAAAAGGATTTTTAATTCGATTTTCTGTTGCATAAGCAAATGCACATCGTTTGATCTGCTCTGGTGATATGCCGTAAAATAGTTTTGAAAGTTTGATAACTTGACTTGCAAGTAACTTTTCGTCCTCTTTAGTGAATACAGGATGACGTCCCATATTAGGCCCCGAAACAGTTTCACCTTTTTCAAGTCTGTCATGAAGAGTGCTCCTAGCAATACCAAATGTCCTAGAAACCTCCCTGATACTTCTACCATTACGAATGGCGTTTAACGCGGCTTCCATTTGTTCTGAAGTCCACATGGCTTTTGTTGTTTTTCTAATATACTTAGAGGGCATCTGTAATGAAAATATTTGTCTTAACACTGCGAATATGCTGATGTCTGCAATGCAAAAACATTCTTAGGCGCGGAGTAAGGGAATGCCGGCCGGCCGCCATTACTAGCACGACGCTGTCCGCTATTACCCGAATTTAACCTAAAATATGTTTTCTACCGGAATTCTCAACAATCAATAATTATGCCAAAATTTATTATACTGGAATAAAGTACATAACATGTACATCATGCGACTATATTTATCGTAATTATGCACTTGAAAACAATGTTGATAACATACTTTTGAAATTTCCTTCACACTATATCAACGCACTTCAAAATTTGTTTGAGCATATGTCATATCGATCAAGCAGTTTACAGTCACACCGTTTTAGGCACACATTTTAAATTGTTTTAGCAGATGGCGCAGCATGTTACAACAGCTGAAATATTGTTCACCAACGAAATACCTGATGGCCGCGATTACCTTCAGGGTCGGCATTCCCCACCTTTACCCTACTACATGCAATATCTAGTTTGAATTTTGAAATTAATGGTAGATAGATAGATCCATTTATCTATTTGAAGCTTTCACTTTATACAGTTGAAAAACTCAAGTCTTATAAAGTAAAATATAATAATTTACGTACACATACACAATATACAATAAAATAAAATACAAAATGTAAATGTCTCTCAATATATGTAGAAATATCTCCTGATAAAAGTAATTACAATATGTATAAATATATTCATATAAAAATATCACTGTCATTAGTATTAAAAATGGTATTCAGCTGTAATGAATTTATTTCTCTATGAATTTTTGTGATGAATATGGCTCAAGGGCACACAAGAGATCAATTATAAATTGGCTTTCTTAGATACTACGAGCTATCGGAAATTAATACAAATTTTAATCCATAAGTAAGATTAATGATATGTTGATTATTTCTTCTTCAATTATGCAGCACACCCATATTATGTGTGGACCATTCCGAATAACTTGATCCAAAGAATTTGTGAGAACCTAAGGAAAAAAATCGATCGATTACAAATATATAATGAAGACATAAAAGACCAAGAATCAGAAACAGTGATTATAAACATATTGATATCTAGTAATAAAGAAAACAGTAATGCTATATTTATAAATTTGATTGTATTTAAATTTATTATGAAACTGTTTCGGTCTACTGTGACTTCAGCATGAGATAGTTCTCGAATAAAAAAAAATTGTATAACAAAACAGTCATGGGCAGTTCTCATAATATCTATTGAAAAACTGTCGAATATTTTGTTCAATTATAGTACATTTTAATAATTATGTATCCTATAATATAATTAGCCAATTTTTGCAATTTATTGTTTTGTTGGAATTTATTAAAGCTATATACACGTAACTATTCAATTAAATGAAAAAGTTTTATTTTGTGTACATTTTATTACAGTTGTAAAGCGCTTTTGGCTATTAGGCCATAACCTGACGAGCAAGCAATTAAAATAAAAATTTCTTATGTTTTTCCATATTTCAAACAATAAATCTTACTTGCAGGTATCTCACTGATGATGGCCTAATTAGTCTAGTCTAGAAGAACTATTTTGGTGTATTTCTCTTCAAGGGCACCGAAAATTATGATCCTGGGCTCATTCGATTCGGAATGACCCCTAGAAACTCTTTGAATAATTTAAAGGTGCGCCGGCAAAAATTGCAAAAATTATAAACAATTTAGTAAAAAAAGGGGGGAGTATGGTTTTTTGCAATTATCTCGGAAACTATTGAAGATATCCAAAATTTGAAAAAAGATCCTGATAGAGGAAGAAATTTCCCACCTCCCACCTCCCAGAACTCTACCACCAATATTTATAATTTTAATTTAGAGGCGAAAATAGCGCTGAAAGCGGGTGATGCGAGTCCCGCGTGTGCTGACTGATACGGACCCTTGACCAATAAAAATAATTTCATCCCATTAAATATCAATATTAGGAAATAAAAAAATTCACCTACCTTTGAGACACTTGAATAAACGAAAATCCATGGACATTTTTTTTGCCGCAATTATTATATTACATATGCTTTTGTTAATTAACTAGTTTTTCCAAGTTTTAAATTTACATAATTGTCAAACTGAAAACCTCTAATTTGTTTCACTTCTTGGAGCTATTCTTGAAAGGCTTTAAAGAAGATCACCATTGGAAAAATAAAAAAATGTTGATTTTCCACTTTCTAAAAGACTAAAAAATGAAAAATGCAAATAAAGCTATGAAATTTTTTTTTCAATATTCCAATTTGTTTATATTTTAATTATTCAAAGTTACATAAAAATGATTTTTTTAAATTTCTTACTCTGATTGTTTAAATAATTGTTATAAACAAATGCATTGTTTATACGATATTTGAATTTTTATTTTTGGAATTTTAATCAGCAATGAATACTATGATCTTTGAGAACAGACTCATTTCTTAAAAAAAACTTTATTGCTCAAATACGCATTTGTTGATAAACAATTTTTTTTGCTACCAAATACTAATATTAAGAAACCATTTCTTTCAAATCATTATTTTCATTGCTCTTTGATATTTTAAAAATTATTCATTTATATTTTCTTTATTTATTTAATAAACAATTTGTTATAAACACATGAATTTTCACGATACATTTTTTTTAAATACTGCAAAAAATACCAAAATCAACCATTTGTCATTTTTTGTTGTGTAAAAAAAATTTGTTCTATTTTCTACATAATTTTAAATATTTTTCATATAGTTAATCAACAAATGCGTTTTTAAGCAATACATTTTTTTACGAAATAATTTTATTCTTAAACATCATAATATTGCTGATTGAAATTCCAAAAATTCAAATATCTTATAAACAATGCAATTCTTTATAACAAGTATGCAAACACTCTGAGTAAGAAATTTAAAAAAATCATTTTTATGTAACTTCAAATAAATAAAATACGAACAAATTGGAATATTAATAAAAATAAAATTGTTCATAGCTTTATTTGCATTTTTCATTTTTTAGTCTTAGATTGTTAATAACAAAGTGGAAAATCAACATTTTTTTATTTTTCCAATGGGAATCTTTCTTGAAGACTTTCAAGAAAAGCTCCAAGTAGTGACACAAATTTGAGGATTTTAGTTTAACAATTATTAGGATTTGTAAGTAAATTTAAAACTTGTGAAAACTAGTTAATGAACAAAAGCATATCCAAAAAAATAATAACGGGAAGAATTTTTTTCCATAGATTTTCGTTTATTCAAGTGTCTCAAAGGTAGGTGAATTTTTTTATTTCCTAATATTGATATTTAATAGAATGAAATTATTTTTATTGGTCAAGGGTCCGTATCAGTCAGCGCACGCGGGACTCGCATCACCCGCTTTCAGCGCAATTTTCGCCTCTAAATTAAAATTATAAATATTGGTGGTAGAGTTCTGGGAGATGTAGGAAATTTCTTCCTCTATCAGGATCTTTTTTTAAATTTTGGATATCTTTAATAGTTTCCGAGATAATTGCAAAAAACCAAACTCCCCCCTTTTTTTACTAAATTGTTTATAATTTTTGCAATTTTTGCCGGCGCACCTTTAAATTATTCAAATAGTTTCTAGGGGTCATTCCGAATCGAATGAGCCCAGGATCATAATTTTCGGTGCCCTTGAAGAGAAATACACCAAAATAGTTCTTCTAGACTAGACTAATTAGGCCATCATCAGTGTGATACCTGCAAGTAAGTTTTATTGTTTGAAATATGGAAAAACATAAGAAATTTTTATTTTAATTGCTTGCTCGTCAGGTCGTTTCTGCTTGTTTCTGTACTCTTGTCTAATAATTCTTCGAAGCTATTATCGGTGACTTCGCTTTCATTCAGGAGTAAATTTATGTCTCCTCTTGGAGCTAGATGTTTCACAGATACTGTAGATTCCAATCCATTTTGGTGTCTTATTGAAGCGTACTCTGGATTCGCTTGAAGTAGCTCTACCTCTTCCACTAGTGAATCATATTTGCTACGCCTATTTTGATTCCTCAAAAGAACAATGTCAGAAGATTTCAACCAAGAAGGCACAGAAGTACCACTAGTTGAACGTCTTTGATAGTCAAATAGGCGTTCATGAGGTGTGCAGTTAGTTGAGGTGCATAATAATGATCTTATGGAATGTAAGGCATCAGGTAAAACAGTTTCCCAATGTATAGGTCTCAGCTGTCTTGTTTTCAAAGCCAAATTGATTGCCTTCCATATAATGCCGTTGTACCGTTCCACTTGTCCATTGCCTTCAGGATTATAAGGTGAAGTGCGACTAGTAGCTATTCCTCGAGAATGTAGATAATCAATCAATTCTTGTGACATGAACGATGTTCCTCGATCTGAGTGAATATATGCAGGCATTCCAAATATTGAAAACAGTTGATTAAAACATCCAATAACAGTAGCTGAAGTCATATCTGAACAAGGGAATGCAAAAGGGAATCGTGAATATTCATCTATAATTGTCAACATATACTTGTTGTTGGTACAGCTTGGTAAGGGTCCCTTAAAGTCGATATTGACACGTTCAAACGGTGAAGTTGCTTTTATAAGGTGGCTCCCAATATTCTTGTGAAATCTTGGTTTCAACTCGGCACAAATTGGACAGGAAGTTGCCATAAGTTCAACGTCTTCTAATGAATACGGTAGATTTCTTACTCGTATGAAATGGTACATTCTAGTTATCCCTGGGTGACACAATGATTGATGTAATGCATAAAGTTGCTCTTTGGAACTCGCTGAACATATTCTTGAAAGTGCGTCTGCAGCCAAATTCGAATGGCCTGGGCGATACACAATGTCGTAGTTATAACAGGACAACTCTAGGCGCCAACGTACAATATTTTCATTCTTGATTTTGCTTGAATGCTTTGTATCGAACATGAATGACACTGCTTCTTGGTCAGTCACGAGTTTGAACTTTCGATTTATGAGAAAGTGTCTCCACTTCCGTATTGCTTCAACACAGGCATATGCTTCTTTTTCTATAGATGAGTGATGGCGTTCAGAATTAGAAAGAGTCCTTGAAAAATATGCTACTGGTCTACTGGACTGCGTCAATGTGGCTGCTATGGCAAAGTCGGAAGCATCTGTTTCTACTACAAGTTGTTCATCTTCCTTAATCGTCCATAAGAGTGATTCACTTATATCACTTTTGATAGTTTCAAAATCGCTAACGACGTTATCCGGTAGAGAATCGTGAAACTCTTCTGCGTCACTGTTCAGAATATTGTTTTTAAAAAGTCTCCTCACGTAATTCACTAACTGGTCATTTGTCACTGTCATAGGCACTTTCAAAGTAAAAATTATTTCGATCAATTCATTTTTCTTTAGCTTATTCAGCTCAGACGTTAACATTGCGACTTCGCTTTGTTCCGCCATTGTATAGATTATGGAGTACTAGCTGTATTGAAAAACAGGTCTATTTACATTCCAGGTGATATAACTGAATGCAGCATTTTTGATGAGCTGAATAATCCGATTTTCTTTGTTTAATATTTAATATATTATTCATTTTTCTTTAGCTTATTCAGCTCAGACGTTAACATTGCGACTTCGCTTTGTTCCGCCATTGTATAGATTATGGAGTACTAGCTGTATTGAAAAACAGGTCTATTTACATTCCAGGTGATATAACTGAATGCAGCATTTTTGATGAGCTGATTAATCCGATTTTCTTTGTTTAATATTTAATGTATTTTCAGCTTATTGAATAAATTTCTTTATTATTATTAACTGTAATGAAATTTACACAAAATACAACTTTTTCATTTAATTGATTCACTTTGTAAACGTCAAACTATATTCAAATAAAATATTTTTTAGCGGTGGCTTATCCACCCCGGTTACAATTTTTAAAAAGTTAATTTGAGAAAACCAAATATAACAACTGGCGCAGTCGGTAGGATTCCTAAACGCTGCTAGAACAAAAATAATCTAACTGGTAGCGGTGGATCCTAATCCTTCGAGGAAACAAGAACCTGCTGAGGAGTCATCACTTGAAGACTACGGAAGGAACACCCAGTGAAGCCCCTGGTGGACCATCTTCAAGAACAAGACGAATCACCTATGAAACAAATACTGTAAGTGACAAAGAATCATCTCGTTTATTTTACGAATATTTCAAGGCAAAATAATCATACTGACTGATTATTTCCTACACAGACTCAAACAATAAAAAAAACCAATTCAAAAACTATTTTTTGATAATTGCATAGATCAATTATCCGAAAAATAGTCGTACTGTTCGATTATTCTTACAAGGTACAAAGTATCCGTTTATATTCAAACAGTGAAACGATTTATTGAGCAATATGGAGAACCCTGCAAATAGTGATAACAATGCTGAAAATCAAGATCCTGTTCCTGAAATTGAACCCTATAAACTATCAGAAGTGTTTTCCATTGTTCCCGAATATGAAGGTGATCAAATATTTTTGACTACTTTCCTAAATGCTTGTGATTGTGCTTATCAAATGGCAACCCGTGATCAAAGAAATCTTTTGACGATTCACATTAAAAACAAACTTCGCGGAAGAGCTGCACAGCTCATAAGTTCAAGAAATCCCAATACCTATCACGAAATTAGGAATTTAGTAACCATAAACTTTGGTGATACCCGAGACCTGACATCTCTGATACAAGACCTTCAGAGATTAAAACAATTGTCAATTTAAACTGCATTAGTGTTCTTCAACCGCTTACAAGTGCATAATGCAAAAATGCACGCAAGTATTCAGAAAACTGCTCTTACTGTAGAGCAAAAGTACGCGCAGTCAAGACTAATCGAATCAATGACATTGAACACCCTGTTAACAGAAATTGAACCAAAATTAGGGCAAATAATACGAGCTGGAAATCCCCGAGATATGCTTGAAACACAAATGCGTATAAGAAGGGAACTTCAACTCTCATATTTTGAAAATCAAAAACATGACAGACAGAATCAATCCAGAAATATTATGCAGAAAAGACCCCAATCTAGTCAAACCCCAAAATGCACATTTTGTGGTCATCTGGGCCATTCATTCAACGAATGTAGGCAAAGACAAAGAACACATCCAAACTTTCAAAATTTTGGAAGAAATCCAAATACAAATTTTTCAAGACCAAATTCTTTTCAGCCAAATAGGCCCCCAAATAATTTCCAAAATAACTAACCGAGACCACAGACTCAAAACACCCAACAAAGACCTCAATTTCAAAGTAATCAACCAAGACCCCAACCTCAAAACAACCAGTCAAGACCGACATCCCAAAACCAAATCCAACAGGGCAATCGTCCCACAGTAATTCAACGCAGCCCGAATTTCAACCAACAAAGAACATTTTGTGTGAATTATCATGATAATCAATATTCTCAGGATTCACAATACCAAGATTTTGAACCCCAAGATGACTACTATACAGCTAGTGGCCAAGAATAAGAAAACTATTATACCGATAATAGTCAAAATCATCACGATCAATATAATGAATATGATCAACACAACCAATCCGAACAATTTGATGAAATCAACTATCAGGATTTTCTCTCACTACCTACCCCAGATCATTCACCAGATTTCAATGAAACACCCGACTTAACATCGGAAATCCAGGCTCAAGTACAGTCCATGAACCTGAACGATTACAATCCCGATCTGAACTTCCCAGAGCAACGCTTCATGTGAGCTCTCTTTACTCTATGAATTCCAAAAATCTCTACTACATAAAAAACTTGACAAACTCTTTCAAAATTCTTATTGACACCGGAGCTGGTATTTCGATATTCAAACCAAAAACTTGTGAAAAATATTTACATCGATTTTCGGAAAATGTTATAGTCCAGGGAATAACTGACCAAAAAATTTTAATCACAGAATCTACTTTGATAAATTTTAAAGACAACGATCCGCATAAAGTTTACGTTTATGACATAGATATTGAGTTCGATGGTTTACTTGGATCCGATTTTCTAGAACATTACAATTGTATTATTGATTTGAACAATAACCAATTAATAACAAATTTCAAAACCGTTCCGTTATTCAAAGTAACTGAAGAAGAAATTTTGAAAACACCAAAATTAAATCAAAATCAAATCATGATTGAACCCAGAACTGAACAAATTTTTAAACTAAAGTGTAACCTCACCAATACTGATGCTATACTGTTAGCACAGGAAAAAGAAAAAGTTAGATTACTTGCTTTGGTAAAAATTGACGAAAAAGGACAATTTCTAACTTCAATTATAAATGCCAATGCGATTCCAAAAACAATAGATTTTTCAGACCTGATACTCGAACCAATTTCAAAATTCGAATCAGTTTTGAATATTAATACGTTTAATGATCAAACTGTTGAAAATGAATTTGATATAACTCAAGAAATTCAAAATCAATTACGACTTGACCATCTGAACGACGAAGAAAGACAATCAATAACTGACGTGTGTATGGAATTTTCGGATATTTTCTATTTAGAAGGTGACGACCTTACCTTCACGAATGAAATCAAACATACAATAGAAACTAATAATGCCAAACCCGTTTTTACAAAATCATACAGATACCCCCAAGTTCATAAAGAAGAGGTCAAAACCCAAATTTTTAAAATGTTGAAACAAGGAATTATTCAGCCATCCATTTCCCCATGGTCATCCCCTGTTTGGGTTGTTCCCAAAAAGCTGGATGCCTCTGGAAAACCAAAGTGGCGTGTTGTTATCGACTATCGAAAACTGAATGAACTCTCAGTTGACGATAAGTACCCACTACCGAATATTTCCGACCTACTTGACCAACTTGGAAAGTGTCAGTATTTTACGACTCTTGATCTCGCGTCAGGTTTCCACCAAATAGAAATTGACACGAAAGATGTAGCAAAAACAGGAAAATGGACATTACGAATTTGTTCGTATGCCATTTGGTCTAAAGAATGATCCATCAACATTCCAACGCGTTATGGACAACATTCTATTTGGTATCCAAAACGAACGTTGCCTTGTGTATAGTCGAAATAAACGATATTGTGCACACTTAAAGCTGGCGGCACTATCAAAGGAAAAAAAAA
Organism: Chrysolina oricalcia; assembly: GCA_944452925.2. NCBI lineage: Eukaryota > Metazoa > Arthropoda > Insecta > Coleoptera > Chrysomelidae > Chrysolina > Chrysolina oricalcia. The sequence goes on along the minus strand of OX101825.2, from coordinate 45,109,710 downwards.
GGTCGTAAAAATGAACCGGCTGAGAATTAGTCAACGTGGACTGTCGAATTGGCGTTTCGTATTGGATAGCTTGTTCTAACCAGGTCTTATGATTGGCTGAAGAGACATAAAATTGATATTGAAGTATTGTCACGGTGACCAATAGAAATCGCGGAAGGTTATCGCCGACGTGTCATCGATGTTTAGTTCAGGAACTGATCACATTGGAGTGCTGGAATTTGAGATTATTGCTGTTTTATTTTGTAGGTCCCCAGTTACAATTACCTACTTCAAAATTTTTGTTTATTGTCTGTTTGAAATGTGGCGTCCTTGGACAAGTCCTGTGATTGAAAATAATGAGTGTAATAATAACGCTGACTTTTTCCAGTGCAGTGATTCCGATAGCGATTGTGAACAATGCGAAAAAGAGATACCACCAGTGAATAAGATTCGAATGCATTTGAATATTGAAACACAGGAAGTATGTTTCAATGTATATAATAATCTGAACCATAAGTTTGGTTTCGAGGGAAACAACTTTTTACAAGCAACATCTGATTTAACCGAAATTCCTTTTTCAACTGTACGTAAAATAGTCAAAAATAAACCTTATGAACGCAAGAAACGATGTGATAAAGGATTATCAAAACCATTAGATGTTCATCTGATAAAAGCATTGAAAAAAACAATATACGACAGTTACGAAAGCAATGAGATACCTAACATTGAAGTTATAAGAGAGAAATTGAATACTGCCGGCCATAACGTGAACTGCTGTGATAAAACTTTTCAGAATTGGTCAAAGAAAATGGGATTTAAATTCAAAACAATAAATAAACGTCAAGCAGTTATGGAAAGCAGAAGAATAGTAGATTTACGTAATAGTTACTTGGAACAAATAACTAAATATAGACAAGAACATAGGCAAATTATCTATTTGAACGAAACCTGGTATGACACACACGACACAGTTAGGAAAGGATGGACTGATGGTTCAAGAATGTTTACGCCTAAAATGCCTGCAAACAAAGGATCGCGACTAATCATTGTGCATTGCGGAGGAAGTGAAGGATGGGTTCCGAATGCTTTGAAATTATGTGGAAAAAAACTTGAGGACTGCAATGTTGACTATCATAAAAACATGGAAGCTAATATTTTCGAGAAATGGTTTGAAAACACATTGATCTCAAATTTGGATACAAATAGTGTGATAGTTCTTGACAATGCTTCATATCATTCGCGACAACTCATCAAAGTGCCGAATAAAAACTCAAGGAAAGATGAAATACAAAGTTTTTTAATGGACAATAATTTGTATTTTGAAGACTGCTACACGAAAAAACAACTACTTGAAGTTTTACAGACAAAGAAATTTGAAAAAGTATACGCCCTTGAGCGTATTGCTGAAAAGCATGGACACACTATATTGAGACTTCCCCCTTATTTTTGTGTTTTCAATCCCATAGAGTTAATTTGGGGAAAATTGAAACAAAGCATAAGGCGAAAAAATACTTTTCCAAAATTCGATAAGAAGGTAATTGAGCTTATTAAAGAAGAAGTAACTAATATTACCAAAGAAGACTGGCAAAAAAGGATTGACAAAGTAATTCAAGTTGAAAAGGGCTACATGAAGATTGGACACTTCCATATTAATGGTGGAAATAAATTCATTATAGATTTAAATGATGACAGTGATAGTGAAGAAGAAAATATGGAAGAAGGAGTATTAGAACCGTTCGAAGAAAATTAGTTGAGTGTTTTTAAAGTGAATAATCTGTAAATATGTGAGTTAGAAGAATTTATAGTTATTTTATGCGTTTTAGTATGTTGCTATAATTGATATTTGAGAATTATTCTTTTTGAAATATTTAGTGTTTTTTCAATAGAGGTAACCCGTTTATTTTAATTCCTACCGTTCCACCCACATATCTGGATGAATTTTCCACTTCACACTTCTTTTCAGGTGAGAAAAGTGATCTCACATACCATATCGCTATTGTGATTCTTACATATTCAGAAATAATTTTTTAATTACGAAATTCATTAGCTCCCGTACTATATTCTTAAAGGGGAACTGTCTGAAGGTAGGTTGCACTATATCGTTTACTTGGACTATACATGGATGATATTATCATTTATTCTCCAACCATACATGAACACCTTTCAAGGTTGACAGAAGTTTTTAAACGACTAAGGAAGGCTAATTTGAAAATCCAGCCAGATAAATGTGAATTCTTTAGAAAGGAAGTCGCATACCTTGGTCACATCATAACTAAAGATGGTGTAAAACCAAATCCTTCAAAAGTTGACTGTATAAGAAATTTCCCTCAACTAAGAAATCCAAAAGAAATAAAATCTTTTTTGGGTTTAGCAGGCTATTACCGTCGCTTCATTTCAAACTTCGCAAAAATATCAAAACCCCTAACAAAACTTTTGCAGAAGGATGTTAAATTTTATTTCGACTCAGAATGCGAAAAATCATTCGTAGAATTGAAATGTGCTCTAACTTCTAGTCCGATTCTGATTTATCGTAACTTTGAAGAACCGTTTCTCTTGACGACAGATGCGAGTGCATTTGCAATAGGATCTGTCATATCACAAGGACCTATAGGCAAAGATCTCCCTATAGCATATGCTTCTAGAACTCTCTGTAATGCCGAAACCAAGTACTCTACTATCGATAGAGAACTTTTGGCCATAGTCTGGTCCATGAAACACTTCCGACCATATTTATTCGGTAGAAAATTCAAATTAGTGACTGACCATAGACTCTTCTATCTGTATATTACTCCAAAATTTGAATCTGTTAGTATGTAGCGTTTTAAGAAAAAATCGATTCTACATTTGAGGGGAAAATTTTTTATTTCGCCCTGTATGAAATATTGGGATACATTCTCGTTAGCTCCATCATTTTTACCATTTCTATCTGTACATTACTCCAAAATTTGAATCTGTTAGTATGTAGCGTTTTAAGAAAAAATCGATTCTACATTTGAGAGGAAATTTTTTATTTCGCCCTGTATGAAATCTCGTTCGCTTCATCATTTTTACCATTTCTATCTGTACATTACTCCAAAATTTTAATCTGTTAGTATGTAGCGTTTAAAGAAAAAATCGATTCTACATTTGAAAGGAAAATTTTTATTTCGCCCTCTATGAAATCTTGGAAGACATTCTCGTTCGCTCCATTATTTAGACCATTTCTATCTGTATATTACTCCAAAATTTGAATCTGTTAGTATGTAGCGTTTTAAGAAAAAATCGATTCTACATTTGAGAGGAAAATTTTTATTTCGCTCTGTATGAAATATTGGGATACATTCTCGTTAGCTCCATCATTTTTACCATTTCTATCTGTACATTACTCCAAAATTTGAATCTGTTAGTATGTAGCGTTTTAAGAAAAAATCGATTCTACATTTGAGGGGAAATTTTTTATTTCGCCCTGTATGAAATCTTGGGAGACATTCTCGTTCGCTTCATCATTTTTACCATTTCTATCTGTACATTACTCCAAAATTTGAATCTGTTTGTATGTAGCGTTTTAAGAAAAAATCGATTCTACATTTGAAAGGAAAATTTTTATTTCGCCCTCTATGAAATCTTGGAAGACATTCTCGTTCGCTCCATTATTTAGACCATTTCTATCTGTATATTACTTCAAAATTTGAATCTGTTGGTATGTAGCGTTTTAAGAAAAAATCGATTCTACATTTGAGAGGAAAATTTTTATTTCGCCCTGTATGAAATCTTGGGAGACATTCTCGTTCTCTCCATTATTTCGACCATTTCTATCTGTACATTACTCCAACATTTTAATCTGTTAGTATGTAGCGTTTTAAGAAAAAATCGATTCTACTTTTGAGAGGAAAATTTTTGTTTCGCCCTGTATGAAATCTTGGGAGACATTCTCGTTCGCTCCATTATTTCGACCATTTCTATCTGTACATTACTCCAACATTTTAATCTGTTAGTATGTAGCGTTTTAAGAAAAAATCGATTCTACATTTGAGAGGAAAATTTTTATTTCGCCCAGTATGAAATCTTGGGAGACATTCTAGTTCACTCCATTATTTCAACCATTTCTATCTGTATATTACTCCAAAATTTGAATCTGTTAGTATGTAGCGTTTTAAGAAAAAATCGATTCTACATTTGAGAGGAAAATTTTTATTTAGCCCTGTTTGAAATCTTGGGAGACATTCTCGTTCGCTTCACTTGGCTCTTTTCAATTAAAGACTCAGGTAGTAGGCTGGCACGTTGGCAGCTCAAGTTGGAAGAATACGATTACGAGATAGAGTATAAACCCGACAAAATCAATAAGAACGCCGATGCCCTATCACGTATTAAAATTAATCATTTCAAAGAATGCGCGAATTTTCAATCAAAATTATCGATATTCGCTTCAAATGGAGATGAAAACCCGGATACTCCACCAGAAGAACAAATAGAAAGACAAAGAAACGAAAAATTTTCTTTTGAAAAAATACAACAAGAATTTGATACATTTGTATCAAACCGAATCCCTGAACGATTATTCAAAAATTAAATTTGACAATAGTCAACTATTAGACAAACAACATAAAAATATTCTGACATTTTTTCAACAAAATAAATTAGAAGATCTTCACTACAAAATAATTGAGGACATTTTTGAAGAACATGCTGACTTTTCTAATGACGCAATTAATGTTTTATCAAGTAAGTCCGTTAAAGGAAGGAAATACTTCATTATTGCTTTACCATATGATCAGTCAATGAACACTTGTTCTACGTACTCTATAAAAGACAAAGTGAACTAGATTTTTCAAAAACATTACGTCGAAAATAATCTAGAACTACCAATTCTAGAAATTCTATCTTTAATTTTCGCGGAAAAAGAAATTAAAATAACTGTTTGCCAAAATTTGACGAGAACTCCAGATAAAGACCAGATACCTATTATCATGGATCAATATCATTCCGGCAAAAGTAATTTACACCGAGGTATCAACGAAACTGTTAGACGTATAAAAGAAAAATATACTTGGCCAAATTTAGTCAAAGATGTTGAAAATTTTGTGAAAAAATGTGAAACTTGTCAGAAAATCAAAGTATGCAGGAAAAATCTTAGCAACCCTCTAGTGATAACTGAAACACCTAAAACACCATTCGAAAGGATTAACATTGACATCCTTGAAATCCCTTCCAAAAACTATGTTCTCACTATCAGAGACGAACTGACTAAATTCACACAGGCTTACCCAATTGATGACAAATCTGCAAAATCAGTTGTCAATATTTATTGATCTTTTTCCAACATTATGGTACCCCATTGAGAATCCATTGCGACTTCGGTCGTGAATTCGATAATGCCCTCATGAAAGACCTTTGCACCCTTTATGAAATAAAACTATTCATTTTCAAGCGTTAACCACCCTCAATCAAATTGTTCTTTGGAACGTTTCCATGCCACACTAATGGAAATGGAAATGATCAAGTATAGCAGACAACCCCAATGACAGCCCTCTTACATGTCTACCTTATGCTATCATTTGGCACACACATGGATTCACACCCTATGAACTTTTATTCGGACACACATCCAGTCGACCACCAGAAACTCTCTATAATCAAAACCAATTAATCATAAAATACATCCGAGATCTCAATAACAGAGTTTCGCACTACTATAAAGTTGCTCGAGAAAAAACTCAAAGACAAAAAGAAAAATCAAAAGTAAGATTTGATAAACATGTTTGACAACCTATAGAATATAAAGTAGGAGACAAAGTATTCGTTAAAGAATCTTCAAAATAAATTAAATGATCCCTTTGAAATAATAGAAATTTTTCAAAATTCAGCAATGCTAGTTAATTGGAAGACGCGGCAGAAGACAAAAGTAAACTTCGACAGATTAAAACTTTATATTGAAGATCAATTTTCTTTTCAGGGTTATCTTGCTGATTTCAGCAGCCCACTCACAATATCAACCTATAAACAATACCGTTGGCATCTTCCTTCATGAAGAAAGCACTTTGAAAATTTCAAACGAAAAATGGACTCTGCTTGTATATAAGGACTTAGAACATATAAAATCTGCTTTGGAAAATAATGACAAAATTTTAGAAAATATGTTAGACACGTTTGAGCAAACCAGGAGCACGAATGATATCTTTCAAAGCAAACACATATCAGCCTTCTCACTCAGGTATCCAACTCACTCAGCCTCAAGTATCGAGAAATATTTGCTGATATCAGACGGTGAATATTATACAGAGTGTATAAATAAAATTTCACAAGATGAACACCAAATTGAAAATCTTTTGAAAAATCAGATATCCGTTACTACATCTGTGATTAAAAACTTCAACTCGACTATACAAAAATTGCAAGTGGATGAAGAAACCTTCAATAAAGATATAAAAGAAATTGAAATTCTCACTCTCGGATGATCTCGCCTTTTATGAAGCACAAGTACGAACCTTTGATATTTGTGAAACACTAATGGAAAGCTATCTTTTTCTGGAAGATACTCTCAATAATGTTTTAAATTCTATAACATTTGCTAGATTGAATATACTGCATAGTTCAATCATTACTCCACATGATTTGATAAAATCTCTCCTAGATATATCACAATCTCTCCAAAAAAATAATTTACCATTACCAACAACGTTTTCAAATATTGCTCGATATATCGAAATCATTGAACTTGAAGCATATCAAGTCGATTCAAAAATTGTATTCATTTTGAAAATACCATTAGTCGAACAAGAAACATATACTTTGTATCGACTTTTACCGATACCAGATAATAGAACAGGACTTCACCATATTTTGCTATCATTTCAAAAATATATTGCGAGAGATGATGATTCATTGTTGTATATTCCACTCCAAAATTTGGAAAATTGTAAATTCATAAATCATGGTGTGAGAATTTGTTCCGATTTGCTGCCCTATCCAATAGACAGCGAAGCCATCTGTGAAGCCCAACTACTTAGAAGAGTGACAAAACTTCCAAAAACCTGCCAAACATCACTTATTTATGCCAAGGACTACAATGTTCAAGAACTTAGCCTAAACCTTTGGCTCATTACCATTTCTGATGACCTACCGATCACTGTTAAATGTATCAATATGGAACCAATGACTGAAATAATCAGGATCAATTCTCTGTTCAAACTCCAACCTGATTGCAACGCATTCATTGGAAGCACGAGAGTCCACTCCAAGTTCTTCGTTGACAAATACAAGAACATTACGTACAGGAACTTTGCAGTGCAAATACCATATCAATGCTGTGAAGACCTGCCTGAAAAGCAGCACCTACCGGAGCTGAAACCATTGAAGCTGAATAATATTAATGTGGACGACCTCAATATAGCCCAACATAAATTGAGCCAATATTCTGACGAATTGGACAAGTTAATTAATGAACCTTTTGTCAGTAAACACATTTCATGGTTCACATACTTTACCATCACTCTGATCATCTCCTTGATCGTTCTTTACATTTTCTGTAAATGCCGACGCAGAAAACCAATAAGTATTGGAATAGCGGCATCCAACGATCAACCACCACCAGACCATCCAAGGGCTAGTAGGACCGCATCACGAACCCTAGCCAGATTCATCCCAAGGAGAAGACCAAGTATCGACCCCCAAGAACCTGTTGAAGAAGTCGAACTCGTAAACGTAAATTTCAAAGAACGAGTTTAATTTAAGCTCAGCAACAACTTTTTTCCAAAAAGGGGAGTTGTTATATAGTGGATATCTGCTGGAACTGCGTATCGGACGTCTCAATGTCAAGAGATAAGGAGATGGCCACCTGCAAGTGAATGATGGAGTTGCTGACAGTGTATGGACAATGTTTATAAATACAACCTGCGAGTCGATTTCAGTTAGTCTGTATTTTGTATTCACTTTGTAAACGTCAAACTATATTCAAATAAAGTATTTTACCGGTGGCTTATCCACCCCGGTTACAATTTTTAAAAAGTTAATTTGAGAAAACAAAATATAACATACATATTTGCTACTGCTCTATCAAAGACGACGTGAGCGTTGTACAATTGAAACCTAAAACGAGTTTTAAATTGCACACTTATCAAACTGAATATTTTATATTTTATTACATATCATTCAAATATTAATTTGTGACAGATGAAATTGGTATCTTCTTATGAAAAATCAGACTATGATGTTTGCTCAAAATATCATCCATTTCGTTACGTGGTCTACAAAATTGTCTCATTTCATTTTGTACCATTATCGTTATAATATTTGAAAAGAAAAATTAACACAATTTAAATTCTAGGTACTTTGCTGATTTGATTCGACTCTTCACTAACGTTATTGCCGACGTCATCATCATAGTTGTTGTCATCGTCATCGTTGTCATCAACCAGCTACATCTTCACAGACTACTACTAGATATCTTCGATAGACATAATTGGACAAGAATCACATATAGAGAATACATTGTGGATATAATGATATCATTATTATAATTGGGTAAAGGTTAGTTATGTGTACCAAATAAAATCAATTTATGAATAGTAAAAACGAATTTCAATACTCTTGCAATATTAATCATAACATAATTAATTCCATATAATATATTATAATTATTAAATTAGGGAAGTGGGGGACCATTGATACACTGGGAACATTGATACACTACTTCTAACTCAAACATCACAACTCGAAATATTGCTTACTCGTCACCACAGGTGACGCTACTGATACTATAACGGCCCAGAAAATCTCTGACCGCGCCAGTAAGTAAACAGCTCGCAAAGTGGTAGCACGTGTTTTGGTACTCTTAAAGTAAATTAGAATATTGTATTTGAAGACGTAATTTTTGATGTTGGTATCAATTAATTGCGACGTTGTTAATACTATCTGGTAAGTGTGTTTGTATATTATTTAGAGCACGCTAATTAGATCATTATATGAATATATTTTGGATATTTTTTGTAATTTGATGAAAGTATGCCAGTGGGGAACATTGATTAAGTACTATTTGGGGTAGTTTGATATGTATCAATGTGCCCCACTGCATTAGATAATTTCGCGTTACTCAGAGTTTGGATATTCATTGCGACATGTGTTTAAATTGTGAAAACAATTAAGCAATTAAAAAGATACACGACAAAAGACACGGCAAAAATACCAATTAGGTGCCTTTGTTTCAGGAAATATGGTCAGAAATTATAAAAGAAAAACTAATAGAGCAAATCTTGATGAAAACGCTATAGCTTCTGCGATTCGAGCAGTAGCTGAAGAAAAGATATCTATTAGAAAAGCTGCTAATATATATAATATAAAGCCTGCTACATTACAGCACAGGCTTGAAAAACATAGACTACAAAAACCAAAACAGCTTTTCTTTTCCAAATATTGTTCGAAGCAAGTTTTTACCGTAGACCAAGAACAGAAATTGAACGAATATGTAGTTACATGCAGCAAGATGCATTATGGCCTCACTGTCTACCAACTTAGAAGTTTAGCTTACGAGTATGCCAAAAAACTTAATTGTAAATATCCTTCTAAATGGGATGAAACAAAACTAGCAGGACAAGATTGGATTTCAGGCTTCCGTAAGAGAAATTTGAACATATCTTTAAGAAAACCTGAGAACACCAGTCTCGCACGGTCAGTAGGGTTCAACAAAACCTCAGTTGCAGAATTCTTCAAAAACTATGAGCATGTCCTTACTAAATACTCATTCACACCGGATCGCATCCTCAATCTTGATGAAACAGGTATTACCACTGTTTTGAACACGCCAAAAATTTTAGCTGAAAAATCACAAAAGCAAGTCGGACAAATCGTTTCTGCGGAGAGGGGCGAGCTAGTCACTTTCTGTGGTATAGTATCAGCAATTGGAAATACCATACCCCCTATATTCATTTTTCCACGAGTAAATTATAAACCTCACTTCCTACATGGTGCTCCCGAGGGAAGCTTAGGACTCGCTACGAAAAGTGGTTGGATGAATTGCGATTTGTACATGGAAGTACTACGACATGTCCAAAAACATACTTCAAGCTCAAGAGAAAATCCAGTATTGCTGCTTTGTGATAATCACGAGTCTCATATATCAATTGAAGCTGTTGATTACTCCAGGGCGAATGGCATAGTTTATGTATCTTTTCCACCACATACATCCCACAGGTTACAACCACTAGATGTGGGCGTATTTGGCCCCTTTAAAAGTAAACTGAAAGTTGCATTTAACGACTGGCATATTAGCCACCCAGGTAAAGCCTTAACCATCTATTACATAGCAAGCCTTGCCAAACTAGCTTATTTTGAAGCGTTCACAGGAAAGAACATAACTAGTGGATTTATGAAACCAGGCATTCATCCTCTGAATAAACTTGCTTTTTCTGACGAGGATTTTGCTCCTTCCAATATTTACGCTGATGGTGATGTAATGTCAACGAATAGAAATGTTTTGGAAAATCCCTCTGTTTCAACAGATTCCCCAGTTGTTCAACCCGGGCCTTCTACAGCAACGCAATCATCAATCCCAGAACACAATTCATCATCAATCGATCCTGTTCAACCACTAGAACTTCGACCATCAACACCTGCTTCTTTAATTATAACTCCCGAGACTATAAGACCTTACCCAAAAATTAACGAAATCCCAAAACAACGAAAAGGAAAGGAACGTGGTAAATCCCGTATTTACACTGAAACCCCCGAGAAACAACGTCTTTTAGAACTACACAATACGAAACAAAAACAGATGCAGATCAAAGAACAAAGACGCCTTGCCAAAGAATTGAGAACTGCTAGGAATATTGTAGCTCTTGCTGATTCTACTAACATTTCAAAGAAGGCTGCTAAAATGAAAAAAGTTGAAAGTGATATTTCTACAAGTTGCTCTGAAGAATTCGAGGCCATGGATTATTCATCAGATTTCACAGAGTCCTCAAATGATGATAATTCTGCTGATTTGCTCCAACCATTACCAGAAAATATAAATGAAGAAGACTTTTTGTTGATAAAATTTGAAAAAAAGAAATCAGTTGTGCACTTTGTGGGCCAGGTTATGACCAAATATGACAGGTTGGAGTATCATGTATCTTACCTACGGAAGAAACCTGAATCGTGGACCTTTATTTTTCCTTATGTGAAAGATGAAGCTTCAGTAAATTTTTCAGACATTTGTGTAAAATTACCGAAACCTAAGGTTACTGCAGGGACAACTCGAACAGCAGCATTCTTCAGATTTCCTGTAAATCTCTCCTCATATAATATACAGTGAGGTAATAATATATGTTACTAGTTTAATAAAATGTGTTTGTTTTTTATTTAAATAAATATATTTGATATTTTGTTTACTTATTCATAACAATGTATCAATGTACCCCTAACAGTACAAAAGTGCCCCATGCGTTGTATCATTCTACCCCATATGCGGGGCACTTTTATGCAATGACTGCTTTTTAAAATAATGCAAATATCTAATTTTTGTGTAACAGCTGTCAATATTTGGGACGTTTTAATGAAAATAGGTAAGTTAATAGTGTATCCTACCAAAAATGGGATTTTATGTCCACCACATTCCGGAAATATTAGCATTTGAAAAAAGCTGTATCAATGAGCCCCCACTTCCCCTATCATTAGATTGAACATTTTTTCATCGAAGTTTGCAATATACTATTTTACCAATGAGTAGGTAAATTAAATGGTGTATAAAGTCTTAAGAACTAACATTCTTAGATATATCTACGAATAGTGTAATTACAAAATTACTGTTCGTAAGAGTCATTCTTCATTCAAAATACATTTAATTGCCATTTGCCGAAGAAAAATAAACAAGTATATGAACTTGAATTTTATCGAGTTACTATTTTTACTATACAAATATGATTATAATAAAAACTACAAAACACTAAATTGCAAAAATTGGCTAATTATATAAAAGGATACATAATTATTATAATGTATTATAATTGATCAAAATATGTGATAGATATTATGAGTACTGCCCATGAGTGTTTTCTTATACAATTTTTTTTATTCGAGAACTATCTCATGCTGATAAAGTCACAGAAGACCGAAACAGTTTCATAATTAATTTAAATACTATCAAATTCATAAATATAGCATTACTGTTTTCTTTATTACTAGATATCAATATGTTTATTTGACTGTTTCTGATTCTTGGTCTTTTATGTCTTCATTATATATTATGTAATCGATCGAAAATTAATATTTTTTTTTCCTTAGGTTCTTACAAATTCTTTGGACTAAGTTATTTGGAATGGTCCACACATAATATGGGTGTGCTGCAAGAGGTGCTTAACATAATTGAAGAAGAAATAATCAACATATCATTAATCTTACTTATAGATTAAAATTTGTATTAATTTCCGATAGCTCGTAGTATCTAAGAAAGCCTATTTATAATTGATCTGTTGTGTGCCCTTGAGCCATATTCATCACAAATATTCATAGAGAAATAACTTCATTACAGCAGAATACAATTTTTAATACTAATGACAGTGATATTTTTAGATAAACATATGTATACATATTGTAATTACTTTTTTCAGGAGATATTTCTACATATATTGAGAGGCATTTAGATTTTGTATTTTATTTCATTGTATATTGTGTACGTGTACGTACATTATTATATTTTACTTTATAAGACTTGAGTTTTTCAACTGTATAAAGTGAAAGCTTCAAATAAATAAATGAATCTATCTATCTACAATTGAATTCAAAATTCAAACTAGACAATGCATTGTGGTACTTTTCTCTCTCTCATAGGCCAATCAGTAGAGCATTTTTTTCTAACAAAAATACTAGTAATAAACCGAATTTGTTGTAAAGATTTAAATAACAAAAACATGTATTTGTTGTTTTGCTTATAAAATAAAAACTAATGAAGCAATCTGGTTGTTTCAATGAGAAGAATTTTAGATAATTAAGATTCGAACAAAATGAAGTATTTCACGACCCGATCGGATCATTAGTAACGAAGAAAATCCGGGAGAACCAAAAAATTTTGCGATTTTTGAAAAATTCATAACTCCGCCATTTTTCAAGAAATTGGTTGGCCTTTCTCATGAATGAATTGAATCATGTGTACAGATTTTGAAAGTAGAAGTACAGTACCACAAAACGAATATCTCCATTTTGTGTAAAAATGCTGCGAAATGGGTGAAAAATGCTTGCAAACATGACTGAAAACGACTGAGCTGGCGTAAGCGGTCGAGTAGAAGGGGAGAGCGGGAGATGAGGGGAAGCATATTATAATGTAACCCGTTCATTAGAAGAATTCCCCTCATCTCCCGGACTCTCCTACCATTCGGCAGCTAATGTGGGCTCGGCAGTTTTCAGTCATGTTTGCATGCATTTTGCACCCATTTCGCACATTTGTAGCGCAAAATGAGAATATACTTTTTGTAGTACTATACTTCTACTTTCATAATCTGTTTGATGAATTGAAATCGGGCAATCACTAGAGCATCCAGGCAAGCTGCAAGATAGTGAAAAAAAATTTAAATTGCAATTGTGCCAAAACTAATGATCCGACTGCGCCTGTTTCGTGCACACATAAAGAACACATGATTCAATACTCACTCTACTTCTTGAAAAATTGCGGAGTTATGAATTTTTCAAAAAATCGCAAATTTTTCATGTTTTTCCCCGTTAATAATGAAAAAACACGTTTTTTGTTATTAAAATGTTTATAACAAATTAATAAATGACAGTTGCGAGTCGAAACATAACATAACTACGGACTGTCTTCCAAGTGATGGCTTAGTTGGTTTCCTACTAGTATTTTCATTAAAAACTCACTAATTTGCTCTATTGATTGGTGTATTAGTCCAAAAGAATTTTTCTTTTTATATTTTTTAAATCCATACTGCTCTCTCTTTCTCTCCCTTCTTGTCTTTCTCTCTCTCTTCTTGTCTTTCTCTCTCTCTCTCTCTCTTATTCGTTTCCTTTCTCTCTCTCTTATTCGTTTCCTTTCTGTCTCAATTATTTTCATTTTCTTTCTTTCTCTCTAACATTCATTGTTTTCCTGTTTGTCTACTATTACTTTTGACTAACGTTAAGATAGAAAGTGTCCGCAAATGTTTCATTTCGGAGATACAGGGTGTTGAAGTTTATTTTCAATTATTTCGAATTACTTTCGAAAAAAATTAATTTTTTGCTTAAAATTTGGTGAACGGTATTTTTTTGAGGTTAGACGTCAAATATTGATATTAATTTGTATGTAGCACTTGGAGAGCGCTGCGTGCGATATCATCATTTATGTCAATTTGCCCTAACTTTTTTAACGGTTAACTACTGAGATTTTTCATATTCAAATCTTATTCCTACACCTTTTCTAAGCAAAAAGGTTATACTTGCTTAATAACGCTAGTGGCAACCGTTTTTGAGAGGTTTGCACATTTCTGGAGATAAAATTGCTCAGAAATTTAGAAAAACTGAGTATGTGATGGACCTCGCTAAAATAGAAAACTGTTTTTCATCAAGATGCATCGAGAAATGATTCGTTCTTAAATTACAGGTTTTTCTCGGTTTTTCTTCATCTTGTATCTTGAACATGAATTATTTCTCGATACATCTTCATAGAAGCAAAATTCTCTACTTATGCGAGATCTATCACTCAGTTTTTGTAAAGTTCTGAGCAACTTCATCTGGCGCATAGGTGACCCCATAACTTGCATCGATGCAGAAATTTGCAAATTTTTCAAAAAACGGATGCCCCCAGCGTTGTTGAGCTGGTATACGTTTTTTGCTTAGAGAAGCTGTTGCAATAAGATTTAAATATAAAAAAAAAACTCAAAAGTTTACTGTCAAAAAAGTGAAGGCAAATTAAAAGAAATAATGTTAGCCTTCTAAGTGCTTATTGAATACCAAATTTTGATTTCTCACCTCATAAAAAACTCCGTTCAGTAAATTTTGTTGCAAAAAAAATTTTGTTTTCAAATTTTTTTCAAAATAATTGAAAATAAAATTTCAACTTCAACACCCTGTATCTCGAAACGAAACATTTGCGGACACATGTTCATATGAACTTTTTATTTCAAAATTAGTCCAAGATTTACCCTTCAAAGTTTGTAGCAGTACTGTATTATGCTTTTTTTTAGTAAGAATGATATTGCAGAAGCTTATCACTCAATATCTTCACATAACTGTGACAGTAAACATTATCAACTCTCGACTAGTATAATATTTCTTTAATTTTCATAATAATTTGAATAATATTTCATCATTACAGTAAACTTGCAATTGATTGTTAGAAAATAGTAAGTATTGTTCGTAATGGATTTTTTTGATACGAGTAGTCGTAATATTAATTGTGTAGAATTATTTTTGCAGTTATGATAGGTTTTCTATAACTACATAAAAATTATGACAGTCGTAAATAAAAATGAATGAAATTCAGGAAAAACCAATTAATATAAGAAAATTGTACACCTAAAGTTTTCTCGAAAAAACACTGACATCAATTATAGGTTATTTTCAATTGGAATGGAAATATGAATTTTCTCTAATTCTGTCTCTCTCTTTCTTTCATTAACACTCGCTCTGGACGAGAATTGAGGCAAATCGATAGTGTCGGCAACCCGCCCATGATAGGGATATCTATCTCTTTCTATCTTATGGTAGTTAATGGAACGTTGACGCATTATTTCAAAGTTATTTGTATTTTTTACGTATATTCAGGGAAAACGTGCATTTTTTGGTATAGTTAGTCAGGAAGGAAGTGATAATGTAAACAGTACAACTGTCAAGTGAAATTTCATTTGTTCTTTCACACGGTTGGTAAATAAAATGAAAACAACATTAGAAATGCATTTTTACTTTAATATTACAATACATCATACATTCGTCGGTCCCACGCCAAAACCGCAAATGTGCAAATTTAACGGGTTATGACTTTAATGTAAAATACTAATTTTCTATCAAAATTTTCAAAGCCAAACTCACGAATGTGATATTAGGTTGTCTACTGTTAAAAAGAGTGAATTCGAGAATGTGACAACTTACCTAGGTTTTCAAAGAAAGCAAGAATATTCTAAAACTCTTCTCATTCGAAATGACAAATTGCACATTCGCGGTTTGGCATGGGTCCGACGAATCTAATACTTCTTAAATCTAACAATGACTAAATAAAATCAGTTTTCCATTTTTTGTCTTACTGTACTTTTTCCATGTATTTCTAAATTTATCAATTTACTCTGGTGATACATTCGGCACGTCAAATATGTAGCAATTACTTTTCGAATTATCTGAATTTCGTGACATTTTCACCTACAAATTCCTGAATTACAGGGTGTTTAGGTTTGAAAATATCTATATATTTACAGCTAACTTATTTCTAATTTTTTGTTTTAAATTTATTTTTGATTTCAATATGATTTCACTCTCTAATAAAAGGCGAATTTGCTTTTCCCCAAATATAAAATTTTGTACACCACATCTGAAGCATAATGAAAACCTCCTCGAGTGACAACATTGGTGAATGATTTATAAGCTTCAGGGGGGCAGTATAACAATGGTCAGTAGATATTCTACCTCTATGAAGTAATATTTCAATACAATGATAACATGAGGTGGCAGGAACGAGGTTACGAACTATACAGGTATTCAGAAATATAAAACACAACATTTTTTTGAAATTGACTAAAGTTTTTTTCGTCTAAGTACCTAATCAAATAAGCAATTTCATGAGTATTTGTAGCCTCATACATTTCTTGTTTTCGCCTGTCTTCTGAACGGAATTCAGAAGCAGGCGTGAAGTAACTTTCAAAATCAGCGCAATTTGCACTGACACTGAAAGTTACTAAATTTCTGTAAAGCAACTGTCTTAATGCCCATTTTAGTTGCGCTCGGTGTTTGGATTGTTATTCCAACCTCCTCTTGATCTGATACCAAAAAAAATCCTAGTGATCCTGTGAGTTCTTATATGTTAAAAAGTAAGTAAGTGGATTTTATACACCTAACCATAACTTACTTGCATGAGTGCGACAAAGACAGGTTACCCTAACTAATGCTGTCTTTGTTTCAATTGCCCTTGACACACTTTCTGCTATTAAGATAACGGCCAGGTCCGTTCCACGTACGTAGTAGTATAGAGTTCACTGACTCTCTATCTCTTTCTACCTTCCTGTTAATCTGTATTAGTATATGAGGAAATATTTGATATAATGATAACAGAAGATCATCACTTATTTTCTTATAGCTCGATTATGTCTGTTTGTTCAGTGGAATTATTTTTTCTTATTAATAACTTATACTTTGTACTATTGGTGGGTATTGAAGTTTTTGGCGGTTCGTACATTATTAATTTAAAATGGAGTAATTTTTCACCCAAGTAGATAAGTTTCGTTCCACGTACCATTACTATCGAAGCAAATTAAATTTTCTCTAACATCATCGGGTTGGTGTATGAGTAGAATGCCATGCCAAATAGCTTGTAAAATTATTATATTTGAAGCATCTAAATGCAAAAGCAGACCATTCACCTTTTCGACTATGTATTCTTCAAGTAGAGTTTATTAGGAATACGATTTTCTAACGTCCAGGAGCATAAACAGTCATTTGAGTTCGTTATTGACGTCTTAAATTTAGCCTTAGATGCAAAAGCAAACATATGCACATACAAGTTGAATGCAAAAACAGACATTTGCCTGTGGACGAATCAGGTTGCACTTCGTTAGTCACGTGAACTCGAGATCATAATAAGACGTATAGTTGAAGACGACGCATTCAGAGTTTAGTTCTGTTAATTTTTTTGCTATACCTGTATAGGTGCTAAAAAAATAATAAACAAGTTTTTCAATTATACTTCTTGATTTTTTTTATGTCAATACCAAATTTTATAGCCTGCCGTAATATTATTGGTGTTCCCACTATTATCATAAAATGCAAACCCAGATAATTGGAGTTCACTCAGATGCATAAGCAGACATTTGCAAGGCTCAGCTGAAAAGCAGACATGTGTCATTTTTTACACAAATTATCTTGTTAATAATAAATCAGACATTTCTGAATAAAACTCTAATATCATTAAAAGCATTATAGCAAATTTCCATCAAAATTTCAAGTTGATTGATCGAGTTATAAGCTCTAGGCAGGTTTTTTACGTTTTACTCAAAACTAGCTATAAGTGAAATGTCTGCATTTGCATTTACACGCTTCATTTGTGAATATGTTGAATGGTTCACATGAACTGAAGTTGGAAAACCATTCATTACAGTGATAACTGAAAAAGATAGAAAGGGGAGAGGAAAGCATAAATATCCGGAAATTATTTATTCATCAGTAAATATATAATTAATCCTTCTCCGCAATAGTTGACAGTGTCGAATCCCTTCCTTCCTTCATTACCTGCTCTCCTTTCCCTTCGGAACCTGCTCTACTCTGTAATACTTGCGCCAATGGGTGGACAGCTGAATACCTCCCTAATCCATTTCCTCCCCTAGTTAACCTGTTCAAGTCAGGTATGTATGTGGTATAATTATCTTCATCCCAGTTTTTCACCTCATTGGCGTCCTGAACTTGTTGGTTTCTTTCCGTCTCCAGACAGCTGTGACGGAGCCTCTCCTAGTCATAGTCTGAAAAGGAAAATTCATACTTTTGACCACAAATAAAACAAAACACATAACTTCAATTTTGATTTATTTATGGTGAAAAAATAAAAAATAAGTATGATATATAATAGATTTAAAATAATAGATGAATATATAAGTAAAGACTAAATTAAATAAATGAAAATAACTAAACTTATAATGATTGGTTACACTACTTCACAAAGTATCGTTGAAAGTTTCGACATATCTAGAAATGTCCGGAATAGCTCCAAGTTGCTTCAAAAATTCAACTCCTCGGAGTCTCCCAAGATGGTTCTATCTTTTTGAATTGCAGCATCCAAGGCCAACTCTTTCTCCATATGTCGAACCTTTCTCCGATATTTCTTCAACTTGGCTTCCAGCTCATCTTTTCTATCCAATTTGGCTTTGGTGAAGATGTTCATGAAGTTGTCGATTTCAGCCAGATGTTTGTTTTTAGCTTCTTCCTGGGTCTCGTCTTGAGTAGTATCCATTCAACCTCCAAATCAACCCAACTTTGCACTCTGCTCCCTTTGGAACCTGCTCTTCTCCATCCTACTTGCACCAATGGGTGAGTACCTGACGATATCCCTGTTCAAGTCAGGTATGTAACTGGTATAATCATCTTCATCCCAGTTTTACCTCATTAGTGTCCCGAACTTGTTGGTTTCTTCCCGCCTCCGGGCAGCTGTGACGGAGCCTCTCCTTTCGGAACCTGCTCTCCTCCACCCTACTTGCACCAATGGGTTGGCACCTGACGATATCCCTGTTCAAGTCAGGGACATATGTGGTGTAATTATCTTCATCCCAGTTTTTCACCTCATTGGCATCCTG
Organism: Chrysolina oricalcia; assembly: GCA_944452925.2. Taxonomy (NCBI): domain Eukaryota; kingdom Metazoa; phylum Arthropoda; class Insecta; order Coleoptera; family Chrysomelidae; genus Chrysolina; species Chrysolina oricalcia. The sequence goes on along the minus strand of OX101825.2, from coordinate 45,090,313 downwards.
AACTTGTTGGTTTCTTCCCACCTCCAGACAGCTGTGACGAAGCCTCTCCTACTTTCGGAACCTGCTCTCCTCCATCCTACTTGCACCAATGGGTGGACACCTGGCGAAATCCCTGTTCAAGTCAGGTATACAGGCCGTTTCTTTTATCATGTGGTAACATTGCTATATTCTAAACCGTAACAGATACTGTTATTTGTTTTTTACGAATAGAACTGTTATTTCTGAAAATATAAAAAAAATTATAAGGAAAGTTTTAATGTATTCTAAATGTACTATAAAAATGTAACAATGAATCTTTGTTTAAACGTTACGTGTCAACACGGCCACCATCAACCCGTCTATTTTAGTACAAATATTGATAAAGCGATAAAATCACAATTCAGTGGTATATCAAACTTGATATTTTTATAACGTTTCATTTAAAATAACTAGCATCCTCAGTGACAACAATTTTTAATTACGGTCCTGTCGTTAGTTCTTTTGTAAATTACTTTGATTTCTTCAAAACCTATTCAACTATTGGCATACTTCAGACTTCACCCAATAATTTCGATAAGAAGATACCCCAACATAACGAACATTCGTATTTTTCCTTCTTGGGCATTTTTGTATTACAGAAATCCTTGTTTCAAGGCTGATTTCTTCTGAATCAATTATCATACTGAATATTTCTATAATTCTCAATCCTGGAAGTAACGAAAATATTAGTTTTTGGTCAAAATACGACTATTGTGTGATATGGTACAATTAAATAGCATCTCACTTCATTTACCATTTTTAAACAAGTAGGCTTTGCTTGGTTTCTATGGCAGGACAAATAAATGAGTTGTTGATACGTGTTAAGAACTGTCAGTCGTTTATACACTCAGTCATATCAAAGATGTATTCAAATGACGAAAGGACTGATATGCTATTTGCTTATGCAAAATCAAATAGAAATCCTCTTTTGGCAAAAAATATGTATGGTGAGCTATACCCAAATCGTCGTATTCCAAACATTCAAATGTTTAGACGATTAGAAAGAAATTTGGGAGACTGTGGTGCATTTGATAGAAACAAAACTAGAAAATGTGTTGTTACTGGAAGTATGCGGAACCAAATAAATGTTTTAGGTAAGCAAATATTACTTCATAAAGATTAACAAAGTGACGAAAATATTTTTTTTCAATTTAGGATTGGTCAGTTACAAAAATATTTCTAATCAAGATTGTTCTTTACGAGAAATTGCCCACGAACTAGGGACTTCTGTAAAATCTACCAGAAATATTTTGAAAAAGAACAAATACAAATGCTGCAGGATACACAAAGTTCATCACCTCAATGAAAGGGATTACGGAAGGAGAGTACGATTTGCGATGTGGTTGAGACGTAGAAATAGGGAAGTTGGAAATATTTGTAATAAAATAATATGGACGGACGAATCAAAATTCACCAACAATGGTTGGTTTAACTGAAACATACTAGGTCCTTTCTTTTACGACGAGCATTTGAATGGTGGAATGTATTTACATTTTTTATCCAATGAGTTTGATGGCTACTTAGATGAATTGCCACTGAACATCCGCCGTGAAATACAATATTTTCAACAAGACGGTGCCCCTCCCTATAATGCAGCAATAGTAAGGGAAAATTTAGATGCAATATTCCCAAGAAAATGGATTGGAAACAATGGACCAATTGCCTGGCCAGCTCGATCCCCAGACCTGACTCCTTCAGATTTTTTTGTCTGGGGATACATAAATGATAAAGTTTTTTCGACAACTAGTACAGATATCGACCATCTCAAACAAAAAATAAGAGATGCATGTAATAGCATTACACCCATCATGCTAGAAAATTGCCACAGAAATTGTATGGACAGACAACTTATGTGCATTCAACAAAGAGGTCGGCAATTCGAGCATTTAATGTAGGTTATCATGAAGAATTCATTTTCTGTATTGGTTTTATTTTCACTCAAAAATTCAATATGAAATAAATTGTTTTCTGTTTGTTTGATTTCTTCTACTCTTAAGTAAGTTTATTTCCGAGGTAAATTGCTATCGTTCGTCTCTGAAACTACAGATATCTTTTATTATAGTGTAAACATAATTTTAATAGATACATTTATTCAAAGCGTCACTGATAATTTTTATATCGGAGAGTTAGGTTTTGTGGAATCCATAAACGACCTAACGACAGGACCGTAATTAAAAATTGTTGTCACTGATGATGTTAGTTATTTTGAATGAAACGTTATAAAAATATCAAGTGTGATGTACCACTGAATTGTGATTTTATCGCTTTATCAATATTTGTACTAAAACAGACAGGTCCGTATTTGAAAAGAAATGTTGATGGTGGCCATATTGACACGAAACGTTTAATCAAAGATTCATTGTTACATTTTTACAGTACATTTAGAATACATTAAAACTTTCCTATTCCATTTTTTATATTTTCAGAAATAACAGTTCTATTCGTAAAAAACAAATAACAGCATTTTTAGTTTTCCCTGTATAACTCGGGAAGGGCGAGACTCCCTGTAAATTTTCCTTGACCATTGTACTGTTCTCCACAATAGTTACCTTTTCTCCTATTTAATCGTCTTCGTATCTGTTACGGTTTAGAATATAGCAATATTACCACATGATAAAAGAAACGGCCTGCATAGGTGGTATAATCTTCATCCCATTTTTGGTAACCGGACAGAACAGAACATGAAAGAACAGAACAAGAAATAACAGAACATGAAAAAACAGAACATGAAAAAACAGAACAGTGAATAAACAGAACAATGGTAAAACAGAACAATGGTAAAACAGAACAATGGTAAAACAGAACCATGACATAACAGAACCGAGAAAAAAGAGAACACTGAAATAAAAGAACCTTGATAAAACAGAACTCTGTTAAATAAGAACAACGGGAAAAAATAAAAGAATGTGATACAAAACAAATAATTTTAATGAAAAGAATATTATAGGTATATACACCAATATTAGGAAAAATTACTGCAAGTTTGCCATTCGCCGCAAATACATCAATTTATCGGCATAATTTGCATATTCTTCTACAACTGCTGCCACTTGATTGCTGAGGTTCACATACTTTTTCTTCCGTATTTCTGGACGACCAGTTACTGCATTGGATAGCACCAACCGTTGGCAAGCAATGTCTCGCCTTAATCCATCCAGCAAATTCCATATGCTAGGATGGCTGCAGTGGAAGATGGAGTTCAAAGCGTTCTGGAAACCACAACAATTTGTTGTTTTTGGGCTTACCTCAGCGACGGCTTCGAAATGGTTCCACAATGCGATTGGAAATTGCGGTGATCGCCCAGCAACGCCCTCTATATATGTTGAGAAGAAATACGTCAACACGTCGTTGTGGCCGTCATCATCGGGAAGTTGCAGGCAGTTGGGGGCTTTGTCGAATGTTCCGTCTCCATATATTACATCCTTATCCAATTCTCGCAGCAGCTCACCATTTCCAATTACCAAAATCCTATCTTGATCGTCCGCTCCTGTGTCGTGCAAAATCAGGTCTGCATAATTTTCGTGAATCCGAAAATTTGTTGTGGTCGGATTCGGAATATGAGCCGTTTTCTTTTGGTTGAAAAGATTTCTGGTTAAGGAAGATTGATGTTCCAATACATCGCAACTAAGGTTAGTTAATGCATGACCCAATACATTTCTTGGAGTTGCGCCAACTGCCTTCATGTCTTGCTTCATCTTTGCCTTAATAATGTTAGCCTGCGCTACTTGCGGTTTAGAATCATGGCAATGTTGTGGAACCTCACCAATCATGTTGTCTTCTTGAGATCTTAAGAAAGCCTTACACTTGGTCGAAAAGTAGATTCTGCACCTCCACATGATGACTCCACTTTTGTTCTCTCTGTACTTGGTATACTCATACCCTTGGTACAAAAGAACCCTATTTCCCTTCTGCGTGACTGAATATTCCATTGCAACTTATGGATCAAATACGGATAACGCACTAATTGAAAAAAATAAAATTTTAAACAATTTTAAAAGTAGAACAGTTCAAATGAAATTCAAAAAGTCGACTGAAGAATAAAAATTCACTTGTCAAATTTATATCTAAACTGAACTAACCTGAATAGGCTAATTAGGATAAATAAAAATTATTGTCAGGTATTCACATTGTGTTATAGGTAATTAACTATCTATTAACTACCTATCAACTATATATCAATGGTTTATTTAAGGCGACGAGGGTATAAAACCCAACTAACCTGAATAGGCTAATTAGCATAAATAAAAATTATTGGTACCCACATTGTGTTATAGGTGAGGAGGGTAATCAAATCTGAATTATTCGTGTATATACCTATAATATTCTTTTCATTAAAATTATTTGTTCTGTATTACATTCTTTTATTTTTTCCCGTTGTTCTTATTTAACAGAGTTCTGTTTTATCAAGGTACTTTTATTTCAGTGTTCTCTTTTTTCTCGGTTCTGTTATGTCATGGTTCTGTTTTACCATTGTTCTGTTTATTCACTGTTCTGTTTTTTCATGTTCTGTTCTTTCATGTTCTGTTCTTTCATGTTCTGTTCTTTCATGTTCTGTTCTTTCATGTTCTGTTCTTTCATGTTCTGTTCTTTCATGTTCTGTTCTTTCATGGAACCCCCATTTTTCCATTCTTCAGAAAAGTGGCGAGTTTAGTATTCCACGGGGGTCGGTCATGTACCTGGTGTAAATCTTTAGGGACCTAGTGTCACAACAGTATACACAATAACTGATTCTAAGTTTTGCTGGGCTGGACCAATCATAATATTTTATAAAACGAATAACTACTCTTCTGCACACATAACACATTTTTTTTTCGCTTATTATAAGCTTTGTAGAATAAGTTGACATTTCGATGCTACTATAACGCTGTTTCACTTCTTATATTTCCAAAACTAATAAGTGGAAAGGGGAAAACATACTCAGCATATCTAACTCCGAAATGAGTAGGGTATATTAATTCTGCATATTCCAGGAAACGAACTGCTGGTACATTAACCCTGCATCACCCAGGTGGAAAAACTGTACATTATCACCCAGGTGGGATCTGATATACCCCATAATTATAAACACAAAGGAAAAAGAAAAAAAAGGATATTCTCAGATTTGTACGTGAAGTAGGTTTTTAGATGTATTTACTACAAAATAATAAGCAGAAACTTTTTATAATAAGTTTAATTTATGAGATATCATAAAAAAATAAAAAATAGAAAATTCTCATGGAAAAAAATCATGACATCTACGAAAACTGTTGAAGAAATAGATAACACTCAATTCTGTAGGAATTTATGGAAAACTAATAACGCAAATGCCCAATTTATCAGCTAGAAAAGTAATATGTAGTATATCAATAAACAAAAAAAAGTTATTCATTTCGCAAATTGCAGCAAATATCGCAAAAGAAGTGTAGGTGATTCAAACAAATAAATCTTCCACATGTGTCACAAGTGTAATTCGATTTTTTGTCTTTACTTCTGGGACATTCCTGACATCTTCCTTGTCTGGTGTTTTGTTTTTTAGCTGGTGGAGGCTCTGTTTCCCCTAACATACCAAAAATCTTGAGGCGTAGATCTTTCGAAATTCGCGGATTATTTTTTCTTGCTTGCAAAGTTGGTTGAACTAGTGCAAGTCCCAGTTCTTCAAGGAATATCCGTCGTTTCTTTGAAATATCATTAGTATTTCCTCTGTATATTATTTGGGAATTTATTCCAGCTGAATCCATTAGAGCGAAAAAAATTCTTAGCGGCCACCGTCTGCAGTTACGCGCTACACTATAACTTCCTGATAATTCATCCACTGTATCCACTCCTCCCTTCGTGAAATTATAGAAACTAATGATTTCTGGTAAATTTTTGTCAGCAGTGGATTCATCGATTGTGTCATCGTGATGAAGGGAGGAGAGTAAGATCACATTTTTACCTTTCTTTGGAACGTAAGAGACTATGGTATTATGTTTTTGGAATCCAAACATTGATGACTTTGGTTTCCTGTTTTTTATTTGTAAAAAGTCTAATGGAATTTGTTTTTTGTTTTTTCTGAGAGTTCCCACTGAAGTCAAACCATATGTCTCACGCAACGTATTTACTAGTTCATAAGAGGTGTACCAATTATCAAAAGTAATATTGCGATGACTCCCAGATATTGGTGCTACAAGTCTTTGTACTATGTCGATAGGTTTATTGCTCACTTGATATACACCGTCAGGCTGAGTTCCTACATATACTTCCATATTATAGATATAAAATGTACGAGCGTCTACCATTGCCTGGATTTTGATTCCATACTTGGCAGGCTTATTAGGAATGTACTGGCGAAATGAACAACGCCCCCGGAAAGATTCCAATTTCTCATCAATTGTCATATATTGTCCTGGTGTATATGCTTCTTGACAGTTTGAAACAAATTTGTCAAACACTGCCCTTATAGCGGCAAGTTTATCCACTTGAAGTCTTTCTTGCCTGTTTTCAACGTTATCAAAACGCAGGCATAGTAGTAGGAATGAAAATCTATTGAAAGCCATAACTGTTCGAAAAATATCAATCCCTGTTCCATTTGTTCGCCAGAGATCTCTCATATGACGATGGCCACTTCTATACACGCCAGCAAGATAAAGAATACCAAACAATGCCTTCATTTCAACAATATTGGTTTCTCCGCAATAGTACTTCTCTTTATAAGCTGTGGCTTTTTGACGTATCATAATGTTGGTACAGTTGGTGATACTTTCAATAATCATTGAATCAAAAAAGAGAAGCCAGCAGTCTAATGCAGTTTTCTTATTTTTGGCACAGGGTTTGGACCCTGGTAATTGTGAAATTATATTTTCGGATCTGGTTCTGACTTTGTCATTAGCATGATGTTTATTCCATTTTGTTATATTGTCCTTACACAAATAAAACGCATTTGTACTTCTCTGGTCAGCGTCTTCTGTTACATTTTCTTCACATTCACTATCGGAATGATAACTTTGAACACTAAGGTGATCCACCTCTTCATCATCACCTGAGTCCACAAACTCTCCATCGTCCTCAATTTCTTCTTCCCAGAATGCCATAAACCGCTCTTGCTCTTTTTCGTAATGAGACATACTCGCAGGTACTACAAAAATAATTGCAATTAGAAATTATCACTATTTATACCAAAATGTACACTTACCTCTTAGAATAAATGTATATCTTTATAACACAGGTGGGATTTCTCAAGAATAAATGTATATCTTCGTAACACAGGTGGGATTTCTTAAACCCCAGAGTTCTTTACTGCACTGTCGCTATCTTGGTAGTTGACTAAAGACTGAATCCGCTCAAGAATATCACAGAGTGAAGTGTTTTAGGAAGCTATAGGCAACCAATAAAACGTGCGTGCACTCTGACGGAAATAACACTGATTTAAAATGTGTTGGGATATGTCACACCCCACCTGGGTGATGCCGGGTTAACATTGAGAAAAGCCATTGAACCAATATCGAAATTTGTTGAATAATCATCAGTGACTTCTACGTGCACTCATGAACCTTAAAAGATGTCATGTCATCAGTAATGTGAACATGTAGATGTTAAAAATTCCGAGTAAGCAAGTTATAGATATTTGTCGACAAAGCATGCAAGTATGTTACTTGATCCCCACATCTTGAATTTCTGCATGATTGTATATATCTGAGGATATTATGTATTCGTATTATTATTCTATCCATGGAAGTTGACGGAGTTGATTTTCGATTTGGAGTCAGATGGTGATGAAGTTACGTGTGATATTGAAGAAATAGACAATAAAATCGAAGAAATTCGAAATATCGGAAATATAACATCTAGTGTATTCCAACTGAATACTACTTTTCACCGATTTCACAAAAAGAAAGAAAAATATGCATCGTATGTTTTTACAACTATGCAGAGGCAAACTCCATTACAGAGTACCAGCAAATGTCGATATGCACTTCTCTGGAAACATGGACCATCTCCACGAACGCTGTGACTTCTGCCATGACTGTGGAAAATCGTTAGAGATATTGTGCTTAACAAGATTTTGCATGGTTTGCAATAATTTTAATTTTCAATTTCTTAAATAAACTTTTGTATACAAAGTTACGAATTATTTCAATCACTTGATTTTTACCTACCCCAGTATCATAATTATTTGCAGACAGATCAAAGTTTCGTTCATACCCTCGCGAATTTCGCAATTTTTCTGCGAACGAAATGACTGGCAACCATTTTATTCGCAGAACAATTGCCAAATTTGCGAGGGTATGATCAAGCCTTTACTCTGCAACTTTGCAAAACAAGTTTGAATTTTATGAAAAGTATACATAACATCATTTTGAATCGTTTATAGGATCAATATGAATTATGTACTTGTTCTTTCAATTATTCAATTGCTGTAGACTCGAAGACAGTTGTATTGACCACCCACTGAAGAAATATTATAAGATTGCAATGTTCTACGAATAGATCTTAATTTTGTGTTCTTTCTAAATACGATTTGACAAAGGAACGCACTTCCCCATCTGACACATGTCCATTGAGACATTTTCAAGTCAAATGTCATAATGTCAAATCAAATGTCAAAACCAAAATTAGCGGGCTTTGTGCCCGCGTTATAAAGTAATGTTAGGTTATTGTTTAAACGTTTAAACTCAATATGGAAAAAATAACAAAAATAGTAATGGTTTTGGACCAGTGGTTGCTAATACCAAGCCCCAAAATAGTTTCCAAGATGTGTTTTCTCTGGTTTTTTGATGTGATGTGATTTCCGCAAAAATGTATTCCTGTGAAAAGTAATTCGTGGAATTTGGAGGTTGCATTGTTTTTGTAGTACTCTGGGATTATTTTTTCACATGATAAATTCTGGTGAGTGTGTGTGAATATTATATCATTCTATATAATGTTCAAGTTAAATTAACTCTAAACTCACATCAGAACATTCAGTTCTATTCCGGTAAGTTAATTACAATTTTTGTCTTATTCATAATGATTTATACCACAATATAATTAACTCTAGAATCACATGAGATCTGAGTTCACTCAGTTGAATAAATAGTTCATTATAATACAAAATACTAGAAATCTCTCTTCATTCATCATAATAGATCAGATCTAGTATCACATTAGAACTTCTAGGTCAATTGAATGAAAAAGTTGTTCAGTTAAATAAAAGTTCTGTATGAATTATAATAACTATTGGTGGCGTTTTGAAACCTAGTTATTCTAATTCAAACAATGGATGCGAAAGCCTCCGCCATTTCATCATTTGTGTATTTTTAAAATTTTGAAATATAATCAACCGAAACAAGCCTATTTCATAAATATCAAAATAATGAGCTCAGTTTTGAAGAACAGTTCAAACATACTCTATTTCACTAGAATTTCTAGTAAAATGGTCTCGAAAACTAAAAAACTAAAAAAAAAAAGAAAAGTTGTCTATCAAAACATATGCAGGTATTTTCAGTTAATTCAAATCGTCATTTCACCGTCCACGCACAAAGAGTACGATTCCGGATAACATTCAAATTAACAGTCAAGCACTGCGCTTTCAGTTCACTGATTGTTACTGAAGCATTACTAACAATCTCACAACTGGAAAATTTCCAGGATAGTGACTCTTATTTCTTTAAACGAGCTCATCTCCAGGGTCTATAATTCACTTTGCGAATGAACTTTGCACTTGGGGGGTTCTGATGATATCGATGATATCGATGATGTGGTTACGATAGTTTTCACATTAAAGCCCATGTCTTATAAATGACATACAGTGTTGATTATAGAGAAGATTATGCTCTAGATAATTTTTGCTTTATGTTTTTGATTTTGGAACGTTTTCCATGACTTTACCTATATCGACTTTGGTTTGGGTAATACGACCTTCGTCTTCAGAAAATTCTATTCCCAAGCCTCGTAGTAATGTTTCCGTAACTATGAACAATCTGTCATCTGTAACTGTAGAAACAAGTCGACTTTTGATCCTCATGATGAGTTGTGGCAGTTATGTTTGAAACAGCTACATTTTATCCTGTTCGGAAGGTTGAGAAATGACCCCTAAATTGCTCAAAATCTTGTGTATTCCACCGGATTGCTCCATTGAAAAGTATAAGTATTCAGTGGTGTTAACATCGCTGAAAATTTGTCATATCTTCACTGTTGTGCTGAATCTTCTACATCTTCGTCGCTGCGTGCCATTGCCGGCGTGTGGTTACATGCAATAATAAAATAATAAGACAGTAAATTTGCATATACTAGAAAAAGTTACACAGATAAAAAAGCTATTATTGCGATAATAAGATACTAATAGACGGAAAGTGTGCCACAATTACTGTATTACATACACATCTTACAGTAATAATATCATTTTGTTTTTCTCTTTCTAATTAAATGATTTACAAACAAATTTACAATAGTGTGTATGAACAAGCTAAGCTGTATATAATAAACACTTATTTACCTGAAATAACTTAACTTAACTGAGCCTGCAATACATATATAACCTATTTGAAGGCACCTAGAAGCTGAAGCTTCTGTATGTGCCTAGTTTTGATGATAGCACTATTTAACTAAAGTTACTGAAATATAAAATATATAATATGATATAACATATAGTATTTTGACAGTATTAAAGAATTGATAAGTTGCATTACTTTTGATCACATTTTGTTACGAAGTATTAAATAAGAATGTTTTTAAATGTTTCCAAGGTTCCAACAACATATGTTCTACATTGTTTCTTAAATAAATTCAATTTGCTTATATTTCTGATATCAACAGGTAATAGATTATAAAATTTAGGTGCTAGGTAGTTAATAAATTTTAAGTTCATAGTTTTATTGCTTCGTGGAATTTTCAATAGTTTGTTGCTGTTTGATCTGGTTTGATATTGATGATCGACGATTTTTTTTAATTTATCTGATTTATGAAAATAATAACAGGAAAATAGGATATAAGACAACTCACATCACATATACTCTCATTGTATAATAAGCGGGTGTGATACAATCTGTTTTTGTTGAAAATTACCTTTAATATATAATTTTGTATTATTTGTATTGGTTTTATGTTACTTTTGTATGTTCCTCCACAAATTATTATACCATGCCTAATAAGTGACTTTACCAATGTTTTATAGACTGTTATTATTAGTTTAGTGCTCAAAAACTCTCGAAGAATGTAAAACTTTCTAATTAATTTTCGAATTTTACCTGTCAGATACTCTACGTGGTCTGTCCATTTGAGATTTTGATCAATTATCACCCCTAAGTATTTAGTCTTAGATACTGAATTTATTTCAAAATGTGTGTTCTCTTCTACTAATATTTTATTATAAATTGGTCTGTTGGCATGTGTTAATGAGAAAGCTATGTAATTTGTCTTTGTTTTACACAGTGATAACTTGAAAGTTTGAAGCCAGTTTTTTACCTCCTTCATACCGTTTTTAACACGTTTTTTGATTTCTTCCCAGTTTTCACCAGAGAATATAACAGCGGTATCATCTGCATATGATATTATTTTTCCTTCGATATTAATATTAAGTAGGGAGTTTATATACGTTAGGAAGAGAATTGGCCCTATTATTGTACCTTGTGGCACCCCGATCTTAATTTTTTGTGGTAAACTGATAGTGTCATTAATCCTTAGGAATTGGTCTCTATCTGAAAGGTAATCCTCGAAAAGTTCCAATACAGTACCTCTCACTCCATAGTGGTTTAATACATCTATAAGGTTTCTATGGGGTACTGTATCAAAAGCCTTCGCAAGGTCTATAAAAACTACTATTGCTTTTCTGTTATTGTTAAGATTATGTGTTATTTCTGACGTGAGATTGTATATTGCATCTGTTGTACTTTTTCCTTCCATAAACCAAATTGATTTTCAGATAATAAGTTATTCGTACTTAAAAAGTTGGTTAATCTGTTTTTCAAACATTTTTCTAATAATTTGGCAAAGTTATTTATTAGGCTAATTGGACGATAATTTTCAATTTTGTTTTTTTGTCCAGATTTATGTATTGGAGTAACTACTGATTGTTTAAAGTAGGATGGAATTTGCCCTGAAGTAAATACAAGTTTTATAATATGAGCTAGTGGTTTTGCAATGTGAAGATGGGTAAACTTGATTATTTCAGCACTGATTCCGTCTTTGCCTGGCGCAGAATTATTTTTCAAATTGTAAATTTGCTCAATCACCTCATTTCCGTTTACAGGTTTTAAAAACATTGTTTTATTCGAGTAAGTATTTATATTACAAGGATTTTGTACATTTTCAATTTTCTTATCCATTTCAGCTCCTACGTTAATAAAGCAATTATTACAGTAATTAGCCATTTCAATTTTATTACTAAACTTATGACCTTTGTTATCTGTTATGTCGAGAGTTGTTTTATTTTTTTACTCTTTTCATTTGTGGCGTCTGCCATTATTTTATACATTTTTTTGTTTGTTTTGTTGTTTTCTATTTTCTGTTTATAGTATTTAAATTTTTGGATTTTTATTAATTTATTTACATAGTTATGGTAACGTTTATATCCTGCTTCTAATTCTGGATTATGCTTTTTTAAAAGTTGTTTTTTAAGTTTGTCCCTTTGTTTGATAGAGGTAATCAGACCATCTGAAATCCAATATTTAATTTTCTTGTGTTTGTTATTTTTTATTATGCGTTTTGTTGTACATGATTTTATAATTTCGTTAAAACTTTTAATAAAATATTCCGTAGCTAAATTAACACAGTTACATTGCATGACGTCTTCCCAATTTGTTAGTGAGATTTTTTGTTTCAATTTGTTGTGATCAATGTATTCATATGAGTGCGATTCATTGTCTTGGTAACTTAGTTGATTTTTGTTTTTATTTATATTTAACATTATTGGCAAATGATCAGTCACATCAGTATCCAATCTAAAAGATTTTAAGTTCAGAGTATTCATTTTTAATTTTTTCCTGACAAAGATGTGATCCAGACATGCTAAACTACGAGTTGGGGATGTTATGTATGGAACAAATCCATGCCGTCCATTACAGATAGGTATTCATTAACGTTATTGTTGGTATTGTCCCTAATATTAATATTTATGTCCCCTGTGAATATTTCAATGTTTTTATTCAAGTGTTTTTCAAAATATGCTATTAAATCCGCTGTGATACCAAAAGAGATCTCGCTTTGTGTAAAAGTAATTCTACTGATCATTGTTTGACTATATGTTAATTTAAATTGGTTTACTTCTACATCAAGTTGTTTTTTTATGAACATAATCACTCCATCATTTTTGTTGATGTCTGCATTATTATAAAAGGTGTTATATCCAGGGATATTGTACAGGTTTATTGACAAGATTTGAAAACAGTCACTTAAAACTATTATATCGCAGTAATGTAGTTCATACTGTTGAATTAGAATGAGAAGTTGATCAAAATTTTTGTTAACACTTCTAATATTAAGGTGTGATAGATTTAAAATTTTGCCATTTAATGCTACTTTTTTTAAAAGTAAATTTTCATCAACCAATTCTCCATCAAGATCCTGTTCTAAGAGCTCTGATCGCTCTAATATTTCATCCTCTTCAGGTTGAAACATCCTAATAGTTAATAGATTTTACTTATTATTTTGTGATCTGAGGGATGGTTTTCTTTCTTTGGTTTTTTTATTTTCTATTTTTTATTTCGTTCTTCCTTTGATTCTTCTTCTTGTACCTGCACAGCTTTCTCTGTTTCGGAAAATAGTGAATTTTCTTTTGTGGGAGTTTGGGGTTCACTAGATGGTTTTTGTATTTTGTTGTTTTCCCTTCTTTTTTCAAAATCCAGCAGTTGTTCCACGGTATATGCTGTATTATTTCTATATAGTTTATCGCATTTAATATAGCAATGGTCTTCAGTAGATTTTCGGATTTCCGTTAGATGGTTTCGTAGCACTTTGTTCCTTTCTTGTTGAACTTTCGTTAAATCAGGAACTATAGATATTTTGCTACCCTTCAGTTTCTTGCAGTTCTGAAGGATTCTTATCTGTGTGAGTGTTGTACAGAATTCCACTTTTAGTGGGCTTTTATTACTTCTTCCAAATTTATATATATTATTAATATTCTGTTTGTTGATTTCTGTACCCAGCAAAGTGTTCAGTATATGACAGATTCCTTTCAGTTCTATATTTTCTCGTTCCAATTTACGTATTTTTTCGTTTAAATTGTTTCGATTTTTAGCACTATTTTTACTTCGCTAGCCGGAATACTGTTTTGTATTTTTTTTTACTATTAAAGATCTCTTCTCTCAAGGCTTACATATTTTTATCACAATCTGGCAACTCTGTTCTACTTTTTCGAGTAGACTACTACTGATAACTGAGAGATTCAGGTTTGTTTACATTCGATTTCAATTAGGTTTTCGGCTTTAAAGTAGTTGAAATTGCTTATTTCACTTACTTGCACTCAGGGATGATTTTGCGGTTGTGCTTTATTGGTTAAACAAGTAATATGACATATCCTTCTACAGCATTTGCACTTGTGAACATCGTCATTGGCGGTTTTTGAACAATACAATCATCGATTTCTCCAACAAAATCGTTTTTATGTCAATTCTAAATTGATTCATATCTTTATGCTCGGTTAGAGAATTCCCTAGAAAAAATTGTTGGAAATAAAAATTAACGAACATTCCATAGTTGAAATATATTGCGTAGGAGTTCCTTAAATTTTTGAAAATATGTCAATTTTCTATCCTGTTCCACGGGATTTGGTCGTTTTAAAGGATCCAGAAAAATGAATGATTTTGATGCCACATCTAAAATGATTAAAAGAAAATGACTAATATTTTCATTGATGGGTAAGGCAATATTCTTATTTTCGATTAACGAAACTTCATTCGCAGAATTTGAAAATAAAGAGTTGGCCAACTGTACCGGCAGTTTTTGATATATGTCATTGTTATCAAACAAACATAAACAGTTGTCTATGATAAAACTAGTTATGTATTTACCAGCATCAAGGCTTAAATAGTCACTTATTACAATTTCTGGAACAGGACAGGTAACATCGTCATATCGTGAGACTACATAATTGCGATAAGGTATTTTTCTACTCGATCTAGCGACGTCCCAACGGTCGAGTATATTTTGGTGAAAGTTGGTGTTGACTAATGCATTAGGGAGAAATTCGATAGTTTGGACGGTTCGCCTTTTATGATCGTCGAAAGACTTTAGAGAATTTTGACCTATTTGACATTTTCTCGGCATGAAATCGAAGTAATAAAATGATTTTAGTTTAGGTAGCATAACGTTCTGCCAGAAATATAAATTTCTATGTACTCTATAACTTCTACACGTTTAAATGTAAAAATTACTAGGTCACATCATGTTCGGCCCGATATATTCAATAAACCTTGTATTTGAATATAATACTCTGAACTTTGTCGAAGTTCATTAGAGTCCCTCAAGAACTTTAACTGGATCTTGTTGGGGTCTTCATTTCTGATGGTATAGGGACATTTTATTTCTATCATGCCAGTTTTACCAATCAAGCCATCGGGAAAACAGGCTAAAATGGGATCAGTTCCATCGATTATTAATCCGCTCAACTGACAAACCACATTAAACATTTTATAATACTGTTGTTTTGCTAGATTTTCATTGATTATTCCATGACGAATTGCTGGGACATTTAAAATGGGGGGATCAATGATTTGTTTTATAATATTATTCTTTGTTGTTTCTTTACATCTACAGATTTTGAAGAAAAAAGAGGCAGTTATTCTCTTCTTTCTTTCATCCTTCCAAATATCCGAGGCCCTTTGCAGAATAGTTTCTTTGCATGGCATCACACGTTAAAAGGTAAGGGCTGCGTCTTCCCTAGCTCACACGAGACTCTCGAAGACTTCCGATGGCTCGTAGGGGTGCAATCGGTTGACGGCAATAACAACAATTTTTAACAACTATTTTTTTTCTTTGAGGAGATATTGCTATTTTTCTAAGTTCATCCATACTTTGGTCAAACAGTTGTGTATCTGGTTTCTGAACCAACATCAGATTAGTATTGATATGATCATCATCAATTATAACGATTATTTTATCCTGTTGACCTTTGAGAACATCATGTTCATCGGCTGATGACTTCGAACAGTTCTCTATTTGTTTGATATAGTTTCCGCTGAAATGCGAACTGATCCGTTTTGCTTTCTTGCACCATGTTTCTTGCGAAATTTTTTCGCCAATTTCCTGTTCAGTTCCCACTTTTTTCTTTTCGATCTACCAGTTAAATTTGATTTTTCGATTCCAATGTCAATCTCTTACATATCGACCCAATATCATTTCGATAAGCTCTAAAACCTGGAACATTTTATATTTTTATTTCCATCCAAGATGCCATATTTCAGGTAACCAAAATAATTCTCAATTATCGCATTACTAAGTCTAATCTTTTCTTCAACCAATAAAATGTCCATAAAGGAGCAAACGGTAAGTATTTTATTATTTTTTTAATTCTTCATTGAAAAAATATTTTCTTTTCCAGAATTATCTTGTATGATTATTTCATTGATTTTTTCATTTTTAATATTTGCATACCTTCTATAGAAAGGACTACTACGGTAAAGTGATTCCGACGTATCAATATTTCCCTGTAAACTGGAATCGCACATATTGTATTCAGCTTTTTCCTTAATTCTGCTGCACAATTTTTCTAGACAACTTTTTGATAATTCAGTTAAATTTTTGCTGCTAAGGACTACAACATTTTCAAACCAGGTAACCAATTCAGCTAAACTATCGATATTAATAGAAACAGATAGTAAATCTTTGAAAAGTGATTTCTGTTCATCATTTTTACTAACTACGTCTATATCTTTGCACACCATCTTAGATCTTTTATCTTTTTTCGTAATTTTATCGTAATTTTCACCGATAGTGTAACAAACATGTATATATTCTAAGAGGGTTAGCCTATTAAATGCTTTGATTGCAGCATGAATTGTGGCAAAGCTCTAATCAGTAACAAATCCGGAAAATAATGGCCACTATTTTTGTTCTTCGCAAAAGTATCTGAAATCGTGCAGTAATTTGAATATAGCGTTGGAATTATGTTCGGCAGAAATTAATGAAAAAACCGGTATTCAACATAACTCCAGAATACGAAAAAACTCTTTTATCTTTTTTATAAGGATGTCGAACTATCGAGCCAGTCGCATCAAAATGAGCAAATACCCTGGAAGAACTATTACTATACATATCACTTAGAATTTTAATCTGTTCTACGCAGAACAATTTTGCTTGAAAAAGAAATGACAATTCCCTGAAAAAATCCCCATGATCAGACTGTAATTTAATCAAATCCAATATATCATTTTTGTCTCTGTCGAATTGAGCCAGTTTCTCTGATCTAATTTTCCTTATTGTAGGATCTGATTTGATATTTCTTTCAAACTTTTTGTTTTCTTAATTAGTGGATTTCAATAGAATTTCTTTTTATAACTCAACGGTTTTTGCCTAAGAAGACGTTCTTGGACAATCTTTCGTTCCAATCCTTTCACATACCCAGTCAATTTTTTCATATGATGATAATTCATCGATGTACTATGAACTGTTACCAGAGCAGATTCTGTGGAAATCGTAATTTTGATATTTTACATTGTTTGTGTGCGCAAACTGCATAAACAACCATGAATGATTTTTTTATAACATTTTTTTTCATATGTGACTACAATGGTACATGTATTATTAACTTTTTCAGTTATGTATATTTTAAAATCAGATGGATGTGTTGAGGTATCTAGTTTTCCATTATTGAATATTTCAGACCGTACATTTTCGTCAAATTTTAATGTTCCTTCCAGTATGACACAACTTTTGAAACCCAGAGTAATTGGTTTGTCTTAATTTTTCGAATACAATGGAATGACTATCGATTGAACTTGTTCATTTGAAAATAAGTTGATCAGGGCGGGAGGTAAAATGGATGTTTCTTCAGAGGAATCCATATATTTCGAAGATAATTCCTGTCTTTTTGGTGAAGAAAGGAAATTTTCGTTACTGGAATGCATGTTTGTAATGATAGAATCATGTTCATTCTGTAATAAATGTATCGGTGACAGTAGAGATAACTTAGTCATAGTGGAAAATGAATCAGGTGTTGGATTAAGAGAATTGTTGTATGAGGAAATAAACAAATGTTTTTCATCTTCTGATTTCCAGAAATCTAACAGCTGACACTCTTCCAATTTAAAACTAGAATCATTTTTATTACGTGTATAATTTTTTTCATTTTCATTATTTTCGGATATTACCATACAATGCAGTGGTCCTGATTCATTACAGAAAAACTTTCTATTTTATAATGCCACAGTGCATAAAAATAAAATATCATAGTAACCAATGGATACCTAGATTTTAAAATCAATACAAAACTGAGTATAGAAAAAACTGTCATTCCAATAAAATGAGAAAATCTAATGAACAAGATAAAATGACAATTTTAAAAAGTAGGTACTTAACTTGAATTTTGATGGCAGCTCACAAATATCACCATTACAAATTTAAGATTGAAGGCTTATAGATTAGTGACAATCAAACACTTTTCAAATATATAATATTTATTCTCGATCTACTCTTCATAAACGATAAATGTATAATGCCCATCCTTTTGAATTCCCTTTTTAGAATCATCCCATTAACGCAACTTACGCACTCAGCAATTTCATTCATCGTAAGATAAACAAATGATATAACTACGGTGTTTATCGGTGGAGGCGATATATTATCTTATTTCTAACTTTATTGCGACTATGAAACATTTCTGCATAAAGAAGTACAAAATGCTTGTGGCGTGATCGCAACGTGAACGCAAATCTGCAACCTTATTGGTGCATTCGAGGAACAGTGGGATGCTAGTGGAAACATTTAAACAGATGCGTAAGTAGGTGCTCTGTTTTCTGCAGGTTTCGTAAATATCCATGATATTTATATTATTTTCAAAATATTTATTCGATATCCTTCATAAAGTTGGCATCAAATGGAAAAATATTTTATCAATGTTCCATGTTTAAC
This sequence comes from Chrysolina oricalcia, assembly GCA_944452925.2. NCBI lineage: Eukaryota > Metazoa > Arthropoda > Insecta > Coleoptera > Chrysomelidae > Chrysolina > Chrysolina oricalcia. Next base: position 45,071,296 of record OX101825.2, on the reverse strand, counting down.
ATCAACTTAGGCGTTAAGTTAATGTAACCGAAAATAAAAAGCTCATTGGGTAACATTATAACAATAAAAGTTGCACCAATTGCTTTTATTCAGAACCCCAAAATTACAATTCTCCACTACTTTCGAGTTCCGAGATATTTCCTGTCCTAAACTTCGTGGGCCACCCTGTATATACTAAATGCGTTTGAAAATTATTTCAAACTGTCCACTGTGCCCCGGTGGCCACTGTGACCCGCTCTCCCCTACAGTTGAAGTAAAAGTGTGTTTTTTTTATGTTTGAGCGCGCTTGCCTGCCATTTCGTGAGCTTGCTTCGAACTGTTTCAACTAGAGTATAACAAAGTTATAGGTAATTCACTAAACATTTATGAAACATCATAAGAATCAAGCAAAAATATTTGGATATATATATATATATATATATATATATATATATATATATATATATTGTTACGTTTCAAAATGCTACGAGTATTATTGATCGAATTATATAAATCTTTCTTTCATTATATCATTCATTCTGGCACTTTAATAATTCTATGATACATTCAAAAACGAAGACAAGAAATGAATTAATAGTTTTATTGCTAGTATGGAGCCACAGTTCAAATTCAGAAGTTTCGAAGTATCATAAGTTGTCCATAGCAGGCCTTACGGTGAAACCTGGAAAATAAAGAAAACCTGTATTAGTGGTGGTGCATGAATCACTCTGTATATGTATATATATATATATTACGTTACCTCTAGGTACTCAGGGTTCACTGCAGCGGGTCAACGATCCTCTTCCAGCCTTCTGCTTCTTGTATTGCTGACTACTCCCTGCTATGCCCAGACTTTACGCTGTAATCCATGTATCTCCCATGTATCTCCCATGTGTCTCACAGTAATTTCTGATTTACCAGAAACAATTTCAGGAGATTCCAAGCGCCAATTCCGTTCACAGCAAATGTAGCTGCCATCCAACCTTATTTTCTTGATCTCCCTGTATTTTCCAATATTTATCATTCGAATTTTAAACAATATTTACACAATATCCTGGGCTTGGAACAGATGTAAACATGTCAGTTGTCAGGTTCCATGAAGCAATCCATCAATCATCATGTCAAATGGGCTGATAATTGCAAGTTGACAGATTGAGATTCTGTGATCTTACTCGGTCATTTTGCCGCAGATTTTCAACTGGAAAGGTCGTCTGAGGTCCATGTGTTGGCTCATAATCGCACTTTGCGGATTTTCTTCCAGTTTTAGTTGAATTTCAAGTAGAATTCGAAGTAGCTTGTGAATACAGGGCTACACACCGTTGTGGATTTGGTCATTCTACCTAAAATTCTCTTGGCAACTTCATAACCACTTGAAGGCCACACCCCAGCCAAGGTATGTCTCAGTTTCTCACCACTAGTTCCTTTTATTAACCATCCTTCATTCTTCAACTCGCTCTCTATGTTTACTAACCTGGGATATTGAAATCACGCCAAGTTTAAATCTTGAAACCCTTTCAGGCCTTTTTATTTCCCACGTGGAACACTTCAACTTCTTAGTAGTCCACCACCCATTCCCCCAACGGGTACACCTCATCCCTAAAGGGGTACATACACCGACATTACACGGAACCTTGGGGCCCCCTTCATCTCAAAAAGAAGTGCTGGAACCCTACTCTCCTGAATGTCGCGGAAACCCTGCGTGCCTGGGAGAGCAACCCGAGGAGCTGGAGGACTGCTGCACAACTCAGATAAGCTTTATTACCACCTTCCACTCATTGCTTGCTTATTATTATTTGCATAATCATTGACGCTTGCTTTGCATGAAATAGCTATTCGCTTGTATTTTGCTACTGTACTATCATTATAGAATCGTGTGCACTTCTTGTATGGTCGATCATATAAAAGGTATCAGAAATGGGTTCTGTTGAACCACTGTGATATAAACTATAATTATTATGGTCATTTCTATTCATTAATTTTATATTGTTTATAATTGTCGAGACATCAACTGTCAAGTGGAGGTAGTTAAACTCCTCCCCCATTTCTTCTTCTTAAAATCAAAACGGCCTCAGGTCGCTCAGGCTTGCGGGCCACTCGACTACTACCATTACCCAAAATATCAACGCCCTCTTGTGAAGCGCAATACACACTCTTACCTAGTTCGATTTTCATTTCAATCACCCACCCCATTAGCCTGGCATTGAATCGTTATAGAAAGAACCCCTTGCCACCTTCCTCTTCCACAACGAAGAAGGCTGGTAGCAATATATATATATATATATATATATATATATATATATATTCATTCACAGAAGAATTTGGGTAAATTCACAACACAATATTTTTTTATTATTTTGTCAAAACATTCTCCATATCTCCACTCCACTGCGTGAAGACTGCTTTGACTTCATTCAACGAATCCTCACTTTCTTTGACCTTCTGTTTTGCTCCAATTTGTTGATTCTCAATTATTCGAACATCTCTTTCAACTTCCACCTGAGTAGTCTCTGATTGTTTTCGCTTTTCAGATATTCGCACCTTCATTAAGGCAATATCTTCATATTTTTTTTGTTTTGTCTGTTTTTTTCGTGAATACGAATCTCCATCTCTGAACACCGTTTTAAGATTTCCCCTTCCGTTATTATTTGTGCCTTTTGTGATAATTCACGAAAATGTGTGAAATGAATGTATAGATTTTCGTGACTTAATCGAAAATTTTCCGTCTGAGTTCGATGCTGAAAGTATTATTGACTCAACGATACCTTTATTCCTCTTGGTTGAGGACGAAGAATCCACACTGGGTTCACTTTCCATTTGTTTTTCTCCTCTATAGCTTGATGGTATAGCCCCATCAATATCCACACTGGTATTTCTGTTTATTTGTTTTTCTTCTTTAAAGCTTAATGGTATATCCCCATCAATTCCTATCAGTGATACTTCACATTTCTTGTTCATTACAATGTTCGATTCATCAATAACTGGTGGTGCTGAAGACTCTTTGGTTGCAATGTTGTCCTCATCAATTCTAACTGATAGCGCTACATACTCCTTGACTGCAATGCTGGCCTCATCAATTCTAACTGGTGCCGCTGGAGACTCCTTGGTTGCAATGCTGGCCTCGTCAATTCTAACCGATGGTGCTGAAGACTCCTTGGTTGCAATGGTAACTTCATCATTTCTAACTGGTGCCGATGAATACTCCTTGGCTGCAATGCTCGGTGTTATTTCCGACAACCTCAAGAGCTCATCGAAATCGACTGTGAGTAGATCACAGTCCACACTGTTAACATAATAACTGTTAGCGACACTAAGCAAAATATTAATGTTGTTCATTATTGATGTTCTTACGAAGTTGTGGTTTAGTATAGCAAACGAAAACTGTAAGCTAAGATTACAACACCATCATCTTATAGAGAAACTGAAAATATATTCCAGACCATCCTCCATATAACAGATTATAGTTGAAAGGGTAGTTTTCAGTCAATAGAGGGTGGTGTTTAGTAGGCATCAATCAATGTCATACATCCAAAAAGTGACAACTCGTTAATTAAATATTATAGACTAATCAGATATATTTTTACAGTAAACCCACCACTGGGATTCGATCAGAAAAAAACATTCTCACGCGGTTAGATATTTATGAATAGAAAGAAGTCCATACATTTTTATAAGCACATTTTTTTGGTAGAAAAGGTCGAATATTTCAATTAAACCACTACATGCTTAATTTGGTTTGAGATGTTGGAAAGTCAGATTTTCTTAAACGCTAGATGTTCGTAAAAAAACATATTTCTCACATGAAGATTAAAACCTTTTAAATAAGCTTGGGGTGGATATATAAAAATACGATAAATTTGTTGGTTGGTGAATGAAACAGATGGCTATGATGCGTGGGATTAGGAACGTTAGAGGTTCTCAGATGTCGCATGTTCTTATTATGTAAGAACAGTGTGGAAGATTCACAGATAGTCGTTATTCATAAAAAAAACTGTGTTTAAATCAGGAGTCGTGTGGAGATTGAATTTTTTGAATGAGTTTTGAACAATTTTTCCTGCAAGAATAATCCTATACCTTCTGGCTGAAAAAAATTATAGTCGGAAAAATAGTGAATGGTACTATTGAAAAATCTAATTATAAGCGGAGTAATAATAATAATACTCCCTCATGAACACTCGTGGAGTGTACCCAAAGGCATAGCCTGTGCGGGTAGAGGACGGCTATTATTTTTTTGCCATGTGTGAGACCAATCAATGATTTTTTACGTCTCCATATGAATAATGCCTGCAATTGATGTAATCTAATGAAGAAATGAGCAATTGAAATACTGTAATGAACAAGAAATGTGAAGTAGAGGGAAAGTCCAGTATTTGAGCAGCAAATGATATGTAAAATGTTTGAAAGGCAAATGACAAGTACACAAGTTCATGAACATTTTCAGTTACCTGCAATAACACTGAATACATCTTGATATCATCTAATGAGAAGTACAAAATGTAATGAATACACTCAATTACCAGCTCACAGCTCTGAGTCAGAACGAACATTGGTTTGAACTCACACACACACCACTTAGTTGGACCGAACGTCGGTTTGAACTCACACACACACACACCACTGAGTCCAAACGAACATCGGTTTGGACTCCATCACCGCCACTGAGTCCCAATGCACCAATCACATCTACTATTCTTTACTAACCATTTGAAGTAATATTCGTATCAGCATTGACGTGATGAAGAGCGGTGTCCAATTTGGTTATTTTCTGTTAAAAAATGGGTTCACTTCCTTGAGGAAACATGAATATCTACAAAATACGTTATTGTATTATTTATTTTCCAAAATTTTCATTTATAACATTGTTTTCCCATTTCAAAATGAGATACTTTTAATTAATTGTAAACATTGTTTTCTCTACAAGAGATCTGCTATGAATTGATCTGAAAAACTTTTTCATACCGTCAAATTTTGAGGTTAGGAATAACGATGATTAAAAGTAATGCCTACTTACCACTAGAAGTTGATGCGTTTTGTACAGCTAACTCGTATATACGTCTTCCTCTATTCATTCTTGTACAATAAAATGACTAAATGAAACCACTATTTTTGTCCAAATTGCAGTTACTGGTCGTATAAATCGAACTACTGTTTAATGCTGTTTATTGACGAAACATATAACACACATCTCAGAACACTCACACGATGGCCGATGGCGACAGTTGTGGGATGGCAACGTTATAATAAAACGATATCATGGCTGTAATTTGTTTGACAGTGGTCCAAACAATTCTCATTCCTTCGGACAAAGTGGTGACCTAACGTTACAAGTCTATATTGAGTTTGATGTTCACTGTCTGTAGAATGGAAAAGACGTATTGCCAATATACAACTGTATCACTGACTTTGTCACGAATGCATTTGAAAATTCAAGATGTATCTTGATTTATTATTTTGTCCAACAAATTTTCGATACAAACACTCTGGAATACTTCTTTGTTCTACTATCTATATCGAGAACGAAAAGAGCCACAGTTACGCCTATGATAGAGTCGGATCTCGATGTAACTCAGAGTTACAACCTTTTCCGATGAGGGAATCGATATGCTAAGGCTAAAATTTATTTCATTTGACGTTTAACTACATCATCAACATCTCGGCCAATAATTAAAATATGAGAAAACAACATATTATGTGCAATTGAATTTTATTTGAAAGAAATTCATCATCGTTATAAACACAGTGAAATGTAATATTAATGTATTCCTTCAACTCTAAACTATTGAAACAAAGTGAAACAGCACTCAAAATGGCAAAACTAAGATCAGTGACAACTTTTCGAAACTCAGGCCATTTCTTATTAACTGTACAGAAAGAACGATAATTTAAAAGCCAGGAACCCATGCTACCAGCATCATGTTCACTTGACATTGTCCTATTACAGCACACACTCTGTTAGATTTTGTCTGTATAACCCCAGCATAATAATCTACTTTGTTACCAGTATTTCCAGGCTAACATACTATGCTTCCAGTAGCATCAAGGTGTGAAACTGTATCCGGTGATAGAAGTATGAGTTGTTCAACACTGTAGTGATAAATATGCAGAGAAATTCCAACAAATTGCTGCTAATTAATTAGCCCTCTGACATACAATATTGTAGACCTGTTGAAAGTTGAAGAATTTTTTTTATGTTTGAGAGCGCGCGGATTTGCGAAATGTCGGGCGAGCTTGTTTCGAACTGTTTTGTTTCGAACTGTTCAACAGGTCTGAAAATATTCGAACTCGTAACAATAAAACAATAAATAATTGGATATCTATTTATTTACAGAAAAATTTGGGTACATTCACAACAAAATGTTTTTTCGCCATTCTGTCAGAACATTCTCCATATCTCCACTCCACTGCATGAAGACTGCTTTGACTTCATTCAACGAATCCTCACCTTCTTTGACCTCATTTTTTCGAATTCGTTGATTCTCAATTATTCGAACACCTCTTTCAACTTCCAACTGAATAGCATCTGACTGTTTTCGCTTTTTAGATATTTGCCCTTCATTAAGGCAATATCTTCATACAATTTTTGTTTCGCCTGGTTTTTTTCTCGAATACGGATCCCCATCTCTGAACACCGGTTCAAGATATCCCCTCCGTTTCTTATTTGTCGCTTGGAAATTTGTGCCTTTTGTGATAATTCACGAAAATGTGTAAATGAATGTATAGATTTTCGTGACTCAATCGAAAATTTTCCATCTGAGTTCGATGCTGAAAGTATTATTGACTCAACGATACCTTTATTCCTCTTGGTTGAGGATGAAGAATCCACACTGGGTTTCCTTTTCATTTGATTTTCGCCTTTAAAGCTTGATGGTATAGCCCCATCAATATCCACACTGGGTTTTCTATTCATTTGTTTTTCGTTTTTAAAGCTTGATGGTATAGCCCCATCAATTCTTATCAGTGATACTTCACATTTCTTGTTCCTTACTATGTCCGATTCATCAATAAGTGGTCGTGCTAAAGACTCCTTGGTTGCAATGTTAGCATCATCAATTCTAACTGATGGCGCTACAGACTGCATCATTGTTATATACACAGTGAAATGTCATATTAATGTATTCCTACAACTCTGAACTATTGAAACAAAGTGAAACAGCACTCAAAATGGCAAAACTAAAATCAGTTACAACTTTCCGAAACGCAGGCCATTTCTTATTAACTGTATAGAAAGAACGATAATTTAAAAGCCAGGCACCTATGCTCTACCAGCATCATGTTCACTTGAAATCATTCCTATTACAGCACACACTCTGTTAGTTTTCGTCTATATAACCCCAGCATAATAATATACTTTGTTAGCAGTATTTTCAGGTCGACGTACAATACTTCCAGTATCATTAAGATGTAGAACTGTATTCTGTGATAGTAGTGTGAGTTGTTCAACACTATAGTGATAAATATGCAGAGGAATTCCCACAATTTCAATATAATTGGATTGTTCTCTCTGAATTTCAATCATATAAAAAATATCATCATTATGTCGATCATTTTTTGCAAATAGTTCTGAACGTACTTTTTTATAAACTGAATCTGTTCTTACTGCATCATGGGCACTCTTTTTTGACTGGAATCCAAACTGAACTAAACTAAAAACAATATAATTGGTTGTGATCAGTTTGGATTCCAGTCAAGGAAAAGTACCCATGATGCAATATTTTCATTGTTAAACCAAGTTTATCACAACATTAATAGCCGAGAAGTGACAGCAGCAGTATTTGGTGATTTATCCAAACCGTTCGATTGTGTAAATCACGAAATACTGCTCCGAAAGCTGATTCACTATATTTCAATGAAATCAACATGCCATACCCATGACAGGTTTTATGTCAGAAAAATATTTTCAAAGTTTCACCCCACAAGAAATAGTCCAACAATTTCTCATTACAGTGTGAAATTGCTTCTGAAGAGTATGTTTTCCTTTTCTTCCGACCTCCCTGATGATGTTAGAAGAGTGAAATAGATTTTTGTCGACCAAAATGTATTGGAGGCCTAGCGAAAGAGATGCAATTATTCACGCATCAATGGAATGAGCGATTTTCTGTGAGTGATACTTCTGAATAACATTCTCCCTTATCTCATTCATAGATAAGAATCTCCAATGAAAACTGGACATTTGATAAATAATCAACTATCTGAATGAAAATGCAAATTTTAACTTACAGATTTTTTCTCTCTAGTTATATAGGGTCTTTCTCAATATTTATCAGATGTAGTTCAATGTCCAGCGTGGCTTTTGCCGGGGAAGTAGTTGTTTTCGGTTAGATATTACAAAAAAATAACTTCAATTTTATCGTAGGGTTTTTCCTTTTCCATAGGAGTCAAGTATTGATACAATTTTCAATTGAGAATGTTTCTCTTTAAAACATGAATCCCTTCCAAGAGAGGTTATCTTGTACGATGGAAAACAGCGACTAAATTCCAACTCTCAGTCGCAGATGATTCCACAACTGACTTTATGAACATCCTGTTCATATTTTCAATGAAATCAACATGCCATACCCATGACAGGTTTTATGTCAGAAAAATATTTTCAAAGTTTCACCCCACAAGAAATAGTTCAACAATTCCTCATTACAGTGTGAAATTGCTTCTGAAGAGTATGTTTTCCAATTCTTCCGACCTTCCTGATGATCTTAGAAGAGTGAAATAGATTTTTGTCGACCAAAATGTATTGGAGGCCTAGCGAAAAAGATGCAATTATTCACGCATCAATGGATGAGTGATACCTCTGAATAACATTCTCCCTTATCTCATTCATAGATAAGAATCTCCAATGGAAACTGGACATTTAATAAATAAACAACTATCTGAATGAAAATGCAAATTTTCACTTTCAGAATTTTTCTTTCAAGTTATATAGGGTCTTTCTCAATATCTATCAGATGTAGTTCAATGTCCAGCGTGGCTTTTGCCGGGAAAGTAGTTGTTTTTTGTTAGATATTACAAAAAAGTAACTTCAATTTTATCGTAGGGTTTTTCCATTTCCAGAGGAGTCATGTATTGATTCAATTTTCAATTGAGAATGTTTCTCTTTAAAATACGTTATGATGTTGTTATGGGTTGGATGGAAGATCAGTCACCATTATCTCCGGATAAGGGCGACTGAATTCCGCCCTTTCATATTGGTAATTTTATTTACCCTAATTCAATGTATTGCTATATATTTGACAATATGAATAATGACAAATTATTATTATTATATTAATATATACAGCGGATATGAAAAATAATTCCATTTGAAAAATTTCTCTTTGCATAGTTTTTCTGATTGATTTGGCCGTTACTAGATGAAGATCTATAGTAATTGTAGACAAGAGCCGATTTGATCTTCACAAACTTTTATTCAACCACGACATGTTTTGCTATCAAAGTAGCTTCCTCAAGTGGTCACTGTGATAGCAAAACATGTCGTAGTATAAATAAAAGTTTCTGAAGATCAAATCGTCTCTTGTTTATACAACTGTATAATTTTTGTTATCTCGAGGTGAATGATTCCAAAACTTCACAGAAAGTCGAATAAAATTTCATTTTATTTCCAGCCGGTGCCATGTTATGAAATAACAAACTGTTAGGGGCGAAATTTAGGAAAGGAGAGCAGTGAATGTGCAATGATGTGTCACGCCTCTAACAAACCCAGCAGCTCAGTAGGCGTGGATTCGAAAATAAAAATTGATTTCGATAAGTTTGAAATATGGGGTTAATTTTCCGGAGCGCCACGGATTTATCGCTAGTGAAAAATCCGAAACCACCCTGATGGACTGGGACAACCCACTGCACTAATATTACTAAAATATTAAACAATAGATACCGGTAAAGGGTATAATAATAATATATAACTATGTAGAGGTTTTGTCTTCCCTTACGCTTAGATAACTTGGACCAGAATAAAAGAAATAGTCATATCCCTTACTAATAAAATATATTGATCGTTACACACCCTGTATGTGCACAGTTCAGCTCACCATACAAAAGAAAATGAAATTAATGTAAATATCAACCACCAAGATGAATTCAAGTGAATGCTGTGATTGAGAGTATGGTATTGTTTGAATATATATCAATATGAAACCTCCAGTGAGGGCTATGCCTGTGACGTCACGATGATAGCTTACAGTTATGGATACTTACGCCTTAGGGGCAGTTTTATTTCAAACTTATCTGATACTATGTAGATATTCTCAAGCATGCCAGTTCACCAATTATTGTGGTTGTAGTTCATCGGTGCCTTGGTGAATACAGGTGCACAGTGGGTACGACACAATCAATCAACGTACATGTACAGCTGGGACGAATAGCGAAGGAATGCTGAACAACAGATATACAGCGGGACAACCACAGTCGAGCAGGAACAATCACAGTAGTGGAACAGTGGAAAGACAATCGTATAGCAACGAAACAGTGGAACAATCACATTAGTGGAACTCCAATAATCGGTAGCAGAGTAGTAGCAGGACTAACCGCAACAGAGCAAAGTAGTAGCAGAGTGGTAGTCGAAGAGGAGCAGTAGCAGAGTGGTAACCGCAGAGGAGCAGTAGCAGAGTGGTAACCGCAGAGGAGCAGTAGCACCCTAGAATATACAATACCAGTATGACTTCTGATTACACTTGTATGGGGCCATAAGTAGAGCCCAAATGCAAATACTAACCTCTATTAAGTGGGAGGGTTCTGATAACAGCTTTGATGGTCTGTTTGCTGTCTGATAGCGAGTTTCTCGTTCCAGTGGTTTCACACAATGATGAAGTGACTTCTAACCTCAAAAATCCGCAAAGCGAACGGAGATTTCTCAAAAAATATAAAGCGTCAAAAATCGCAAACAATATGAGAAACTCTCCTGATATGAATTTTCCAAAGATCCATCAACGATGATCAAACTTTAATTGGAAATCTTCAAAGTAGGTCAGTCACTCATCAAGATCAAATAAGGAAGAAGAGAATATCTCTCAGACGTCAAAGTCAAAACTGTCAATATCTGACAGGGCGCTTTCTTGTTCGTTAGTGTTCGGTGGGAACAGTCCAGGAACTAACTCGAGCTAATAGGAGCTATGAAAAGAACACCTTAAGATTCAGTGTTGCCAACTGAAACAACACGAAAACGCCAGCCTCTCAATCTCAGAACCAAACAAACAAAAGGTCAAGTATTCGAATGTGAATAGGTACCTCAATGACACAAGATAGAGATAGAGTAGGAATGTTACGGTTTTGTGTTCTAAGTACAAAACAATAGACTAACCAAAAGTATGTTTACAAAATAACGCTGTTATACCGCAAAATAGAACAACTGATAACTGTCATTAGCTTAAGGCCGGTTCATGTCCGCTCGAACTAGTACAGCAAAGGTAAGTACTAACATTCGGAACAAGCTATACATGACAACGATCAAGTTGTCATTTTGATACAGTGGCGTACAGAGTGGAAAGTGTATATCAATGACAGAGAATTTCTGATGTTATTGTATTAAAACAAAAAGGGTTTTCTAGTGCAAAATAAACCCGTAACAAAACTTATAAAATTTCGAAAGTTAACAGATTGTAGTTAGTGAACCATCAAAGTTATTGTAATGCCGGTTTCATAAACGTATCCACTACTCCAATACGTTTCATATACGAGGGGGATACTGCTATTTAAGATTGCAGATTTAGGGATGATACCGTTGGTCACTCAGATAAGTCGACATCTTTCAGGATATTCTCAAATTGTTGTTCCTCTACGACTCATTCAGCTGAACGTTATGAATAAAAAAACTCAAAAATACTATTGAAAAATAAGTGACTTACAAAACATAGTAGAACTCAAAAATACTTCTAAAAATTAACTTTTGAAAAAATGTCATGTTCTGAATCCATATAATTTTTTATTATGGAAATTGTATCCATCAGAATCAGTAGGTATATGACGACTTCCAATGTGCACATAACAATCATACTATATCCATGATCCAGACATTTAATGAAAGTAAACAATCATATTAATTTCTAAACACCACAAAGTGTTTGTAGGTACTAGGTAGTTGTAACATTTCCGAACATGTGTGGGCTACAGGACTACGAACTGTTCCTGAAGTTTCAGTAAACGAAACTGTGATTTCTGAAATCGGTAAGTCCAATCCAATACAAAACCTAAGGAAGGGCATCCTCCTTGTATCGTCTACCTCTTTCAAATATTTCTTCAAAATCAGTAGTGGTTTTTCCTGTGTTGCGGACAAAATTTCCTTTTGTTTCGATCCTCAACAAACAGCTCCTTACCGTTGTAATATTGATATAAATATTTTTTATTTCCTCAAAGTATGGGGAGAGTGGGTGGAATGGAACACATTTTATTGAAAATCATGTAAAAAATGGTAAACAAAGTATTTTTATTCCTTTTTCTACATCACAATGAAACTTAAACATCCTTTTTTGGTATAGCTTGAACAAAATTGCTCTGCGAATACATAAAAGAAAAGTATATACAGGGTGGGACACCGAAAACGAAACAGATCGAATATCTTCAAAACGCATGTGTTGTGAATAAAAAATTTGTATGACTCCGGTTTCTTGCATAAAAAGGAAACACTAAATTCCAATTCATTTATTTTGTCTAGTACCCTACCTACGTAATGAATTATTTTCTTTTCTATGGGAAATGTTACTAATACGAAGTCACTGATTTCTAAAGACGTCTGATCTACTTCGATTTCTTCTGATTCGCTTAATGTCCAGGTCACTGTGGTCACACATTTCATCACTTAATGATGAGAGTTCACTATCACTTTCATACTTTGCTTTCTTCTGAAGAAGAAGTTGCTTTCTGGCATTCCTTTTACAACCTAATTCAGGACGACAGCGAGGTATTTTCTTCAAAACTGCCATTCTGGCTGCCTCTTCTATGGCCTCTTTTTCTGGGGTGTCTGTCAAGATGATTGTTCTTCCTTTGTTTCTTCCTCTATTACTTGAGTTTCTAGGGGCAGCTTTCGGAAAAGGCTTAATATACTGGGGTGTTAGGATAGCGGTTGTTGGAGAGGAATTATGATGGATAATCATTTCATCAGGTTGTATTTCTGCAGATAGAGGTTCATCTGATTGTGTTTGATGAGATGAGTGAGGATTTATGTGAGGGATTTGTGACGTATCATTAGATGAACATAGCTGTTCCTAGGACAAATCTAAATCTCGAGTCGATTCCGGCTCAGGGCGGTCAGATACCGCAGACATTAAATAGTCTTCTTCTACAAAAGGTTCACTATTGTATGGACAAATGCCTGTTTTTCTAAATCCAGATATAATATTGGCTTTATTAAAAGATCCCTCGTAAGCTATATTCACTAGTTCTCCAACATCATATAACGTAATTGTCTTGCCTGGGTTATTGATCATCCAATTATTGCATGCAGAATTATATTTGGCTTTAAATGGACCATAAATGGAAACATCCAGAGGTTGCCGTCTATGGCTGTAATGAGGAGGAAATGTTAATAACTGAACACCAACCTCTTTCGCCTTTTTTATGACTTCAACTTGAATGTGGCTCTCGTGATTATCAAATATAAGAAGTATAGTGTCATCTTTGGAACAACGTGAATATTTGATTATGAGATCAAAAGCAAAAGTGAAATTTGTTTGAGTCATCCAACCGCTTTTGTGACTCAAACCTAAACTTCCTTTAGGAGCTTGTTTTACGAAAATATCATCTGGTTTGAACAGAACAGTCACGAGTTGTCCACGTTCTGCCGATGTCACTTGACCAACTTGTTTTTGCCCACGTTCTGCAATTATTTTAGTTGGTTTATGTACTGTGGTTACACCAGTTTCGTCACAATTATACATGCGATCAGGAGACAGCTTGTATTTTCCATAGATTTTCTTCAAATTATTTAAGAAAGTATCAACATAATGCTTATTGAAACTCGCGGCTCTAGAAAGGCTAGTCGCTTCTGGTGCCCTCAGAGAAAGTTCTTTATGCCTATCTCTGAAACCATAGAACCAATCTTTGCCTGCCACTGCTTTTTCTTTCCACGAATCTGGATAATTCAAATGGAGAGCTTCGGCATATTGGAAAGCGAGAGTCCTAACTTGGATAGTACTCAAGCCGTAATGCATTTTACTAGCCTTTATCAAATACTTGCTCAACAAATCCTCATGTTCTGGTGAAAATACGAGGCTGTAGGTGAGATTTTGTCGGAACACTATTTTATCTACATTTTCAGAATTCTTATATTTTTTAACATGTCTTGCCAATGCTGATTTAGAGATAGACATAACGTTAGCAACCTGCCTAATTGGCAAATGCTTTTCAGTTACCATCTTCACGGCTTGAAGAATGTAGTTGTTAGATACATTTCTACCGGGACACTTTCTTTTCAACTTCCTGGGCATGATGCAAATTATACCTGTGAAAAATATCTAGCTCAGTTCGATAACTTGAGGACCATAACGGTACAATAAGTTGATGATATTCTCTTTGATTGTTTTAAAATACCTCACTATTCAAAGTTTTGAGATATCAATTCGGGTGTATTTCCCATTAGCACAGACAGTGATTGGTAACCTACTAAATGAGTATGAAATATTTCATTTGATGCTTTCTATTTATAATCATACCCATATTGCAACATTTTTATTCTTAATAATTAATGAAGGGAGGTCTGGGACACGTCCTATACCACCCTAAACACCATGTCCCGATCCTCCCTCTGTGTATTGAAGTATCTTATAAAAGAATCATAAAAAAAATGTATGTACCAGTATAGCCAAAACACAGGATATTGTCACAATGTGAATTTCGCGGTGAATTCAAATTACAAATTGGTGTGTCCCAGACCACCCGCCGTCCCAATCCTCCCGAATTACCCCTAATGGTCATTTTCTAGAAAAAATTTGTAGAAGCATTCACTAACCTGGCCTTTTTAATCATTTCTACATGCGCCAAATCTATGATACGTTGCTTTATATCAGTTCTGAATGGTCTTCTTTGTCTACCTCATCGAAATTATTGCCTGCATTCAAGTTGTCTTATCAGATTCACTGATGAAAGAAGGGAAATTATCCAGAAAATCATTTTCTGAAACTTATAGTTCAAACAATTTTTTGACGAGAGTTTTCTGTCTTTAAACCCACTAAAAACTTAAATCAGTAATTGGTAAACTAAACTGGATAATTCGGAAAATCATTGTGCTCAATGTTTTTGCAAGAACAAAAAATGTTAAAATTATGGAAAAAATATTCAAATATGATTTTTTTTTCATAATTTTTTCCATATTCCTGTGATCATTTTGAAAGCAAAAATATTTTTCAAGACAAGGAAAAAATTCGTGGATTTAAGGGTAACTAAGTTGTCATTTCGAGTCCGCCTTAAATGAAATTTTGATGAGTGGATAACTTTCATTGTTTTTTTTTCTAAATTTAAATCGCAGAAACATTCTGAGGATAATCAATTTTTTCGCTAGTACTTTTTTATAGGTACTTGATAGTTATTTGTTTTATGCGTGTCTTTGTAGTCTAACAGCTAGCAACGTTTTCGTTTTCTCACTATCTTGGACGTCATACGGGCTATCTGGTTGGCGGTAGAGGTTGCGTTCATCAGTAAACATCGTACCTGTACAGGTGAAATATTGATTTTTAAATAAATTTAAGAATGTTTCTTTTTTTTAATAGTTCAATTGGACTTTTTTACACATGAATCAATTATTGCCAGATATTTGTATCGTTGTTTAAACTATGCCAGACGCCAATTTTCAATATATTTTTTTTAATATTTCAGTATGACTGAATTGTTTATATAATGATTTTTAAGTATCTACCAACCCAAATTTAATTGGCCAAACAATAATTCAGTTGTTAAACCTCCAGCCAGACCGATTCAAAAGTTAAAAATGATTGGGCATGTTAGAAGAGTAAAGACAGTCACGCGCTAGTTGCGCAAGTGAGATAAAC
This sequence comes from Chrysolina oricalcia, assembly GCA_944452925.2. Classification (NCBI taxonomy): domain Eukaryota; kingdom Metazoa; phylum Arthropoda; class Insecta; order Coleoptera; family Chrysomelidae; genus Chrysolina; species Chrysolina oricalcia. The sequence goes on along the minus strand of OX101825.2, from coordinate 45,055,355 downwards.
GAAAGCAGTTGTTTGCAGCGTTGGCGATGTGTTGATGTCCATGCGCTCAAGCCTCACAGTGGGTCATGTTTTATGGAGTCTGTGGAATCATGTTGAAAACTGAAGTTAGTGCCAATGTGCAGATTCTCAAAGAACAATGTCATTAGTTGTCGACATTATTATTGAAGGTAAAAATTAAATATAAAATACTAATACATTTCTTTGCCTAAATATTATAATATTTTTCATTCTATTACAGATAACAACTTATCACAAAACGAAAACACTTCCAAAGACGATGATGACAATGACTATGAAAATGAAAGTAGTGATGATGATGATTATCAAGATTCTTCGTTTTTTGTGATACAATTATGGATTAAAAAATATTCATTTCCCCATCAGAGGTTCCCAGACAGCACACAATATCCATTAGATATTCAATGGATAGCCCAATATCCACTGAATATCCCGTCTATGAAATATATACATTGAATATATTCTATGGATATTGATTAAGAATCTTGTTTTGTATATTCAACTGATAATATATCGAAAAATTATATGGAAAATAGTTCAGAAGGAAGCTCTAATACATATCTTCAAAGCATAAAAAATTTCTGAATCACCAGATATATATATATATTAATCCTTTATTTAGTCTAAGACTAATGTACATGTATAAATAAATGAAATAAAATATAAGTCACTTAATTAGATAAAAATACAATAAAAATAAAAACAGACAGCAAGAAACATAATATCAGTCAACAAATAAAATAAAAGAACGATAAATAAATAAATAAGTCAAGGCTTGCACTCATTCAGCATGATGTTCTTTAATTTTACTTTAAATATAGGTAGCGACCGTGCGTTTTTCAGGTCATCCGGGAGGTCACTAAAATTACTCAATCCTTTGAAAAAAACTGAATTTTGTGATTTCATTGTTTTAACAGGCTCAATGAATATATTATTTCTCGATCGGGTGTTATAACCACGGTGTTCAGAAACAAAAGATATTTTTTTCCTCAGATAAGTTGGGGCATCACCTGTTCTTATTTTGAATATAAAAATCATGGTTTGATAAAATAACATTTTATCTACTGGTAGCCACTTCAATAAACTTAACATTTCATTAATAGGTGTTCGTTTAGAACAAGATAATATTGTTCTCATTGCTCGATTCTGTAGTTTTGTAAGCGGCCTATTTCATTTTGTTGTAGCAAATATAGAATGGTGGAGCAGTAGTTGAAGTGAGGAAGTATCAGTGTGTTGTATATAATAGTATAGTAGATATCCATTGGATATCCAATATATTTTTAGTTTGTAACCTCGATTTTTCAAATGATCACAAAGAATACTGATTTTGCATTATCTAATTATCATCCATCACCCGTCCGGAGTCCAAGTTACCTCAGGTTTACCATTCCAATTGTTAATGGAGCGATTTTTTCATTTGGTCTTTGGTCGTTAGCTAAGCGTTATGGACTAAACACTTTGATGTCGGTTCTACTGTTGTAAAGTGCGCCTTTCAGGCTATTAGTATTGTTATCCATTCTTTTATCATACTGTATATTATATTTTAGCAACACTACATGAAACATTGTTCTACTTAATTCACCTCATAATAAACATATTATTACAAATTGCTGACACCTCATGTGCACTAGGTATTGCATGCATTTAATCATCGATAAATAATTATTGATTGTTTTTTCTTCATATGGCAACGCCTACAACAACACATGATGTGTCATTCATAAAAACTAGTGAACCCCTGAAAACGGGGACATTTTCCATCAAACTTCAACTGTTGCACTAACTGTCTGTAACTTGATCTGCAATATACTGAGTTGTAAAAGGACTTAGACTTTTTATTATTTATTATTGGGGTACTAAAGTATCTAAATTTGGTATTCCCCAACACTACATGTGAGAGAGAGAGATGCCAGACCGTACGTAAACCTGGAGAGTTGTCGAAGTCGAACACAACACGAATTGAAGCGAACGAAGTCGAGTCGGGATGACCGCGATAAACAAGCCAACGCCATATTGTTTTGTTGTGTTGTGTTTATTCTATTATGACTGGTAATAGTGAAGGTTTAGCAAAGCAGTGTGGTTTTTTATTGTTTTCGCTGTTTTGGTGGATTGGACAAGGTATGTTTCTTTGCTAAATCTGAATATTTTTTCGTTCCGAATATTTTATGATAGGTAGGTATTCATGATTGATTATATTATATCTACCTAGTAGCATTGTGGACATTGTGGTGTCAAAATGTGAAATTTGTTGTTTCGTTTTAGTTTACTTTACTTGAAAATAAAGATGAAGTTAGTTGTTAATAAATACACCAAACCTTTTGCTTTTGTCCTCAATGATAATGGTGTTGAAGTGATAATACATTTTTTCATTACAGGAATGTCTTCATGCAAACGAAAATGTCTTCTGGACGTGTCTACGAGACACCTTCGTCGCTTGCTTTACAGTAACTAGGTACATTATACATAGAAAAGTATCAGCAGGATGATCAATAGATTATCAAGAAAGAAAATGTTCTCCTCGTCAATACTGTCACATTAAATCAGAAGTAAGTTAATTTTTTATTGTTCCAATGATGGGTATATTGTGTCATTGAATATTTCAGAAGCAGTTATCCTGAGTCCAAATGCAAAAGGAACAGAACAAGATATCACAGCGATGAAAAATGCCTTGGCAAAAACGATGAATCATAGTAACCAGTAGGTTTTTAATATTTCTTTCTTGATCTTCAACGGTATATTTTGAATAAATAAAATAAAATCACTTTATTAATGAATTGTTCCACTCAACTGAATTTTTAAATTTGAAAAAAAAAGTTGTACCTTCCCAACGAACTGTACAAGCTTTTTTATTTGAAATACATAATCACTCCCAAATCGTGTGAATTTCCTTTGGAATTTATAAAAATATAAGAATTTCATTTACTCATTGGCCATTATAGCTACAGTTTCGGTGAAACTGTATTAGGAATGAATTGTTTTGTACACCAAGCTCTGACCTTGATAATTAACAATATATTTTTTTACAGAAATAGGAATCTAGAATAGATGAGCTGAGTGATATAAAGTTGTTATATTGTTATTACAAAGTTAAACAACAAAAGAACAATTCTTGTAAATATTACGTACTAAACTTGCAATTTATTCGCTTGGTTTGTCTATATTTCAAATAAAGTATTTTTTATCATTATATTCGATAGTATTATTTCTTCATGTTAAAATAATACATGAACTAAAAGCTACACCAGCATTTATGGCACACTCCAAAAAAAACTATTACATAATTTTGTACACATTTATTACAAATTTGCGACCCAATCAAAAAATTTTTTACAGCCCCCGTTTTCCAGAAAATGGGCGTGGGCTAACTTATAAGTAAAACTGCACCACGCATTCTGTATTTTTGAAATTTTGATGTTCAAAATGTTGATAAAATTTCTTACACATTTATTACAAACCATTGACGTATTGAAAATTCCAAAATTTTCACCCCCTAGGGGTTAAATACCCCTTATTTATAGAAAATTCCCAAATAAATTGGATTCCTCGTGGTCAGTACCAGAATTGATCACAAGATTGTTTATAATTTTTGTTCAAACAATCGAAATATTCAAAATTACAGAATGGACGGCCCCCAAGGGGTGAAACACCCCCAAAAGGGGTGAAACACCCCCAAAAGGGATGAAACACCACCAAACTTCTCAAAATTCCTATAACGTTATCCACAAAACTTAAAAAAAACTCATTAGAATGTAACGACGTGTTGAAAATTTCAGAATGATGATTTCCATGGGGTTGAACACCCCACACAACGCATAAACTTATTTCACTGCTTTGCATAGTGAACGATTTCGGATTTTCGTATTATACCGTTGATGAAATGAATAACTATATTGACAGAGCATCAATAGACACCACATTTTTTTGAAAAATTGATCGTTGTTGCAAAAAATAATATACTGCTAGATACGTCAGAACATTAGTATACGTCCATAGCTAGCTTTTTCCACATGGTCGGAAAACTGGAGAACACAAAGAAAATGTTTGAGGGAAAACGCTCCCTGTTTGGTTTTTAATATTGTCAAAAATATATGGAACATCCTGTACATTAAAATATTTCATTATCATTCAATACGTGGGTAACCGTTTTACCTTCTACAATTCAGTACGTGAGCGAAGATATTTTATTTTGAGACACAACTTGTCCTCAACAGAACATAAACAAGAGTTTTCAAAAAGGCCACTGATAGTTCGATCTGGTAGTCGAGTTTAGAGTTCTGCCGTGCCCGCAGCTAGTGAGGGCTATGGGGAGAGTTTGGAAGATCAGATATTAGATAGAAGGAAAATGTTTCTTAAATGTAAATGCCGATATGTATTGTAAGTAAAGATCTTTTTAAAATTATTCATTCCATCAATAACTAGTCTAGGAGAGATTCTTCAATTCTTTATTCATTAATTCTTTATTGATTATTTCCTTCATTAATTTCAATCGTCTAAATCGCATATTTGTACATAGTAAAATAAATGTTTTTATATTTTTCTAAAGTGTTTTAAATCTATGAATGATCAGTATCTACCTAGTTAGTCGTGAATCAACCCCAATTCACGAAAAGTGGTGGAGGCTGCCGTGGTTTAGTTTGTGGATTCATTCTTCATAATGAACCAATTTTTATTTTGTTATAAATTTGAATAGTGGTACAATCAACTCAATATAGTTGTTTAGCTTGAAGTTCATAGACTTTGAACTTGACCTAGATCCGGTACAACTAGGTAGAAATTGCTGATCCATATGTTTTGTTTCTGAATGAATCTCTCCAAGTATTGTGCAACAATAGCATTTCAGAATAAAAATATAATTTGACGAAAGTACGCTATTTCGTACGCAATAAACTCCAGAGAATTTTATGAAGATTAAATATAAATGCTATTGATGTTAAGTTCTAACGATTTATTTTCAGTATAATTATTTGAATTTTGTTGTTTTCCCTATTGATTTTTACAAGAATAATTTGTGTAAAATTGTTATATTTCGAGTTTATGAGAGTAATTACGTGTAGTTACAAATGTATTACTTCTTTACTCTGAATCTTCAGCTTCCCCCTAGCCCCTAGCAGAGATCAGTATGATGGCAAATGCAAGAAAGAAAGGTACGGCCGTTGCCTTTCCAGAATTCGTGGCACCATATGGATTTTTTCGAAGAATCACAAGAGATGAGCTGAGAGAATGCATGGAGATGCATTATTATTTTGGAGTGTACCCAATAGGTGCAGTATACGAGTTGTCAGAATAATGAGAAAGGAATTTGTTGAATACTTGGTGTATTCTTAATACACGGTTTTGACAGAGAATTTGACAATTGAATCGCGATTGGAAGTCGTATCGAGTAAGCTTATGAGAAAGGAATTTGTTGAATCCTTATTGGTGTATGCTAAATACACGATTTTGTCAGAGAGAATTTGACAATGAAATCTCGAATGAAAGTTGTATTGATACTATGATGATTTATTTTATGTTGTAGGAATACATATGATGAGAGAAGTTGAATCCAGTTACTTGCAGAGTGAAACTAGGATCTACAAAAAATGCGAAAATGGATGTGATTAATGTAGATTTTATGCTATGTGTACACACAATAGTTCTTCAGAGTGATTAGGAACTAAAAGAAAAAGAAGAGTTCGTAGGAGAACGACATAGGGGTGTAGGCAATGGCCGACGTGTTTATATAAATTATAGGGTGAAGTATGAAACTGCCTAATAATTAAGCTGTGCACAGTGTTTTAGTGAGTAAGAAGTAACGAATGGGGTCGAAAAGAATTGAATGAATATTGTTGAATGTGAAAAGCGAGTGTGAAATTGTTTTGTGATATTCTGTATCTAATCCTAGGTAAAGAATTTCAGGGTATCGCATCACAAAATTAGCCTCGTATTGTGAGAAATGGTGGTATTTTTAATTGTTGTGAAAGAAAAAGAGAATGGCAAGGATAAATGAAAAATGTGACATTTGTGATACTTCTAACATGAATGGATGATTATATTATGATAAGTATATATTGATATCGGATAATTCGAAAAATATTTTGAATCTGTATGGTTGGCATATAATTGTATAATAAGTTTATGATGAGAATAAGGTTGAATAGTAGTTAATATATTTTGGGTATTTGGGTATTTGTTGTAAAATTAGATGATAGCAGTATGTTTACCTAAACTTTGATTTTTGTATTATAGGAACTGTACCTCCTGTAAGGAACGCGGAAGAGTCTTCAGCCTTGTACCACTCCAAGAGAATCCCCAGGTGAATCGTGATGAAGCCACAGCTTCCACAGCCATGTCGAGTTGAGCCTTCTCACATTCAATGAGATAGAGCAGAGCCAAGTTCTACCATGTCAAGCTCCATTGTCTAGTAAAGCTGAGCCAAAATAGGGTATCCAACCGGACCAAGCAGTGCCAATGTTCAGTAAAGCCATACCAAGTCCCGGCAGGCAGATACACGCCAAATACAGGGAAGCAGAGCCAAAATGGAGTTCAACCGGACCAAGCCATGCCAAGTCCCAGCAGGCCGATACATGCCAAATAAAGGGAAGCAGAGCCAAAATGGAGTCCAACAGGACCAAGCCATGCCAAGTCCCGGCAGGCAAATCCATGTCAGGTCCACTGAAGCCATGTCAAGTCCCGGCAGGCAGATTGATGTCAAATACAGTTTGTCAAGTATGTTTGGGTCATACCATACCTAGTCCAGCCAAGCCAACCCAAGCCTGACTAAATTGATGAGCCAATTATTGTACCCAGGCAACGATGAACCATGGTATAATGGAATGGAACCGAAATGAACCAGTCAAAGATGGAAAATGCAGCAAGGAGGAGAAGAATTCAAATGGAGATGGTGCAAGCAGACTTCTTCTGCGCATATTTATTTGTATATTTATATTTACATGGTATTAATTTCATAGTTTTTGTAAACCTGTATCGAATTGTCAGTTGGTTTTAATATAATCGCTCGAGGCGCGCGATTTTGAACGGGGGGGTATTGTCAAAAATATATGGAACATCCTGTACATTAAAATATTTCATTATCATTCAATACGTGGGTAACCGTTTTACCTTCTACAATTCAGTACGTGAGCGAAGATATTTTATTTTGAGACACAACTTGTCCTCAACAGAACATAAACAAGAGTTTTCAAAAAGGCCACTGATAGTTCGATCTGGTAGTCGAGTTTAGAGTTCTACCGTGCCCGCAGCTAGTGAGGGCTATGGGGAGAGTTTGGAAGATCAGATATTAGATAGAAGGAAAATGTTTCTTAAATGTAAATGCCGATATGTATTGTAAGTAAAGATCTTTTTAAAATTATTCATTCCATCAATAACTAGTCTAGGAGAGATTCTTCAATTCTTTAATTCATTAATTCTTTATTGATTATTTCCTTCATTAATTTCAATCGTCTAAATCGCATATTTGTACATAGTAAAATAAATGTTTTTATATTTTTCTAAAGTGTTTTAAATCTATGAATGATCAGTATCTACCTAGTTAGTCGTGAATCAACCCCAAGTCACGACAATATACTGGACTCGGATGACGCACAGGTAGCTAGAGCTGCCTCCGTGGTAACGTTAATTGTTGCCGTTAAAGACATGCTTCTACTACATGTCTTTCATTGCGCATAGACTATATCAACTGAGGAAATTGACATGTTCAAGAGTGGCATGTATTAATGAATAGTTTTGTAACAATATTATAGGAAATCCAACGTGAACTATTTTAAATTGAGGATCATAATTCTTTACAGTATCCCACACGCTTCTACTGCGTATTTTTTGGTGCGCATGGGTAATATCAACCATGGAAATTGACATTTTCAAGAGTGAGCTGTGTTAATGAATTTTTCTGTTGCAATATGATAGAAAATCCGACTTGATATGTATTTTGTTGATTATTAGAATTCTTTACATCAGGTCACACCCTTCCATGGCGTGTCTTTTGGTGCACATGGACTATATCAACCATGGAAATTGACAGTTTGAAGAGTGGGCTGTGTTAATGAACTTTTGTGTTGCAATATGATAGAAAATCCGACTTGATATGAATTTTGTTGATTATTAGAATTCTTTACATCAGGTCACACCCTTCCATGGCGTGTCTTTTGGTGCACATGGACTATATCAACCATGGAAATTGACAGTTTGAAGAGTGGGCTGTGTTAATAAATTTTTGTGTTGTAATATGATAGAAAATCTGACTTGCACTGTATGTCATGGAGTATTAAAATTAATAACAGTATCTCACACGCTTCTACTGCGTATTTTTTGGTGCGCATGGGTAATATTAACCATGGAAATTGACATTTTCAAGAGTGAGCTATGTTAATGAATTTTTGTGTTGCAATATGATAGAAAATCCGACTTGATATGTATTTTGTTGATTATTAGAATTCTTTACATCAGGTCACACCCTTCCATGGCGTGTCTTTTGGTGCACATGGACTATATCAACCATGGAAATTGACAGTTTGAAGAGTGGGCTGTGTTAATAAATTTTTGTGTTGTAGTATGATAGAAAATCTGACTTACACTGTATGTCATGGAGTATTAAAATTAAATACAGTATCTCACACGCTTCTACTGCGTGTGTTTTAGTTCGCATGGATAATATCAACCATGGAAATTGACCTTTTGAAGAGTGGGCTGTGTTAATAAATTTTTATGTTGCAAAATGATAGAATATCTGACTTGCACTGTATGTCATGGAGTATTAAAATTAATTACAGTATCTCACACGCTTCTACTGCGTGTGGTTTGGTTCGCATGGACAATATCAACCATGGAAATTGACATTTTGAAGAGTGGGCTGTGTTAATAAATTTTTGTGTTTCGATATGATAGAAAATCCGACTTGATCTGTATTTTATTGAGTATTAGAATTCTTTACATCAGCTCACACCCTTCCATGGCGTGTCTTTTGGTGCACACGGACTATATCAATCATGGCAATTGACAGTTTTGAAGAGTGGGCTGTGTTAATAAATTTTTATGTTGCAAAATGATAGAAAATCTGACTTGCACTGTATGTCATGGAGTATTAAAATTAATTACAGTATCTCACACGCTTCTAATGCGTGTGTTTTGGTTCGCATGGACAATGTCAACCATGGAAATTGACATTTTGAAGAGTGGGCTGTGTTAATAAATTTTTATGTTGCAAAATGATAGAAAATCTGACTTGCACTGTATGACATGGAGTATTAAAATTAATTACAGTATCTCACACGCTTCTACTGCGTGTGTTTTGGTTCGCATGGATAATATCAACCATGGAAATGGACATTTTGAAGAGTGGGCTGTGTTAATAAATTTTTATGTTGCAAAATAATAGAAAATCTGACTTGCACTGTACGTCATGGAGTATTAAAATTAATTACAGTATCTCACTCGCTTCAAATACGAGTGTTCTGGTTCGCATGGATAATATCAACCATGGAAATTGACATTTTGAAGAGTGGCCTGTGTTCATAAATTTTTGTTGCAATATGATAGAAAATCCGACTTGATCTGTATTTTATTGAGTATTAGAATTCTTTACATCAGCTCACACCCTTCCCTGGCGTATCTTTTGGTGCACACGGACTATATCAGTCATGGAAATTGACAGTTTTGAAGAGTGGGCTGTGTTAATAAAAAATTTTTATGTTGCAAAATGATAGAAAATCTGACTTGCACTGTATGTCATGGAGTATTAAAATTATTTACAGTATCTCACACGCTTCTACTGCGTGTGTTTTGGTTCGAATGGATAATATCAACCATGGAAATTGACATTTTGAAGAGTGCGCTGTGTTAATAAATTTTTAAGTTGCAAAATGATAGAAAATCTGACTTGCACTGTATGTCATGGAGTATTAAAATTAATTACAGTATCTCACACGCTTCTACTGCGTGTGTTTTGGTTCGCATGGATAATATCAACCATGGAAATTGACATTTTCAAGAGTGGGCTGTGTTCATAAATTTTTGTGTTGTAATATGATAGAAAATCCGACTTGAACTGTTTTTTATTGAGTATTAGAATTCTTTACATTAGCTCACACCCTTTCACGGCGTGTCTTTTGGTGCACTCGGACTATATCAACCATACTAATTGATGTTTTGAAGAGTGGGCTGTGTTAATAAATTTTTATGCTGTAAAATGATGGAAAATCCGACTAGAACTATATTTCTTTCAGTATTAGAATTCTTTACAGTATCCCACATGCTTCTACTACATGTCTTTTATTGAGCATAGACTATATCAACTGAGGAAATTGACATGTTCAAGAGTGGGATGGTTTTAAAAATCAAAGGACTTTCTATAACACTTAAATATATTTTCTGAACGGTCATACTGTCTCCTATTTGCAGTTGAAATATTATCCATTATTTACGGGACACCCTGTATACAGCGTGTTTCAAAAGGTATGCAACAAATGGGTTTTTTTTTTCGGAATTGGCCTGAAGTCAAACTGATTTTACACTTGTTTTACAACAAGGCATGTAGTCGCCTATCGATACTGATGCCTCTTTGAATGGCAACTTTGCAATATATAATTCAATATCAATGCGGAGTGTCTTTGCAGATAAAGTGGTTCGCCTATTGGTAAGAAGATGATGTTTGCTCAGGTTTTCTGATTTAAACCACCAAGAATCATTTCAGTTCGAATTTTTGAACCACAAAAATTTAATAAAAAAATCAGTATTAGCACAATTCAAGTTTCTTGTTTTTAATTGATAAAATTTTGGGGTTGAGATATAGCTGTCTCAGGATCTTATACGAGATCTGACAAAGTGTGTTCGTCATCCAATCATAAACTAAGTTTCTCTGACCAAGAGATAGAGAAATAAATGCACACAATTACTACAAACTCTCAAATCATAAGCTTAGCATATCGTTTTGAATATTTTCGTATCCGAAAGCGTATCATACGATTCATATGTACCTACCTGCGCGTTCCTTACTGAGGAACAAGTTTTCTGTATTTGTATTTCAATTTGAAATCACTCAATCAGCATGGCTAACGCTCGGGTTCTCTTAATGAAATATGGATATGGATATATTTGAAGCCAATTGGTCCCTCATCATCGTCAAATTGTTAAATCGCCTCCCGGACTATAAGCACATCTGAGGAGCACTGGCTCATGTCGAGTTTTAACAGAGTTGTATTTATGAACCCTTGATCTGTATTAATTTCATGAATCTGTCTTCTTGTGTGTCTTTGTTTCATCATTGTTTGTTTATTCCATTATGACTTTTTGGCGTGCGTTGAAGGTGATCGGAATATTATTTCGAGACCATTTAATGATTCGCGTGTAAATGATGGTAATAATGAAAATAGACCTCTTTGGAGACCATTTGGATTACAAAATGAATCGCTACTGAATAGACGAGCCCGTATTAAGAATCGGCGACATACGCTTCCTGTAGAGACTCAACAAATTATCATTAATATGTATAATAAATTAGAAAGTGAAAATAATGAAAACAAAAGAGGTGTCGTCAAAAGCCTACTTTTCAAAATATCACTTTCCATGGTTGGTTTAATCCATGCGCACCAAAACACATGCAATATAAGCGTGTGAGATACTGTAAATGATTTTGCAACATGAAGATTTATTAACACTACCCAATCTTCAAAATGTCAATCAGCATTGTTGGTATAGTCCGTGTGCACCAAAAGACACGACAAGAAAGAATGTGAGCTAATGTGAAGAATTCTAATACTCAATAAAATACAGTTCAAGTCGGATTTTCTATCATATTACAACACAAAATTGTATTAACACAGCCCACTCTTTGCGAACCAAAACACACGCGGTAGAAGCGTGTGAGATACTGTAAATAATTTTAATACTCCATGACACACAGTGCAAGTCAGATTTTCTATCATATTGCAACACAAAAATTTATTAACACAGCCCACTCTTCAAAATGTCAATTTCCATGGTTGATATTATCCATGCGAACCAAAACACACGCAGTAGAAGCGTGTGAGATACTGTAAATAATTTTAATACTCCATGACATACAGTGCAAGTCAGATTTTCTATCATTTTGCAACATAAAAATTTATTAACACAGATCACTCTTTAAAACTGTCAATTTCCATGACTGATATAGTCCGTGTGCACCAAAAGATACGCCAGGGAAGGGTGTGAGCTGATGTAAAGAATTCTAATACTCAATAAAATACAGATCAAGTCGGATTTTCTATCATATTGAAACACAAAAATTTATTAACACAGCCCACTCTTCAAAATGTCAATTTCCATGGTTGATATTATCCATGCGAACCAAAACACACGCAGTAGAAGCGTGTGAGATACTGTAATTAATTTTAATACTCCATGACATACAGTGCAAGTCAGATTTTCTATCACTTTGCAACATAAAAATGTATTAACACAGCGCACTCTTCAAAATGTCAATTTCCATGGTTGATATTATCCATGCGAACCAAAACACACGCAGTAGAAGCGTGTGAGATACTGTAATTAATTTTAATACTCCATGACATACAGTGCAAGTCAGATTTTCTATCATTTTGCAACATAAAAATTTATTAACACAGCCCACTCTTCAAAATGTCAATTTCCATGGTTGATATTATCCATGCGAACCAAAACACACGCAGTAGAAGCGTGTGAGATACTGTAATTAATTTTAATACTCCATGTCATACAGTGCAAGTCAGATTTTCTATCATTTTGCAACATAAAAATTTATTAACACAGCCCACTCTTCAAAATGTCAATTTCCATGGTTGATATTATCCATGCGAACCAAAACACACGCAGTAGAAGCGTGTGAGATACTGTAATTAATTATAATACTCCATGTCATACAGTGCAAGTCAGATTTTCTATCATTTTGCAACATAAAAATTTATTAACACAGCCCACTCTTCAAAATGTCAATTTCCATGGTTGATATTATCCATGCGAACCAAAACACACGCAGTAGAAGCGTGTGAGATACTGTAATTAATTTTAATACTCCACGACATACAGTGCAAGTCAGATTTTCTATCATTTTGCAACATAAAAATTTATTAACAGAGCCCACTCTTCAAAACTGTCAATTGCCATGATTGACATAGTCCGTGTGCACCAAAAGACACGCCATGGAAGGGTGTGAGCTGATGTAAAGAATTCTAATACTCAATAAAATACAGATCAAGTCGGATTTTCTATCATATTGAAACACAAAAATTTATTAACACAGCCCACTCTTCAAAATGTCAATTTCCATGGTTGATATTATCCATGCGAACCAGAACACTCGTATTTGAAGCGAGTGAGATACTGTAAATAATTTTAATACTTCATGACATACAGTGCAAGTCAGATTTTCTATGATTTTGCAACATAAAAATTTATAAACACAGCCCACTCTTCAAAACATCAATAAGCATGGTGATATAGTCCGAGTGCACCAAGAGACACGCCGTGAAAGGGTGTGAGGTAATGTAAAGAATTCTAATACTCAACAAAATACAGTTCAAGTCGTATTTTCTATCATATTACAACACAAAAATTTATTAACACAGCCCACTCTTGAAAATGTCAATTTCCATGGTTGATATTATTCATGCGCACCAAAAAATACGCAGTAGAAGCGTGTGGGATACTGTAAAGAATTATGATTCCCAATTGAAAATAGTTCACGTTGGATTTCCTATAATATTGTTACAAAACTATTCATTAATACATGCCACTCTTGAACATGTCAATTTCCTCAGTTGATATAGTCTATGCGCAATGAAAGACATGTTGTAGAAGCATGTCTTTAACGGCAACAATTAACGTTACCACGGAGGCAGCTCTAGCTACCTGTGCGTCATCCGAGTCCAGTATCAAACAGGGAGGGAGCGTTTTCCCTCAAACATTTTCTTTGTGTTCTCCAGTTTTCCGACCATGTGGAATATGTGGAATATACTAATGTTCTGACGTATCTAGCAGTATATTATTTTTTGCAACAACGATCAATTTTTCAAAAAAAATGTGGTGTCTATTGATGCTATGTCAATAGAGGTTATTCATTTCATCAACGGTATAATACGAAAATCCGAAATCGTTCACTTTGCAAAGCAGTGAAATAAGTTTATGCGTTGTGTGGGGTGTTCAATCCCATGGAAATCATCATTCTGAAATTTTCAACACGTCGTTACATTCTAATGAGTTTTTTTTAAAGTTTTGTGGATAACGTTATAGGAATTTTGAGAAGTTTGGTGGTGTTTCATCCCTTTTGGGGGTGTTTCACCCCTTTTGGGGGTGTTTCACCCCTTGGGGGCCGTCCATTCTGTAATTTTGAATATTTCGATTGTTTGAACAAAAATTATAAACAATCTTGTGATCAATTCTGGTACTGACCACGTGGAATCCAATTTATTTGGGAATTTTCTATAAATAAGGGGTATTTAACCCCTAGGGGGTGAAAATTTTGGAATTTTCAATACGTCAATGGTTTGTAATAAATGTGTAAGAAATTTTAGCAACATTTTGAACATCAAAATTTCAAAAATACAGAATGCGTGGTGCAGTTTTACTTGAAAGTTAGCCCACGCCCATTTCCTGGAAAACGGGGGCTGTAAAAATTTTTTTGAATGAGACGCAAATTTGTAATAAATGTGTACAAAATTATGTAATAGTTTTTTTTGGAGTGTGCCATAAATGCTGGTGTAGCTTTTAGTTCATAAATAATACCAGTGTTATGAAAAATTTAATTTAATTTGTTCCTTCTGACTCACCAAAGTCTGAGTCCAAGATAAGATTGTCCACCATGGGGATATCTAAAAAGGCAATAGATAAGTTTTAGTTAAATGGAAAAATGTTGCGCAAAAGAAGGGCCATCTATATGGAAGTACGTTTTTCAAATTATTTTGTAAAAACAAAATCTTTCAATTTCTAGTTTGATTTTTTCTGGTGTTATCGTCAGAGCTGGAACAAAGTGTTACGCCAGAAAAAAATTAAGTGGAATAATGTGAAAACAAAAATTATATTTGGAATTTTTATACCTCCATATGTGAATGGCCCTTCTGTTGCGCAAATTTTTACCCGCATTTAATCAAAACTGTATCTATTTCCTTTTCAGATATCTTCGTGGTGGACAACCTTATCTTGGACTCATTGTGTATCTAATGGATATCACAATTATGAATATAAGATATCCTATTGATATGGCCATATGGAAGAACAGGGTCATAATCCAATCGTCGGTTGGATTATGATACTGAATATGGTCTCATTCAATAAGTATGAATATAGATAACATGGTGACATAATAAAATGTAATATGCTTTTTGAATAAATTCATTATTATTATTATTATATCTATGGGATATCAACAAGATATCCAGTGGATATCTTCACGGACATCCATAAGATATCTCCTTTATCCTGGATATAGGCGGACATATGGATATTTATTGGATGTCTAGGATATCCATCTATATTCAGTGGATGTACTGGATATCTATAAATGATATCCTGTGGATGTCTAATGTTTATACTGTGCTGTCTGGCTTTTGTTCATTTTCATACTTGAGATCAATCATTTCCTTGATTTTGTACAAAAATAAATTATTATTTTGATACCGTATCAATCCACAAATTAATTCAAAGGTGTTTAGTCCTTTCTCTGAAATTTATTTGGCAACCATTTCTAGTCCCAGCAAAATAATACCATATCACATTTCACTTTCAAATCGGTCTGGCGGAGGTTCAACAACCGAATTATTGTTTGCCAAATTAATGTTGGGTTGGTAGAAACTCAAAAAGCATCACATAAAAATTTAAGTCAAACTAAAATATTTTGAAAAAAACTGTTATTCAAAATTAGCGTCTGGCACTAATTGATTGATTCATGAGTCAAAAAGTTCAGCTAAACTAATTAAAAAACCTTCTTAAATTCATTTTAAAAATCAATATATTACCCATACAGATACGATGCACACTGATGAACGTACCCTATACCGCCAGCCAGATAGCCCGTATGATTTCCGGAAGAGTGAGAGAGATAGCATGTCTGAAAACTGGCCTACTTGAAATTCTTGTTTTCCCGACGTTGCTAGCTCTCTTACTATTAAGACAGAACTGTCTCTCTTAGGGTAGGAACTCGTATTTGTGATTTCACTCAAACCGACAGTGATCGACATGAGAGTTGTTCTATACATACAAAGCTATTGAATTTCCTTTCCATTGCCTTTAACTCATTGAATATTCTATATAACCCCAGCTCTTCCGACGTTACGGAAAAAAAATATAATGGAATTACTTCTCTTCATAAAAAATGTCATTTGGTTTGTCTAAGATATATTACTAGGTACTTATTTTATGAAGTATACAAATTTGTAACACTCAGTTATGGTTTGTATCAATTCTATTAATGTTAATTTATAAATTGATTAAAAATGAAACTGCCTGTTTGAAATACGCATTTTGTAGTCTTTTAATTAGTATACAACCAACTATCGAACAATTGGAAAACATTGACGACATATACAATAAATTACACATGAAGTTTTGACAATTATTCACTTACATTAAAAACAACCCTGTAAAAATTGAAGGCAGGCAATATTTTGGTAGCCTAGGGTACCGAAGCTCACCAATATTACCTGAGACCGGTAGCCCTTACCGCTTGTGATAGTAATTACGTATTGGCACGATTCATGCCATAATCAAATTAAATTATTTAATTTTCATCAATATCTTTCCAGTCGGTAAATTACTGCATTCAGATCGATGAGTGACAATTCCTACACATCGGTAATTTGTAAACACAACTATTTTTCAATCGAACTAGTAAATACGATACATTGACGGATCGTGCAAGAAAACTCAACTAATCGCTGTAGGAAACAGAAAGATATCTTTTTCGTTTTCGAATCCTAAAGAACTTCTCAAGCCCATAAATAAACCTGCACGCATTCTGATTCAGAAAATTTTTCTTTCCCGCACTAAGCAGAAAAAAGATTTCTCGCACGCAATAGTTTTTTCAAGGACGCTACATAAAATTGTTTGTTAAATAGAAACAAATTTAGACACATTTTATTCTGGCTCTTCAACATAATTATAAAATTTCAGAATATTTCCTCAATTTTCATAAAAAATATCAGTTTTTACTCCACGTCATACAATGTATTTGAAACAACAAGAAGACAAATCCATTTAAATATTTGACAACATGTGTTTTGTATCAGTTATCATGACACCAATTGTTTGCCAAAGTCAAAACCTATGCGTGTGTCAAAATTGCCCCTTTCAACATTTTTGAAGTTGCTCTCAATTTCCGTAACAAAATTGAATCTTCAGATGATGAAATATTCTAGAAGCGGCAGCTGTTCCCATAAAAGACATGCCATGTTTCCAAAATAAAATTGAGCAGTGTCAATTGGAAGTTGATTGTATAATTTTTTCATAAGCCAGTTACCTGAATCAGCAATTTCTAAACATAAGCAGGTAAACGTAAAATAAATTGAGCCAGATCATAATTATGTAATGGCTGGTAAAAGTAAAACATTGTATTAAAGAGAAACATTCTCAATTGAAAATTGAATCAATACATGACTCCTCTGGAAATGGAAAAACCCTACGATAAAATTGAAGTTACTTTTTTGTAATATCTAACAGAAAACAACTACTTCCCCGGCTAAAGCCACGCTGGACATTGAACTACATCTGATAGATATTAAGAAAGACCCTATATAACTTGAAGAAAAAATCTGAAAGTGAAAATTTGCATTTTCATTCAGATAGTTGATTATTTATTAAATGTCCAGTTTCCATTGGAGATTCTTATCTATACATGAGATAAGGAAGAATGTTATTCAGAAGTATCACTCGCAGAAAATCTCTCATTCCATTGATGCGTGAATTGCATCTCTTTCGCGAGGCCTCCAATACATGTTGGTCGACAAAAATCTATTTCACTCTTTTAAGATCATCAGGGAGGTCGGATGAATTGGAAAACATACTCTTCAGAAGCAATTTCACCCTGTAATGAGGAATCGTTGGACTATTTCTTGTGCGGTGAAACTTTGAAAATATTTTTCTGCCATACAACATGTCATGGGTATGGCATGTAGATTTCATTGAAAATATGAAATATGATTCCAGAACTGACTTTTTGAACATCCTGTTCATATTTTCAATGAAATCAATAAAACATTGTACTTCATGCTTTTAGCACTGGAAGAAGTTTCAATCATAAAATTTTGGAAAAAAAGTGGGGCCTGACAATAATAATCTTCACGCAATTTTAGACAATGCATGTCAGTCTACTATCATGTTAGAAACTTCAATTATAGCAGTTGGTAATGAAAATGAATATTGTACGATATTTTACTCAGAACTTTTCAATGAGGTTTCTGATACAATAATCAACATTTGTCAACAATCTAAAGAGTGGCATGAACAGAGAAAATATAGGGTAACTGGTAAAACTTTTATATTATCAAATACCTTCGTTTACAAGTGAACTATATATATATATATATATATATATATATATATATATATATATATATATATAAGGATGGATTTAGCGAGGGGAAATATATGAAAATATAACTAGAAAAGTTATTGGGTATAACCCTCAAAATATATTGTATATATATATATATATATATATATTATTTATAGGTTCACGAATATATGAGTTGTATACATAGTCCAAATCTGAGTGGGATAACAAAGCATCAAAATATTTTTATGGTAAAGGCTTCAATAATAAATTCACCAAACAGGGAGTCAGATAAGAAAGTGATGCTAAAGATGTTTTTATTGCTAAAACATCCTTTCAAATTGTGGATTGTGGTATGGTTGTCTCATAGTCAAATCCTTGGTTGGGTTACTCTCCAGATGGTGTAATTTTGGAGGATAACAGACCTGTTGCTCTACTGGAAGTGAATTGTTTATACGAAGGTGATGTCCCAAAGAATTTTCATAAAATGGAATCAACACCTGATGATTATTACATTTTTATTTTTTCACTTTCCTTGCAAATAAGGTAGTGCAAAATTTAATTGCTTGAAAATAATGAAGAGACTAACACCAGTTATTCTTTATTTCTATATCTGTTAAATACAATTAGTTTCAATAATGGAAATCTTCATAGCAATTTTATTCTTCAGGTACTACCAGGAGCATAACACAAAATTCATTGAAAAAAGAGAAAACGAATATTTCTTTAAAAAAAAACATAAATATTACGGTCAATTTCAGTTGGGTATGGCATTATTAAATGTGCCTACATGTTATTTCACATTATATGCTTCTTTTGATAATAGTGTAGAAATAATAAAAATTGATAACAATTATGCTTTTGCAAAAAAATTACTAACAGTGTAAAAAAAAGCTTTTTTGAAAATATTTTACATGTTATTTGCAAGACTTCAATTCAAAGATTTTTTCAATTACCCACCTGAATTGATCATTCCACAATTTTACAGTACCAACAAAGTAAAACAAATAGTAATGTAGGTATTGAATATATTTTTAGGAATACTACAGAAAGTCACATATCCACTTTTTTATTTATTAAGTGGTTAACTCAATTTACATAAGATCTTCCTAAAAATTACTGAAATGCTTATAACTATACTAGGTAGGTACTTGAAAGTAATCGTGTTTGTTGATACCTAGTTATTCAATTATATTATTTATCATCTAGAACATTGCCATTTTTACAAAATAATTAACAAATACACACATGTACTGTAACAATAATCCATAACTATCAGCTGTGGCTTGACAAATGAGTCATCAAAAATGATGAAGTACATTCAATCATTTTTCAAAATACACAAAAATTTCATTAAAAATCACATGTGAAATGTTTTTGTTTCATTCACTTGTACTGGTGGGTCAGGGTCATCATCTGAATTTATTTCAACAATAATATATTCAGTGTATTATACCACTGTTTTGAAGGGATTTAAACAATGTTATAAAGAGGTATCAATATGCTCTAAAAGAAATAAAATCAATTTTATAGTACATCTCAAAATGAAATATTTCTAATGAATTTTCCCAATAAAAATAAGGTACTTTACTTCTGAAGATTTTGAAACGAAAAAAATATCATGATAAATCAATTTATGAACAACTTGTCCATTTTCTTATACTTATTGGGAAATGCTGTATTTCATGACTTTTAAATAATCTAATCGCTTAAAAATCTATGTTCAACAAATATTGAACTGGACAAATTGGTTATAGCACATGCAATTGTAAATATATCTTTAACTTTCTCCACAAGAGACCACTGCAATTTACATCCTCAAATTTTAAAAATCTCAATATGCTGATTGACTCTTTCAATATGTACTCGGGCAGCTGCTATTTTTGGCATTTAATAATGCTTCCTCTGTACTCAACTGTTTTTTTATTTTTTAAAAAGGGTGTCCTGATCAATTCTATTTTAAACTGATGACAGATATTATCTATTAAAAAGCCTTTATCCACCATAATGGCATCCTGTGAACTTTCTAACTTTAAAATCAAGTCACTTTGCTGAAAAATAATTTTATCAGATGCTCTTCCGTCATATGGTTCACTAATGAAAGTAATTAAACCTCCAGGGGAAATACCTGTCATAAATTTAACTGTGTTATTAGATTTATACTGAGAGTAAAATCTAATTCGGCAGCAAATTCATTTTGGTTTCTGTATAAAAATTTCTGTACAATCTAGAATGATCCTAACATTTTGAAAACTAACAAAACATTTTGGCATATATTTCTGTATTTCATGAAAATCTGGAAATCTTAAAACAGAACTCAGAACTCTACTTAAAATGGGGAGCATTTTGTAGATGTACTTTGGCATAATTCTTATGAAATTACAAATAAAAGAGATAATGTCACAGGTGTAAGATCACATTTCAATTTTGTTAGTAATAAAACAATACGCTGTTTGATTGTTAAACGATGTGACTTCTGATCTTTAAACAGATAGTTAGTGCTTCTACAATTGTACCTAATAGTTTTAAATTATTGAGACCAGTAAATCTATTTAGAGCACTATCTGTTGTTATCAGGTCACACATAGAAGGCACTTTAGGAGTAATCACTTGCACTTCAAAATCCTTGAAAGTTTTAGGCCCATTATAATTCGGCTGACTCTGAAGAAGCTGTAATAGTCCTTGTGCAGCTTCGATTTCATCTTGGGAAGCAGTTTGTGAAGCAGGTTTGATATCTTCACAAGAGCATTCTTCAGCAAGTTTTTCTTTGTTGAGACTTCTTTGCCTCAATCTCACAGTTCTACTACTAATACTAGTACATTTAGGTTGTTCCTTTGTTGTGGTAGAAACGACAGGAAGATTTCTAGAAGGGACAGCAGTCTTTTTCAAAATCTTCCTTTGTTTGGAATTGGAATCTGTAAAGAATTATAGGGGAAAGGGGGGCACATTAAACCAAATCACCAAAGATCGCAGATATTGACAAAATGTTGTCAAATAATTGTAGTTTCTTCCCGGCATAGCAATATTTGATACTTTTACTTACATTTTGTCTAGGAAATATTATCGTTAAAATTATTTTTTCAAAAAAATTATCAAAGTTAAAAAAAGCTTGCATTTGGTTGATAGTGCCCCTCCGGTGGGGCACAATCAACCACGTCCTAGGGCAGTTTCAACCAGCAATGAAATTATACAACACATCAGAGCAACTCTTTATTTTGGTAACAATACCTAGTGAGAAAAATATTGAAACATAAGTATAATCAAAACATACAACTTATTTGATATTATACATGAATAAGTTAATATTGAAAGTTAGTAAGGAAGAAGTCCGAGCAGTCTTAGATGAGATGGGCTGTGGTAATTTTAGAACTAAGTCGTAACGGTCAACTGTAGATGTATCTTCGACCAAGGGGTAGTAGAATTTGAAGCCTGGCGTCTTACGACGCAAAAATTTTATTACAAATTCATTCAAGTTTATAACTTCTACGACTCTTCCAATGTAATAATGTATGATCGTCTTTAAAGGAAATTTCACCAATACAAAATCATCTTGTTGAATTATATCATCATCTGTAAGGAGGTTGGTACTCTCCATGTCACTAAAATCATCCGACATATCGTCCGATACAAGTTCAATCGACTAGTCAGTATCTGAACTACTTGTGCTTATCTTTCTTTTCTTCTTTGTTGCAACATAATCTTCTTTCTGTTCTGGAAATACTTGTTTGATAACTCTTTTTCTATTCCTCTCTTCTTTAATCCGTTTACGCCTTTCTCTCTAACGTTCGATTTCTTCCAAGCGATTATTTTCAGGTCTCTGTAAAAATTCTAGACTTCCCTTTCTTTTCTTTCATGTTCTTAGTTTTTTTTCATAGTGGGTCTAGGAATCGGCCTGACAGTCTCCGGAGTAATTTTGTGGACAGCAGATGTTGAAAGTAAGTCTGTAAAAAAGCTTCAAATAAAATCAAGAGAGTAGAGTGCTATGCTATATTACCTTTCCTATTTTTGTCAAGATACTCATTAACAAACGAGATTCTTGAAATATTTCTTAAGGGTGGAGGTGTAGAAGAACCTTCTAAGGATGAATTTTTGGGAGTGTCTTTATGCGGCGTTGATCGGGTATATGCAATTTGAGAAAATGTATTTAATAATAGAATAAAAAAAAGATCGAACATAGTTACATTCTGGCTTTGGATCTCTTGTTAAAGATGACGAACCATTCTCAGCCATGAACAATGGAAAATTAGCATCAGTCTGTTGTTGGTGAGGCTGTTGGTCATGTTCTTCCTCATAATTTGCAAAACTGGGCAAAAATTCCTCTTCTTGAAACGCCAGTCTATTCAAAGGCCAAATCCCTGGTTTCTGGAATGATGTTGTAATATTATTCTGCGTGAGTGCATTTTGGTAAGCAATTTTCGTTAGATGGGCAATCTGCCTAATTGTTATCGTTTTTCCAGGATTTGAAGTCATCCAGTCATTGAAGGCAGTTGCGCAATAGTTCTTGAATGGGCTGTAAACACCGACATCTAGAGGTTGGAGCTTGTGTGATGTATGTGGTGGAAATGAAAGAATGACGATCCCATTATTACGGCAATAATTTATCCCTTTCACGGTAAAATGGGATTCATGGTTATCCAGCAACAACAGTATTTTATTTTAAATTGAGCTGTTTGTTTGCTGCTTAATATGCTCCAGTACACGTAGAAATATATCTCCTGTCATCCAGCCAGAATGGTTTCCTAATGCTAAGCTAGGTGCGTCAATCAAATATTCGTCAGGATTACGTGTTCTGGGGAAAACATAAACTGGAGGGAGTGCGCTACCCACAGCACTTATTATTCCCACAAATATGGTCAATTCGCCTCGTTCTGCAGATGATATTTGGCATACTTGTTTCTTGCCTTTAGTGGACACAATTTTTACTGGTTTTAGAACTGTTCAGGCTTAAGCTTATACTTTTGCAATGCAAAAGTATAATTTTCGAAGAATTCTGACACATTTTTTTTATTAAACCCAGTTGATCGGGCTAAACTAGTGCTTTCTGGTTTTCTTAGAGATATTTGTTGTTTATTTCTCTTCATAAAGCCCCTAAGCCAATCGATGCCAGCTATCTTCGCAGCCTTCCACTTGTCAGGAATCTTGCATCCGGGCAAAACGCTCGAATAGTCATAAGCTAAAGTTCTTATATGCTTATATGTTAGACCGTAATTCATGTTAGAAGAAAGCTGAATATATTTTACGAGCTCATCTTCCTGACTCTTTAAAAAAACTTGAGAAACCGTATATTTGCTGGAATAAAGATTTTTGTTCTCATTGGAGCTGTCGCTTTCATTCCCAGAGTCTTCATTGAATTTACTGGATAGTTACTCATCTGTAGGATATTTTGTTTTATTTTTTTTAATTCTGGAATGTAGGGTGTCTCGTTTGATATTAAATGTTGTAGCGGCTTCTCTTTCTGACATTCTTTTACTTAATACGTTTTTAATTGCATTAGTCATGTCTTTTTCGTTGATTTCCGTTCTTGTCGTTTTTTTTTTATACATTCAGACCATCTGAAAAGAAATTTACCTATTTTCAAACAATAATCAAATTAATGCCGGGTTTATACAACTTTTCTTAATGGATAGTGTATTGTTAATGAAATCTCTAATAATCTCAAATCCAAATCTAATTGAAAATCATTAGTGGGGCACTTTCAACTGGTTGACAGTGCCCCATTCTTAGGTGGTGGAATCTGCCCCACAGTGACTTTGAACAACAAACACTCTCTAATTCTCAAAGTTACATTTTTAGGTTAGGGCTATCCCAAAATTTAACTCCTAATATATGTGCTATAAAACGATATTAGTGGAAAAATTCGATAGTATTTATAAGAACGGACAGAGAATAATTTTCTGACACGACAAAACTTACCTTGAATTAGGTAAAACCACGATTTATTTTATTTTTCGCACAACAAGCAAACACCATCAACAAACCTTACTGGTAGTGGCTGAGGGTCTACTAACGGGTACGTATGAATTTTTTCGGCGGTAAATTCAAATTAATTCCGTAAAAATCGACACTGGTTGAAAGTGCCCCAAGGTTGAATGTGCCCCCCTTTCCCCTACCCATAAACATAACCTAAAATGTCTTGTGTAATCCATGCTTACCTCGATAAAAATAATCATCAACGTTAAAATGCAGGGAACATACTTTCACATTTCTTGTGACTTGTTTACCGATTTTGAGTATCAGTTGCCAAGCTTTTTGTCGATCCAATAACACTTTACTGCCCAATTTCCCTTCTATCCAAACACGATATTTATCACCAGCTTGAGGAAAAGCATGAAAATAATCATTTGAGTTTTTTTTCCCAGGAATAACACTGAGGAACTGAACAATATCGATTCGAACGACTCATAACTTTTAAAATGATTTCAAAATGTAAATATTCATATTAATATAACACAAACCAGAATGCAAGAACTATGTCAACATTTTCAGTTATTCCGAATGAGACCAGGCGGCGTAGCGCTTATTTTGATTTGCCTATAAAACTGATCAAGAAAACCTTGGAAAATACTGAAGAGAAAGGAAGCTTCATCACCATAAAAATCGTTGACTCAAAAATCAGGGATTTGTAATATCGGAAGAAGTACAGCGGTACATTCTTGCCAATAGGCAAATATGAGGCAACTATCTGACATAAAACAACTACTTCCCTGACTTATTCCACGATTGACATTAAACTACATCTAATACATATTTGGGCAACGTTCCACCAAGCGCTTATTACTCATTGCTCATTGTGTTATTTTCATTATAATGTTCTATTATTGATTGAAAGTTTGAAGTTGTAAGTAGTAGAAATTGGCATATTGTCAAAAATATATGGAACATCCTGTACATTAAAATATTTTATTATCATTCTATACGTGGGTAACCTTTTTACCTTTTACAATGCAGTACGTGAGCGAAGATATTTTATTTTAAAACACAACTTGTCCTCAACAGAACATAAACAAGAGTTTTCCAAAAGGCCACTGATAGTTCGATCTGGGATTCAAGTTCAGAGTTTTGGCGTGCCCGCAGCTAGTGAGGGGAGTTTGGAAGAATAAAGATTAGTTTCATGGAAAATGTTCCTAAAATGTAAATGTTCATATGTATTGTAAGTACACCTCTTTTTGAAAATAATTTATTTGATCAATAACTAGTCTAGGAGAGATTCATTAATTAATTCGTAATCTCATTTTGGATATGGTAAAATAAATGTTTTTATATTTTTCTAAAGTGTTTTAAATCTATAAATGATCAGTATCTACCTAGTTAGTCGTGAATAAACCCCAATTCACGACAATATGACTGATCTTCTGGGCGTTCTTCAGTCAAAGAGTCTGTAAATGAATAAAAATGTAAATACAAGGAATGTCTATAAAAGGGTCCGATAAGTTACCGTGTTAAAAAAGTATTGTCTTAATTGAAATTTCAAAATTTTGTCAGTAACATACCATATTCTGAATTTGCCTTTCTGGCATTTCCAGACTGTGGAATGAGTATACAATCCACCTTATCAAGAATTGTATTATTTTTCGAACTTTGATCACATTAATATGTTTGATGAGGAATGAAGGTTCATCATTTTTCAAAATAATATTATACCCACATATATTTCTGATATGTTTCATTCACAATCCAATATTATATTAAATATGGAATGGAAGAGTGGTTTTTGACAAAGCAATAAAAAAGGAAAGTTCATATAAATACAGGTCCTGAACCTCTTGCTCTCAAATTGCCGATATGAAGAAATACAAACAATCTGGAATATGGCGCGGTTGCGTGCTATAATTTGATGAATATATTTTCAATTGCCTCCTATCTCGAAATATATCTCAAATACCTATGAATTGGTAGTATATGAATCGAAATAACTTGGTAATGACTTGGTAAATCATCGACATCTGTTTTGCATATATTTAAAAATTGTGTAATGTATTCATGGAAAATTGGTAGCTATATTTGCAAAATGTAAAATAGTTTTCATTGATATTGACCACTATCCTTTCTAATCAATAACATACCTTTATTTCGGTCGATATAATTACTTTTCTCGGTTCAATGATACTGTTTGAAATTGGGGTACCTGCCTACCAATTTCATCGAAATATGGGTTAATGGAAGTGTATATATTCTTTGGAAATGGTCCTCTCAAATCAGTATTCTGCTTTCAACTTACTCGTGTGAACTGTGATAGTCGCTAGTGACAGACAAAGATTTTGGAGATATATATTCTACTATGGAGAAATCTGTTTCAAGGTAAGTTACCTAATATATTTTATCCACAATCAACTTATAATTGAAGTTTTATCGACACTTATGAACCGTATAAAGTACCACTTTATCCACTAGTGGAATAATGAAATTACTTTATTCCACTAGTGGAATAATGAAAAATACAATCTTGAATATCAATAACATTTTACTTATTTTCACCAACTTCACAAATTTTTACAAATGGAGTCGATAAACAATCGAAAATACATAGCAACCATTCAACACCTCCCTATATTTTTGTATGTTAATTCAATGATTTTTGAGGAGGTGACAGCCGCTGTCAGAGCAAAACGTCAAATGAAAAATTTCCGCGATTCTGATTCTAAATGAATGTGATTGTGAATAAAACGTTGTATTGCATGCGTGTTTTAGATACATTTTATTTGCTTAAGAAATTCAAACGCTCGAGCTTCGCTCTCGCGTTTAAACATTCTTGCGCAAATAAAATGATATCTAAAACACTTATACAATAAATGACTATCAATGGGGACTCCGTAAATTCTAAGAGCCACAATTGGGGTTTAACTTAACTTTCTTTTATGAAAATCATCATTGGATTACTAGATGCGGATTATTATATTTCAATGGTAGTCAGTTATTATATTTAGGTCAGGAGAATAACTAGTGAATAGTGTTTCTTATACAACAGACACCAATTACAGGACAAATTATCTAGGAAAAATTTCCAAAGTGTATTTAGTTTAATATACAGTGTGGCTTTTTTCAGCCCCATATTAACTTTGAACGGCTTGAATGGTATAACCGATACAACTTTTGGATTAAATGATATTGTTGATATTGCTTGAAAGAGGGGGCAAGGGGGTGAAGTGACACATCTTCAAAAAGAAAATTTGATATTTTTCGGATCTTGTTGAAAAGAATGTATTTACCATATACACTCAAAATATCAAATAAAATTGCTTATCTTAATGATACCATTCTCTCGACTTTACATGGACAAAAATATTTTGAATGGTATTACCGATACTACTTTTTGAGAGAAGCTGCATTGAAATTACTCGACAGGGGGCACATCAACTTTCGAAAGATAAAGATGTCAACCTTATACATTGAAAGAGTATTATGCTGATACCTTTTAATTCAAATGAGTATTTTAAGCTATTTTATTCTTAATCCTAATTTTTCGTGGATACTAATAATCCCTAATCTTATATTGTTATTGCTATTAAATGTTCTTCATGATAATAAAGTATATTGACTGATAGATATTGTTTGAAAATTGTGAAAATACGTATTAACAAAAAATATATGGATGGGAAGAGAATTATACTTTCAACGATATGTACTTTGATCCGCATACTTTTTACTGTTTGTCTCCTGCGCCTCGTATCTGCCAATCACAATGTCGAAAAGTAGTATAGGTATTCGTATAGGCGAAACTCATGGAGTTGTTTATGATCATTATTGGTTTATAATTAGATGCGTACTTTTTTATGATTTCCAAACACACGTATATTGATAGACTCCAAGTGTCTGAAAACGGATTTTGATGCAAGATGTTTGAAAAAAAATTATGTGGGTGATATCTCGCTGCTGTGCTGGATTCCCACCGACGAACACTCTTATTGTGTAGGATTTTGCAGAAGGCTGCCTTTTTATGCCATTTTTTCATATTTTTTTAGTTTGTTCATTTGTTCCACCTTTTTATAATTTGATTAGTTTACAATCACTTCCAGTTTCAAATAACACGATTTGATAATCTTAATTTATAAAAGCCTTCAACTAGGATGATCCTTATACTCTATAAAATATATTATTATTGTGATTTAATGAAAACGCAAAGAATAGCTCGATGGACATTGAGAGAGCATAACAATTTCTCCTCCGGTCAACTAACACAAATATCAGTATCATACCGGCAGCCGCCAGGATAATGTGTTTGCTGCAATTAATAAGAAATATTAACGATAAATTCATATCAGATATTTGGAAAAATCAAACTGAATCACGTTGTTGCCGTGAAAAAAATTCTCAAGCAAAAAATTAATAAAAACTAATTGGATTGGATTAAAAAATATATTTACAATAAACGACAAACAAAAGTAAATATTTTTTCAAGAAATTTTGATAAATGTTCTAACGAACCACCATTTTGGGCCAAACAATAGCCAAATCTATTATTCAATGTTGTTCAGGTAACCGCAAGGGTAACTGGTGCTACCTGAGCATACAACATACTTTTTTATCTCAAATTTTAATGTGCCCAGGAAATCAAGAAATCTGGTGAAGAAGATGGCCAGTTGATTGTACCACGCATACAAATTAACCAATCGGAAAATAACTAATTCAACTATATCACCACCATGCCTGCATTGTGGGCAGTACAAATCTTGTTGGATGATTCGATTTTGCAAAAGTTGCAGCAAAGGATTGCGATATTTAAATTTCCTTCAATAAAAATAGACCTATACCGTGATCGCCTAAAAGTCCAGTACATACGTTCAATTTTCTTAAGTACTGTGTTTTCGATGAATTGAGAAGGGCGATTCGTCGGGGTCATCATTTACACGAAATACCATATTGCATAGTTTCACAAAACTCCATACTTCTGAAATGGCCTTCAGGAAAAATTTCTTGTGCGGTCTTGACTTTTTCAATTACAATTATAACAAATAAAAATATTCATAACAGTTTTGTCATTCAAATCAACTTCGTCGGCAATCTGTTACTCGAACACGGTGTCTGCTCTGTAACTGGCATAGTGACGTCATCAGTTTGAAAGTCGAGTAGAATAACAGGACGGGAGAACAGCATTGAGCCTCTCTTGATTATTTGGTATCATAACATATTTGGAATCCATGTTATTCTTCTCGATTTTTGTCTATACCCAAGATACATTTTTTCCAATGCTGTATGGGTTTTCGTGTTTAAATTTATAAAACAATTTTAACCTTCGCAGGACCTGCCAAAAACAAACATGGGTTTGCGAAACTTGCGGAAAGCAGTACTCCAGCAACACCCTGCTCAAGGAGCATATGAACACCCACTTGGGGATTCGCCCATACGTGTGTGCCATCTGCAGCAAGGACTTCGCTAACAAGTACACTCACAAGGCGCACGAGAAGACGCACCAGGTGCAGCCTATGTCGTTCGAGTGTGAGCAATGTAGAAAGTCGTTCAAAACTAAGCAAAACCTAACTAGTCACAAGCAGACCCATTCGAAAAATAAGAACTTCCCCTGTGACCTGTGTGGTAAGTGAAACAATATTACTGAACTCCAAGTAAAAAATATCATACATATACGATAAATTGCGTCATGATCAATATATCTGAAGAGTAGTATGGGACAGGAAGTGACAAAGAAAACACTTCACTGGCTGATTCAAGGCTGACATTGAATCTTCAGCAATCTGACACTATTGCAAGTACATCTTGTATTGAAGCAGCAGAGGTTATGCTTTATTTGGCTTTGGCCACCTAAACATGTCTGTAGTTTCGAGTTTGTTGCCACTCATCAGTAATAGGGTAGGACAGACGGCATTGAGTCATCCCTGTCCCAGTCAAATGATTAATTCAGTTCGATATTAAATAATTTCCTATGTCGAGCCGAAAACGCAATTAACGATAAGTTTGTCGCAGCGCTCCCAGAATCAACCTTCGAGCAACAAAAGATATAGAGATGCCATTTCTATATTCATAACACACATTTGTTATGAAAGCTCCATAACACTATCCTTTCTTACAAATTATCGGTGAGGAGTAAAACTCCGAGTTCGGAGGGGGAGGTTGGTTATTTTTAAGATATTCAGATGTAAGCTCAGAACAAGTGGCGTGCTAATACATTTCATCATGTCACATTTTTAGTTAAAAATCTGTATAATTAGGAAGGGCAGATGAATTTGTTCCCACATGTATTGGTATAGTGGACGACCACATGCCTGGTTGGAAAGCACGTGTTTGTCAATATGTCAATCCTGACGTCTAATGCTTGGCGGAAGTGCTGTAGGTTTCAACGCAAAATTGACGTTTTCCATGAAATGTCATTTTGTGGCAGCTTTTTTCTCTAGAGCGACAATATTGAAGAAACGCTCGCATCTCCAATGCTATTATGACAGCTTTTTCGCTCTAGAGCAACAATATTGGAAAAACGATCGCATCTCCAACGCTCTCGTTGAAAATGAACCTATTCTTATACGATGGAAAGTATAAACAATAAATTTCAATCATTCTAAGTGACCACGGCTGCGCAATGATTACGTCGCTGCATATGTCAAAATCATAATCTGTGTACAACGGGTTCGATCTCAGCTCTCGGAACTTTTTTCTCATGCAAGTAAATTTTCTTTTGTTAGAGATGTAATTGATTGGATATTTGGATATCTAGAAATTTTCATGTAGTACTTATTAGTGAAATAAATGTTTAGTGGCATTGCTCGTATTGCAGTATCAACGACACTATGAATTAGTACTCGAAAGACATTCCAACAAGACAGAAGAGTTGAGTTTGCTCACTTACTTACTTTTTAGTGTACCTACACCGCAACAAGTTTTTTTCTACTTATTGATAGGAACCGTTTTTAAAGACTCATATAGTTACATAGTTTTTCACAGCTATTTCAACAAATGGTGTATTATTGTATCGAATTCGGGATGAAAATGGGCAAATTCCATAAAAATCAATGCCACTAAATAGGTCAAATATGGTTTATGCCATGATTTCCATTCTACGAACCATATGGTTTGATTTGCCAAGATGGCAAATGAAACGTAAAAGGACGTAAACAAACATGATCGCCAAGTTAAGAGTGAATATGATACAGAATTCCAACCTGATCATCGAGAGCAAACGGATATATTCGACAATGCCCATTTTTAACATGATTCGGGCTGATATGTTTGTAAATTACGTCGGGTATATAGCTTTCATGAAAGAAACAGAAAAGCTGGGAGGAATCAACAAGATGATAGTCTTGTTAACCGAGACGATGAAAGTGTTTCAAACAATGTTTGAAGTATTGTCAGTAGAATAGTAATTATATTCTTTGGGGAAACATAGGTTGATATAAAATTCAAGATCGAGTAATGCCCTTGGTGGATAAAACGCCATCGTGGCAATCAATTGTAAATGTATTTGACCATTCCCATCTCATTGCAGACAAGCAGTTCAGTGGTGCTCACCGTCTCCGGGCTCACTCGATCTCACACAGTGGTGAAAAACCGTTCGCATGTAGCATTTGCGATAAGGCATTCGCGCGCAAAGCGGAAATAAAGGACCACTTGCGCACCCATACTGGCGAGAGGCCGTACCAGTGCGAGTTGTGTGGCGCTACCTTTACCCAGCGTTCGAACCTGCAATCTCACAAGCGCGCTACCCATTTTGATGACAGGAGGTTCAGGTGTACCATATGCGAGGAGGGATTCAAGAGGAGGCGGTTGCTCAATTACCACATCAGGTCAAAACATACACGTAAGGTTTTTCATTAGTATGCTTTTTTGGATCGTTTGTCGACTAATGGACATCATATAGTCATCATGGTACGTTTCATACTCCTGCTGTCAGTGGTTATTTTGACAACAAAAATAACACAATATCTAAATCCCAGTTCTAATCAACGAAAACGATAAAATCGTCAAAATGTTGGAACCATATGGAAAGCTTTTTTATTTATAGTTTTCAGAAAATTTTATTCCTCATAAAAGTTGGTGCATTCAATTAGACTAAGTACGAACACATCAGTTATTACCAGTGGCGTGCTTCTAAGCGGGAAATGGCCGATATTCTGAATTCACTATGGAGTGAAGTGACATTAACATGCAAAATATCGAAAAAAGTTGTTTGCAATTGAATAAGTCCCAGTAATCTAGTTTAGTCTACCAATTTTAATAAATACCTAAATAGTTGGCCATAATTTTCAATAGGAATTATCAACAGTGATTTTTGAGTAGTAAATTACTAAATTAGAATAAATTATGTCTTTCGGCAAACTTTACGAGTGATTATTGTGGAGCGAATTTTTTTCACAAATCTCCTTGTTTTTTGAGAAACCCACTTGAAAGTAGAGCTTGTGCGACCAAGGGAGACCCATTATTATTTTAATACTTTTTTTGATCTCTTTTGTTTTCTTCGCAACGTTTCAATTGTTTGACAATCTTCTTCGGGTGTCTTGTTAATAAAAATATGATTTTTCATTTTAGACGAAAAAGATTTGAAGTGCGAAGTGTGCGATGTGAAATTTATATATCCGGATCACTTGAGGAAGCACCGCATCATTCACACAGGGTTAAAACCGTTCGTGTGCGAGGTGTGCGGTAAGGCTTTCAACAACAGAGACAATAAAAAGACCCATCTGTACATCCACTCAGTCCAGAAGCCCTACGAATGTATGGTAAGTCAACAGGTGATTCTCTCTTAGTTGAAAGGTTGCACTTTTAAAGCGTAGACAGGACGTTAGGGCTTGCCGTTATTTCAACAGATGATAGCTCGAATTTAAACAAAGCAGTTGTGCATGTTTCCGAAATAACTGGTATCAAATACGTTGGTTAATGATTGACTTGTCCGGGACCTACTTTGGCATTGGTGAAAAACTTCAGGGGGTCTTCCCGTCCAAGTCAAGAGTTCTGCTATTTGATTGCAAGTGGTACTTGCAGAAGGGGCGTATTTGGGAAATATTGAACAAGTATATGTCAGGTGTAATTCAATGGTAGGGAAGTAATTGTTGTCATTGATATATTTGTCTAATATCCTACAATATTCGGTTATATTTTGCAACTCCAGCATAATTTTAGAACTAACAGCCAGAATACCAATGCAACTCATTGAACTTATTCACTCTATGACTTTTGAAGTACTGTTTTTAAATCCTTCAAGGTACCGTGGCAATTCAAAAAGTGCAAAACTCATCAACAAGATTAATTTTGGGGAAAAATATCTCGTGCATCTATTGATTTGATAATTTTCATTATTTTGCAACAGGTTTGTAATGCTGGGTTCATGAGGAAGAAGCAACTTATTCAACACATAGAGAAGGAAAACCACCCCAACGATTCTATTTCGATTAACCCGCTTAGACTGAAAACGGATGATGGGGTCACCGTGAATTCGGCAGAGAAAATGGATGTAGAAGATGCCAGTTTCTATGTCTACACTGAACATCAACACGGTAAGAATCCAATTTTTTATCTTGTCTACAGGTTTCAGATGTCTTTTATCGAATAAAAAAGAAAAATTCAAGAAAAAAGAAACTACCCAAACACCAAAACTACGTCACAATCACACTCGACGCGCGATTCGCCAACAGAGTTAGCATCTTCCGGAGCTAAAAGCTTACTAAACCACTTATCCTAACTTACTTCTATTTTTACCACTATTTTTTAATGGACGTCAAATTATTTAACATTTCGAATCTACCTACTACTTATTTGAGGAGCAACCGCACTCATCATCAAAATTTCCTACTTTCGTTGTTTACTATTTCTAGTTATTTACCTGCACTAAATTAATTTAAATGTTATCCTACTTGTTTTGGTTTTGATGACACACATTTCTTGGAAAAACCAGTAACTTATGAATTTATTGTACTACAAACTTGAATAATGGACTTTAAGGGATAGGACCCTTATCAGCATTCATACTATTTTCCGGACTCTCGAATTCACGAACCTGTCTGATTAATTTTAAGCTTGTGTCATCAAATCGGTGGTCGTGATCCAAAGCATGTTGGGCCACACTCGATTTTTCGGGTCTTGAATATCGGATATGAACAATGTGTTCTCTGAACCGTACATTCATGGCCCTTCGGGTTTGACACAAATACTTTTTCTCGCAGTCCTTACAGCTAATTTCATAAATTCCAGCCTTTTCTCTTTCATCTGTTTTATCTTTGGGAGTACCCAATACTTGTTGAAGTTTACACGAAGTTTTGTATACCACATTCATATTGAGGGTTCTGAAAATACCTTCGAAACCTCCAGTAACTCGAGGTTCGAATGGGATGACGACATATTTAGGAGGCTTTTGAAAAGTCGAAGAGCTACGAAGGGTTTCTTTGAATCAATGTTTTCTAATCAATTTGTCTACCAAGCCCACAGAATAACCGTTCACCTCAACCACCTCCCTGATTATCATTTTCTCAGTTTAAATCTTTCTTTGTTGAGAGGAAACGACAAGAGTCGATTAACCAATCAATTCAGTCCTGCCATTTTGTGTTGTGTGCAATGGTGGTAGCTCTCAGGGATGTAACTGAGTGTGCTTATGTCCTTCCAGAAGAATATAATTCAAGCTGATTTTGGTCATTTCTAATTACTAACTAAACTAAACTAAAAATGGCAGCTGTTTCATACGTGAACGATATGGTTTGAAACTGGCTATTCATTCCTGAAATTGAACTTAATCGACCTGTTTTGTATCAAAGATAGCGAACACGTCTTCCACGTATCTGACCCAAACCTTAGGAAAATAGCTGAAGCTCTCTCTTGCTTCCATTTCAAATCTACTCATGAATAAGTTGGCTAGGAAGGGAGACAGAGGCTTGCCCATGGCTGTACCTACTAGTTGTTCGTAGAAGCAGTTATTGAACTGAAAGCAATTTTGCTTCATGCAAAGTCTGGCAAGTTTTGAGTACCCTCTGACCATTTCGTCACTAATAGACCGTCAGATAGTGACAGATTTAGGTGCCCCATTTTCACATACAAGCCTCGAATAGGGTTGAGAAGTACATCGATGTTGAGTAAAATTGAGGGAAATTTACGAGTGGCTTCCTGGGGATAACATATGGAAAATTCGATTTTCCATGGAAAATTCGATTTTCCATATTTTAACGCGAGCCGTGTTCACCTAATCATTAATTAATAGAACCTGGCTTCAGAAGATCAAAGGCTTGAGTGTTGAAGGTGGCTAAAGGGTTAAAATGAGGCTGTAATCTTGTAAAGAAAAATCGAGATTTTAACAGGTTTTCCCACGCAAGCCCATCGAAACTATGGAAAAGTAGATTTTGTCGTCGGAAAATTTAATGGAAATTCTTTTTGATTTTTCCATATGATTTCCCCACGAGCCACTCGTAAATTTCCCTTAATTTTACTCAACATCGACTTACTTTTCAACCCTATTCGAGGCTTGTATGTGAAAATGGGGCACCTAAATCTGTCACTATCTGACGGTCTATAAAACCATTTTGGTACATTCGGATTCGAGAGTTGAAGTGTTCTCTTCAGATTCGGTTTGACCAATGACATGCATTCGTTTAGGGTGGTTTTCACATCTGAAACCATCTTGGAAAGTGAATTTCTAGTCAACTGTTTATATGGACCGATTTTAATGAGATTATCTACCCTTTCTTGATAGTCAGATTTATCAAGAATCGCCACTTTATTACCCATGTCTGCTTTCAGGTAGAAAACGTCCTTATCCTTCGATCTCTTGAAGATTTTCTTCTCATTGTTTGACTTGCTAAAATTGTTATTTTAACCTTACTAAGATTTTCGAAAATTTATTTTTGCATGTGATTGTGACGTAGTTTTGGTGGGTAGTTTCTTTTTTCTTGAATTGTATTCATACTAAAGGTTCCATAATATTCATTTATTTGACATAAGAAAAAGAATAATTTATTATTATCTGACTGTCGGCAATTCTTTATTATGGTAAAGTGGCCGAGATCTTGGTGAAGAAAGACAAAGAGTCTGCAATCAGAAAGTGAGTGAAAATGAAATAAAATGTGAGACAGAAAATTCAAGAGAGAGAACGCATCATAAAAGTGAAAGTTCTAGAGTGAAAGTTTAAAAACGTGGAAGGGTGAATATGGACAAGTGAGATGAAGCGTGAAAAATAATGATGTAGCATGGGGAAGGAAAGGAATATTTAAAAAGAGCGAGAGTGGAAAATAAATGTGAGATGGGAAGCTAAAAGGTGAGAAAAGTATGGAAAGCTTGAGAGATTGAGAGGGAGAGAACAGGAAACAAGGTAGTGGAGAGGAGAGCTATGTAGAAGAACTGAAAATAATGCGAGAGAGCGTAAAAATGACGTGAATGATAAGATAAGATCTTTATTTTCCAATAGACAACACAACATTGTATAGGAATAGTCAAAAACTTAAATCTAGGTAAATATAAAAACACGAAAAATATAAAATTTTAGACAAAGTCAAAAATCTGAAACCACAGGTTTGAAATAAAAAATATCAATCCCAATAAGAGAGCATGGTAAATGAGGGAGCGTGTAAATGTGAAAAAATAGAAAGGGTGTGGACAAAAAAGCATAGAAATAAAAGTACTAGAGTGAAAGTAGAGGAAAGAATCATGGAAGGGTAAATCATGACAGAAATAAGAAACGCGAGAGATATAGAGAACGAGAGAGACGGAAAGAGTAATGATAGGAAAGAAAAGAGAGTGGAAAATACAGAGAAGAGCATGTGGAACAAGAAGTAACTATAAAAAAGAAGTGAAAATGATATGAGAGTGCGTGAAAATGATCGTAAAAGTTTAGTTATGAAAGAGCAGGTATGAGAGGAGGCGTATAAATGCAATGGAGGCAGTAAGAAAATACATTAGGAAATCGATGTAACAAAAAGAGAAGTAACCAAAGTCGTTTCTGGCAGATGTTTCACCCTTAACAGCCTAAGCAGCCTCATTTGACCTCGACGTTTCAAACTGACAAAATCACAAAAAAAATTCGATGATTTCAGATTTTTCAGCCAATATTAAGAATATTAATACGTTTTGTTTCAAACAAGCCATAAAAAATTCAGGAAAACGTTCTTTATGCGATTAAAGAATATCTAGACCATGTTCGTAACCACACTTTTGATGCAATGAATATACTTGCTGAACCTCCATAATTGTTTTGAACTTGTTTTTTGTTTGTTGTTTCATTTTTGTTTGTTCTTAGTCTGAAGAACTAAAGACAACATGCTACAAATGTTTTGAGTGACATATCGTAGTCAATAAATATTTCTTTCTTTCCTTACCCCCATATACAGTTTTAACCAGTGGTATCGTTGTTATTTTTTTAACCATTTATTCTCCATTAAGACAATCACAACTGTATAGGAGTCGTCATATGAGAAAAACTTAACTTAGATCTTAACCTAATATCACACTGTTACAATATTGACTGAACACTTATTCACAAAAATTCTTTCATTGAATAATAACTGTGACGGACAAGCAAATCCTTCAGACCATTTTTGAATTGTATTGACAGGTACTTGCCAAAATAAGTCTACACCGTAGGTGTATATGGTAGTAAGAACTCTGTTTCACAAAAACAGAAGTTTTGAACGGGATGATAGGAAGGAATATTTGAGGGCATTCTGTTGACATTGAGCTTGATTTATTGGTATTCTTATTACAGATAACAAACAAACCATGATTGACCAGGTTATTACCAGGACAGAGCATCGGAAAGTGAAAGAAGAAGAGTATGAAGATGTAATAGAACCAACGGGCATCTATGTACAAGATCAGAAGTGGCTGACAACTGATAGTAATTATGTGGCCAACGTAGCTGATGATACAATTTTAAAGGAACTTCATATCTACACTGAAGATCAACATGGTAAGAATCGAAGTTTTCACCTTGTCTACAAGTTAATCGAATACAGATGGAATATAGTAATTTACTATCATCTGACTGTCA
The DNA here is from genome assembly GCA_944452925.2 of Chrysolina oricalcia. NCBI lineage: Eukaryota > Metazoa > Arthropoda > Insecta > Coleoptera > Chrysomelidae > Chrysolina > Chrysolina oricalcia. The sequence continues at coordinate 45,016,941 of OX101825.2, read as the reverse complement.
TGTTCTCTAACTGTCGACAATTCTTTATTTTGGTAAAATGGCCGGGGTCGTGAGAAGTTTTGCTTGGTAGAGTATAGGGGTATGTAAGAGAAAGAGCTCAGTAATAAAATATGAGAAAGAGTCGTGGGAGAGAACGGTAAAAAACAGCATAAAAGTCAATGTGCGAGAAGTTGTAAAAACGTGGAAGGGTGAATGTGAACAAGCAAGATAAAACGTGAGGTGAAGCATGAGGAAGAAAAGGTAAAAGTGGACAGTGAATCTGACATCTGATAGGTGAGAAAAATAAGGAAAGAAAGCGAGAGAGAAGGAGGGAAAAGGAAACATAATAACGAAGAACTTAAAATAGTGAGAGAGCTTAAAGATAACCTGAATGAGAGAGCGTGTTAAATGTCAACCGATTGCACCCCTACGCGCAACCCTCGTAAGTCTTCGAGAAACTTGTATGAGCTAGGGAAGACGTAGCCCTTACCTTTTAACGTGTGATGCCATGCACGAGACCGATGACCATGCGAGGCTTTGAACCCTCGACCCTTCGCTCCAAAGGCGAACGCTCTACCCGCACGGCCACCACTGCCCAATGTAAAGGAATTGGAATGAGCGTGGAAAAAAGAGTGAGAGAAAGAACTTTGAAAAAAAAGAGAGAGAAAAGGGGTAATGAGAAGAGGGAAAAAGAAATAAAATAGAGGAAAAGGAATATGATGGGGAAAAATCAAATATGTAGAGGAACTGAAAATTATGCAAAAAGGCGTGAGAGAATAATTACGAAAGAACATGTATGAGAGAGAGAGCGTGGTATAAGGGGGAACATGAAAATATAAAAGTGGCAGCACAAGTGGGAGAAAACATGAGAAATTCGATGTTACAAACAGAGAATTTGTCAAACAGGACAATAATAAGGAACATGAAAGAGTTTTTTAGTCTTCGAGCATTTTGTCGACATTGAGCTCAATTAATTATTATTCTTTTTACAGGTAATAAACAAACCTTAGTTGACGAAGCTATAAGCGGAACAGGGCAGCGCAAAGTGAACGATGATGAGTATGAAGAGGTGGAAGAATTAACAAACTTCATTATACAAGATGAGCACGGAATTGATCTCAAAAAACTATTCAACTCGAAGGAATTTCTGGACAGATATGTGACTCAGAATATCGACGGGTCGACATCGAACCTAAGTGTGACGTTCACGAATGAAGTGGGCGAAGTCCAGGAGGCTTGGATTACGCAGGTCTCCGCATGATTACTTTTTTAAATACATATTTGTAGCTCTCCGAAATTATTAAATGGACCAAAGAATGCAAACATGAGGTTTGAGTTTCCTTTTCTTATATAAGGGTTCGACATTGCTTGATTTTTTTTTTATTTTTATAAAATCTTTATTCAGTAAATACAGTTCTGTACATCAACTACCTTAAACCTAATATACTATATAATAATATCATATAACCTAATAGGGTTTATGCAAAATAGACATAACTATCTAGTCTTTATTTGAATAGTAATAAAAGTATTATGAAAACTCGTATCTTCCGTATGAACCTACACAATAGGTTTTCGACTGCCTCTAACACAAAACAGCTTCTACGAGAACTACTTTAGGCTCTATTACTCTTGCCAAGCTAATATTTCAATGAAAACCGAGAAACGCCTATGTACCGGTTTCATGATTATCGCAAACTATTAGTAAAGGCTTGCTCATTCAGATGAATTCAAAAAATAGGTTTGGCTCAGAAAGAAATTTTTTAGGGCTGACAGCAGTGATGGAAGTCCTGCTAATACTCCCACCTCTCAGTATCCATGTAAAACCCGATGTATTTTGTAATGAATCTGGTCACATTTTATATTTTCAACCTCCGGTGATTTCAAGTAGAAAATAAATATGCATGAAAGTGGTCACAACCTCCGTGCAATAAAAGATATAGAGGTGCCATTTCTATATAAACAACAAATGTTGTTATGAAAGCTGCATAACACTATCCTTTGTGATAGTTTGTGGGTGAGGAGGAGATTTGTTATTGTTATGATATTCTGGTGCAGTGGCGGCGAGCTGATAAATTTTTTCGCGTTATATTTTTATCTCTAGACGACAACATGCCTGGTACGAAAGCACGTGTGTTGTCAAGATGTCAATATAAATACTGTATTGTGCGAAAAATTAGATTCTTGTTGACAAAGCATACAATAAGGTCATAAATACTGAAAAAATTAATGAAAGTGCTGAAGTAAAAAAGTAAATATATTCAAATTGTTGAATCACATCAAAAACTATACAAAAATTGATGTTATTGTTATAAAATTGTTATAAGAATTTACACATAAACTATAATACACATAATAATTCACACATAAACAGATTACATTCAAATTTATGTTGAAAGTGTATCATTGAAATACTCAACTAAAGTGTAGCAAAAGCCCCAATAGCTCTTTCTTCAATTTCTCATGTAGTTATTATTTTACTTCTGTTTCCTAAACATCAAACAGGTGAGATTCATTAAAGTTTATGAGTTGAATAGGGGTCGACATGTATCTCTGAAGACATCTCTGCTGACATACCAAACAACAGCTCTATTTTGATGTAGCCTTGATTTGCTCACAGGGTGGAGCGATGACTTACTTATTGTAAATCGTCTGTCCAGCTTGAAACAAATTAAAATTTTGGATTGCATTCTTCTATTAATTTGCTGGAGTAGTCTAATTTTTTGTATCTGACGGATTATAGTTCTCGTTGCTACTTTTGAACACTTTCTCCTGGTATCATCTGTGTCCATGTCATCGCTTTCACAATCACGAATTCCTCTAAAATAGCATACATTTCAAACACACAAACACATAACTGCCAAGTTATTATAATGTTATAGTTGCAGAATAGTGAAGTAAATTCCATGTCCAACAAATTCAAATTAAAAAAATATCACTAAACTACGTATCGTCGTTGATACTGCAATACGAGCTCTGTCCAGAAACATTCATTTTGCAGAAGACTGTATGTAATAACTACTTATGACCATAGCAGTCGATGCCAAAACACCAAAGAAAAAAAAATAACTACTACATAAGAATTTCTTCCGGTCATTGTTTTGGAATTCAAACTATAAAATAATCGCGAGTAGAAATTTTTATGTAATACCTATTACCATTTTAGAGTCTCCTGTGAAATAAATTTTTCGTGACAGCTCGTATTGCAGTATCAACGACGCTATGTTTTAAGTAAGTAAGAAAGACATTCCAACAAGACAGAAGAGTTGATGATAACTATAAAATCGACAAATTCGAAGTACCCTTTCTCTCCAAAGAAAATTGAGTTCGCTCATTTACTTCTTAGTGTACCTATACTGCAACAAGATTTTTCCTAATTATTGATAGGTAATCGTTTTTAAGGTCGACTTAAATAGTAAATATTTTCTACAGCTATTTCAACAAATAGTGTATATTTGTCTCAAAATCGGGATTATGCTATGATTACCATGCTGCGACGCCCATGGTCTGATTTGACAAGACAATAAATAAGTCGTAAACGGACGTAAACAAACATAATCGCCAAGTTAAGAGTGAATATAACATGGAATTCCAACCTGGTCCCCGAGTGCAAACGGATATATCCGACAATGCCCATTTTTAACATGATTCGGGCTGAGATGTTTGTAAACAACGTCGGGTATGTTGCTTTCAAGAAAGAAAAAGAGAAGCCCTCTCTATATCTTTTATTGCTCGGAGGTCACAACTACTACCAATTATGGATAACAGGTTTAGAGGGCTAATCAAAATATTCTAGGTACTAATTACGCTAATTACGCAAAATATTGAAGGTACTAGTTCATTCAATAGGTTCCAAAGTCTCTCAAAGTTGATAACTTCGAAAATCTTTTTTGCAAGTTTGGTGCGTGGAAGAGAATGTTCGAAAGTTTTGCAGTATCATGTATTATCAAGATATTTCAATAATGCAGGATATAGGAGGATTTTGAAGGAGCTTTGAAGTTTTTCAAGATCACTTCAAATGTTTTTATGTTAAAATCAAATCCTCAGTAACATTTACAAATAGATATTTGTTGAATTCTCATAATATACTTAAAACAGCTAGGGGTAATTAATTTAACCTAGTTCAATGAAGTGCAGGTCAATACGAATCGGACTTAACTTCTTTGGCAATAATTCAATCATAATTTGAGGATTTAAGGTATAGTATAAGCCACATTGAAATAGGAAGTCTCTGATTTTTGAAGATTGATTAGGCTCTTTCAATTCGCAGGTAAAATGAAAAATCAAATTTAGTTGAATAATTTCATTACATATATTTTTCTTCAAGTTTTTTGACCAAATATTTATATTCTTCATTTTCTCGTATTAAAGGTCGGATTAAAATCTGTTTACTTGTGCTTGCCGACTTTTCGACATAGTTTTTGTCATCTTGACGTTTGAATCCTCAAAAACAGAAATAAAATTATCAATAGTTGAAATATTTTTGTTTCTACCTTTTTCATAGTTGTCTTTTATTTATTTGCAGGAACAAAAACACACAGAAAAATTATACTGCTTAAAATATTAGAGCTTATAACCAACATTACAAAATTTTCTTCTTTTCAATTGAAAAAATTACCCGTTTCAGAATTTGTCAATTTTTAGAGTATTCCATGGTGAAAACTGAAGTCAGCTTGGGTGTCCTCAAAAACAACAAAATATATTAATAACCATTTATTAAATACCTCTTCATGATTTTTGGAAAAATAACAGTTTTCCAGAAGAGAGTTGCTCAACTTACTATGGAAAGAATGACATTCTCATTGAACTTTTCTTCAACTATAGTGACTTCATTGGTAGTCTCGAAATCTGGATGAGCTACACAAAAAAAGCATTCTGATTTTTTTATAGGAGCATTTGAATTTGGGTTTAATCTCATTATCTTTGTAATATTGATATAAAGCCTTCTCCTTGGATGGATATTTGATTTCAATCACAAAATTAGGAGCAATTTCATGATGCACCTATTACTAGATATTCATCATTCAAGATGAGACCACACTATTTAATTTTTGTTTCTGTATGCTTTTCTACACATTTTATAACATGCTCCTACAAATCACTGCCTGCCTAGTTGCTGGCTCCTCTGTACGTCGATTGAGCCGTCTCATAGCTGCTGCAATACGTTTACATCCACCTGCAAAATGAATGTTGTTGAGATATAACTGTTATGCAAGTTATTGATACTTTTCAATATCAAGCATATAGCAAAAAAAGGAGTTGTGATTACTTCAACGACTTATACCTTGCGCTGCAACACAGCCGTGACTCTGTGCAAGTTTAACTTCCAATTCGTTGATGACAATGGTAACATCATATAACTTATTCCTCAATTCATATTCTGGACCAATTTTCAATTTTATAGTACATCTGTTGGCATCACGATTTACTTGAACAAACCCCGCAGCAGCATCTACATAGCTTGGACGGGTGGATCTGAATGAGATATTGAAAGTATAAAATGTAAATGAATGAATTCCAATAAAACTTCTTGCCTGTCCAGTTTCAATCCTCCAATTAATAATTTATTATAACATTCATTTTCTCGAATAAACTTGGAATACATATTGAGAGGTAGGTTCTGTGGCATTCCTCATATAAAGACTGAGCGAGAAGTCAGGCCTGTCGCTATGAAAGATACATAAGGGAGATCAAGTTGTATTCATGTCATATTTAATCTACCATTCCTACCGTTTTGGTGTAGATACATTGTCATATTTATTTTGGCTCTGTGCAATGCTGCAGGAGAACTTCACCACCCTTATCAATGTTTTCCTATAAGGTAATTGCAAACAATATAACGCAGAAATTCCCCAAAACTTGGGCATTCGGCAACTCAGAAAATGGTTGAAGTTTCATATTTCGAGTACATAGCCATTATTTATTATCCTGGTTGATGGAAAAAAAGAACTGCCCATCATTTTATATGTAAATGGTCGTATATTGATTTTTTTTTCAAAGAAGAAATTGACAATTTCAAATTAGTTGGAAATAATAATAATAATAATAAATTTTATTCACCATAAGTATACAAATATAAATGAATTGAACATTACACAGATTTTTGACATGGTAAATAAGCAGAATGGCCCAAAAAAGCTCTCAAGGAGCTTGTCTATGGTAAAATATAAGGTAAGATATTGAAAATTCAAGTCGTTTTTTATTTTTGGCAGTCTCTTAAGGAACGTCTTCAAGATGACGTCAGTAACAACGCTGAAGAGGAATCTGATCAGGATCCTCCACCTTTAAATCAGTCAATATTAACCGCAGCCGCCTATAACCAAAAAGAAAGTGACCAGCTCCATGAAAGCACGACTATCGAAAGATGAGAAAACTTTACTATCACAGTGGTCACTCAGCCCTCTTTGATAGTTGATGAAATGTCCACACTTCTCCAAAATGGTGAAAAAATTGTAAATTGTTTCAACGATATACATGTTGCAAAGGAATTTCCCACTATAAACATTGATAAAGATATCCAAACAGTTATAGATACTTCTTAAATGGTGATGAAATTGTGGACCGACTCATTGTGATAGAGTTGCTTTCGAATTCGTATGAAACTTCACGTTTCCCTGATAATATGGATGTACATGTGTAGAAAACATTTCTAGAGGATGTCAGTGTAGAAAATGACAATACATATATGAATTTAACGTCTTTGAACTTGAGAAATTTCAGTGATATCAGTGTTGCCACGCGCTGTAGTTTGCTTCAGGCTTTTATAATGGCAACTAATCTGTCAGAGTGACAGGGTGGCTCACGAGTAACTCAAGTGGAGACGGAAGTGGGTCCTAACAAAATAAATTGTGATGAGATTTACGAATGTGGGCGCCAGCTATATGAATGCAAGCTCACCATATAGATTATTTATACTGATCCCCGTATAACACGAATCTCAAATAGTATTAAAAATTAAAGTTACCACACTCTAAATAAACAGCTTACTGTTTGAAGAAGTATAATTATTAAAATCAAAATGATAGTGAAATGACTGTTCTCACACAAAACTAAATAGCTATATAAATACCTGAATATTATCAAAATCGACCTTAGAATTGGTCTACAGGTACATTTCAATGACCAAATAGGTATGTTTCAAACATTAACAAACCTCTTAGGTGAGATTATACAGGCACTAGTAAATAGAAAAAAATTAAATGTATCCAATATCACACACAGAATACATCTACCGCTGTAGGGTACGAGAAAAGAATATCAGATAAACAATCCACAATAGTATGGTGCACCTTACCTTGTAGCGTTCACACATCAGCTTTAGGTTAAAGACTATGCCATGAAAAGGATATCAGTATACGGTAAGTGTTAGGATACCAGGTTGATCGTAGCTGCAATGTTGCTTATTAAAGTATCTGCTACAAGTGCAGGAAATTAGAAAAAAAGGTTGATCGTAGCTGCAATGTTGCCTCTTCGAAAGTCTTCGCTACCAGTACATGAATTCCTCACTCAATGGCTATAGCATGTGGAAGATTGTTACCAGGAAGACATACCATACATCAACGGAGTCATAAAACTTCTTCCTGAAATGAAACATGACATTTTGTTCAGCAACTTGGATGACCTAATGAATACCTCTGTCTAGAACAGGCCTAGGTGCTCCCACAGTGGAAGATGCTTTCGGTAGGCTCTTTCATATGTCAAAATATTCTGGTCGAAGGGTTAACAGCGGCACATAGGGTCAAGTACCCAAAAGGCCTAACTAATTAGCAGCGGGATTCTTTTTCACGAATCGAGTCGAATCCGCCATTTTGACTATTGGTATTTCGTTTCTTGATAAAGTCGTATGAACTCGATGAGAATACTCGATAGCTAAAGATGAGTCGAGTTGTCAATTTATCCTTTTTTAACATTTCCTTTAATTTTATTGATGTGTTTTTCGACAGAATAACTGGTACAGCGCAGAAAAGTGATGGTTATTTCGTATTTTAGTGGATTCATTGCAGAACCTCTTTTATTCCTTTTGCTACATATTAAGCGATTGTATTGAAATATCCCATGGTCATCGCTTACAAATTGAAAGATGCTCATTGGGAAATGTTATAAACATTTCTCGAAGAACGCAGTAATATGGCCACAGGAGGATTTTTAGGGCTGAAAGGTCGTGTATTCTGAAGCAGTATAAAATATTCAATTTTAGTTGAAGAAAGCCATGTTGTTGTTTGTATGTTGAATTTATGTTAGACTACTTTTATTTTTTGTTATAATTAGTTAATTTTTTCTTAATGAAACTGAATTATTTTTAATATGAAAAAAAATCCCGAATTTTTTCATCTTGTTTTTTAAAATATATCCTCATGCATTTTCGATAAGAATTAATTTCATTAAAAAAAAAGTTAGATCAGAAATATAAGCACATCTTATCATTGTCATTACAAATAAGTCACAATATCATTATAGATAATATGATTCAATTTATTTATTTATGTATTTACTACCGTCTACTAGTAGATCTCATCTTGATTCCATCTTATTGAATCACAAAATGTCATTACATTCCATCAAAGATCCGTTGATTTCCGAAGCGAAATTTGATCGTGAAATAGAATGAGGTATAAATTCCATATCGAGTTCATCATCGTGTCGTACGATAGTCGACGGTCGTGAAATAGAATCTGCCTGCAGATCCTGAAAACATGAAGAACCGTCAAATGATAGAAGAATACCATGTGCGAGACTTACCAGAGATAATTGGGTTATAGAGTCCCCCGAGAGGAAAGGTTCAGAAATATGAATACGCAGCAATTCAAACAACTAAACAAAAACTGGAACCTTTTGGCAGTTGCAAGATATAATCCCTTTACGGACGATTCATATGGAAATACAATTCTTACAACGCATTCCCCAATCATGTCGAAAGTGAAAGCACAGCCAAGCTAATTAATCTTCTCCTTCTCAAACTTCAAGTCAAAATGCAAATCGGTGTGCATTGTTGCCAAGTACACTTCTCGAAGAGTATTACACTTTCAACTTATTAATTCTTTTTCCACAAGCTAGAAAGATTCTATGAAGCCCTATACTCAAATGAAACACGCCTGATTAATACTGCATCGCATAAACCCATTTCGCCTCTTCATTTATGGAACCAACAAAAGTCACTTCGTGCTACTCCAGCTGAACGCAGAAGTCACAACAACCACAAGTCTATGGCATACTCCACTTAGTGCGCACACCCAAGGAATGAAAAGTGTTAATAGAATTCTAAAAGTAAACAACTAAATCACGAATGACAATTAATAACCTTGGGATAACTTGAAATGACTGTACAATATGTTTCGATGTTTTAGATAATATTGACAAATACAAATATGGCAGGCTGTACAGTAGAGCAAATTATATCAAGTTTCATCATAAGTGTCTTTGCTTGGAATGGGAAAATATTCCATTGCAGAATGACCCATTTGATGTATTTCACAATCAATTAATCAAAGTATTTAATGAATCGTTCCCTTTTCAAAAAATCAAACGTAAACATAGGAAACCATGGATAACACAAGGAATAAAAACTTCCCCACTGCATCGCATACGGAAGTTTACAGATAATCCCTTTTTCCATTCACATTTTAACCTTCATAAAAAAATTTACAGAAAAGTCCTGAAATTAGCAAAAGAAAATTACTACAAGAACGGAATTGACTATTCTAACAATAAAATGAAAGAGACTTGGTCGATTTATAAACGATCTGAGAGGCAAATCAAAAAAAAGTAAGCAAGTTGATATACCAATTAGTCCTGATGAGATGAATGAATTATTTTGCTCCATAGCATAAAAATTGACAGAAATTATAATTGTTCCATTTGACCCTTTGAATAATTTGGATAATTACACAATAAACGACGATTTTATATTATAGCAAGAAGTCAAGAATAAAAAATTAAGATTATTGAAAATCTTCCAGTTAGCGTACTTGAAGTTTTAGTATCACTGATTAATCAGTCTTTTCAAAATGGTTTGTTTCCTTCCTCCTTGAAAACTTCCGTTATTATTCCTCTACACAAAGGAGGCTGCCTTGATGATCCATCAAATTTTCGACCGATCTCCCTCATCCCGTCCATTGCGAAATTAATAGAAAAACTTGTTAAGAAACGGTTCAGAGGGTTTCTTATTTCGCATAACATTATTAGTGAAAATTAATATGGATTTCAGGAACTGAAAAATACTCATGATGCCGTGTTCACTTTCCTTTATGAGGTCTATGCCAACATCAATGCTGGAGATGTAGCAGCGGCAGTGATTTGTTATCTAACAAAGGCTTTCGACTGCGTGGATCACGAGATACTCCTGCGGAAACTATATCGTTATGGATGTAGAGGAATGACTCTGCAATGGTTCAAATCATACCTCAGGCCGCAGTCAATCCGTCAAAATGAGTGAACACTCGAAGCAGATCGAGATCAACTCTGGTGTGCCTCAAGGATCTGTTTTAGGTCCTATAGTTTTCTTGATATATGTCAATGATCTCACAAATATCGACTTGACTGGTAAATTCACACTTTTTGCAGATGATACCACGATTTTGTGGAATAGTAAAACAGTAGAAGATCTCGAAGACAGAATATCTAACGATGTGAAAAAGATAAAATTATGGTGTGACTCAAGTCTTCTTTCATTTAATATCAAAAAAACAAATATAGTAACTTTCAGATGCTCACTTGATAATCTTTCTTTGGACAACGGAGTCATTGTAAACTCAGATTGTACCAAATTTTTGGGACTATTCATAGACAAAAAATTAAAGTTTGATAAACATGTAGTCAAGAGTGAAGTATCCTCCGTGTGCTATGCACTGAGGGTAATTTCTAAAGAGCTGGGATCTCGTACTGCTAAAACAGCATATTACGCCTTAATTGAGTCCCATTTAAGGTACGGTATACCGTTCTGGGGAGTGTGTAGTTTGGACCTGTTAGATTCTGTTCAGATACTTCAAAAAAGAGCAGTACGATATATTTATAATGCTAAACCTCGTGACTCGTGTAGGCCATTGTTGAAAAAGAACAAAATTTTGAGTCATATCTCTGTTCATTTTAGAGACCGTATGTTTGGTGGGGAAACACTTTTCCAAATTTCCCTATGCTCAATCCACTTATGCTACACGCCACAGTACTAATAGTTTGAAACTACCTATTCCCAGTACATATCTTGTAAAGGATTCCTTGTACTATAATGGTGTTAAAATGTATAATCACCTACCTACCTATATTAGAGGTATACAAATAAATTTGAAAATATTCAGGAAAACTGTCAAGGAACTATTGAACACCAGGCCATATTACAGCTTACAAGATTTTTATGATGACCATTTCTAAAATCTTCAGAAATAATAGTCTTGATATCTCCCACAATTTGTACGTAACTCAGTGTGTTGATTAGTATCGGTGCAAATATTTTCTCTAAATTGGTATAGTTATATATATATATATATATATATATATATATATATATATATATATATATATATATATATATATATATATTGTGTATGTATGTGTTTATATATGTATATATGCATGTACATATACATGTCTGTGAGCAGGTATACATTATATTTTATGTTAATTTATATCATGTTTTGACAAACAAGTGTATTTTACATTTTATCATTGTTAGTTTTAGTTTTAAATTTTAGTTCAAGTTTTAAATTTGACTCTATCTTTGTATCTTTTCTCTTGCCTTTTTCTTTTTTCATGTACAAAATGCGTTCTAGTGTATCATGCTTTGTCGACAAGAAGAAATTTTTTATGACAATAAAGTATATTTATTATTATTATTAAATATGACGTTACCAGAACATGATGACGTAAATGTAAAATGGATATACCTAGTCGTATAAAAATACAAAATGAGGACGTCTACACAGAATACCGTACCGTAGGTGAATCTTCCGTGTTCAATTGAAAAATAGTTGGATGGATTACAAGTGAATACACTCTCGAAGAAGCAACATTTGATACCTATTTAGGTTTTGTTAGTGTTAAATAAATGCAGATGGCAAATAGTGGTAAAATGCATGTGAAACATGATTCAAAACTTTCATCTACCCTGAATAGTTAACAGTAAAAAAAATACAGTGTATCAGCTAAAGGTCTAAATCTAGAAATTATTCTTAAGAATCTTATTTTATTCCATGTGAACGATCAATCACCTCAGCTTAAAATTTCCGGAAAGGACTGTCTTGTACAAGCCAGTTCTGAAATCCCAACAATGTATACAATAGTCAGTAATCCTGATATTGTTCTCACAAATTCAACTGAACACCACTGTGCAAAAGTTCATGAGGGATTTTCTTCTCAATCAGAATCCAATCGATCATCAATGATTGCGTCACATAATGATTTCGATCAACAAAAAATAACTTTGCTAGAAATCAAAAATTGGTGAAAGGAAAAATTGAAGCAGAAGCTATAGGAAATATTCCTGCAGATGCTTCTTCAAAGAAATGGAATTTATTCAATTTAGAATTTTAAATAACAGAAAAAAAAACTTTTTCATGCTATATTGAAATTGAAGATAATTCAATCAAATCTGTTGATTCGGAATTGGACATCAGAGACTACGTACTTGGGTGGCATAATTCGTTTTAATTTTTTCAAATGACTTTGTTAATTTTGGTGATGCTCTTATCGGGTAATTTTTGTCATGTTCGAAAAAATATTTTAATGAAGGACCACGGAATCTTATCGTTACAAATTAGAAAATAATATTTCATCAACATATTTCGAATAGCTTTAATGACGTGAGGTATATCGAAAATGTTGTAGACCTTTTGACCTTCGCAAAAAATAAGGTTTGATCGCTGTAAAACCTAATAATTTTGATAAGGGCATATAATTGCACATATTTTGATTCCGACTTGCTTGAGAATTTTGAGATTGAGAATTTTAAGAAGAGCTTGGACTCAGTAACTCAGGTAAAATGCCATCTCCTGAAGTCTTCTCAGTAGTAACATACTGGAGAAGAATAATCTACGAAACAAATAACAAAAGAGTCAGACATAGCTTGTATGAGACAAAATTTCAAATATAATATTCAACGCTTTCTGGCATTGAGGACACCAACAACTTAGTTTCTTGACTATGGACCTACATTTTACAATTTTCAGAAGCCTATCATTCTCTGTATTTACCTTTATCAAACAAGTGGTTGAACAAATGAAATGAAACCACTACCATACTTCTTCAGTTCTACTAAAAATAGGATTCAGATCCCATCTAACAAGAATAAGGCATTATTTCATTAGTTCAATCATGTTGGCGTATCTCATATGTACAGAACAAACGAAAAAGGGATGCATTGGTAAATGCAGAGAAAAGGCAACTGAAAAATCGATATGTTCAAATACTTTCTATTATTTATTTACCATTGCATTCGGAAATCAAATATAATGATTTGAGGCAAGAAATAGAAATACCTGCTTAATTTTCCAAAAGAAATTTTCTGGAAGCTACAATTTACGTCTTACTTATCCTACTACTAATTATCAATGTGATGAAACCCATAGCAGGTACATCAACCTTGTAGATTCCAAATTTGATACCTATTTCAGACTAATGAATTCCTTAAAGAGTATGCACTCAATTATCTGATGTTTTTATAATTTTTGAACTTTATAAATAGATAGGGTAAACTTGCCTAAATCGTACCACCATAGCTGTTTTCCTCCCATAAGGGTAAGTAATAGTAAAAGAACAACAACAATTAAATAAATCTGAACTTTATTTAATTCTTTAACAAATTTTTCTCTAGATCATTTTTACACGGGCTCTCTGTTAAAACTTGATATGCAGTGGTGCCTTTTGACAACTTATTTTGTATAGTCTTTAACCTGGGAATGGGTGAGATCTCCTGGAGATGAGCTCTAATGAGTCGCTGTGGATCTTTTGGCGTACATATTTCATTAGTAGCATAGGCGGCGCTTGTGGTCTATTTTAGGGGTAGTTTCTGAACTGAAAGTTTCTTTACTGACGATTTTACAGTTTCCTCTAGGTTCGGAGACGGAGAGTTAGACTGTATTATCGCACAACTGCTAGTAGATGGCTGTGGATTATCGAACGGGTCCACTAGTACTGTGTTTGCTCTTAAACTACTGTTCTCCGAAGATTCTGCTTGTGTGTTGACGCTCCCAGAACTTACGATATTCCTTATTTCTTCATCATTTTCAAGATTGTTTCTACCCTCCTCCTCTTCTAAACTGGTCTCCATTTTAACGTAATCTTCTTCTCTGATCTTATGATGGTCAGGAGGCCATAAGCCTCATGCTTTAAATCTATGAAGTACTGTAGCCATAAAGGCAGCTCTGGGATACGCTACCCCCAACAGTAATATCTGCCTGTTTTATAACACTACCCGGATGTGTCCGCATCCAGCCCTCAGAAGCTTCATTAAAATGATGCTTTAAAGATTTGAAGAAGGATTTATCCAGAGGTTGGAGACGGTGCGACGTGTGTGCCGGAAGAGATAACATATAATTCCGTATTCTCTTACAAGTTTTATGGCCTCAATGTTTTTGGTATGATTTGAGTGGCCATCAAGAATCAAAAGCATCTGTTTTCATCACTTTTTTTCAACCTGGTACGTCCTATCAAATGCTTCATCCACTCTAAAAATAGCTCAGAGGTTATCCAGCCACTATCCGAGCAGGCATAAAGAGTGTTCGGAGGGCCACCCCTTTTAAGCACATCGGCCATACGCTTTCTCTTATAAATTAGCATTGGCGGTATAAATTCTCCGGCGGCATATTCATACAACAAACACATGTAGTATTTAAACCTCTTTCGCCGCTTGTTACTGCACCTACTTGATGCTTTCCTTTCTTTGCCAGAATTTTTGAAGGCTTGTGGACAGTGCTCAAACCAGTTTCATCAACGTTTAGGATTCGGTGGGGTAAAAACTTGTGATCGTCACGAATTTTGTCATATTTGTCAAAAAAATCGGTAACCCTTTGCCTATTAAATCCTCTGCAACGTGCCATTGACGTCGGCTCAGGTGTTCGTAAGGAGATTTCCGGGTGGTTTTTCATAAATTTATTGTACCATTTCCAACCAGCCAACTGTTTTTCCTTGTTAAAACGATGATGGAGATTATATTTTTCAGCTATTTGAAAAGTTAAGCGACGCAAATCTATAATTGTCAGTCCAAAAAAACATGACTCCAGTTCTAGAATATGTTGTACTAGTTCAGCTTCCATAGCAGCCGCCAGGTCCTTTGGTCTTCCAGGCTTCTTGTGTTTATTTAGGTGTTTTATATGTTGCCCAAACGTAGGATTAGGAATATTGAATGAACGACAAGCTTCATTGAAGCCCATGGTTTTGCTTTGGTATTTAATTGTAGCTTCATTCATGTCATCCTCCGTCCAGGCATTATATATCCTTTTTGACATTTTTATCTGAAAGAGGAAAATGTTTTGTTAAATATTTCTCAAAACATGCAGGGAATAATAAAAAATTAAATATAAAAGACTAAGTGCTTGTAGGTAGGTAAACCACGGATATTGAACTACTTTTCCTAAATCGTACCAGTACGAAATAGGGAGACATGTTTAGGTACGTATTAGGCAAATGACTAGATTTAACGTTTCAAATGTGTCGCTGTCAGAAAACTTAACCTACAACACCATAATATCTATGAAATACACCTACAATGATAAGCTTATTTTACTTACCAAAGTCTTCAATGAAAAATTGTCTTCTTTATAAAATCACAGTCCAACAGTGATGTCCCTATAAAATTACTTTCGTGGAAATTTCGCGGCGGAGCGAACGTACACCTGCCGAATATGTGAATAATAGATGGCCTACGTGTAAGTCGCCGATTGCCACCGATAGGTGCGCCGCTAGACACAACGCTTGCCAAATTTGAATGCGGTACGATTTAGGAAAAGGTACGATTTAGGCATATTTACCCTAGTTCACATATTACAGGGACCACAAAACCCTTTTAATATTAATTAAGTTTTCAACTTTTTCCAAATAATAGGGAGACATTTATATTTGAATGAATATTTCAAGAAACCACACTTACCGGGAGGAATTGTTATGTCTTGTAAAATAGTAATTTTAGAAACAGTTGGCTCTTTTCCCCAGTCCAAGAATGATAACTGATACAAAGGTGTGTGGTCTAAATGAGATTCTCTGAAAGATCCCTCAAGAGTGGGAAATAATATAGTAATTGCATTGGAAGTCAGTCGTTCACGGTGTTGGTTCATGAACACTTAATCCCCAAAATGATACTTGCAAAGTCTGTGACCACTAAGCAATTTAACCAAATTTTTGAAGAGACCTTCTCTGTCACAACTGGCAACCCAAATTCTGGCTCTGAAAATAATCAAGAATGTATTTCATATCATTCTGATGTATCTGTTTCCTGCCACTTTCAATGATATGCTCATTTCAAAATTACTCCTCTCGTTTACATCCATATTTTAATCCACATCGAAAATCCCCAAAAAGAATGACCTAATGCCGTGTTTGAATTATCATAGAAAAAATATTTTTAACTTGGAATATCATTCAGAATTCACCTTCCAGAAATGTGGGCTAGTTTCTGAAAGGAAAGAATACACCTTTTGAACAGACATCATATTTATCATTATCATTCAAATAATTGTTGATACAATGATACCGATTTCAACTTTATCTGTTTTTACCACTATTCATTACACCGTATCCCCTTTTTTTGATGACTTTATGAATATCGTAACAAATTTGGACGAAACACCTTGCAACATCACTGGGAAATCTGAAGAAAATTTGTTACAGTTATAACTTTTGTTCTCACACAATCTGGCGGCACATGTCATGTTTCAATAATTATAATATGCACTACAAATTACAAAAAATGTCCATGCACCCACAACTTCAAAAACAAACAGAATACACAATTGAATGAATGAAAATATTCCCGAAGTTACCCAAAATATATACAGGATGAACGGACGAAACAATACTTATTGAAGCTGAAAGTGACATTGCTTATTTTTGATGTTAGTGTCTGGATTATCTCAAATATAGCTTATACGTTTCTTCTTCGAGTACTGAGTGTTGAATTGTATGTGGTGATTATATTTTGGGAGAGTGATATTTGATCGTTAATCATTTAAATTACTTTGTTTTGATTAGTTTTTAAATCATTCATGGCATTTTCGTATTTTTTCACGTCTTCGGCGTCTAAGTTACTTGTAATACTTTCGAAAATGGAACCTAATCCGCTTATCAAACCTCTTTTTACTCTTTTTGGAGTAAGTGACTTGTATTTATTCTGTGTCGTTATAAATTGGATTTTAATAGCTTGAAAGGTGGGTTTTAGTTGGATAAGAATCAGGGAGTGCAGAATTTGATATTTCAATGGCAAAAGTTAGGTGGTGTTCGATGGTTTCGATTTCGTAAAAAATATTTCAAGGTAATTAATAAAGGTGTGGTTTTTTTAAATTCATCCTGGCAGTTCCTAATTGGAATGGTAGGATGCCTGGTTTATTTATTCATGAGCAGCCGATCATGTGTCAAGAATTTAGCTTGTTTTTCCCACTTTGTCGCCAATTTCCTTGATAAACGTCAGCAAGTCGATGTTATATACAACGATTTTCAGAAAGCATTTGACCAAATTGATCACTTACCGCTACTAGAGAAACTGCGAAATTTTGGCTTCTCACCAAATCTAATTCTACTATTCAAATCGTATTTGAGTAATCGCAGACAATTCGTAGAATATGAAAACTTCAGTTCTCGTTTCCTTGTTTCCACTTCAGGCATACCTCAAGGGTCCAATCTTGGACCACTTCTGTTCCTTTATTATATCAACAATCTCATTGCCACATTAGCTTGTCAAAAGCTTGTTTTTGCAGATGACCTGAAAATATAATACTCGGTAGTAACATCTCTTCATGACAGCCTCGTATTGCAATCTAAGTTGGATAAAATCATTTTATGGTGTGATGAAAACAAATTGGGCCTCAATATTGATAAATACTTTGTATTGACATATTCAACATGCAAAAACCCAGTTACTTTCAGTCATTTTATCGATCAAATCGTATTGGAACGACGCTCCGAGATCAGAGACCTGGAAGTTATATTTGATCAGAAATTTTCATTTATTCAACATATCAACCAAGCGGTGTCAAGTGCCCTCAAAGTTCTCGGTTTTATTATCAGAAATTTTCAAGGTTTCGAAGACACTGTAAGACTGACTATTTCACTCACCTACGAAATGAACCAATCAGAAGCTCTAGTCAAGTTCGGCTTACCGATAATACCAAACTTGACTCTTGACTCTGATTGGCCTATCAAGTTCAGTGTTTTCAGATTTGTTTACAGTGCATGTGACAGTTAAACGTCAAATATAAATGATTACGCTGTGTATATTCAAAAATGAGTAGATTTGGGATGAATTCTATCGAATCAATCAACGAAAAAATCGATGAAAATGTACCGAAAAATACAAGGAAATCGAAGGAGTACATTTAGAAGCAATTTACCAGATTTTGCGATGAACGAAAATACCTATTAGATGAAGCAACGCCTGTCGAGAGACAGGAGCATTCGTAGAGCTCAGAAAAAGTCGTGTGTTCTATAGTACTGATTTATTATATCTCTGTTATTACAATCATCGTTTTTACCAGGGCACCTATTGTTCCATTTTAAAATACCGATTAAGCATGTTGCACAAATCGATGTTGAATTATTTAACAAAACAATACTTGCATCAAATGCTTATCAGAAGAAAATATAAGTAAACCACCTCAATTATATTCTTTGGGGTTGGTAACCCTACACCATCCCTTTTCGGGGAATGACCTTCGCTATGGCCATCTTGCGAAGGGCATTCTAAGAGTTTAGAATAGAAATATTATTGAAGCAGTTACGTAACAGTAATACCAATTGTACTACAGGAAATTTAACATTTCAAGATGATAAATTTGCATTTAAAATTTTAACACAATATTAGATGGGTAAATACAGTAAGTGAATGATTACAAAAATTATACACAATATATTGTAACACAACTACCAAATACTAAAATTAAATATACTAAACTACAATAAAACGTTTTCGACAGGCCTGTCTAAAGATGAAATCCTTAACATAAATAAAGTACTTATTTTCTACCTATATTTTCGTATGCGGTTCTTATGTACTTTTAATTCTTTTCCATTTTTATCTGCTACGACACAATTTGAACCCTCAACGCTAATAACTGAGAAAGGTCCGTCATACCAAGAATCAAATTTATGGCGACTTTCATTAGTTACCATAACCAACTCTCCAGGAGTGAGAATAATTGCTTCTGAGTTTTTATCAAAATGTGTTTTACGCATTACTTTTGCTTTTTCGATATATTCTTGCGCTCTTTTGTGTGCCACTTGTAGGCGATACTGAAATTCTTTATCATAAGCATCTATATTATACAAGGGATCCACCTTTGAATCCTGTAAAAGTTGATGTAGATCTGCTTTTTTGCCAAAAACCAGTTCAAATGGCGTATAATTGTGGTACGAACTTGGTGTAGTGTTATAACAAAATGCATAGTATTGAGTCCAAGTACACCAATCAAGTTTTGAGTTGTCAATATACATACGTAAATACTCATTCAAAACTCTATGGTTGCGTTCACAACCTCCAATACTTTGGCTGTGATACGCAGTAGAGATTTTATGATTTATTTTCAGTAGTTTTGCTAAGTTCTCAAAAACTTGATTTTTGTATTCTGTACCCATATCTGTTCGTACTTCTTTCATTGGGCCATAGACGAGAATAAAGTTTTTGACAATATATGATGCTACAGTTGAAGCTTCTTTATTCGGAATTGGGATGATTACTATGTATTTTGTTAATTCGCATTGAAGGGTGATTGCATATTCATAACCACCATTTGATCTTATAAACCTGCCAATCGTATCTATGCATACTATGTCGAAGGGTTTTTGAGGAGTCGGAGTTAAAACAAGAGGTTCCGGATGCTTAACTACTATTTTATTTATTTGGCACTTATGACACTTTTTGACAAAATTAGCAACATCGTGAGACATATTTTTCCATCTGAAGGATGCTTTAAGTTTCTTTAATAACCTTTTCTGACCACAATGACCACCAAATAGGGGATTGTTGTGATATCTATCAATTAGCTCAACTTTTTCAGATTTATTAGTGATGAGTCTTCGTGCAAAACAAAGTACAATGTTGAGTTTCTTCAGAAATTTTAGGCCTAATTCCTTGAATTCATTTATCGTGCACGTTTCAAAAATAGAGTCATTCAAACTCATCCTCAACTTTTCTATTTTCTTATCACCAGCCAATTTTTCCAGCTGAGAAAACACCGGCCCTAAGGCAATGTTTCCATTAGTGATCTGTACTTTATTTTGAACTAATAACTGCTTTTTATGCCTAATCATCATCCTAAGAGATGTAGGTCTTATATCAAATTGCAAATAAGGTAATTTTAGTACTTCCGAGTTATCTAGAGTTTCGTAAATTTTTGGACACGCCACTTCATTTTTTAAATAATATTTTTCAGTTTCTGTATTATTAAGTGGACTCGCTCTAGTCATAGAGCGTGTAACGGCCATAACTTGTGAAATATTTTGATGAATTTCTTTCAGATTTTTAATGTTTATTCTAGAGAGTGCGTCTGCACAGACATTGTCGGTACCTTTTACGTATTCTACATCAAAGTCATATGATTCAAGCTCAAGACGGATACGAGTCAATTTAGATGTAGGATCTTTCATGGAAAAGAGATAAACAAGAGGTCTGTGGTCTGTGCGGACGACAAATTTGGTACCATAAATATAACATTTAAAATGTTTAATGGCAAAGTGTATGGCCAGCAATTCTTGCAAAATAGTGGGTTTGTTCGCTTCAGCTTTTGTGAATGCTTTGGAAGCATATGCAATTGGCAAATCCTCACCATGAAAATTCTGAGAAAGAACAGCTCCACAAGCAATTTTTGAGGCATCTGTCGTGATAATGAAGGTTTTTGAGAAATCGGGGTACTGCAAAATTTTGGGCGATGTTAATGCTTTTTTCAAGGTATTGAAAGAATTTTGACATTCTGCCGTCCATTCAAACTTTGCATTTTTTCTAGTTAATTTGTTCAACGGTGCAGTTATTTCCGCGAAATGTGATATATGGCGCCTGTAGTAATTCGCGAAGGCCACCATTCTTTTAACCTCGTCAGCGGATGACGGCGTATTCCATTTGTTTATAATACCGTATTTCGAATCGTCTGGTAGAATACCTTTACTCGTAACTTTATATCCCAGGAAAGTCACATCGTTTCTAAAAAACTGACACTTCTCTGGGTTTAATTTCAAATTATACTTCCTGCACGTTTCAAAAACTCGTTTTAAATTTTGTAAGTGATGATTTTCCGAACAGCCTATTACGATGAGGTCATCCATATACAGAAAAGCTTTTTCAGGAGTGATACCTGCGAATGCCATTGACATCATTCGCTGAAAGCTAGGGGGACTTACTGAAAGTCCGAAGGGTAATCTTGTGAACCTGAAAGACCCTGTGTCCACACTAAACTGTGTAACATCTCTTGAATTTTCATGTAAAGGGATTTGATGAAATCCGGATATTAGGTCAACAACTGAGAACCATTTTGCTCGCCCTAACTGGTCTAATATATCGTCAATACGCGGAAGTGGGTATTTATCAGGGATTAATTTTTTTTTATTAATTTGCCTGAAATCGATTACTAATCGCCATGCCTTGTCTCCGTCTGTAGATTTTTTAGGGACCAGCAAGGCTGGACTATTATACTGAGAAACTGATGGTTCTATTATCTTGTCATCAAGCATTTTTTGTACCTGTCTATTTATTTCCTTTTTTTGGGCATAAGGAGTTCTATAATTTTTGACAAAAACTGATTCCTTATCCACTAGTTTTAACTCTTGAGTATAGAAGTTATTGACGGTTAGTTTGTCACCCTTTAGACCAAAAATATCATTGAATTGTTTACATAAATTTATCACATCGTCTTTAAGATACTGGGGAATACCATTCGTATTAAGTTGTTTCAATAAATTTGAAATGCGGTCTTGTTTCTCATTTTCTATAACAAAAACATTAAAATCGTTCAAATTCAAAATTTTAAAATTAATTTCTTTCAATGTTACTACGTTGCAAGTGGTGTTGATAATTTTAATGACTGGGGTATTTTTCGAAATTATAGCTCTTGCGATAAAAACACCGGGGTGAACTTCTTGAGAGTCTATGATGCTATCCTTTTCAAGACTTTTTAAGCTTTTCAACTCCCTTACTACCTCACATCTAGCGGGAATAATAATAGAATTGTCCTGAAGACCATTTTGTATCGGCACCACGATATTTCTGTCACTTAATCGCATTGTCATTGTCCAATCTGAATAATCTAAATTACACCGAAATTTTGCAATGAAATCTCTACCTAATATAGCATCTGTCCGTATCGGAAAGTTTGCGTCAACAACATGAAACTCGTGCTGGATTATGCAGTCGTCCACAAAAATATCTGTTGTTGTTATACCTAAGGATTTGATTACACCGTCCGTGACCCCTTTTATTTTACTCGGGTTTGCAGTATTTAATAACTGAGCTGGGTTAATGTGTGTTCTTTTAAAAATAGATATATCAGCTCCAGTGTCAATTAAAAATGTATTTTCGGTATTGGTCATTTTTGTTGGTAATGTAATAAAATTTGAGTATGACAGATCGAAATTGAAAATTTTCACAGTGCATCCCCCAATCGACTTGGTTGGGGGTCTGATCCGTTTCCCGGATCAAACTCAGCGGCTGTGACTCTAACAGACCTGTAATTATTATTATTATAATTGTTATTCGGAACGCGGCCCGATCTATTATTATTATTACTGTATGTCCGGTTACCTCTAAAATTTGACCTACCCCTTGCTCTTCGAGAGTTATTCCAATTGAAACGATTTGAATGATTACTGGGGTATCGGCCACGATTATTATAGCTATGATTTTGCCTAGCGTAAAAAATATTGGAAGTACTAGGTTGGCTTACATTACTTACACTTACAAATTTGGAAATAGCCTCTTGGACTGTCCCGAAACTACCTGCTTCCATAATTAATTTCGTTCTATCCGAATTTGTATTTTGTATAAGGGATTTTACCGTTTGTTGGGTCGAGTATTTTTCTGCTACTGCATTAGGGACTCCTTCACTTATATACGCGTTTTTTAAGTTTTCCGCGAGTGATTCTATTTCTGATGCGTAACTGCTGACTTCTTTAGAGTTTCGTCCTAAATTTAACAGTTTGGTTAAAACTAATTCAGAACTTTCTCCTTTGATTTTTCCTCGCAGTGTTGTTATTATTTGTCCTAGATCGGCCTCATTAGAGATTAAACCTCTTGCCTTTCCGGTCAGTCTGGTATTGACGAATGCAACTGCATTTGCAGTGTGTGTCTCAACATTTTCGTTTAACAATGTTAGAGAGTCTAAAAATGATTGTAACTTTTCAGGGGAACCATCGAACTCGTGAGCGACTATTTTACTTGCTATATTGAAAAATTCAATGTTTGACATCGGCATCGTGTTTGATTTGAATGTATTATTCAACTTATTATCATAAATGTCGTCCACTAGTAATGGATCTATCAATTCTAAACAACTTTTAGGTACTTTATAATTAACTCTTAAAGCATAAAACGCTCTTAAAATTGTGTCTCTTATGTTGAAAAATATGTCATTAACAGCTAATCTCTGATCCTCGTTGAAACATTTCCAAAAACTTGCTATGTATTTAACGATTGTATTATAGGACAACACAAGATTATCTCGAATTTCTTCGTTTTCCTTAATTTGCCTAATACCTTGCGAGTTTATTACAGGTTTTGCAATGGCAGAAATATCCTCCCTAGATTTGATTATTCTCTGTAAGAACCTTTCCCAAGTTACCGACATATATGGGTTCAATTGAAGCAGATGAAGTACAAATATTATCCCACAATTTACGCATTACAATCAATTACTAAACCGTTTACGAGTCCATAAATAGAAAAATATGTGAATAACCGATTAATCAATGTCTAATAGATAGATATAAAATGCCACTCAGAATAGTATGAATATATATATACCTATTTTCAGTTTCGCACTTTAACCATTATACATTAGTGCCTCGAATCCACCAAACAGTCTTTTAGCTACCTCACAAAGCCAGTGATTCTTCATAACCTTGCCTCTCTTGATTATTTCAATGTGTTAACACCTGTGAGCCGGCTGCGGCGGCGGTGATGTTACCCATGGAATAGCCATTCATATTTCTTCGCATTTGCCCCTGAACGTGATTTCTGTAGATGCGGAAAATTCTTATTACCATGAAGATTGCCAAAATTGCTACTATTACGTACAACAGCACCTTAACGTCCTTCGTGATATTGTATTCTTGTTCTTGTACAATAAAGTTGGAATTGACGACTCCGTTTTCTTGGACCCTTTGCGAAGTTTGTTTGCTGCTACACATAATTTTTTCTCTTATTACCAACTGTGCTGAATAAACTTCCTGGCAACCACCTAACACCTCCAGTCTAACATCGTTTTAGCAGGATCGCCATGTAAAAGGAGCATTCGTAGAGCTCAGAAAAAGTCGTGTGTTCTATAGTACTGATTTATTATATCTCTGTTATTACAATCATCGTTTTTACCAGGGCACCTATTGTTCCATTTTAAAATACCGATTAAGCATGTTGCACAAATCGATGTTGAATTATTTAACAAAACAATACTTGCATCAAATGCTTATCAGAAGAAAATATAAGTAAACCACCTCAATTATATTCTTTGGGGTTGGTAACCCTACACTATTATTTTGAAGGACTGGGGCTTCAACATGAGGAAAATCGATGGTTCTGATTACAAGGAATGTGTTGTGAAGACGATTTGGAATACGAGTGCTAGATTATTGCAAGAAAAATTCTATAATGAATACGGACGAAGTTTCGACCCATTCAAAGATATTATTTTTCAATCGGCCAGAAATGCGCGAGATACAAAACGCAAGTTGCTTCAAGGTAACGTACAGAAACGAAAGATCAGTTCGGCACCGTTGACCTATGAAGAACATCAAGCAATATGTACACAATGGGATGAAGATACACCCACAGGACTCCAAAAGAATTTTTTCCATATCGCAGCAGTAGAACTTGCTTGGAGAGGAGGTGAAGCTGCAAATTGTTTGTTAGATTATTTTAAAGAAGAATTAGATAATAAGGGGGCGCCTACCGGCAGAATCGAATATAACACAGTTTTTTCAAAAACTTGCCAAGGAGGTGGTCAGCGATGTGCGAACAGCAAATGGTTGATTGAAAATGTGCAAAATGCAACAATGTGCCCTGTGAGACTTTATAAAAAGATGATTTCAAAACGAGGTAATAATGTAAGATCTAATAGGTTAATAATAAAATGGATTAAGCAATCCAGACTTCTGCCTTTAACCTATACAATAGGTATAATCGTCGGCAAGTCTCCAACAGAAAACAACTACTGCCCCCTACGACCATTGAATTATATCGGTTAGATTCTTGGCAAAGTATTCTACAAGAACTATTTTGCAATGTTCTCCCAATCTCAACGCCAAAACATGTCTCAACCCACACGAGGGAACACCTACGGACCGGTTTCATGGTTCCTTGCCAATCATCAGCGCAGGGTAGCTCACCCAACGCAATCGAAAAATATCTTGACCCCAAGATTCGAAGAGCACTCCGACTATGGTGTCGACTTCGTCTGAAGCCAAATAAATTCAGAAGAAAATATTTGATGACACTACTTGGCAGAAGCCCATTAAACTAATAATAAAATGGATTAAGCAATCCAGACTTCTGCCTTTAACCTATACAATAGGTATAATCGTCGGCAAGTCTCCAACAGAAAACAACTACTGCCCCCTACGACCATTGAATTATATCTGTTAGATTCTTGGCAAAGTATTGTACAAGAACTACTTTGCAATGTTCTCCCAGTCTCAACGCCAAAACATGTCTCAACCCACACGAGGGAACACCTACGGACCGGTTTCATGGTTCCTTGCCAATCATCAGCGCAGGGTAGCTCACCCAACGCAATCGAAAAATATCTTGACCCCAAGATTCGAAGAGCACTCCGACTATGGTGTCGACTTCGTCTGAAGCTAAATAAATTCAGAAGAAAATATTTGATGACACTACTTGGCAGAAGCCCATTAAACTAATAATAAAATGGATTAAGCAATCCAGACTTCTGCCTTTAACCTATACAATAGGTATAATCGTCGGCAAGTCTCCAACAGAAAACAACTACTGCCCCCTACGACCATTGAATTCTATCTGTTAGATTCTTGGCAAAGTATTCTACAAGAACTACTTTGCAATGTTCTCCCAATCTCAACGCCAAAACATATCTCAACCCACACGAGGGAACACCTACGGACCGGTTTCATGGTTCCTTTCCAATCATCAGCGCAGGGTAGCTCACCCAACGCAATCGAAAAATATCTTGACCCCAAGTCGGAGTGCTCTTCGAATCTATAATTTTGGTTCCTTTGGTAGAACTGTGGATTTACGATTTCAGAAATTAACAATTAAAATAATTTTCCTCAATAGATATGCTATTTTTCGAAAACAATTTTAATTATAAATACAAGTATCGTGGTCAATCGACCTAAAAATAAGAGAGGATAACTAAGACTAAATATGGTGTTGCTGGCATCCCGAAGAAAACCTCGTACCAGTGCTGGGGTCAGCGATAAGGTAAGATAAGACGGCGAGAGCAAGCTGATGCGCCAACAGAATGCACCATGAACAAACATGGGCGCCACATGACAAGACATGACATGTGACATCATAACAGGAAATAAAAATCTATACTCCATGTGGAAAATAGGGAAGACTGAATAATTACATAATAGAAAACATTGTATACCATTTCTGAATATTTATACCAAGAACTCTGTATAACTTGATACGAATAAAATTGAATACAAATATGTTGTGAATGAACACTCAACGTAAAACCGTGTGAATATATAATGAGTGTTATCCAAATATGTCCCAACAAACATTAGGAACTTCAATTCAATTCATTATCAAAAGTAGATACATAATCGATGAGAAATGTTGCTTGGGAGAAAATGAAATTTTTGGTGAAAACAAATTTCAGTTGAAGGAAGTATGAGTGACTTTGAGCTGGTTGAAAACAACGTTATATCGAAATTTTATTCACAATATAATGCCCATTTTTGGAAAATAAATTTTGTTGTAATTTTTGATGGCCCATTTTCGAACCGTGAAAGAATATTTTGAATAACTCTATCATACTATGAGTTATAGCGCCTTTATTTTGTTACGATCATCCATGTGTGGAATAACAAAGAAAATCGACCTGCATAGATCACATTTGTATATACCGAGAAAATTGTCCATACCGGATTATATGGATTATTTCAGTACACTGAATCATTGAGGTAGAAAATTTCTACACATCAATCAATTTTCTTAACCAGATTTTTTTATGTTGGGAGTATATGTCCAATAAAGATCATATTCTTAGTCCTCTTTTCAAGATAGTTTGTATAACAAATTATATGGGTCGTGGTGGTCGTGCTAGTAGAGCGTTCGCCTCTCAAGCTTAGGGTCGTTGGTTCAATTTCCAGCATGCGCACCGGTCTCGTGCATGGCATTACACGTTGAGAGGTAAGAGCAGCATCTATTTTAGATTACACAGATTGCGCGTAGTGGTGCAACAGGTTGACGGAAATAACAGTTTCAATAATTTTACAACAATAACGATAGAGAGATATTGCAATAACGTCAGGCAGTATTAAAGGCGATTTTATTTTAATAGTGACCGGCACTATAGAGTGATAAAAAACAGAGATATTGCAAGTAGTCTGTTTCGAGTGTTCCGACGTTTATTATTACATACATATCTTAAATTAGTCATCTGTGGTTGTCGTTGATGTTTACGTATTCAAAGATGTATTCAGTGGAAGCAGTACTTGAGGCTGTAATTTTGGGTGAAGGAGATGATGAAGAAATTGAATGGGTAATTCTCAATAAAGTATCAATCGATCCAGATGAGGATGATGGTGCTACAGCCGGCAACTTTGATTCAAACAATTATTCAGATGAAGAAACAAAGTTGCACTTCAGATTTTCAAGAAATTATATTTCGAGACTTCTTCAATGTTTGGAACTGCCAAATGAAATCCAGACAGGCAGTAGAAACCAAGTGAACGGTAAGTTATTCTCAAGTGATAGACAGTGTTACGTAAAGCAAACGTGTTATTCAATCACTTAATATTTTGGGACCAACATTAAATATTTTTATTTCAGGTTTAACAGCACTATGTATTCTACTGAATCGTTTGACTTACCCAAACAGACTGTTTGCTATTTGTACATTCTTTGTCACAAATTATAACGTGGACAATGAATTTGAAAACTGAAAGCCATGAAAGATTATTAAATAATTTGCAGTGGTTCGATAGAAATAAATTACAAAGTTGTCCAACATTAAGTCGAATGTGTATACTCATAATCTTTAATAACGGGCAAGTCTTGCCTGGAGGTCTAGAATAAAGGAGGTGCAATACCAAACTGTTGGACATTCATTGCCGGTACTGCCAGAAAAATATGTAGACCAACTATTACTCAAGAAAATTATTATTCAGGGCATAAAAGGTTTCATTGTGTAAAATACCAATCTGTACTTTTTCCAGATGGCATCATTGTCTCTCTAAAAGGTACCTTTCCTGAAAGGAGACATGATGCAGGCATATTTCGGGAGTCTAATCTGTACCAAGAATTAGAACAAAAAGCTGTTGTCAATGAAAATGAAAAGTACGCGATCTTATGGAATAATGGAACTCTTACTTTTCCCATATCATGGACGACCAGAAGATTTACCTCTCCATCACCAAGAAATCAATAGGGCTATGAAAATTTTGAGAGTAGCAGTAGAGTGGGGTTTTCAAAAAATTGTAACAAAATTTGCATTTGTAGATTTCAGAAAAAATCAAAAATTGCTCTTGCAAGATGTACAATCAATGTATGAGGTGGCTGTTCTGCTCACTAATTGCCATACTTGTCTAAATAGTTCTCAGACAGCAATGTATTTTGACAACATGCCACCCACTCTAGAAGAATATTTTGGTATTGGAAACCAAAATTTGTAAAATAAATTTGATCCCAATGTGAAGTTGAATATTATGTTTATCGATTGAAAGTTTGGTTTTGTGGAGGACATTTGTTTCTTGTTTCTTTTGGGAGTTTTCACCTTCCGCAGTCTGAATATGAAAAATGTTAATTCAAGGAAATCTGTGGAAGGACAATGAATCATTTCCCCTGAAAAGTTACTGCGTTTAGGAGACTTATTAATTGTATTCTATAAAATTATTTAATTTCGTTAGTAACGCATTCTGTTCTGAAATTTGCTGATCTGTAAAAATATAAAGTAATTATAAAATGTTTCTTTTTCTAAAATCGTTGACTCTTCGAGGGCTGAAAACTATATATTTAACCAAAACCTTATAAAAAATAGAGTTTTCAGCGAGTTTTGTTAACGGAGTATCCGAAACGTCAACGATTTTATGAAATATATGCATTTTCAGTTAATTTGAACAAATTTTTTCAGATAGGCAAAGGACCCCACAAACTCCTTATGGAATTTGGGTCCCGGTGGATTTTTATGAAACGTTAGTATGATATTGTCCATATACTTCTCAACCAATGTTACCATAGCGCCAACCCAAAAAAATGAACGGGGCGTTGAAATCACTCACCCCTTGCCCAGATTAGACTATTGATTTTTGAATCCGGTAACAACATTCTCTCTTGTTTCATTGTTGCTAATAGGGCACAATAGTGATATGTTTTATGAAAAAATTCTTACCCCCCTTCCCCCCCCAACTCCTATTACGAAACGCAAAAAAAATATTTCTCGAGTGCCTTCAAATGTATCGTCGAATAGTTAAATATGCCTAAATCTAAATAAGGGAAATAGCAGTTTTTTATGATTTTCCCCTTTCCCCCTAGAGGGCACGAAACGAAAAAATTTCGGTGGATATTTCTGAATTTTTAATACGATGCAGTTCAAGTTATTTTGAATAGAAATTTATTGGTGACAAACCCCAAAAATGAATATTTTTTATGCTAGGGGGAGTTGAAATCATTATTATACGCGGAAACAATACCTCTACTTATATTGGTTTAGATTATGCTGAACTATTGTGTGATTTTTTATAAAAAAACCTCTCCCATATTTTAAAACATGAAAAA
The DNA here is from genome assembly GCA_944452925.2 of Chrysolina oricalcia. NCBI lineage: Eukaryota > Metazoa > Arthropoda > Insecta > Coleoptera > Chrysomelidae > Chrysolina > Chrysolina oricalcia. The sequence continues at coordinate 44,986,646 of OX101825.2, read as the reverse complement.
AATTCTACCTGTAAATACTTTATCAAAATAAATGTTTTATTCAGCTCAAATCAAAGAAATCGTACAGTTGTTTGATACACCATTATCTCCCTTAAGAAAAATATTGGTGGATTTTGCTCATTTCTTAGTAAGGCGTAGTTCATGTTACTTGAATATCAATTAATTGAGCAAAAATCTTGAAAATAAATAAAAATTAGATATCAACAATTTGAATATGAGTTGGTGCCTGCATGAATTGTTTTCGTATTTTAGAATAGGGGTTGGGGGTGAGGATGGGGTTTTAGATTTTTTTTTAATGAAAAATTACACAATTGTTCAGCAAAATCTAAACTAAAATATGTGGAGATATTGTTTCCGCCTATAATAATGAATAGTCTATTCTGAGCAAGGTATGATTTTAACGCCCCCTAGCATCAAACCTATTCATTTTTGGGGTTTGTCACCCAATTAATTTCTATTCAAAATAACTTGAACTGCATCATATTAAAAATTCAGAAAAATCCACCAAATTTTTTTCATCTTGTGCTCTTTGGGGGGAAGGGGGATAATCATAAAAAACTACTATTTCCCTTTTTCAGTCACATTTAAACATTCGACGATACATTTACAGGCAGTCGAGAAATATTTTTTTTGCGTTTCGTAATAGAAGAAGGGGGGTGTAAGACTTTTTTTTATAAAACAGCACAATATTGTGCAATATTAGCAACATTGAGACAATTGAAAATGTTGTTACCGGATTCAAAAATAAATAGTATAATCTGCGCAAATCACCCCTTGCGCAAAACTGTTCAATTTTTTTGGGTTGGCGCAATGGTAACATTGGTTGAAAATTACATGGACTATATCATACCAGAAATTCAGAAAAAATCCACCAGGACCCAAATTCCATAAGGAGTTTGAGGGGTCCTTTCAGATTATATGTTACTGACAAAATTGAATAACTTTGTTAAACACAAAAACAATCTTCTAAACCCAGTAACTTATTGGGGCAAATTTATTAATTGCCCTTCTACACTTGTACATATATCCTTAAATTATTATTTTTTTTTCATTTTCATTATTCTGTCATTATTTTTGTATTGAAATATAGTATTGCTTATTATTTTTCTAAATTTAGTTAAACACCTTCTTTTATAATAAAGGTATGAAACAAAATTAGAGAGGAACATCAACAAAAATCGTATAATAAAAAAAACAAAACATGACAACTTATTTAAACAAGAAAAAGTTATGAATATTTTTTGAAACAATCTGAAATAAATTAAACATATATAACATACATACATAACATATATAACATCACAGTGAAAAATTTGCACAACTTATATGAACAAAAAAGTATTGATCCTAGAATCACATAGAAAAATATCATAAATAAACAAATAATCTTATCCTAAGATAAAGTCAAGTCACCTAAGTATAGGCTGGTGCCAAAACGAATTTTAAACGCTTAAAATAAGAAAAAAGTGAAAGGCAAGGAACAGGTGGGAAATATTGTTGAGGTTCCACCTACGAGGAAAAATATATTCAAATACGAGAACACTCGAAATGGGGAGGCAGTTTAGGATTTGAAAACGTTTTTTTGCGATTTGCGGCGAAATGTGATTTCTTAGCAGAAAATATTCAATGGAAAAGTTGTAGATAATAAAAAAATCGAAAACATTTGTACTCAACACTTTTCGACAACCTCAAATTTACCGTCAAATTAGTAGATTTTTCAGTATTTAATTTTTTTCTCGCGTATAAATGATTTAATTTACATGAAAATATGTAAGGATATGTCTTATTTCGTGTCAAATGAGCATGATTTTTTCGCGAATCAGAAGACTACTAGTTTTCGAGTTATGTACATTTTTCGAAAAAATACCCTTATCTTCCACGAACAATTGTCTTGGTGTTTTTTTGTATTTCGAAGGTCTATAAGTGATCATTTCAATTGTTGAAATGTCTACTTTCGAATGGTCTACGTGACTTGAAGGTTTATTGATCGTTAAACCGCTTAAAATTGAAACAAACTTCTCTGAATCATAATTTTCTCAATAATTTTCAATAGTTGTAAAAAGTAATAAAAATTATATTAATAAATTAATTTTGTAGAGTAATTAATTATTTATTCAACTATTTTATTATAAATAATTTAATATACGCTACTTGTTATAAAAATATTGAAGAAAGTCGAAAATCATTGAAAATATTGGGAAAATCATAATTCAGAGACTTTCTCAATTTTAAGCGGTTTATCAATCAATAAACCACGAAGTTACATAGACCATTTGAAAGTAGACATTTCAACAATTTAAATGATTACTTATTCACCTCAGAAAAACACCAAGAAAATTGTTCGTGTCGTGAACTGGGGTTTATTCACGACTAACTAGGTATATAGTGATCATTTATAGATTTGAAACACTTTAGAAAAATATAAAAACATTTATTTTACTATGTACAAAAATGATATGAAGACGATTGAAATTAATGAAGGAAATAATGAATTAAAGAATTAATGAATCTCTCCTAGACTAGTTATTGATTGAATAAATTATTTTAAAAAGATCCATACTTACAATAAATATTGGCATTTACATTTAAGGAACATTTTCCTTCTATCTAATATCTGATTTTCCAAACTCCCCCCATAGCCCTCACGGCAGACCTCTAAACTCGACTACCAGATCGAACCATCAGTGGCCTTTTTGAAAACTCTTGTTTTCTGTTTATGGCACAATAGTGTTTCAAAATAACTTCGCTCACGTACTGAATTGTAAAAGGTAAAAAGGTTACCCACGTATTGAATGATAATAAAATATTTTAATGTACAGGATGTTCCATATATTTTTGACAATACCCCCTGTTCAAAATCGCGCGCCTCGAGCGATTATATTGAAACCAACTGACAATTCGATACAGGTTTACAAAAACTACGAAATTAATACTACGTAAATATGAATATACAAATAAATATGCGCAGAAGAAGTCTGCTTGCACCATCTCCTTTTGATTTCTTCTCCCCCTTGCTGCCTCTTCCATCTTTGATTGGCTCATTTCGTTTCCATTCAATAGCTTGTACCATGATTCAACGTTGCCTGGGTACAATGAGATTAGCGTAGACCCACTCTTCTGGTTTATACAGGCTCGGGTTGGCTTGGCTGGACCAGGTACGGTATGACACAAACATACTGGACAACTCGTATTTGGCACGGATCTGCCTGCCGGGACTTGACATGGCTTTAGTGGACTTGGCATGGATTTGCCTACCGAGATTTGGCATGGTTTGGTCCAGTTGGCTCTGCTTCCCTGTATTTGGCATGTATCTGTATGCCGGGTCTTGGCATGGCTTTACTGGACATTGGCACTGCTTGGTCCGGTTGGATACTCTATTTTGGCTCAGCTTTACTAGACAACATGGAGCTTGACATGGTAGAACTTGGCTCTGCTCTATCTCATTGACTGTGAGAAGGCTCAACTCGATATGGCTGTGGAAACTGTGGCTTCATCACGATTCATTTGGGGATTCTCTTGGAGTGGTACAAGGTTGAAGACTCTTCCGCGTTCCTTACAGGAAGTACAGTTCCTATAGTACAAAAAAAAGTTTAAACGTAATGCTATTATGTAATCCAATAAAAAATACCGTGCCCCAAAATATATCAAATACCAATCAACCTTATTCTCATTATAAAATTATGATACAAGTACATGCCAACAATAGGTACAGTTTCAAAATACTTTTCAAATTTTCCGACATTAATATATATTAATTATAATATAACTATTCTTTCGTTTTCGAAGAATACTAATTGTCACATTCTCAATTTATTGTTGCCATTCTCTTTCACAACAAATAAAAATACCACCATTTCTCACAATACAAGGAAAATTTTGTGATGCGACACCATAAAATTATCTGCCTAGGAGTAGATACAGACACAAAACAATTTCACACTCGCTTTTCACATTCAAGAATTTTCATTCAATTTTGTTCAACCTCATTCATTACTTCCTACTCACTAAAATACTGTGCACAGTTTTATCATCAGGCAGTTTCATACTTAACCCTTAAATTTATATTAACATGTCGGCCATTGCCTACATCCTTATGTCGTTATCCTACGAACTCTTCTATTTCTCTTGATTCCAAATCGCCCTAAAGAACTATTCTATGCACACATAGCTTGCAATCTACGTGAATCATATCCATTTTAGTATTTTTGTAGATACTCTATAAGTAACTGGACTCAACTTTTCTCATCATAGGTATTCCGTATTCCTACAAAATAAAATAAATCATCATAGTATCAATACGACTTTCAATCGCGATTTCATTAGATACTTAAAGCCAAGTCGAAATTCCAACCGTATCGATTTGCGCATCGGTGACCGATATGTGTTACGGGCTACGTATCGATACGGACCCTTTCGGTATACGTATCCGGAGACGAATCTGTCAAAAATATGTACGTGAAGAAAAGTGTTTCTAACCTAATTTTTTATTTAATATTTATAAATGTCGTCAAAAGGAATAATTATTGAAAGAAAACGTCTCTTCTATTCCCCTGAAGACGATCTGTATGTATTAAGGGAAGTTGTGGGGCAGAATCCCTTTGAAGACTTGAGTCGATGGCCACAAATTAAAAAAAATATAACGGAACTTTGTGGAAAGGATTTCTCAGAGAGAAGCCTGAAGGAAAGGGTCAATTTATTGGGTCAGAGGTTTTCTGAAAAAGCAAATAATGATATTTACAAGTAAGTAAAGTACTATGCAAATTCTTTATGTTTTTGAATACATTGCAAAATTTATCCTGTTCATATTTATTGTATAAATAATAGGTATATCAGTTTTGGAGAATAATTTCATACAATATTAAAATTTCCATATTTCATATAGTTTCAAGTCTTATTTTAGTGCACCTAAAGACATATTTTTATTTTAGATCTGGTATTGAGGAAGAGGTATCAGAAATATGTGACCTTCTTTACACACTCTCACAACTTGTGATTGAATTTAAATCAAAACCATAGAAGTCAACTGAATCTTCTCATCAGAAGGGCTTAAACTCCAGAGAACAGGCTCTAACAAATCTGATGAATGAATCCTCGGTTCAAATTGAAAATTTAGCATTGCCTGGTAAGTTATCTCCCCCCATCACGTGTAATTTTGTAGAGGTTTTATTTAATTTTATTGTTATCTAATGTAAATTAAATGACATTTTATCAAACACCCATAATTTTAGTGCTTATTATTACCTGACACATTGTCCGCCAAAAACTTTTTTATTATTGATGTCACAAAAAAATTATTTGTGATAAAATTAGGTGCTTATCGAGAAACACATATTGGGCTATCGAAAAGTTATGTTAGGTTCTTGGTTTCTGAAAAAAATTATTTTTTTCGAAAAGTCATCAGGAATAAAGTTTCAAAATACATAAAAATATCATTGGGAATATTTCATTGCCATCTCATGAACCATTCAGATTCAGATTTTCATTAATGTACTACATTATTATATATCTTGCAACAACGTTGACAAAAAAAATATAAAAATCGTAAGCGATTTATCTCTTAGATAGTGTTATGAATTCATGATGCCAATATTTCAATAATTAGGGGAAATCTCATCGAAAATTGTTTGAATGATGAGACGTTGACGTAGCAGGGGGATGTAAATGAAAAAAAATTACGATAAATCAGTTCCATCAGAATCTCTCTGATATTCAAAATCTTGACATTTTTAGTAGTGCCCATTATATTAAATGGGCGTGTATCTTTGTAGGGGTCTTGGGGAACATGTTTGAAGAAAGTTATTGTGTTATTTAGCGTATAGAATTATTATTCTTCTGCTGTATAAATTTAGGAGATTGCTAATTACCCTATTGGGCAGATTGGACTACTCACTGGGCACCTTGTATTCTATATAATAGTATTCTTTTTGTTTCTAGCTAATGCAGATATAACAACAGAAGACATTTATAGTAATCCTCGTATTGAAGTCAATTATGATGTTTTAAATGATGTTAACAACAACTCAAGTACCAACAATGAGGGCGTCAAAAATGTAATTAATGCAACTCTGCCAAGAGATGTAGGAGGCAAAGGAAAAGGTGGTGGTAAAGTAGGAGCCATATTCAGTGAGTGAAAAACTGTATGTAGAAAAATGAACTCTATCAAATCGTAAATTATAGCATTTAAAACTAAAGTTTTTTACACACATATTTTTCTTTTAGCCCCTACAAGAACAAGAAGTAGTGGTGGGATAAAACAGTCTTCAATTAGGTTCCTTGAGAAGAAAAATGAGAAATGGTTTGAAATAAGATCCAAAGAACTAGCCTTAGAGGACAAAAAACTAGAAATAGAAGCTGCAGAAAAAATGAAACGTCTAGAGATGGATGAAAGAAGATTGCAAATTGAAGAAAGAAGATTAGTAATTGAAGAAAAAAGACTGGAAATGGCAGAAAAGAGATTTAAGGCGGAATTGGATATATTTCAAAACCAGCAGCGTTTAATGGAGTTGGAGAAAACTCACGGAATTCTTAATTGTGAAATGTTTTTATTCAACAAAAGATTATTTTACTAATTAGCGAATATTTTACTGTTAAATGTTTGTTTGTCTCATAAAATTCGAGTTGTCATGTGATTTTCTGTTCCGTACATATGTATATATATATATTAACTGACTATTCCAATTCAATGTTATTGTCATATGGAAATAAAATTATTATTATTATTATTATTATTATTATTAATTGTAACACAGTTTCTTAAGTTAAAAAGTTTTACTATTTTTTTTACTTAGCAACTGGTTTCAAAATAAAAAGTTCTATGAAAATAATCCAATATTTATTTAATTTTTTTCTTTACACTGTATTTCTTCAACAAAATATAAAAACTAAAAAAATATTTAGTATTCAAAAATAAATTCCTACCTTTTCTGATATTTTTACAAATAAATTACACTTAACACATACAAAGTCATCCCAAATACTCATGTAGCCTAGGAGGTTCAACATTAAAATACTGCGATGTTTCAGCTCCATACAGACAAGTGTAGCAATTTGATAATAATATACCCACCCTGTACATATTGGAGATATCTTGTACAAGCAGTTTTAGTTTTTTTTTAAATCTAGAAATGCAAATAATTGTATGACGTTATTAAACCCCCACTCTACTGAGACCCTTAATGCCCTCATCGCATTATTGAAATGTTGTCTATTTGGGTTGAATAAAATTTCATTGTCAGTGTATGGCCTTCTTAACATTGTACAATCCACTCTCCCTCAAAATACCAGAATCATGTCGACGACCTTCATAGGCTCCTTTAAGACTAACGATGATTCCGTCAGGGGTAAGTACTGACTGATACTTGACACAGTGGAGTTTTTTATGACCTGAGTAATAGACCTCCTGATTTATTGAAGGTCTACAAACTGCTCTTGCTGTACCATCTATAAATACAAAACAGTAGTCTATAGGTGCACCTTTTGCAAGTATTGCCTAAAATACAAAAAAATATGCATATCAAAAATAATCTGGTTTTGAATCCTAGATCTATATGGAATATATATCTATATTTGTTCCTTCTTTATATAATATTTTGTCTTTATAAAATAATATTCATGACATACCCGAGAAAACTGATCCAGTTTATGATAATTTAAATAGGGAATGTTTTGAAGGTTGTCAAGAAGATGACCCTTATTTTCTGCAATGAGCTGCAGTACTAAGTTGCACGCTTGGGATATTACCATTGATGAATATCCAAAAATGGGCTCTAGGTTGGGATATGTCTTTCGCCTTAACAGCATACAGAGTCCATCAAGACCTACAGAAAATTATATACTATAATGATTTTTAAAATGCTATTTTAGGTTGCCCTCTGATTTGCCTAATTACCTGACAAAGGAATCCTATTGAAAATTAATTGCTCAGATCAGCATGCAATATATGCACAAGGATGGCATCCTCCAAATCATCGTCATTTTCATCTCGTCATCGGCAAACACAAAGTGGTCAATTATAGCATTCGTATCATAACAATAAAATATCAAAATATATTTTATAATAAAATATCCAAATCGAAACATAACATCATAACAAAAACTCAAAAGTTGGGTTAAAAAAAAATCACAATTTTCAAGATATTTGACAGTTGACATATGGCATTCGAAGGTTCCGTATACGTTTGGGTTGACGAGTGGCTTTGAGGGCTTATTTCCCCATTATCGTAATTAGATGCGATAGGTATGCGTATACGGATACGTATAAAAATGCACAATTGGCTTCAAGTGTCTATTATCAAATTATCTCTGACAAATATTAAGCACACACTAAGGATTCAACAAATTCGTCTCTCATTATTCTGACAAATCGTATTGTGCATCCATTGGGTAAACTCCAAAATAATATTGCATCTGTCCAAGCATTCTCTGAAGCTCATGTCTTGTGATTCTTCAAAAAAATCCATATGGTGCCACGAATTATGGAAAGGCAGCGGCCGTTCCTTTCTTTCTTACTTCTGCCAACGTACTAATCTCTGCTGGGGGGCAGGGGAAAGCTGAAGATTCAGTATAAAGTAGTACTGAATTTGTAAATACACGTAATTACTCTGATAAACCGTATACCCAAGATATCACAACTTTACAAAAATAAAATACAATTAATTTTCCTGAAAGTAAATCGTTATAACCTTACATCAATAGCATTTATTTACTCTTGCTGAAATTCTCTGTAGGTAATTTTACGGCGATATAGCGTACTTTCGTCAAATATTATTTGTATTCAGAAATGCTATTGTTGCACAATTCTTGGGAGAGATTCATTCAAAACAAAACATACCGATCAGCAATTCCTACCTAGTTGTACCGGATCTAGGTCAAGTTCAAAGTCTACGAACTTCAAAGTAAACAACTATATTGAGTTGATTATACCACTATTCAAATTTATAACAAAATAAAAATTGGTTCATTATGAAGAATGAATCCACAAACTAAACCACGGCAGCCTCCACCACTTGTCGTGAATTGGGGTTTTTTCACGAATAACTAGGTAGATACTGATCATTTATAGATTTAAAACACTCTAGAAAAATATAAAAACATTTATTTTACTATGTACAAATATGAGATTAGGATGATTGAAATTGATGAAGGAAATAATGAATTGAAGAATTAATGAATCTCTCCTAGACTAGTTATTGATTGAATAAATTATTTAAAAAAGATCTATACTTACAATAAATATTGGCATTGTCATTTAAATAACCCTTCTATATAATATCTGATCTTTCAAACTCCCCCCATAGCCCTCACTAGCTGTGGGCACGGCAGAACTCTTGACTCGACTACCAGATCGAACTATCAGTGGCCTTTTTGAAAACTCTTATTTTCTGTATATGGCACAATTGTGTTTCAAAATAAAATAACTTCGCTCACGTACTGAATTGTAAAAGGTAAAAAGGTTATCCACGTATTGAATGATAATAAAATATTTTAATGTACAGGATGTTCCATATATTTTTGACAATATAGGTATTTTTTTTGAAAAATGTACATAACTTGACGACACCAAAAAAGACATACTCCTAAAAATGTTCATGTGAATTAAATCATTCATACGCGATAAAAAATGTAAATACTAAAAAATCGGTTTTTCGCCATTTTGACGGTTAATTTGAGGTTATGTCGAAACGTGTTGACTGAGAAAGTTTAAGATTTTTCTATTATCTACAACTTTTCCATCGAACATATTCCGCTAGGAGGTCACGTGACGCCGAAAATCGCAAAAAACCGTTTTCTGCATACCCATTTCACCATTTTGAGTGTTTTCATGTTTAAATTTTGTTTCCTCAATGTTGGACCTTCAACAACATTTTCCACCTGGTCCTTGCCTGTTATTTTTTCTGTTTCACAAAAATTATAGGCACCACAGTCTGGTAGGAAAAACAAATAATTCAAATTGACAAGTCCTGTTGATTTCAATCAGTTGCTGTTGTGTTTGTAATAAGATATTCGTTATCGTCTGATATCATCATCTCCAGTTTTTTCTCAATTTCCAGTTTTCCTTTCCCTTCAGTAATTTCTTAATCCATCTTCTTTCCTTCCAACAGTAATTTTCTTTCTTCCAACAATGATTTTCTTGTCTCTAATTCTAGTTCTCTATTTCTGAGTGTATCTTCCCTCTCATTTTTCTCTGACAGATAACCCGGCACATCCTTTCTCAAGATCTTACTTTTATTGATTCTCTTTCTGATTGGTCCTTCAATAAAGATATTAGGATATAAATTGTCTAGTGATTTAATTGGAAATATGAACATTAATTTTTTTTATTAGTTCATGGAAAACTCACAAATAAAACTTCTAAAGTGATAAACTATATTTGTAATAATTTCAAAATATGTGAAAAATTATGAAACTAAACGGAAAATTATGAAGCTTACTCAAAACATGTCCTTTCTTAGTAGTAGAACTTTTTGGTAAATTGAGGGGTACTGAAATAGCATCTGGTATACTTGTACTTGACGGGGCACTCAGAACAGTGTCATTTAGATCTACTAGAAAAAAAATTGAAAAATAAGTTTACTCATTCATGAACTGTGGAATAACGGTTGAATTTAATTATTATCCATAATCAATAAGAAACCTACCACAGTAGTTGTGATCTATGCCAACTCCATCGTCAAATAAAATTTCTTCACATTCAATCACTCCTGTATGATCCGAATTATGGTTGACGTTTTCATCATTCTTATTTACGTAGTTTAACGCAAATCTTTCTCTCGCCTGTCTACCTAATTCCGCTATTTGTTTTTCTTTGGATATAGCTTTCTTTTTTTCAATCAGTACCCCCCCCCCCACTTTCTTGACGTATGCTGCTTACTTCCTGCAGTAAGTTGTCTTTTTCGCTGTAAGGATCTTCACAACTTGATCTGAAAAGGAAAATCAACAGTTATTTGAAATAAAGCTACATTATACTTTTCTCACACCTAATTTTGGTGATATTTACTTTTTTAGTCCATAATTCTAATAAAATTTGCAGATGTTGCTTCAATGTTTTTATCAGAAATTTGTTCCCAGGGATGTTTCCATAACCCATTGTATTATCTCCCATCCTGCGGGATTTCTTACTGGGTTGTGGGCAATTATCTCCCTGAGTAAAGATACATCATCATCATCATAAGTGAAGCTCAGTCTCTTTGATTTTTCTCTCTCCATAATTGTTTCAAATTTTGCCAAAACTGACTTCAACAGAACACTGTCTAAAATTTCAAATTTATCAGTAAACAGTAATGTGTCATGACATATCCACCGATCATGTAACGATCATAGAAATATAATCACGATCTAACCCGAAATCAAAATAAAGTAACTTTATTCCTCGTTTTTAAACCTCCACTAATAAACGCAGGCAGTATTTTAATAAAGTTGCCCTTATTCCAGATTCACACTGCGCCTGCGTACATGTCACAATAACGACAACTTCATTAGTGCCTGGCGTTATTGGCCACTGTAATATCTCTCTATTATCTCCAAAGAAAACATTATATTAATTATTCACATGAGCCTAGGGCCCTCAGCAAATGTGGTCTACGCCTGTGCCGCTCAATTCCCACTGAATGTAATTAGTTAGTTTATTTTGATAAGTATTATACTGGAGTTCCTTTATTAGCATACTTATATGGAAAAGATATTCTTTCACTAGGAACAGTGAAAAGGAATCGTTTGCCCAACTGCAAATTTTCCAGTGACGCTACATTAAAAAAAAGACACGTGGTTTTTTTAAAGAGTATGTAAGCACTCACATCAGTATTTTAGCTAGACAACAATGCCGTTGCATTACTTTCTACATACTTGGGGTGTATTCCTATTCAACAATTGAAAAGATTTGATAAAAAAGAAAATAGTCGAAATACAGCATCCAAACTTAGTATTAGAGATTAACAAGCACATGGGCGGAGTCGACCTTCTGGACAGTATTTTAGGATGTTTCAAAATCTCGATGAGAAGAAAATGGTACCTTAAATCTATCATCATTTAGTTAATGTTGCTATTATCAATGCGTGGCTTCTACATCGCAAGGTTGAAACGCAAAAAGAAAACAACAGGTTTTCATACTTGAAAAAATAATTGCATAATATAGAACATATATTATATATATATATATATATATATAAAATATAAGTAGAAAAGGTATTGGGTATAACCCTCAAAATGTTCTGCAACCGTAGATACGTGTTTCGAGCTAAATTCATCCTTATATACATATATGTATATATATATATATATATATATATATATATATATATATATATATATATATATACCTCACCCCGTGGTCACCCGGTATATATACAGGGTGTTCCTAAACATCATGTACATCCGAAAGGAGGTAATTCCTCAGACCATTTTAAGACTAAAAGTTCATATAAACTCAGGTCCGAAAACGCTTCGTTACCGATCTACGGGGTGTTGAAATTTCAATTTTTTTTTTGGTTTTTCTTTATAGATTCTGCAGTTTTTGAGATATGTGGCTCAAATTTGAAACATAAATTACGTTATGGGGCTTACATCGATGGACAACTCAAATGTTTGTGAGAATCTACAGGGTGATATTTTTTTATGGGTCATGCCCCCTTTTCTCCCCCTGAACTTTTTTGCGGTGCGCTGTTGGTAAATTCTAAGGTACAAATTGAATTTTTTGGTTTGTTTACAAACTTTTTTGCATCCTGTAGTTTTTTCGTATCTAAGACCGTTATCGAGAAAAAAAAAATTTAAATTTTTTTGTAATTCGCTAAAATTATTTTGTTCGCCGCTGTTTGCTAAAGGCTTTTTTTTGCAATAACGATTTATTATACAAAACATCCAAATAAAAGACATAACAAGGAAATAACGTTATAACAATTGTTGAAAGTGACCTCCTCCAATCCTTATACATGCGTCCGCTCTTCTTCTCATTGATGCCCGTACTCTGCCAAACACCCCCGGAGTATTTCTTACAGTTTCAAATGCATTTAATATTCGATTTCGTAAGTCATCGATGGTATTTATTGGTGTTGTATACACGAGAGATTTGAGATGCCCCCATAGAAAAAAATCTAGGCTATTTAAATCAGGGGACCTAGGGGGCCATAACTGAGGTCCACCCCGTCCTATCCACTTGTCCCCAAACACTTCATTTAAATATTGCCGAGCCAAAACAGAAAAATGTGCTGGTGCGCCATCGTGCATATACCACATTTGATGTCTGAGCAAAAGAGGTAAGCCTTCAAGTAATAAAGGTAATTCGTATTGCAAAAAATGCCTGTATGAGTTTCCAGTAAGCCGACCAGGCAAAAAGAAAGGACCAATCAAATGATCCCCAACTATACCACCCCATACATTCAATGAGAACTGCTCTTGAAAATGAGTTTCGACAATTCCATGTGGATTTTCTTCGGCCCATATGTGGTTGTTATGAAAATTTATAATTTGATTCCTGGAAAAATTGGCTTCGTCGGTAAAAAGGATTTTACAGTCAAAATTGGGGTTTACTGCTATCCTATTAAGGTACCACTGGCAGAAATTAACTCTTGAAGGGAAATCTCGAGGAAGGAGCGCTTGCACCCTTTGAATGTGATATGGATATAGTAGAGATTCACGCAATATACGCCAAACAACTTGGTGACTGATATTTAAATTTTTAGCGATTTTTCTGGTGCTAGTGTCTGGCTGTTCTTCTATTTCATGTAGAACAGCTTCTTCGATCTGTGGTGTTCTAACGGTACGTGGTTTACCTCCATCATTAGTGTTTTTATTAAATGTTCCAGTTTCTGCAAGACGCCTATGAATATCTGAGAATATTCGTTGATCAGGTATTATTCTATTGGGATAACGCTCCATGTATAGACGTCTGGCTTCTCTTGCATTTCCATTCGCAAGGCCATAAATAAAATGCATATCAGCCAAATCGCCATTTGAATAATTTGGCATTGTTACGAGGCTATAACGAGTATTTATAACAAATTTACACCTTACAATTAACAATTTAAACACATGTAAAGACACCTAACGACTCCACATACGAACTGTCAAAAAACGCTCGCTCTCCACTGCATTTGTTTGAAAACAAATCTATTCTTTCATGATGGAAAGTATAGACAATACACTCATAGCCATCTGAGAATCTGCGTTGGAGCTAAGCTTATCGTTGGTCGGTTTAAATCCAGGTCCCGGGAACAGATCCCGGCATCGGATTTTTTTAAAGCAATGATTTCACTTTTTTCTTCTGTTTGAGATTTGAATTATTGGATACTTGGATAGCTTATACATTACGAATTTCTACTGAGTATTCATTTTCTCATACTATTATAATATTATGTGCCTATTTGAATGAAGTGTCGATCTTTTTTTGTCTGAAAGATGCGTTTGTAGAAAAAATAATGTGTGTATTTCAAGCACAAAGTGTCATTGTTGCTCTCCAAAGATTACCGCGCTCCGCTTCGCGTTGCACGGTAACTCTCTTTGTCGAGCGACAATCAATTACTTTGCGCTCGAAATACACAAATTGCTATTTCCATTTTTTCTCGACAACGGTTTTAGATACGGAAAAACTACAAGACACAAAAAAGTTTGTAAATGAATGAAAAAATTCATTTTGTATATTATAATTTATCAACGGCGCACCGCAAAAAAGTTCAGGGGGAGAAAAGGGGGCATGACCCAAAAAAAATTATCACCCTATAGATTCTCACAAACATTTGAGATGTCCATCGATGTAAGCCCTATAACATAATCTATGTTTCAAATTTGAGCCACATATCTCAAAAACTGCAGGATCTATAAAGAAAAAACAAAAAAAATCTTGAAATTTCAACACCCCGTAGATCGGTAACAAAGCGTTTGCGGACCAATGTTTATATGAACTTTTAGTCTTAAAATGAGCTGAGGAATTACCCCCTTTCGGATGTACATGATGTTTAGGAACACCCTGTATATATATATACCGGGTGACCACGGGGTGAGGTACGCCCCCCAATTTTTCTATAGTTTTGAAGATACAGGTTTCAAATTTGGCACGTCGATATATTACTCAAATACGCATATTTTGACTCCATAACCGAAAATTCACCACTTCCGGTTTAACCGGAAGTGACCCCAAACTTTTTTTTTTAAATGACACCCTGTACAATTTTTTTCATTATCAGGAAGAACACGCAATTTGTGATAACACTGTTCTCCAAAATTGAAAATCGGTTGAAAAATGGCGGAGATACAGTTGATTGTTCAATCGAACAAAGTTGGCCATGAACATCAAACTCAAATCATCACAACTGACGAACGGCGTCAGCATTTACGAGAGGAAGTTTCGAGGTAAGATACAGCTGAAAATTGAGCTTCCCATGTAATTGCAGCAACCATATTTCCCATCAATTATCAAACATTTCCTCAAAACGGATTAGTACCCATAAAGAAAGGCTCACAACTGCCATTTCTCAAATAGCAACATACTCTTTTCACATTGTTATGTTGAAAGATGATGAATTATCAGATTACTCGAATGAAAAGATTTGAGTAATATATCGACGTGCCAAATTTGAAACCTGTATCTTCAAAACTATAGAAAAATTGGGGGGCGTACCTCACCTCGTGGTCACCCGGTATATTGTCGCGAATAGGGCTCTATTGGGAAGATATAAGCCCTTCGCTTGGGACGTCAGCAAGACCCAGGGGTAACCTGATTCTTACTCAGGATACCCTCTAATAAATCAAACCAGTCACAAAAACACTTCAAAGGTATATATATATTAAAAAATTAACCTGGTGCACACAAGACCTTATCAACTAAGTACACAATAAAGGGACAACGGGCAAAGGGCAATATAATACACAAAAACAACAAAAGATAATTTGTTCCAAATATAAAAGGCTCTTTCTTACCAAATGCAGACACTCAACGAACTTGGGTACATCTCTCAGAGGAAGGGGTTTGTACGAAGGGCTTTCGGAGATCGATCTATCTTCCCAATAATTACCAATGACTCTACTACGCTGGATCTCCCGGGGACTCGCAATACTCGCCACTGAGAGCTCATCTTTTCGGTTCTTGTGTATTTATTCAACTTTTGTAAATGTTTTTGTTTTTATTACGTGAAAAATTATTCAATGTCGAGCCACTGACATGCCGAATAATATCATCAATGGACTGCTAGTTTATACTTTCGTAGGTGACCCCGGTGTTATGTTTTGTTTATCAAATTATAATCTTCAATAACTAATTTGTTTACAAATTCATAAAATGTGAATTTTGGGAAAATAGATATGATCTGATAATATTTTAAATTAATTAGCGCCTTCTTGACAATATATATGAAAATATAAGTAAAAAAGTTATTGGGTATAACCCTCAAAAAGTTGTGCAAATCTGCTCTCCACCAATCACTTTTTGTGTCATTCCATATATAAATGTTTCCTGTTTTATTTTTATTCACGCACAGTTTTTATTAACACTTCTTATTTCTAACAAATTTTACAATGTTCTAAATCTAATACTTTCAGTTTTCAAACGTTTTAAGGTTTTTATTCTTTTGCAAACTCTAATGTCATATTACTTTTTTCAACTATTTTATTTTCATTTATTAATGATGCTTCAGAACCAGTATCTATAAGAATTTTTACTTCTTTTTCTCCAATTTTGCCTTGTAATGTTATTAAACTATTTATTTGGTTTATTTTTCCATTATCATTTAAATCAATGTATTCCATAGGATGTTCATAAATCGGCTGTTCCAGCTTACTATATGGTTTTCTTAATAAAAATTTTCAGTTTCCATTTTTCTTCCTTCTTGAGCAGAGCTTGATTGTCCTGTGTCATTTGGTGTTATTTGTCTAGTTTCAATTTCATTCTGTCTGTCTAAACTGTTCGTCCTTCGTTGAAAATGTACTTGTTTCATACGTTCGTCATTTTGTCCATTTGAGAATGAGTTCCTCCTACTCTCCCTATTATAATCATTATTATTTTGTTGTTGATAACCTTGATTTTGATTTCTATTGTTATTTTGGTTATAATATCTATTTTGACAGTTTTCTCTATTATTGTTATTATAATAATTGTTTCTATTGTAATCTCTATTATTTTGACTTCCCCCATATCTATTGTTATAGTTATTATTGTTATTATTGTTTCTATTATTTTGAAAATGATTTCCTCTATTGTACCTATTATTTTGTTCACCCCTATAGTTATTATTATAATTATTTTCATTTTTGTGTTCATATCTATCCTGGTTATTTTGATATTGCCTATTGTAATTAGAATGCCCTGTATTTTAATTTCTCCTATTCCAATTTCTGTAAGATAATGTTGGTTCTAACCTCATTAAATAATCACTTAGCCTAGTCATAGTTTTTATTTCATGCATGCTAATAATTTCAAAAATTTCTTGTTTAAAATGCTTGCTGGTATTTCCTACAATTTCTTCTTCATTCATTGTTGGATTTAAATATTGAGCTATAGAATATAATTGAATAGCATAATTATTATAGTTCATACTTCTTTGTTCGTCAAATTTTCCAAATTGTAACTGATCTCTAATAATTAACTGAGCATTTTCACCCCAGTATTGTTTTAAAATTAGTCTCCCAAATTCATCAAAATTATTTATATTTTTCTCTTGACTATTGAACCAAATACACGTTTGATTCACTAAAAATTGTCTAATAAAATCTTTCAGTTCTTCTGTTCCTCTAATATTTTTTGTTTTATTTTTCATCAATTTTATAAAAGTTATTGGATGTAATTTTCTTATGTTTCCGTCAAATTTGTTGTTATTTTGAAAATTTTGGCAAGTATTTACTATCCTAGTTTCTATCGTTTCATTATTTCTACTATCTTCTGTTTTAATTTGTTTTCTAGCTCTTTAATTTTTCCGAAATATTCATTATTGTCCCTGGCTAATGTTATTTTACTTTTTATATTTGTTATTTCATTTTCTATACTGCAAATTTTGTCAAATGAATTTTGTTTTTGCACATCTACTCTTTGATTAACTTTTCCGATTTCTATTATAGTGTTTTGATTTGATCTTTCCAAATCCATTCTTATATCACTTATTTGTTTGTTATTTCTTTCAACTGAATTACCTATATTTTTCATTTCCTCATTTCTTTTTCCATAAAATTCTATATTTTGTTGTTCAACATTTCGTTCAAATTCGTTACACTTATGTATTATTTCCTGCTTATTTTCTTCGAATTTTCTTACCATATATTCTTCCATTTTTTCTATTCTATTTTCCATACTTTCCTTCATACCTTCCATGTTTTCTATCTTTCTCTTTTCCATTTTCTCCATGTTTTCTGTTATACCATCTATTCTGCTTCCTATAAATTCCATTAACATCTTGAACTTCTCATCCATTCCACTTTTCATTTGATTTTCTCTCATCTCTCTCTCTTGTGATACTCCACTTGTTTCTCCATGATCACCTTCTTCCATACCCTCTGTACCTACTCTCTTACCATCTCTCAAATCCATGATCACTTTATTATTGCAATTCTTTCACACTTTTTCAATCTTTCTCTCTACTCACACTCCTGCAAAGCTTTTACTCAATTTTTCAATTTTACCTTATTCCAAACTACGCTCCGCGTTGGGCGCCATTTGTTGTGATTTTATAATGTGAAAATGAATGATGTTTTTAATTTAAAATTTTTATTCTTTGATTTTATATGTGAATACAAACCTTTATTTTACCTATTTTACCTTTCCTCCTTTATATCTCCTTCCTTTTTTAGCTCAGCCGGAGAACACAAGAAAACTCTTGCTCTCAGTAGGACTCTGGAAAAGTGGACTGCCCTGTATAGAGGTGATTGTATATGCAATTTCAAAAAACCTGTCAGCCAAATGATAATCAAACTCAATAAATAAATTTCAATGAATGAATTTTATTCTTGTATTCAGAATGAAAACCTTTGTTAACTGAAACTCTTATTTCCTATCTATTTACCCTGAGCTATTACCCTACTAAATCTTTTTTTTTTTTAAATAACTATTATACTTTATATTGTTTTTCAAATATTAAATTGAACGCCCTCTATTATTCTAATCTCGACCTATGGTGTAACTTGCCAAATTCTTTAGGAACTATATTCCGCAAGATGGCATGGTAGAATTCAGTTACCGACAAATCGAGGTTATGAATAGTAAATGATAAAGTTCAATGAAATTCTATTTTTAAATAACTTATACTAATAAAATTGTCCGAAAGAATGGCAATGAAAGTCAATGTAAATATTTATGAAGAATTCTGCAACGGTCACGATAAGTTTGTGGGTGTTGTTTTCGGCTACCTGCTGGGCTCTAGACAAATAAACGTGGTACCAGAGGAAGTTGTACTTATAAATACCTTTTTTCGAATGACGGTTTTCCAGTGATCAAATTTCAGAATAGTATTTCAGGATGCTGTTGACTTCAGGTAAGTAATTTTGATAGATTATTTGTGCTTATTTTGTTTGTCTTCTTATTTTGCTCTTTCCAATATTGTCTGTCGTTTCGTTTCTTCTTACTTTTCCGTTATAAATTCAAGTTTTTCTTAGTTTTCGGCTTTTCCAAAATATATTTCGTGTCGTCGTCCTTTCATCGTTTTTTATCTCTCCTCGTTATTTTTCTCCCCGGGCAACCGTCTTCGAATTTTCTATCTGCTCTCCACCAATCACTTTTTGTGTCATTCCATATATAAATGTTTCCTGTTTTATTTTTATTCACGCACAGTTTTTATTAACACTTCTTATTTCTAACAAATTTTACAATTTTCTAAATCTAATACTTTCAGTTTTCAAACGTTTTAAGGTTTTTATTCTTTTGCAAACTCTAATTTCACAAAGTTTTCTATTGTTTAGAATGAACTAATAGGATTAAATTCAACATAAATAAGGAAATAAAATAGGCAAAATACTAGTTATTTTAGAGCTTTTCCTTTTTTAATAAATTTCATTTCACCTTTTCATGACAATATATACATATATATATATATATATATATATATATATATATATATATATAGACGTATTAACCCCCATTATGAAGCCCAAAACGCTACATACGACCGATTAAACCAAGCCCGATGCATTTTTGCGAAGCCCGATGTCGGGCTCCATAGCCATGATAAAAAGAGTCGAAAGTTCTCAATATCTTTTCCTTTTCGCCAGGGGTGCCAAACGATCATTCGATACAAGAATTAAAGAGATGGAATGCCGAGGACCCAAAAGGACGGGAAAGAAAACTGAGTTAGTGGAAAAGTGAATGTTGATATTTACAGAATGCATCATACTGAGTATTGCTTTTTCATAATCAAAAACTGTGTCGATGCTGAGAGAGATGGAGGCTTATGGTATGACAAGAAAAGAGATATTTTCTAGTAGATGTCCATTTCAGCTCAAAGTGGAGTGGTATAGACGAATCAGAAAGGAGTATCACAATATCATCTACACAGTTTTGTGGAGATGATTTTGTGATACTTCTCCCCGATTCAGGAAAAGAGATACTACTATTCAGGCATCGAGCTCTGCATCGTCATTCTTTCTACCATCAAGAAGTGATGGAAAGTGGAACAAATTTCCATCAATAAATATCCCCCAGTATTTCAATAAAGGGCATATTTATACTTACATTGTAGGACCTCGTATTGAAGATGAAGAATGTGAATTTCAATATGAAGTACTACTGAAAAACCTTTTAGACGTGGAAGTCAATATGTGGATAGTGATCATGTGCACAATGTAATGGACAAATTTATAGACAAAGTTTACATGCTAATAGCATTTTGTTTTGCCTCCTTTGAAGAAGACCAGATGTATCTTGTTGAAATTGAAATCAACAATATATTTGGTTCAGTAATTTCAGGACAGTGTGAATGCAAAGTATCCGCTCTTGGGCATTGCAGCTATGTTAGTGCACTTTTACTCTTTTTGAGAAACTTTGCAGGGAAAAGGGTCATTCATCTATAGCCTCAACGATTAAATCAAAAGAATGGGGTCTTGAAACGAGAGACAGAAGTTGCGTTTTTTTGCTGTCATTCTGCTTCTGGAATGTTGATCCAAATCGTTTTGTTGAACAGGCATTCCTATTCTGGTTGCCACCGTTCCTTCCAGTCATCGAGCTGAAAGCAGGTAGAGAAGAGACTGTCAATTGTCGATGTGTCAAAAGTGTAGTGTCAATAATCAAAAGAAAATCGTTTGTCACTTGTGAAGAAAATTTATTTTTCTGTTTTTTCGTTTCCTGTAACTTTAAGAGTAGTTATAAAATGGAGTCAGAACTGATTAAAACAGATGATGAGGAATACATTTGGTTCAATTCAGAAAGTGAGTATAAAAAAATATGTACTTGGGAAGTTCTAATAAATTAAATTAAATTTTTCATCAAATTGTTATGAACTTCTGGAAATTCACGATCCTCAGCCACCACTCGCAAAATCAGTGAGCGAGGCAATTCCACCACAGGAAAAAATATAACCTGGAACAAGCTCTGCATCAATGAAACCAAATATCTGGAATGAAAAACAGAACAAATTGTACTTAGAGATATGCTCTCAAAACAAAGAGCGCTTAACAAATATGAAATATCGTAAATCAGAAGTCTAGAAAGAGATTGCAATAGAGCTGCAAAACAATTTATACTATTTCTCTGCAGAGCAGTGTGCCAATCGGATGAAAACTCTCATTGCAAATTATAAAGAAAGTAGAGATCATATTTCCAAATCAGGAAATGGTCCTAAGACCTGGGTTTTTTATAGTGGCAGATTATCTTGGAGAAAGTCCTGGAATTACACCCGAGGCAGTATGTTCAAGCATTACCTAATCCAGTGAATGCTGGTGGTTCGAATGATAATTCTAACTCTTCAATTGGAAATATTCAAAATAGCGCAAAGAGAACATCTGATGAGGGTGCAACAAACAATAAAAGGATTTGCAAAAGAGTTTCTCCAAGAGAAATGGTAAAGTGGCTGAAAGAATACAGAACAGAAGTGGCAGAGAGGGAAGAACGGAGAATTCCATTAACAGGGGAACAGCATAATGAAAATAAAGAAATGTTGGATGATATTTTGAATATTATGAGAAGAAGTGTGAGTGAGGAAGGCAAATGAGTTGACAGATTGTGAGATATATAGATTCAGATAAATCCTTCTATTGGGTTCATATATTTCAGTATTACATATTCATTTAAAAATGTTATTTCGTTGGGTTGATTTTTCTTATATCAATATTTTTTATTTTACATGTTATTGAGTCCCTGTATTTTAGTATATATTCATAAGAAAATGTTACTTTTTTATAGATCAATTTTTCTTTTTTTTTCCATTTTATTTTATTCAGGTTTTCAGCAAGGTGACAATTAAAGCAATAAAAATGTAAACATTTTATTAAAAAGTTTCAATACATCACAAGTAAAAATATAAAAAATGTACATTGAAAAATGTTTGGATCATGCATGTTACTTCAAATAATATATTTCAGAGTTTATCTCCTCGCTTCCTACAGTTCCAGTACCAAGTGATTTCTTAAAGCAACCCTTCTTTGATAATAATTGGCTACATCATTCTCCATATTTAGTAATGCAGCTTCTGATATTCCTTCTCGAATAAATACTCCAATATCATTGTCATCTCCAGACATTAAACAAATATTGTAAAGCACAGAACAAGCAACAATTGTGTTAAATTTTGCTCTTCGCTCATGCCTAATAGTCCAAAACAGTGCTCTATTTTTACTCTGGTTTTTGACAACCTTGTGTTGAAATAAATTTGGGATGAGGCGAGATAACCAGTATTTTTGAATGGTGCAATAAACCAACCCAATAAAGGGTATGCAGCATCGCCTAGGAGAAAATAATGAGGCTGACATGATCTAGGTCCTAAATGATAAATATCATTTCATCATATCATCATATATAAATGTTTTGAGAACTCGGGCATCATGTACCCCACCTGGCCAACAAACATCTACATCAGTGAATATTAGATTATAGTTACAAACACCTTGTAGTACAACAGAATAGAATTTTTTCTGTTGAAATAGTCCATGTGATGGAAGCGTGGAGCGTGAACGTTTTATTGGTATATGGCAGCCATCAATCGCTTCCAAAACCCTTGAAAAGCCATACTCATTAAAACCATCAGCAACCAATTACCCACTAACCCTCAAAAAATCAATTGTAGCACCTATATTTAAAAAAGGCGACATAACAAACATCAACAATTATAGACCGATTTCTTTGATCACGAATATCGCAAAGATCTTTGAGAAACTAATCAAACTGTCTAGTAACCTGCTTGAACAAGTATGAAATTTTATCAAAACAACAATATGGGTTTAGGGAAAAAATATCTCCCTGACAACAAAAATCGCAGAATGTCTGAATGAGAGTAAGCCGTGCTTGTACATATTTATAGATCTCTCGAAAGCATTTGACACGGTGAGTCACCGTCTTCTCTTGCAGTTCCTGGAGGATATTGGTATACGAAATAATTATTTGAAATTTTTTTAAAGTTACCTCACCAACAGATACCAAACTGTGAGAATCGATAGTACTCTAAGTAACAAAAATGTAATTAAATATGGGGTACCACAAGGAACTGTGTCTACCTTATTCAATATATATATATATATATATATATATATATATATATATATATATATATATATATATATCATAATATTGCTTCAACGTTTGAATAAATGGATACAAGGTAGTGAGGTAGTGTGTTATTTGAATATTTTTTACGTAATTGACTAAAACTTAAAACGAACGTTACAGACTTGTGTGAGCTAGGCCCGCATCTTTTAACATGTAATGCCATGCACGAGAACGATGCTCCTGCTGGGAATTGATCTCACGACCCTACGCTTGAGAGGCGAACGCTCTACCAGCCGACAACCACGGATGGAAGATAAACAATAAGTGTATGCTTTAACAATTGCATATAAACCAAAACTAAAAAGAATCAGGAATAAGTTTGGCGTGGAAAAATCGAAACCATGCGAAATAGATGGATACAACCTACACATGTTTGGAATCTATCGAAGTGATCAAATGTTGAGCAATTAGAATTATCCTCGTAAGACTATATGATGTCCACCTTCTGGAGATTTCATTGTGAAACTCCTATTTCTTGTATACGAAAGGAGTCAAGAAAATAAAATTCATTGAATTTAGAGAAGCTGTTGTAGCGCTCAAATTCCCCCCAATTTATTCGTCATCACAAGATAGAGTGAAAATAAAAAAATCTCTAATAATCACTATCTACCAATTTCCTACCTTCTCTCAACC
Source organism: Chrysolina oricalcia (assembly GCA_944452925.2). NCBI lineage: Eukaryota > Metazoa > Arthropoda > Insecta > Coleoptera > Chrysomelidae > Chrysolina > Chrysolina oricalcia. Next base: position 44,962,354 of record OX101825.2, on the reverse strand, counting down.
TTCCCGAACAAATGCCGCTAGCCTGTCGACAGTGGAGATGAGGGTGGTTCTCTCGGTTTCTATATGGGCGCCACTTAAGTTGCCCAGAAAGAAGTTATATTGAATTTACAACAAATTATATTAAGAAATTGTGAGAATACAAAAGGGATGTAACTAGAGAAAAGCAGGTAGGTAGGAAGGTAATTATAAATCTAATAATAATATTATTCTCGAGTTCGCCAAAAATATGTACAATTCAAGTTTTTTTTTGTTTACACAAGTGAACCAACGGTATCCAATGGTAAGGTACAGCGGAGGTTACAAAGAGATATAATCAGATACATGACCTTTCAACCCCGAGCTTAAGCTCAAGCGCAAGCGCAGAGATGAAATGAATGTGATGAGAGCGTAGAGAAATATCTATGCAAACGTGTGAACTAGGTCTACGACCGGTATAACCTCCGCTTAACAAATAATGAAGATAATTTGAATAAATTTTAAATATTTCAAAATCGAAAATCTTTCTCGCTCTATGGTTAGGTACTTGCGTGAGCCGCTTGTAATATGTAGAAGCTTCCTATTGATAATGAAAAAGGCTTCGAGTCAAAAGCTTCACCTAGTGTCCGTAGTGCCCAACTTAAAAACACTTTAAAGAAACAATAATTCTTATACAAAATATTATTTTTCACCGAATGAATAACAACCCCCGCATATCAATGAAATAAAAATTATGCAAAACTCGAATTCAGAACCTTGAATTTTTCTTCAATATATAATGAGAACCAAGCACATTAATACAAGAATTAAGAATGAGAGGAGAAAATACAAATCCAAGGGTATCGAACAATTTTCTTGCAACGGGCACGTGCCAGCCTGTATAGATTTATCTCTTTCTTTCCCTCCGTATCTCTAGCAAAATTTCAATTTAGTCCTGTGAGTGACTTGATTCTGAAAAAAACGTTAACTGAATGATAGGGTGGGTTTGACCACCCTGTATCAGTATCATTAAAAAAACTCACTAAACCAAAGAGGAGAGTTAGTCCACCCTGAAAATTTGAAAATTATGCAGTGGCTACGGAGATGGGTAAGAAAAGATGAGAAAATTCAAATAGCTCCTCTCCACTATACAGGGCAATTCAAATTCGACCCCCACCATTGGGATCTCCTAAACTACAGCAGATACGTCGAAGCTTAAATGGGGGCAAAGTTGCGTATTCTGGTGCTTAACAAAATACTGTTTTGAAACTTGGAAAATTCCGAGTATTTCCGGAAATATCGGGAAAAAACTGAAAATCGGAATTTTCGTTTTTATTTTTTTCTATCGTTATTTGACAACATAGCTCAAAACTAAAAGAACATTTTCATTGATACTTTTTTTCAGCTACACGTTTTCATGTTCAGATTTACTATCCGACGTTTCGTCTTCTGGTATTCATCATCAACTTTTTTTCTGTTATGGGCGCCATATTGTTTTTTTATACAGAAAAATAGTGATTCTCATTCTGATTTCATTGATGTATAATTTGTTATGATTTGCACTTCTGAAAGCACAGATATTAAAAATAAACAACTTCATCTGAGATGGACTCCATCGAAAAATTTTGTTTAATAAACACTAGTTGTCAGAACTCATTAAACATCATAAGTTTGCACAAATACTTCAGTCGAAATGTCCTCATTCTCAAATGAAGAAAAACGAGAAATGTTGAAACTTTATTGTAAAGGACCCCGCAAACTCCTTATGGAATTTGGGTCCCGGTGGATTTTTTTGAATTTTTGGTATGATGTAGTCCATGTAATTCTCAACCAATGTTATCATTGCGCCAACCCAATAAAATGAACAGTTTTGCTGCTAGGGGGCGTTGAAATCAGCCCTTGCGCAGATTAGACTATTTATTTTTGAACCCGGTAACAATATTTTCACTTGTTTCATTGTTGCTAATGTTGCACAATATTGAGCTGTTTTATAAAAAAAATTCTTACTCCCTCTCCTTTTACCCTCAACTCCTATCACGAAACGCAAAAAAATATTTCTCGAGTGCCTTCAAATGTATCGTCAAATGTTTAAATATGCCTAAATGAGGGAAATAGTAGTTTTTTTATGATTATCCCCCCTACCCCCAAATGACACAAAACGAAAAAATTTCGGTGGATTTTTCTGAATTTTTGATATGATGCAGTTCAAGTTATTTTGAATAGAAATAAATCGGGTGACAAACCCCAAAAATGAATAGTTTTGATGCTAGGGGGCGTCGAAATCATACTTTGCTCAGAATAGACTATTCATTATTATAGGCGGAAACAATATCTCTACGTATTTTTGTTTTATTTTATGCCGAACAATTGTGTAAATTTTTATAAATTGAAAATCTAATACCTCCCCCTTACCCCCAACCCCTATTTCAGAACACGAAAAAAAAAATTCAGGCACCACCTCAATTTCAAATTGTGGATGTTTAATTTTTATTTATTTTCAAGATATTCTCCCAATTAATTGATATTAAAAAAACATGAACTATGACCTACTAAGAAGTCAGCGAACTCCACCAATATTTTTCTGAAGGGAGGGAAAGGTGAAACTAAACAACTGTACGATTTCCTCAATTTGAGCTGATTAAAACATTTATTTTGATAAAGCATTTACAAGTAGTAGGGATTTAATTTTTTTCGTAGTTCAAAATAAGGGTAGGGGGTAAGGGAGAGGTTTGAGATTTTCAATTTATAAAAAATTACACAATTGATCAGCATAATCTAAACTAAAATACGTAAAGCTATTATTTCCGCCTATAATAATGAATAGTCTATTCTGAGCAAGGGATGATTTCAACGCCCTCTATCATCAAAACTATTCATTTTTGGGGTTTGTCACCCAATTTATTTCTATTCAAAATAACTTGAACTGCATCATATCAAAAATTTAGAAAAATCCACCGAAATTTTTTCGTTTTGTGTCATTTGGGGGGTGGGGGGATAATTATAAAAAATTGCTATTTCCCTTATTTAGGCCTATTTAAACATCCGACGATTCATTTAAAGGCATTCGGGAAATATTTTTTATGCGTTTCGTAATAGGAGTTGGGGGAAAAAGTGGTGGGGGTAAGAATTTTTTTTATAAACAGCACAATATTGTGCAACATTAGCAACAATGAAACAAGTAAAAATATTGTTACCGGGTTCAGAAATAAATAGTCTAATCTGCGCAAGGGCTGATTTCAACGCCCCCTAGCAGCAAAACTGTTCATTTTTTTGGGTTCGCGCAATGGGAACATTGGTTGAGAATTGCATGGACTACATCATACCAAAAATTCAAAAAAATCCACCGGGACCCAAATTCCATAAGGAGTTTGCGGGGTCCTTTGATAGGAATAGTACGGAAACAACACAAATTTATTTTGAATTATATCCGGGAACACAACAGCCGGATAGTTTATTTACTGAGTCATATTCTTGCTCTCCGTAGTTTCTGTTCTTTAAAGTGCCCCACAAGAAAGTATCCAAAACTGTAAGGTCAGGTGACCTTACCGGCCACCTCACTGGTCCAGAATTTCCTAACCACCTATTAGGAAATCTTTGGTGTAAATATTCGCAAACTGCTCTTTTATTGTGTGGAGGAGCACCGTCATGCTGAAACCAGCAGCTGTTATAATTAACAAGGGAAAACGTATCCATATATTCTTCGAATTCGTTTCTTAAGAACCGAAGATAGGTTTCCCCGTTCAAAGTATTACAGAAGAAATGAAGTCCAAGTATTCGGTCGTTATAAATTCCAGCCCACACATTCAAACGAAACCGAACTTGTGGTCTGACTTCTCTGTAGTGTCGTGGATTATTTTCACTCCAAATGTGCTAATTTTTTTTATTAAAAACACCACAGTTCGAAAAGTACTTTCGTCAGTCCAAATAATGTTTTTCAAGAAGTTTGTAGGGTCTACCCTATTCGAGAGCCAGCTACAAAATTCCATCCTTCTCTCAGGATAACCTGGATGTAATTTTTGTGAAACATGTCTCTTATAACATTTCAAACCACTTTTTTTGAATTCCCTCCAAACGCTCGTCTGTGACACATCCATTTCTACCAAAAATAATTATACCTCTTCGAATATGGAATGAACAATTATTTTACCTCGGCTAATAAGTTACGTCTAATATTTTGTTCCATTTTGCTTCCATATTTCATTCTTGGTTTTTGAAACGCACCGTACTCAGACAAGTGTTTGTCCAAAATTCCGAATAATAATAATAATAATTCTTTATTTCCATTAAGATCATTGTTACATGATATTGGAAGAGTCAGTATAAAATAGTCAGCATTGTATATATATAAAATAATATTAAAAATTACATTAATGATATATATAAATAAAATATATAGTGGATATACAAATAAAATAATTTCATTTGGTCATTGTAAAATTATTCATAAAAAAGCAGAAATTTTAATATATGGACAAAAAATATATAAAATGGTTAAAAAATATCACAAGTAGAAGCTAACACAAATATTAAACCAATAATAATGTTCTATCCGGCTGTTGTCTTTCCGGATATAATTCAAAATAAATTTGTGATGTTTTCGTACTATTCCTATCAAATTTATAATAAAGTTTCAACATATCTCGTTTTTCTTCATTTGAGAATGAGGACATTTCGACTGAAGTATTTGTGCAAACTTATGATATATAATGAGTTCTGACAACTAGTGTTTATTAAACAAAATTTTTCGATGGAGTCATGACCATCTCAGATGAAGTTGTTTTTTTTTTAATATCTGTGGTTTAAGAAGTGCAAATCATAATAAATTAAAAATGAGAATCACTATTTTTCTGTATAAAGAACAATATGGCGTCCATAACAGAAAAAAAAGTTGACGATGAATGCCAGAAGACGAAACGTCGGATAGTAAATCTGAACATAAAAACGTGTAGCTGAAAAAAAGTATCAATGAAAATGTACTTTTGGTTTTGGGCTATATTGTCAAATAACGATAGAAAAAAATAAAAACGAAAATTCCAATTTTCAGTTTTTTCCCGATATTTCCGGAAATACTCGGAATTTTCCAAGTATCAAAACAGTATTTTGTTAAGCACCAGAATACGCAACTTTGCCCCAATTTAAGCTTCGACGTATCTCCTGTAGTTTAGGAGATCCCAATGGTGGGGGTCGAATTTGAATTGCTCTGTATAGGAGAGGAGGGTTTTCTCATTTATAATACTTTCATACCTTCTGACGAGGAAAGAAACAAACTGAAGGTAGTACTCGATAAGTTTGAACACCATTTCTCACCCAAAAAACTTATCATACGAAAGGTAGAAATTCTTTACCCGAAAACAGATGAAAAACGAAACCATCGAACAGTTTATGACGGATTTGAAGAATAAATCTTGTTCTTGCGAATTTTGTGACTTAAAAGGACAGTCTGATCGAAGACATTTTCACTTGTGGATTACAAGACCAAACTTTGAGAGAAAAACTGTTGCAAGACGATGAAATGGACGTGGACCAAGCAGTGAAGAGTTCTAAACAACAATCAAATGTTATTTCTCTAGGGTCGTCGTTTCCTTTGAATGAAGTTCAGGCCATCCATAAATCAAGAAGTCACAATTGCAGTAGAAACGGGAGATCTAATAAAATATCAGACATGAGGCAGCAGATGAACAATTTCACACAAAAATCTACTTCATCAAGCAGTGAAACCCGGCTAAGAGAAAATAGTGGTATGTGTTATCCGTGTGGGAGTGTTCATGGCAAAAATTAGTGTCATTGCATACGGAAAAAAGTGCAATGTATGTGAACACCTCAATCACTTTGCGAAAATGTGTAAAAATAAAAATGTGAATTTAGTGGAACATGGTAATGGTATAAACGATGATGATTGTTCATTTATAGGTTCTATTGAAAATGCTTTCAACAATGATAAAGCTCGGTATGTAACATTAGAAATTGACGATGAAAGTATTCAATTTGAATTAGACAGTGGGGCACAAGCTACTATACTATCATTGAATAAATTGAATGAAATTAGGTGTGATAAAATATTATTGGAAAAAACTGAAATTACTTCGAAGTCTTACACCAATAACAGTTTACCTGTACTTGGTAAATGTACTCTGGTTTGCAATTTCAAACAAAAATTTCATAAGTTAAACTTTTTTGTGGTGGAATCAGGTTTTCCATGTATATTGGGTTTGGATACTTGTACAAAATTAAATTTGATACGGAGAATTGATTATTTAAATAATTTTGAAAATAATTATAATAAATTAATTGAGAAAAACTCGGATTTATTCACAGGGCAAGTATCACATTGAGTTAAATGAAAATGCAATTCCAGTTGTACATCCTGCTCGAAGAATTCCAAAAACTTTAATTGATTTAGAAAAACAAAAAATCACCAAACAATTTGATGAACCAACTGACTGGGTATATTGTGCAGAAAAAGGACGGTTCTTTACGTTTATGTCTAGATGCTGCAGACTTAAATCGTGGAATTAAGCGGGAGCATTTTCCGTTTCCCTACTACAAAGCTATCAGGTGATTGTGTGTTTACTACACTAGATGCTAATTGTCGATTTTGGCAAATTCCATTAGACGAAGAGAGTGCAAAATTGTATACTTTCGCGACGTCTTTTGGAAGATACTGTTTTTTACGACTTCCATATGGTGTGATTTCAGCAACAGAAGTTTTTCATAAGAAATTCAAAACTATTTTTGATCTAGAAGGTGTAGATCTATATATTGATGATATAATAGTCTGGGGTCATACACAAACTAGACATGATGAACGGTTCCATAATGTTCTCGAAATATCAACAAAAATAATATTACTTTCAATGAAGAAATGTGTGAGTTTGGTACAACCGAAATAAAATTTATAGGATATAAAATTTATAAAGACGGTTATTTTCGAGATGAAGAAAAAATATTAGCTATCAAGTATATAAAGATACCAAAAAATAAAAATGATATCCAAAGATTTCTTGGAATGATTACATATGTTCGTCGATTTATTCCAAATTTGTTAAATTTAAATTCACCACTGAGGGAATTATTGGAAAAAGATGTGATTTGCGAATTGACAGAAAGACACATGCAATCTATCAACGAAATGAATAAATTGTTGCTGAATGCACCGGTTTTACAATTTTATGATGTAAAAAACCTGTTGTTATTTCAGTAGATTCTTGAAAAGATTGCGTAGGGGGGTGTCTTCTTCAAAATAATTTACCTTGTGCTTACGCATCCAAATCTCTAACTGATACTCAAAATGTGGGCGCAAATTGAAAAGGAACCGTTCGCTATTGTTTTTGGTTGCGAACGTTTTCATGAATATTTTCGAAAATTTATCGTAGAATCAGACCTCTGTTGGGTGTTTTCAAAAAATGACGTTTACAAAGAATGATGATTTAACTCCAAAAATTTGACTTTAAGTTGGTTTTCAAACCTGGAAAAGATTCATACATTGCTGATGCACTATCCAGGGTCTATTTGACAAATACTAGACTTCAAAAACTAGAATTTGAAAATGATTTAGAAGTTTGTACGTTAGATTTTAAAATGACTGAAAATAAATATAATGAACTTGTGAAAGCAACTTCGGAAGAATCTCTATTAACTTATGATATTCCGACTATACCTTGGTATAAAATAGGGTGTGATATACTTCATTTAGGATCCAAAATGTATTTATTGGTTACTGATTATTACACCAAATGGGTGGAATTAACATTGTTGGAAAAAAATGCTTTTTCAAATACTGTTATTAAATATCTGAAAGATATTTTGAGTCGCCTCGGAATTCCAACAATATTGATTTCCGACAATGGCCCACAATTTCGATCTTTACAATTCTCGAAATTTTCCAGTGAGTATGGTTTTCAGCATATAACTTCCAGCCCCAATTACCCCAGTCAAATGGGATGGTAGAACGTCAAAAGCAGACAGTGAAAAAATGCTCTTTAAAGCTATAGACGATGGTAAAGATTTAAATTTGATAATGTTAATGTATCGAAATAGTCCATTACAAAGTGGATTTTCGCCTGCTCAACTTCTTATGTCACGAAATTTACGAGATATTTCACCAGTTACTGAAATTTATCTGAAGCCAATACAGGTTGATTTTGATAAGTACAATAAACATATTCAGTCATCTCAAATGAAACAAAAATTGTATTATAAGTCAGACAAAAGATCTGAAACCTATTGAAAATAACCAAAATGTAATATTTCAAGACAAATTGAAATCTAAATGGCAGTTTGGCAAAGTTATAGATCGACCACGAAATAGATCTTATTTATTGCAGAGGAGAGATGGTTCACAGATTAGAAGAAATCGCAGGTTCATAGAAACTTTACCAAATATTAAAAAAAATATAATAGAAATAAGTGGCAGTGATGAATCAAATCAGTCGATAGATCATGAAGAAACTCCTGGAGAAACCTCTCTTCTAGATAATGAATATAATGTTCCTGGCGAAACTAGCAGTGGCAGAAGAATAAAGAAACCAGATCGACTGATATATCGGAAGATATCATGTAATCTAATATTTGAATATTATATTTGTATACTTCTGCCTTCGATTGTCGTTTTATACATATCTTAACAATAGACAATAACCTATCCAAATGGGCTTGAGAGAATCACCTTCCAACCATTTCCATTAACATATGCCAACGTGGAAAATAAAATAATAAATAGATATACCAAAGAAAGATCTCTCCAGGTTTCATCACACATTTCCCTTTTCTATTACCTCGAATACACTGATACAATATTTTTTCATTTGCTCCAACATGTTTCACTTATGAATAATAATGAGGCTGAACCGTAAGTATTTCCCAAAAAAAATACATGTTCTTACTTTAATGAAACGAAAGAAACACACTTTTGTCTTATTTCCACTAGTTTTTTATTTTCACGACCGGTTTCGGGTTTTATCCCATTATCAAGTATAAAAACTAACTAATGAAATTGAACTCTAAGACCTAGTTATATATGGAGTTTGCAGGAAAACTGGATGAATGAAATTAAATGATTAATTTCATTTTGAGAAATCTAGATCAATTGAAAAAACGAACTGGATTACATGAATTTTCCACCGACAAAGAAAAAGTTAGAAATCTCTCGAATATGACATAAAAAATACACTTAAACAAAAAGCATAAATGCAATAAAAACGAATAATTCTTACCTTCCAAGAAGGGTTTTCCTAAATTCCAATAAATATCAAGTTCGTTATATGAATAAACTCCCTTTGTTAGTTTCTTTTCCAAATGAAATTAGCTTATTATATTTCTCAAATTGGTCTGATTACAGTTCGATTCCGACTCAAGATGTGGTTGACAACCAGCTGAAATGATCGGATGGTAAGAGGAGAAAGTTGGTGAAAGGATGGGAATACTATAAATTGAAAATATGAAAAAAAAACACCTACCTTCAAAAATTATTCCTTAATAAACGATTTTTTCGGCTCATCCTGATAACGGTGTACCAGTTCCAGATGAAAGTGATGATGATGAAAGTGATGTAGGTGTATACACTGTTCAAAGACAAAAAAAGTAAAGAGAATCTGCAAAAAACATGCCCACATGTCTTACCAGCCCTGATCAATTGATGCAAAAAAAAGGAAGTGATTCGCCTTTACCAAACATTAAAAATATCGAGAACTCAAAGGCACCAAATCACATTCGGAAAATTCGAAAATTCAAATCCCCACAATTGGACAAAGATACAATTCATCAATTCACTTCCTAATTTTTTTTACCAGTCTTCCTACTCAAGGCTGAATACACCAAATGCCAAGACAGTTGTACTCGCAGTCAAATTGCGCATTTCGAAAAAAACTTAAAATTCGCTGAGTAGATTCCCTCGACAATCTGCCGTACGAGCATACTACGGTTCGGTCAGTAATGGCCAGATGGCGACAGAGGTTATCAAACGAGTATTTTAGGAATATCTTCGTAAATGAAAACTGAGAATGACGATATTGGAACGAACGGTAGTTTCCTATATACGGTAAGATGACTTCGCAAAGTGTCAGTTCTTAGAAAGCCAAATAAAACCTCGTGCAGTCGATACTAAAACAAATAAATACAAAATATTTCGGAAATAAGGTTACAAAAGAAATTAAATGTTACACTGTAGTAAGATCTTTCATAGGGATCGAAGACATTGTTAATGGGTTTTCAAGAAATCACAGGCTTCTATGAAGTTAATTAAGACACCAAAAATATCACCCGATCAGCAACATTTTTAGAAGAAATTCCTGTTTCAGCAAATAGTAAAAAAACACATGTATTATACAAATGTAGACAGTGTACTAGGGAGAGTAAGCGGAGAGAATTGAGATACAGATGTGAAACGTATCCGGATAAGTTTCCACTATGTCTTGCACCTTGTTTCAAGTTGTGGCATACATGAATACTTGTTATACTGAGAAATGAATAATTATAAGATCATACGAACTTACCAAGTGATGGGGTCCTGTAGTTTTTTTATTTGAATAGATAAGAATTTGAAGTTTGCAGAAGTTACGTAATCAATGATAGCGCTTCATTTGAATCCAACGACAACTTTTTTCAACTACCTGTTTGATCGGCAGTAACTCCAACTTCTTTTTTTTCAATGACACCCTGTATATATATCTAGCCTATCTTATTAGTCTTGAAATTATCTATTCAACCGTGTATCACAAAGTGGCATTCGTTTCTCAATTCGCAGATGAATTGCATTATACTGAAAAACATCAAGTTGGCTGTCACCCGAATTCGATGATCTTTCGATGCTTGGTAGGCTTGGAAATCCAAAGAGAATCAGTTAAACGATATAATTTCAGTTTTTTCCATACCTGATCACTTCCTACAGATTGTCAATAATTTCTTTAATAAAAAGAAAACACGTCTGAAAATAACTCACGATATTGCGAAAACTGAGATAGGAACATATTTTTTTCAATTTGGCTACTTGTGAAGAAACTATCTGTCTTTATCTTTGGCCATGTAGCCATATCATGATCTTTCCATTTGGAAACATAAAATTAAAATTGTTCCCCTGATCCACCAATGCACAAGTCTATTAGTCTAGATATTTGCAATAATATTTTGCCTAGTAGGCGGTGTACACAAAATGTTTTGTGTTTGGCAGGTAAACATCATTTGATTGCAATGATTATCTCCGTCAGTTTTATGCTGATTGAAATTGCATCGATATGTTGTTGATATTCGGAGAGTTCAAGAGAAATTGTAGACAGGCTGAACAATTGTATGTCGAAAGATTTCCGGAAAGACGCCACCCACCTGATAATTATTTCGCTAGAGTAAAAGAGCAGTTCAGAGCAATTCTTTTCAAAACTCTTCTAGCGGTCTCTCGATTCACACCGATTTCTACATGTACTATGGCCAAAACGTTTACTTCCATTTCATCGTCGAAAATGTATTGGAGATTGTTTTGATTTTCCGGTTCTCTTCTGAACTGCTCTTCTACTCTAGCGAAATAATTATTAGGCGGATGGCGTCTTTCCGCAAATATTTCGAAATACAATTGTTCAGCCTGTCTACAATTTCTCTTGCACTCTCCGAATATCAACAACATATCGACCTTTTCATTCTTTGAATACATATTTAGTATCTAATCAAACGATTCAATTTTAATCAGCATAAAACTGACGGAGATAATCAGTACAATCAAATGATATTTACCTGTCAAACACAAACACAAAACATTCTGTGTACACCGCCTACTAGGCAAAATATTATTGCAAATATCTAGACTAATAGACTTGTGAATTGGTGGATCAGGGGAACAATTTTAATTTTATGTTTCCAAATGGAAAGATCATGATATGGCTACATGGCCAAAGAGAAAGACAGATAGTTCCTTCACAAGTAGCCAAATTGAAAAAACATGTTCCTATCTCAGTTTTCGCAATATCGTGAATTATTTTCAGATGTTTTTTCTTTTCATTAAAGAAATTATTGACAATTTGTAGGAAGTAATCAGGTATGGAAAAAACTGAAATTATATCGTTAAACTGATTTCCAAGCCTACCAAGCATCGAAAGATCATCGAATTCGGGTAACAGCCAACTTGATATTTTTCAATAAAATGCAATTTATCTGCGAATTGAGAAACGAATGCCACTTTGTGATACACGGTTGAATAGAGAATTTCAATACTAATAACATAGGCTTGATAGATATACAGGGTCATTAAAAAAAAGAAGTTGGAGTTACTGCCGATCAAACAGGTAGTTGAAAAAAGTTGTCGTTAGATTCAAATGAAGCGCTATCATTGATTACGTAACTTCTGCAAATTTCAAATCTTGATCTCTTCAAATAAAAAAAACTACAGGCTGCTACATGTCTGCTGTGTCACCCGGTAGATATAAAACAGTAGTTTTCGTCGAGTTTTTCAACAAAGTTTTGTCTTCAACGCTATGCGATTGTTCTTTATCACAAAGTTTTTATAATGGCACTAGGATAAAGGTGTTGCTCTCTCTCCCTGGTGCGTACACTAACGGGTTTTCAAATTTCTGAGTCTACATGGACTCATATTGTTAACTCCAAAAATACAACATGCAAATTTCTGAACTCACAGGGGTTCATATTGTGTACTCGGGTGATATCATGCACACATTCCTGAACTCACAAACGTTCTTTTTGTGTACAGCACATGAGTTTTCAAATTTCTGAGCCTACATGGGTTCATATTGTTAACTCGGGTAAGAACATGCACAAATTTCTGAACTCATAGGAGTTCATATTGTGTACATTGTTGAGAGGTTCAACTTGACGAATGAGGTTTTGGTAGACTTCATATCGGTGACTCAGACGAAATATATATATATATATATATATATATATATATATATATATATATATATATATATATATATATATATGTTCCAGTGACTGTAAAACAGTCGAAAACAATCCTTTAGGAACTCACTATACCTTTGTATAGATTGTATGGCATATGTCCGACAGAAAACAACTACTTCTCTGGCTAATACCTAAAGGATTGTTTTCGACTGTTTTACAGTCACTGGAACATTTATTGCTCCTTGAAACAAGTATTCAGCATATACCATTTCGCATCCGAAATGTCCTTCTGGAGCGCTCTCTAATCTGTTGCCGTGGTGGATCCTGTAAGCGATTGCAGTGTTCATCCCGGCGAACGATGACGGGCACCGGGCCCCCGCGTGTATACAACCATGATAACCAGGACTGCACTGATGAGGGACTTCATCCCGAAACCGGTCTGCAGTTGGTTCCTTGTTTGGATCAGGCGGTGTCCTGCTGTCTGTCTCTGAGAGCTCTTGCAAAGTTGTTCCTTCAAAGTAAGGATCTTTGCACATATGTCTGACAGATATAATTCAATATCTGTCGAGGTATTAGCCAGAGAAGTAGTTGTTTTCTGTCGGACATATGCCATACAATCTATACAAAGGTATAGTGAGTTCCTAAAGGATTGTTTTCGACTGTTTTACAGTCACTGGAACATTTATTGCTCCTTGAAACAAGTATTCAGCATATACCATTTCGCATCCGAAATGTCCTTCTGGAGCGCTCTCTAATCTGTTGCCGTGGTGGATCCTGTAAGCGATTGCAGTGTTCATCCCGGCGAACGATGACGGGCACCGGGCCCCCGCGTGTATACAACCGTGATAACCAGGACTGCACTGATGAGGGACTTCATCCCGAAACCGGTCTGCAGTTGGTTCCTTGTTTGGATCAGGCGGTGTCCTGCTGTCTGTCTCTGAGAGCTCTTGCAAAGTTGTTCCTTCAAAGTAAGGATCTTTGCACATATGTCTGACAGATATAATTCAATATCTGTCGAGGTATTAGCCAGAGAAGTAGTTGTTTTCTGTCGGACATATGCCATACAATCTATACAAAGGTATAGTGAGTTCCTAAAGGATTGTTTTCGACTGTTTTACAGTCACTGGAACATTTATTGCTCCTTGAAACAAGTATTCAGCATATACCATTTCGCATCCGAAATGTCCTTCTGGAGCGCTCTCTAATCTGTTGCCGTGGTGGATCCTGTAAGCGATTGCAGTGTTCATCCCGGCGAACGATGACGGGCACCGGGCCCCCGCGTGTATACAACCGTGATAACCAGGACTGCACTGATGAGGGACTTCATCCCGAAACCGGTCTGCAGTTGGTTCCTTGTTTGGATCAGGCGGTGTCCTGCTGTCTGTCTCTGAGAGCTCTTGCAAAGTTGTTCCTTCAAAGTAAGGATCTTTGCACATATGTCTGACAGATATAATTCAATATCTGTCGAGGTATTAGCCAGAGAAGTAGTTGTTTTCTGTCGGACATATGCCATACAATCTATACAAAGGTATAGTGAGTTCCTAAAGGATTGTTTTCGACTGTTTTACAGTCACTGGAACATTTACTGCTCCTTGAAACAAGTATTCAGCATATATATATATATATATATATATATTTCGGCTCCTGCTTTGGAGCCATTGAAAATGGCTCCAAAGCAGGAGCCGAAACGTCGAGTTAAAAACTCTCAACGCGGTTCTACCCATGAACTTAGTAATGTACATATTTCTGACCGCGGAAACCTTTCCGAACATATATATATATATATATATATATATATATATATATATATATATATATATATATATATATATATATATATATATATATTTTATTTTTTTTGCCAACCGCCAAAGAATTTCATCTTATAGATGGTTCTTTTGATGCAGGTTCTGACAGTACGTCCAGTCTCTCATCAGCGGACAGTATGGTATCTTTAGAAGAGGTTGAGGAACAAGTTGACGTCAATCCAACTTCTCCAGACCCTTTAGAATTTGTTAGCATTTTAGGGGCAAATCCTCTTGAACAGACCCTGGAGGGTATCGAAATACATGAGGAAATCGCTACAAGGTGGAACCTTATAGCTTCTAAAGGTCTGGATAAGACCGAAAGGAAGGATCTTCTGGAAAAACATCCCCCAATAAAAAATTGCCATAGTATTTTGGCACCAAAATTGAATGAGGAAGTCAAAGAATGTATAGCAGAAAACTTCATTAAGCAGGACTTATACCTACAGAGAATCCGAAAGCAATTGGTAGCTGGGTACCACTACCAATAACTTATTCTGTAATCCTACAGAGGATACCAATACCCTTTTACCTAATCTTGCTGACGCTGCAAGACTGTTGTGTGATTTGCAACATGGCATCACCCTTCAGAGACGGTTTCTGCTTCTGCCACAGCTGAATCCTCAACTGAAGAAGACGATTGATGAATCTCCTACTGACGATTTTCTTTTTGGAGCGAAACTTTCCGATAAGTTCAAAGAGAGGCAGGAGCTAAAGAAAACCACATCGGTTCTAAAGTTAGCACGTACACCGGTAGATAAATTCAGCACATCGAAGAAAAATTTAAACTGGAAGCGCCAGCCTCCCAAAGCACGATTCAGGAAGGAAGAGAGAGAGAGAAGATGGAAGCCGCCTCGATCATCCAATCCTCAGCAACAGACAGATTGGAGATACCGAGCGAACACCAAGCGACCAACTCGGAAGTAGAGCTAATGCAATATGCGGGTAGCTTATCCAATCATCTTTCTGAGTGGCGCAAACTCACGAATTGTAAATTTTTGGGTTTCATTTATGATACCAGTAAAATGACGGCAAATTTCACACATGGTACAAAGCTTTTTATTGAAATCTCATTGTAAAATAAGAGATTTTGCAAAACTAATAGGGACCTTGGTGGCGGCTTGTCCTGCAGTACAATATGGCTGGCTCTACACCAAGTCACTAGAGAAAGAGAAAATGTTAGCACTTAACGACAAGGGCAGCTATGATAAAGAGATGAGGGTCACATCAAGTATTAAATCAGACTTATTGTGGTGGAAAAAATGCATTCAAACCACTTTTTGTCCCATCAGGCAAAACAGTTATTCATTAGAAATTTATTCAGATTCCTCGTTAACAGGGTGGGGCACATATTGTAATGGGGAGAGTGCACATGGTTTTTGGAGTGCAAAAGAAAGAAAATTTCATATTAATTATCTAGAGTTGAAGGCAGCTGAAAATGCATTGAAATGTTTCACAAAGAGATTATCAAAATGCGAAATTTTAATTCGAATCGATAACACCACAGCTGTGTCATATATTAATCGGATGGGTGGTACCAAGTTTGCAAACTTAAACTCAGTCACTAGACATATTTGGGAATATTGTGAAAGTAAAGAATTATTTATATTTGCATCTTATATCAATACCAAAGATAATACAATTGCTGACAAGGAATCGAGAACTTCCTTTTCAGAAACCGAGTTTGAACTATCCCCAAACTATTTCACAGAAATATGTGAACAATTAGGTCAACCTGAAATAGATCTATTTGCCACCCAACTGAATAAAAAATGTAAAAAAAAATTCTCTTGGAAGCCAGATCCTCAGTCCATAGGTGTAGATAGTTTTACCGTATCATGGAAATCTCAATTTTTTTACGCTTTTCCACCATTCTCAATAATATCGAGGGTATTACAAAAAGTAATCGGTGATCAGGCAGAAGGAATAGTTGTGGTGCCAGACTGGCCAAGCTAGCCCTGGTATCCGGTATTTCAGAAGCTGCTAGCTGAACAACCAATTCGTTTTCAACCTGATGAATATATGATCTTGTCTCCTTTCAGCCAGCCACACCCCCTGTGGAAACAACTCACCCTGGTTGCTGCCAAATTATCAGGGAAGCTTTTTGCCGTCGAGGATTTCCAGAAATAGGAATTGAGCCGTTGATTGCCTCTATTTATGTGGGTAACAGAAAACAGTATAATACTTGTTTTCATAAATGGTGGGAGTTTTGTAAGTTGAAAAAGGAAAACCCATATATATATATATATATATATATATAATTTTAAAAATATCGTGGAATTTCTAAATAACCTATTGGGTGAAAGGAAATCATATGCCACAATCAACTCATATAATTCTGCTCTAAAGTTGTTATTTCATGTCCAAGAACATGATGATTTACTCATTGAAAGATTCATGATAATAATAATAATAATAATAATAATAATAATAATAATAAAGGCCTTTATTAATTTAATTGAATATAACAAACAAAAAAAACTGAAGAATATGGAAAGTTAGGGCGAGATTCAGATCAGTTACCCTCACACAGATGTGTGCAGACAACTGCCTGTTCTTCCACCTAACCCCAAAAGTCTGCAGAGGACGTTCAGAAAAAAAAAGAAAAGAAAAGTACAGTTTTCAAATAGATATACATGTTATAACTTAATGTAAGTTGGTCATTTACTTAGTCAGTTGTTTTATCATCAAATATCTACTCAGTTTATTTCCGAAGGCTGTATTAGTAATTTTTTTTTAATTCAGAGGGTAAGTCATTCATAATGGCAGGTAAGTTATAAGAAAATGATCTCTTGAATGGTTCTGTATGGTGAATCGGTATTGTTAATGTAAACTTGAATCTGATATTAAGATTATGAATATCTGTTCGATAAGTGATCTTATTATATAAGTAAGCTGGAGATTGCAAATTTATAAGTTTATGGAAAAAACAAGCAGAGTGGATATGTCGTCGGTTTTTCATATTCAGCCAATTACTGATTTGTAACGTATGACTAATATTTTCGTACTTTCTGATGCCATGTATTAATCTGAGACAGCTGTTTTGTAATTTCTGTATTCTGTTAACATCGTGACGAGTTAAACAGGGGGCATAAACAACATCGCAATAGTTGAGGTGACTTAAAACAATAGAGTCGCATAAGAGAGATTTAGTTTTTTTATCGAATATTTGTCTATTTTGATAAATCATTTTTAAATTACAATAAGCTTTCTGAAGACACTTACTAATATGAAACGAGAATCTCAAATCCTGATCAATCCACAAACCCAATTTTTTTATATTTTCAGAAATGTTAATGGCATTTTGTTGAATTTTTATATTACTGAAAAAATGTGTCACAAAATGTTTTCTTTCAAACTTTCTACCAAAAACTATTGCTGCTGTTTTAGTTGAGTTTAATTTCAGACAATGACTTTCAGAATATACACTGAGACAATGCAGATCATAGTTAAGAGCTGAGACGGCCTGGCTGCTTTCATCTGATTTGAATGATAAGTAAAGTTGGGTGTCATCAGCATAATAATGCTGTGAGCAAGAGAGAAAATTTAACGGAAAATTGCAAATGTATATACTAAATAGTATAGGTCCCAGGATTGACCCTTGGGGAACTCCTTTATTTATGTCCAGGTAGGCTGAAGTATTTGAACCATATTTGACTGCTTGGCACCTACCCGATAGGTAACATTGTAAAAGGTTATTGGCGCTCACACTAAGCCCAATATAATTAAAAATAGCTGTCATCATTTGGTGATTAAGGGTGTCAAATGCCTTAGAATAGTCTAACAAAATTAAAACTGTAACTTTACTTTTATCAATTGCTTCGAAAATGTCATCAGTTATTTTCAGAAGTGCAGAAGAACAACTGAAACCTGGCCTGAAACCTGACTGGGTTATTTTGAATAACATTGTTTTTTGTGAGATGATTTCGTAGTTGTACTTCAATCCCTTTCTAAAGTATTTTGGATAGAGTTGGTAATATGCTAATAGGTCTGACTTCATTTAGACTTGAAGAATTATTAATTTTTGGTAATGGTATGACATGAGCTTTTTTCCATGACTTAGGAAATACAGAATTGGTGAGACAGAAGTTTATAATATGGGTGATATAGGGTAATAAAAAAGGGACACACATTTTCAAAGTGAGAATATTAATACCATCGTTACCGGTTGCCGTGCTTTTTATATTTCTGATAATATGTAAAATTTCCGTTTCACTAATCGGTTCAAATCGGAGAAGTGACGAGACAGAACCTTTCACATTGTTTTTATAAAAGTTTATCATTTCTACATCTGGTAATAGATTGGGTATTGAGTTTATGAAATTATTATTAATAGTGTTAACATCATTCAGATTATCAGGCAGCGCGTTATTTTTTGTTTCACATTTCACTAAAGATTTGAGATGAGACCACATTTTTTTAGATGATGAAGATTGCAGTTTATCGGAGTAATATGCTTTTTTTCCCTCTTAATTGTTGAGTTCACCAAATTCCGTAACTGCTTATAATGTGAAAAGTCATTTTGTGAGCGGGATAACTTATACCGTGAGAGAGCAACATCCCGATCTTTCATCATAGCTTTTATTGCGCCTGTGAGCCAGGGAGCGTAAGATTTCGTTATACGATAGGTCACGAAAGGAGCGTGGATATCTAGGAGTTTCACTATGCTATCTTCTAGAAAATTTACTTTACTGTCAATATCATTTAATTCGTAGATGATTCTCCATGGAATTGACATGAGATGAGCATTGAATGAATTATAATCTAAATCTTTGAAATTTCTGGTTGTTACGTAGTTTACTAAAGGAAACTTGCGTTTTTGTTTCAGTGTAAGAAAAACGAGTTCATGATCACTCACCTCTGGGGCGTGTTTCACTCCCACCTCTGAGATCATTCTGTCATTACTAGCCAAAGCATAATCAATAAGTGTGGCAGAATTTCCTGTTATTCTTGTTGGGTTATTTATCAACTGTTTGAGTCCAAGACCTTCAAAAATGTTGAGGGCGAACTTCGTTTGTTTACCATCAAAGTCCAGCAAATCAATATTAAAATCACCTAAACAAAAATGTCATCAACTAAGGGTATAATTTTAGGTATATCTGACTCGAATGAGTTGAAAAATTCGGTATAATTAATATTTGGTGGTTTGTAAATGGAGCCAAATGCAAAATTATACGATTTAAGTTTTATTTTCACCCAGACTTGTTCAATATCATTCTCTGTACAGATAATTGAGCTTTTCAGGTTTTTATTACAATAGATACCAACACCCCCACCTCTGCTTGCTCTATCCTTTCGATAGAAATTATAATTCTGAATTCCCACCAAGTCATCAGTTACAGAACTATTCAGCCATGTCTCACTAACCCCCAGAATATCTATCCCAAAAGAGAATACTAAATTTCTGATTTGATTTATATGCGCAACTAGTGATCTTACATTAAAATAGATAAATGCTTTAGGGCAGGTTGTACAAAACAAGTTAACCAACAGTTTAAGTAAACTCGATTCAGTTGGTAGGGATTCAAGAAGACTAAAAACAAGGAGTGTTTGATTCCCATAAGACAATGGGAACACTAGTAGAAAGAGATGAAAGAACATATGTGACGTAGTTATACATGTCATGGCCGCCGTTCTCTATAGACAGTGACGGCTAGCTCTTGGTACATGAGAGTTACTGTTGACAGTTTTGTTGCTTGATTCGAGTTCGACTCTGTACTCATACCCAAGTACGTCACTATGACGCGTTGATGGTACAAGTTTCTGATTGGCTAGAGCTTATTAAACGCTCCTTGTTTTTAGTCTTCTTGGTAGGGATTAGCCAATGAAATTTCTAGTACCTTAGCAACTGAACTCAGTTTAGTTTAACTGTTGGTGAACTTGTTTTGTACAACCCGCCCTTAGAGCCAAATGTGGACAATCTCGTGGCATCAACGTGTCATAGTGACGTACTTGGACATGAGTACAGAGTCGAACTCGAACCATGGAAGAAAACCATCACCCGTAACTCTCAAACACCACCAAGAGCCAGAGTGCGCCTGTGGAGTGCGCTAGTCCGTCTCTGTAGAGAATGGTGGCCATGACATGTCCATCTACGTCACAAATGTGTTTTCATCTCTTTCTATCACTGTCGCCATTGTCCTATGGGGTAGACCTCCTAGTCAAGGAGACTAAACATTATTTAACAAAGAGCCTGATTCACATAATGGCAGTAGCAGTGGCACTAAAGGCAGTGACTCCGCCCCTTTTGACGCTGTTATCCGAATGAGTGACATTGGAATGGAAATTTTCAACTATTTGTTTGTTAAAAGCAGTAGAAAGGAATCATAACAGCAATCTCGATTTCATGAAGATTTTAAGGTTAGAAATGCGAACACTGCCAGATTTTACTGCAAAAAGTTTAAATGAGGCTGTGTCAAGTCACCGGTTGGACAAGGCACGCGCGTTCAGTATGAAGTATGACCATGAGTCGGACCAGTCAGATTATTGAAAATATTGGTCACATACAAACAGTTCTAATTAGGTCGTCAAGTCAACCAAATGACCGCGCTGGTCTGATCATATTGGTCAGACCGGAGACTTGACTCAGCCTGAATCAAACTTTCAGCAGCGTGACCTTGAATTTTCAGCTTCGTCTAAACATGTTTGCCATTGGTTATCTTATCAATAGAGGGGGTGACGCCACTGCTACTGCCATTGTGTGAATCAGGCTTAGACAATGGCGACCGTTTGACATGTCATAGCCGCCGTTCTCTATAGACAGTGACGGACTTGCTCTTGGTATATGAAAGTTACTGCTGACAGTTTTGTTGCTTGGTTCGAGTTCTTCTCTGTTCTCATGTCCAAGTACACGTCACTATGACGCGTTAATGCTACAAGATTCTGATTGGCTAGAGCTTATTGAACCCTCCTGTTAGTTTAGTCTCTTTGTTTCCTAGTCACATAACGTTTGATCTCTTTGCCACTTAGGAAAAGGACGAGAAAATATTACTAACCAATAGAAAAACCGCTATCAAAAATACACGGGCTCTCATGGCAGACCAACAGTTCTGTAGGCCTGATAACAACGAATGACGATGCACTAGTAATGAAATTTGGCCAAGGTACGGAGATGGAAAATGAGCCATCCTTTGTAGTGTCACAGAGTAGGGAACATAGTGTATGATCGTTAGGGAACACCAGACCAATAGCATATGACAGGTCCAGCGGTGGTTACTTAAATAGGGGTAAAATAATGGAAAAATTAATTCTGATAACACTGTAATAGACGAGGAAACTGATGACGTCACAAATGTCATTCTTGTCTGAAACTGATTCCAAACATACCTCCGTCGAATTCAAATCAGCTTGTCCGATAATTCCGATATTGTTTCTGTTGAGGTTTTTCAACTTCTTCCGCATGAGAAAACAAAATTCAAACAACCAAACACAAACTAATAAGCAAAGCAGCAAATCATCAACAGAGAACGTCACCTAAAATTCTTTGTTTGGAATCGGTTTTTGACAAGTATGACATTTGTGACGACACACTTTCTCGTCTATTGTATCACAATGGCTGCATACGTATCACATTTATGCAAAATTCGCATAGATATTATTTTCGAGAACAGTGCATAGAATGAACCGCCACTGTTAAAACACGAATACTATTAAGGCTCCGCCATTTGCATGCGAAACAAACCGACTGTCCAGCCAACTAAGCAGTTCTGTGAGCCAACCGCTTGCGTTATTTGCATAGGAAAAATTTGCATTACTCTTCGATTTGTTCACTTCTCTTTCTATTTTCTTTAGATCTGGGGTGAGATTATGGACACTTCACCTATTGCGAGTTTGGTGTGACTCGTACCGAAATTATTGTAGAGTAGAGTAGTTTATTTGACCATGTTATGTACATAAAAAACTTTTATGGCAAGTCACAAAAACAATGTTGATTCAAGATCAATATTGACATATGGCATTATGAAGTCAGTAAAAAACTATAAAACATATAAAAATATTCAAAACTACATAAATACATTTAAAATATCGAAGAATTTGACAAGATATTAAAAAAAATAAACAACAATTTTGAAGGAACATAAAGAAGTACAATCCTGAGTTTTCAGGGAGTAAAGAATAGAACAGTATAAAAAAAGTACATCAAGATTTAAAATTACATACATAATGAGCTCGCTGAGACAATGTAGCAATCAATATCATAAAAATTGTCAAGTCATATAGAAACCACAGTGTTTTATCCTACGGATCATGTAAGCTTTCGTATCGAGTGTTCATAATTCAACCCCTGATGGTTACTCAGTGCTTCTGTCATTGATACGACACTTTCTTTGTTCCCTCTTTTATCGCTTGGGCTGCCATTTGTAATCGTATAATCACATAATATTCGAATTTTGTTAATGAATATTATAAATCATAAAAATAACACGTAAGAAGGTAAAAACTCGTTAATCCTTTTGGCTCGCACAAGTTTCGTCTTCTGAGGGCTGCTGTTTGTAAGGGGACGACAGCGGAAAAAACAATTTGAAAAAACTATTTTAAACAACAGTATGCTTTATGAACATCTCAGGATTCTGCAACTTTTGTACTGAATTCCGCCGCCTCAGCATCCATAAAGGCTCATTCATACCCTCACAAATATTCTCAACTGTTTTGCGATTCGACGCATTCGAAGAAAAAATTGCGGTGAGTGATGAATCATAAGGCGTTCTCGATTGGCGATCGGTTCTGGTAACGGTTGACGTTAAAATGACAGAATTTTTGACAGCGGTTCAGTTTCTGGTTCAAATAGTGACGTCATGGTGAACACCGAAACGAATGGATAGGTTAGTCGGTTGCGGTTAACATAACTCATCATAACCTATTTAATACTCAAATACTTTGTTATATCTTCATTTTTCAAGAGGAAATGAGTCTTTTGTATCGTAATTACACTCTTTCTCTAGAATTTTCATCTAGAATTACTTGGTTGGGCTCTAAAAGAAGAAAAAGTGTTGGGAGTGATTCAAGTTTCCTTATGTCCCATAGAGATCCCAAATACATACAGATCTTGTGAAATAATCAAGTGCAGAGTCGTGCAGAAGCAGAACCTACTTATTCATCATCTGAGAACACCTAACAGGTGATAATCAACTGTATTGTCGAAACTGCATCAAAACAGCACAACCATGAAGTAACGAGTATTAATTCAAGCACCTTAAAATCTGATCAGAACTCTGGTGCTCTTCAACTATGACTAATAAGCATCTATTTCAATGTATCAAGGTCGAAGAACACCCCAATTCTGGTCACTACTACACCTCAGCCGAAGACAGAACAGACTGGTGTATGAATTTGATGATAGTTGCCTTTGGAAATCCCATACATCCTATCCTATTTTACAGTAGAGCAGATTTTCTCAATTCTCCGGACATCTTTAGAAGTTTTCAACCAATGTACATTCCAACTCTTCAGATGATGTGTGTTACAGGTTTTTCCGGGTTTTCGTACAGCTGTGAAAGCGAATGCTCCACGGGAATTTATTTAAGCTGGCCAAGAGCACCAACTATAATTATCTTCTTATTTTTTAATTTGTTATTGTTGCAAAGTAATAAATATTTTTCACATAATAGCAGACTTTCGATACTGTCTAAATAAGAAATAATGGCAGATGTGTTACATACACCTGTTAATAAAAGGAAGCATTCATCTTCTTTTCCCTCAAAAGATTTCAATTTTCCTTTGATGAAATAAATTTATAGCTGAATTATTTTTCACAACAATTCCCAAAAAAGTTCATTAGTCTCCATTTTTAGCGCCACATTCATATTAGGCTCAAAAGGAAACAACAAATCAGAGAGAGAAAGAGTATACCGCTCATTAGAAATTCTCCTATTACTGGTTCTACGGAATCAGGACCGGGTTATATCCGTGACGTCATTGATAATGAATCGAGAACGGTTGGTTCAACTGCGGTTAACTTTTCGGTGATACCAGAGTCAATCGAGAACGCCTATAGTATGTCATTCTCCAGTATTTGGTATTGTATATCACTACATTACCGAAAGATGACATGATGATTTATTCGCCGTATCAGTCGAATCGCAAAAAAATTGCGAAAATTTGCAAGGGTATGAACGAGCCTTAAAATTACGCCACGGTAGCGGAGTTCCACTTCGATTGACAACACTGATTTTCTGCCCCTCTCTTTCTCTCTCCCTCTCTTTCTCTCTCCCTCTCATAAGTTTCATGATTCGAGATTTGTAGTTTCTCCTATGGTGTTTCTTGAAAAGCGACATCTGTTTTCTCAGGAATCAATTTAGGAATGTGTTGTAACCAAACGAAAAACGTAACAAAATTAATGTTAAAGTAACTCGGTAACTTTATTGATCATATAGCTTTAGGATGGCTTTTTGTTACTGAATTAATACCCTGAACAACATTTCATTACACGTCATTTGTCAAGTCATCATAAATCTGTAATAATTTTCCCGCTATCTGTTACGATTAAAAAGTTGTTCCATTTCAATGAAATATTAGGAATAGAGTAGGCTGTACTGTACATCAACAGTTTTACAGGTATAAGAAGTGATTGCATAGGTTTTTATGCGTCTTTGACACAAATGAACTAACCTCGTCACGAATGTCTTTCGTCATTATTTTTCGTTCGAGAATTGAATTTTGAATTTCACTCCACTCATATCCACTTATCAATAATATTAATAAGTGACAATGTTTCTTCTTATCAATATTTTATCATATCTCACACCAACCACATTACCTTCTTTCGGTCATTGCTTTTGTTCCTAAAAATACGATCAATTTTTGTTAGCCCATTTCAATGAAAATGAAAAGTTTTTGGGTGGAATTAGGAAAGTGGTGCCGTAATGCCCACACTTAGGGCCGGTTGTTCATTCGGAGAAGATCGACAGATCAAATAATCTTGGTTCAGATATAATATAGATCGTAGTCAATCGAATCTCTTGTTGCCTAGCAACGAAACCAAGATTAGATAATCTGGGAATTACCTTGGTTTAAAAAATCGTCCCTTAGTGGACGCCAGGAAGCCAGCAACAAGCTCTTATTGCATAAAGGGAGAAGTAAATAAACTAAAGTGGCACCAAAAGTAATGCAAATTTTTCAATTTACCTGTAATGAGGTGAATTTTGAATTTTTGAAATATCCCTCTCGCTCACGAATTATGAATTTTGAAGATAAAAATCTGAATATTTTTCTACAGTATCTATGATTTTTTTGCAATTTTTTGATGTATATATATATTTTTTTAAATTTTCTTTTGGGCCTTAGGGCATGTCCCCAAATGAGGACAGTGTGAGCGAACGCCGTAAAAATTCTATGAACCCTATTATATGAAATAAGAGGATATCACATTATTACAATGATATTTTATTAACAATTCCCATGATAATTAACGAAAAAGTTAGATTCGTCAAACCCAAACATTGCACTTGCTACGAAATATTCTTGTTTTCACGTACACTGAGGGAATTTGCACCTCGACGAATTTTCTTTATCATCAGTGGAAGAGAGATGATTCATTCTAGCAAGTCTAACTTCATTCAGTGAGAGGTCTCCTGGTCATTTTTTATGCACTGAAATATATTAGAGTGATATATAAGAAGGTTACCGTTGACTCACAATGTCCACAAAACAGTACACCACACTATAAAAATCTTAGAGTTCAAAATAAACGAAAAACGAATGATACACTGATTATTAACCGAAATTCAACAAGTTTTCTGCACAATAGACTTTATCTGACAGTTGCCACGATTCGAATGTCACCAAGAAGAATTACAGAACAAAGCTCTACACGGTCATATAGGCATAGTTCTAGAAACGTTTATTTTATTTGAATTCCACTTTCTTACTATATTCTTCATATGGCTGCACATATGTTCTTTTGAAATAATATACCATCCTAATCAGAGTGCGATAAAAGATTGCAGTGAAACCAAACAGAGCTCAACATAAATAGTATTTGAATAGGTTGTCCTCATTTGGGGACACGGTGAGCGAAAGGGATATGGAAGCAGCCATCGTGATGAAGTTGTAGTATTTTCAAATACATTTTTCTATATTATAACCCATAATTGAGTAACCGCTGCTGGCGCTGTGATGAGCTGGTGGGCTGAGCAATAGGGATCACGCATGATTTCACTTTTTGCGTTTTCTGTATCAATTCGGATCTCAAAAATTACATTTAGTGGAAATAATTCCTTAAATCATATTTTTTCCAAAATTTTATGGATTGAAATTGCTCTTCGATCTAAAGACAACCTTGATGTCGAATAACTCCCACAACCTCTAGCGCTCCTTTTCCTTTTCCAGAATACTGAGTGATTTTAACAAATTTAGACAAATGTGGCGAAGCTGTGGGCGATGACGGGCCTGAACGCTCACGCAGGCCGCATATGACGTTCGAAGGCGCTATGCACCGAGAGGAATCTGGCCGATTCGAGGCTATTCGAGAAATTTCATGAGCCTTCGGAGAAGTGAGCGGTGGATATAAAAGAACTACGCAGCAGAGTGGAGACGGACAGTCAGTGAAGTGAAAGTCGAATATAAATACCTAGTTCCGTGATTGTTATGTAAATTAGAGTATTGTTATTGACCCATTGTATTTCGTTAAATAAATTATTTTAGAGTGAATTAGACTTTAAATATTCTACACAAATATTGAACGGCCCTTGAGAGCTCTTTAATGGTGAAAGTATGGATTGTGTGAAGTGACGATGCACACATACGCCAGAGTCGCTCGGAGTGCGTTTTCGAATGTGATAAAAAAAGTAGCCTTTTCGATTAAGAATTGGAAAAAAGGAAATAAAAAATTCTGAGTATGTTATTATTGGCTCATAAAATGTTAATGTTTGTGTGTAGAAAATGATATTTCAGAACAGGGACACATCTGTTCCCTATTGAGAAGACAATGGAGCAATAGGAAAATTATCCAACTGTTATATCAAATACACGATATTTATGTTATTTTTTGGGATGTATATTGAAAGAAATCAGGACTGGTATTGATATTTGGAACTTGTGAGTAATTTTTGAGTGATCCCGAATTCCCGAAAGTGTTTGTGAGTTGAAGTCGGCGAGGTGAGATTATGAACACTCGACACGTGGCGAGCTTGACGTGATCCCAGGCGGCACACTGACGTCAATTTGACGATAATTTTTGGTCATCTGTAACGTACTGCGACTTTGAAGATGACGTGAGGGTAACGTTAAAATGACGGGTAAATGTCACAGTCCAAAGACGTCTTTTGTAACGTCTTTGCGTCGTCATTCATATCACATTCCAGTGACGTCGTCAGCTGACGTAATTTTAACGTCACTTTTTTTGAGCATTCATTGAATGAAATACCTGGATATACATTAATAATGAAAAATTGATTAGGTGATCCAGTTTTCCGCTTCAACCTATCCAGTAGTATATTCATCGGAAAATCTCACACAGAAAATAACTACTGCTCCGTATAACCGTTGAAGTAAATCTTTTAGAATATACCTTTTGTATGGGTTGAAGAGGAAGATTGATTACGTAATCCATCATTATCATCATTAGTTTGATGGCTTTCCGCCACTGAGTATCAAAAATTATTTCTCTCGAGGATTCATCACATCAGAATTAAATGAAACACTTGAATTATTTGAAACAAAAACTTATATTTTACAAAGTAAAAAAATTAGACATTCTGTCGGAAAATCTATTTGTATCTGAACAAAAAATAAATATGAGGACACCCTAAATAATTTAGTTATGTGAAAAGGTATGTAATAAGGGCATGGAAACAGAATTATTGAAGATCTCAAAAACAATACACTTGCATAGAATGTTTTCAATATTCCACATTGTCATGTCTAAAGATAAGTCCCCAACAGTATATATATGGACTTCTTTGGAATCTATGGGATAAGAAAAAAATGAATCATACAACTGATAATTTTTGCCAATGAAAAAGATATCATTATCTGAATCAACAATAATATTATGTATTTGGAAAATATTATTTTCTTTATTCATGCAATATGAATCAGATTTACAATGAGAATGCACTGTAAAAGTCTGATTATTAAAAATAATTTTTTTGAACTGATGTGAAATAAAGGCAGTCGAGAGCGTAGGTCCAGCATTATGTTCCAGAAAACATTGTTTATCATGGTGATTCTGTGATTTATTGAGTTCACAGCAATTCATTTCCTTTATTCTACGAATGATTTGTTGCAATGGTTTATTTGGTGATTTCACTAATTTTTTCATTTTGCCCAGGTAGTTTTCAAATGGAAAAGCTGAGAAACAATCTAATGGCCCATGTTGTTCAACATCCTCACCGAGATGGCATAATGTATGTACATTGTATACATAAAATTCTCTACCATATATTTCTTCACAATGATTAATGAAAACACACAAAATTTCATTGGCAAACTTCCATCCAAACTTAGTAATATGATGACTCGATATGAGGATTGTTATTCCAGTGTGAAGAAGTAAAAAATGTTCATAAATGGCAATAGGAATTATTCCTTTAAGCACTAAGGGGCCTAGATACAGTAGAAACGATCTGAATTCAGTTGCCTTCCAACGAGGTAATTCTGTTAGATCCCGTGGTTTCCTATTGATTTCAATTGGAATATATGGCTTCAATGCCAGTAATCTTTCAGAAATTGTTTTGACTTTTTGACTATTCAATCTAACTTTCAATGGACCACTAAGCCAAGTATTTAATAACTTTTTGGTTACTCCCAAACAAACTGAGTGCATGTAATCAATAGGAAATTGAGATACCAAGCCAAAATTTAAATTATTCAAGGGTGACTCACCAAGATGATGATCTTCATCTAGCATATCTCTGAACGTTTGATCTGTCCTTTTTGTGGCAGATGTATTCCTCAAAATGACTCTTTTATTAACATACTCACCAATTTCCACACATTTATCACAAGATGAGTATCCACCATGAGATTTTACACATTTAATGAAAGCTCTCGCGGGAGCATCACATATAAATGTATCTATTTCTACAAAAAATATTTTATTTTGAAAAGTAAATCCATGTGAAGTTAATTGAATAATTTCTTCTACGAAGTCTTGTAAGTATGAAGCAAGAGGTGTTGGTTTCGATTTTCCACAAAATATTCCTATGGCGAATGGATCACTTTTTCTGGAGAAATTTGTAACAAGTCCTAATATGGGCCAAAGTTGAATACTTGAGCTCTTAAACAAAGGTAAACCATCAATATTGAAACTGATTTTAATTTTTTGTTCTGAAAATTCATTGATTGAGGTATCAAAAGAACTGATCAAACTATTAACAAGACCTATATGGACATATTCACCATTTTCCAAATTTTTTATGGAGTAATTTCTAGGTGTATGTAATAGTGTTCTGTAATTCAAAGGTAATTGCGGATGATAAGGAGATAAGATTCGTAAAAGATCATTGAGAGCCACCCTTGATGTATTATGCTGTATTGCCCACTGGGTCAAACTGGTTGGTAAATCTAGATCCGGTTCCAAAGTAGAGACATTTATATACTGATGAGAATTTTCATTAATGGTGAAAAATAAATTTGGACTTTCATTATTATTGGGAAAGGTAGGTTCAGGAGTGACTGACTCGACACATCCTTGAATGCTTTCTATTTCAAAGTGGCCATTCAAATCACATTGGGAATCATCTTCTCTTCTATCTTCCAAATTTTCAATGTGATTTGAGTTTTTCTGCATAACATTTTCAACACTGGCTCGCACTCTACGATATATCTGTCTTTTACCAACAATTTTTTTTGTGTCTTGTTTTTTCTGTCCATCTTTATGAAAAATTAGTGAATCATACATACCAAAATAAGTTTTACAATAGTAAATACAATTTCTGTAAATGTTGTCCTCTTAAAAAAATTATTGAAGTCACATATTATTCTAGTTTTTAGGTCTTGATCTGTTCAGTCTTTGGGGCGCATGTTTCAACCACACCTTCATACAATCTTCAACTTCTTTTTCTGTCGTTGTGGATTGAAACTTTACAGCTTCTTGAGAAAACAAGGAAACATATTATTAGCAGTATTTGGTAATATTTTCATTTTTATATAATGACCAACAAAAAATAAACAGATTTTTTCCTTTAGGTAGACCATATAAGTAAGTCATTTTCTAAATATTTCTTGAGAAGCTACATTTCTTAAGGGAACTTTTTTCTGATAATATGAAGACATGTTTAGTTTATATATCACAAAAATTACCAAAGTGACTAGTTTGAAAATGTATAGATGTTGATGAAAAATTAAACATTTTTTTGAATTCCCATTTGCATTTTTCATTGAATGCATGCTTACTCCAATAATTCAAAAAACTATCGTTACAGTGAATTGATATTTGAATTGAATTAAAACTCACCGACAACTGTTGATTTTAGCCTTAAATTTGAAAAAGGGATTTTGTCTCGTTTTCCATAAAAATTATATCTAGATGCTACTTCATCCGAAATCAATACTTTCAGAATTCTGTTTGTTTTGGTACTGGCATCTTTTCCTCCAATTCTTGCCAAATAGGACATCTGAAAAATGTATAATATCAAATACAAAATACTACAGAAACAATCAGTGGAATGTCTTACAAGTAAATTATAGTTTTCCTTGTTTTACAGGCAAGTTTCCAAAGCATCTAGATCACCCTGACTATTTAAAGGTAATTTGGGAAAATCCTCTGGTAGAATAGCACTTGTCCCAATAAGAGTTCCATTTTTATTGATCGATAGCTGGTTCAGTATTTGTGAATTTTGTTCCTTTATTGTGCATAAAAGTGTTAAAAGTTTTCTCTGGAACTCTAAAAAAAATATTTTCAATTTTCATAAATATAAAGAAAAAATATCTTTCCTACCTTCACTTGAGTATGTGCTGGTTTCAGATTTTGTACTTGACATGCTTGTAGTGGGCGTATCTGCTTTGAGTCCATCTGAAAGAAAAACTATTGTATATAACATTTATTTTTTCAAAATTGAATCAATGCTGTGTACAGAAGCAAAACAGTTAGTAGTCTAGAGTAAATTTGTCTCTCGATTATATAAGTTCATAGCTGAATGAACTTTGTGGCATATACAAATCATTGTTACCTTTGAAATTTGTTATCTTTGGGGAGTTACTGTGTTGTGGACTCTCAACTAAATCTGTAAAAAAATATTCTCAATAATGTTGAAGCTGACACTTATCAACAGAAAAAAATCCAAGTAACTTACTAATTCTTTGAATAGCTGGTGGTCTTTTGATGGATTTTATATTTTCATCAGAAGATGAACTATCATAAGACAATCGTCTTGGTTTCCTAACTCTTCTTTTCCTGCCAGACTCCTCTGCTTCAGACAGCAAATCAGAGGTATCTTCTGCTTTTTTCAATTTTATTCGAGCTACATCATAATCATCTGAAAAACATAATATCTACATTAAACAGGATGTTGATTTTATATAGATGAGGTTAGCCAAGAGTTAGGTTGTGTATCTTATAATATGTTATATGATGACAAATAGACAGTCCCTATAACTATCATTCTCAATGTTATATTGCATATCACAAACAGAACATTTACTACATCAGCAACGTTTTTTTCTTGTGAAAACTAAGCTACTAGTTTGAAATAAAACAAGAAATTAACTAAACCAATTTTTGTTAGTGTACCAATACTCGGCCACAGTTTCGAATAAATAACAGATACAAACCTGTCTCGTAGAAACATCTTTTGATCTTATGAAGCGTCCATGTTTCTGTGTTGATAGGCTCGTCCTGCTTCAGAACTTTGTTGAACTGGTAAGTTTGTTTATGGGGAGGTCAAAATACTTCTTTTTTCCTAGGAGTAAGCCACGAACTCCTGACTACCGCAACGCCACTCTCTTCAAACTCCACTACATTAAACATGATGCACTATGAAACATACCTACTTTTAAAATTATGGAACTGAACACTTTACTTTTGACATAATCTTATGGTTCAATATAACTTCCACAGCATGGAAGAGAAACTGACAAAAAATTCTGGGCTGTGGAATATTACAATAACGTAAAAATCATGCCAACAAAATAAGAAATTCTAAACCTTTGTATGCAGTTGCTTAATCGTTCTCGTACCTGATAACAATACTCGAAAATAGTAAAAACACACAATAAACCAGTCCGGCTATGCAAAATGAATGTTTTGACTTTCAAGTCTTGCGACGCCATTCGAAGTTTAAAAGGAAAGGAAAAAGGCAGTAATGACATTTGACAAATGAAACAAAATTTGGTGATCATCTTCGGCTTTGCTCGGTCCTCCGATAACATTTTATATTTTGCGTTCTTCGTTCTTTCCGCTTCAGTTTTTCATTTCATTCGATGAACATGAAACATTGTTATTTCAGTACGAGAAAGAGTTGAGCATTTCATTGTCATAAAAAACATTATTTTACTATTTTTCTATAATCTTTCGTAATACCGAAACTACACGAATAACAACTCCTTCTTCCGGAGACATTTCAATCTTTCATCTCACTTTATAATAGGTTTTTGTATGATGGATGCATATTTCTATGTCACGCCCTTATGCACCGTGTACAATAGAGTTCGAATCGACAGTTGTCTCTGTCTCTCCCATGAAATAAACTATAACATCATTTCACTTATTTGCTGAGAAGTAAATTAATCTAGGTTGAGTACATATACTACACGGTACACGGTGCATTAGCATATTAAGACGACATGAATCACTATCACAAACATTATTTATAAAGGTTTTCTAGTCTCCAAGTGAGGTTCTCCATTTTCATTGTTTCAAAGATATTTTTCGTCAACATAACCTTTAAATCAACACGTCTCTAATGGTGATGAATAAATGTCGTAATTGAGACGTCAGCTGGGGCTCTTAGAACATTATGACCTTCGAAATACGCAAAAATGACGTCTCTCTGAAGACGACAAAGAGACGTTCCAAATATGACGTTATGTCAACGTCAGCAATTCGTCAGGTGACGTCGTTGACCAAAAAATGACTGAAAAACGACGTCAAAATGACGGCAGTGTGCCGCCTGGGATTCGACCGAAATGAATGTCGAGCCATAAACGAATCCACAGCTTTTTTCAATACGTATCGTGTCAACTCTCGTATCGAGTTTTCATTATCCCACCCCAGATTACAGAAAGTTTCTGTAATCTGTGGTAAATCAGTGAGGACCAACGAGTTCGTATAGGACAGAGGGAGGAGTAAAGAAACCAAGGCTGTGTCAAGTCACCGGTCGGACAAGGCACGCGCGTTCAGTATGAAGTATGACGATGAGTCGGATCGATCAGGTGATTGAAAATATTGGTCACATATCGACGTTTACGGAGTGGTCACGGTCAGGTAAAGTAGGAAGAAATGATTGTTACTTAAAATTATAACCTAAAAAAAAAGAAATAAATTATGGCAGACGATAATTTCAACAAAATTCAAACAAATTAAAACTAAAAGGGCATTTCATTTGACGTTTACTTATAGTAATTATGAAATTGAAACAGCTGAGAAAGGTTTGTTAACAGTATGAACTGAAAGTAGGAATATTCATTATCCATTAGAATCAATAGATCAGTACAGTAACTTCAGCAGTCTAGAAATAACCTTAACCGATTTCTCAGCTGGAACGATAATTACTATAATAAACCCGTGTTTCTTGATTATTTCTGTCTAACTACTAAAATTACCAACTTCATATAGAAAGGTGTAAGTAGAACAGGAATACCGATTTTAATCCCTTCTTCTAGTGCATACAATAGTATTATTGTCATTAGATTGCCACTGCCATTAGATGGGTACTCAAATCTTGAATAACTAAAACTACAATGAGCAAACACTAACGCTACACACGAACGTGTATATAGCACACATAACTCAAAGAGTTCTGTGGTATAGCGATAATATCATTTGATAATAATTGATTATTGTAATTATTAACCAGTGAACATAATAAACATAACCCTTTTATTAATGTAATTTCAAATAGTTTCAAGGTCGTCAAGTCAACCAAATGACCGCGCTGGTCTAACCATATTGGTCAGACGAGAGACTTGACTCAGCCAATAGTGGCATCAAAGTAATGCAAATTTTTCCTACGCAAATAATGCAATAGTGCATTCGTTTTGATTCGCTTGCAACTGAAAGAGACTTATTATGTGTTCGTGTTATAACAGTAGTGGTTCGTTCGTTACGTTGTTCTCTAAAAATATCTATGCTGTGTGTGTAAAACATTTAAAAGTTAGTAGAAACCTTATGAAGGTACCTGCAGTGGGATGAATTTTGTATTTATGAAATATCCAGGCAGCCATTGTGCAAATTCGAACAAAATCGAAGGTTTTGCCGAAGGGGAAAAATTAATGCATGCATAGTCAAAAAATTCTAGTATTTTCAAAATGTGTATATCTCCAACTGATATACTACTTCTATTGAATGGAATTGTACTGTTCTTAAATATTTGAATTGTGTCAAATCTGGTGTGGAAGAGGCAGAGGCGCCATCAATTTTCGCATCATAGCTGAAGGACGGAATTTTCACATTTCATCGGAACTGGGTAATGGTCATAGTTATCGAACTCATTGAAAATAAAGAAGAAGAAGAATACCTAACTCTCTTCTAGTCTGTGACTGGACGTGACTGTGCCAAGGCCAAGAGTGCCATTATTATTTATGCGATATCATACATGAAAGAATGAAACTGAAAATCATTTCAATTCAAATTTGTATTAATAAGTCCCCAAGAAAATGACCAAAAATTGAAACGTAACCACACGTTTTTGTAATGAGGTGACGGTTATGTACGACTGTTTTTCTAGAACAGATACATTTGCGTCTTTCCCAAATGCTGCAAAATATTGCTGGCAAGTGAAATCCACCACCAAGTGAAAATGCATTATTAAAGTATCGGTGATTGAATAAAGTCATTAAATGGAACATATAATATAGGACTGCTTTTGAGGCCATCTTCATCCTTATGTCATGCCTAGGGATGTGATATTACAAAAAATAACATGTGAGCATTACTTTGAAATTATCTAATATCGCTAAGGTGTTTACTCATTAGAAGTCAAGAAGAGATAAGTAACTGAATTTAATGAGTCAGGTAATGTTGGTAGTGAACAAACAGAATTTCAAATATAGGTTGTTTATGCAGTATACTTATATAGCTATAATGTGTTTATGTACAGATCGACAAGCGTAAGGATGCCTCTGAGATGCGAAAACGATAGAAAGCGTGAGTAGATGTGCGACAAAGATCGACTACTGTTTAATAAGGCAGAGCTATTGAGCTCCTGCCCCACTCCACTGCACAACCAATTCTCGGAGGCATCCTTACGCTTGTCGATCAGTATATGTATTTCTTCATTTAAAGCAATAACTAGTATTTTTTTAATTATGATAAGCACCTAGTGCTGTTTTTTCCTTCATTATATTATAGTAGAAATCTTCCACAATTGAAAAAAAAATATTAATTACACCTAACCACCAGTATTGTTTCATTTTTATTTATTTTATTTATTTATTTCCATGCGATAACCCAATTTACAATGAATTACAAATATTAAGTAAGATAAAATTAAGTTTTACCTAATCTACTACTATGCTAATACATACACATTAAAATTTAATTAAAACAACAGTGAAACACAAGGATTGGTTTCAAAATAAAACACTAAACGGATAGATTCTTCAGCACTAACATCTTTCAAGATCTTCCTAATATTACAAACATTCACAAAGAATAAATCAAGGCAATGAGAAAACCCGATAGCTTATCAGAAGTAAATTTATTGAAAACATATTATGAACTAGATTTGTTTACGTTTTCTATCTATGCTCATTATAGACAAATGTTAAGCTGAAACCCGATTATAACTAAACAGAAGTTTGACAAAAGTTGTAGTTTTCTTTATTTTTCAATTCAACATGAATTTCAGCAAAATAACTAAATCATTGATAGAACAAACCTTAGATGGATATCATATCCCATTGTAGTCATCCTTTTCAGACTATCCTAATTTTACAAAAACTTGCTCTGCAGCATTTATTCAAAGTGAGATATTGGGATTCACGCCAACCTCTCTTTCTTAAACAAAAAATTCTAACAGTCATTGCAATTTTTATACTTTGAACTGTTTATCAAATAAACAAATAAAACTATTGGCAGTGCTGATCATAATGCAGAATAATGATTTGAAACTTCAAATTCCTAGAAGTACACTTATCAAAAACTCCATAATTTATATTGGATGTTCCAATAGATATAGTATATAGTATCACACATCACGTTTTAGTTATTAAATATAAGAAAAGGTTCTGTTGTTGTTTCTGAAGTATCTGGTTACAATTCGTTCCTTATAAAATCACTGATTTGGTACAAAAAATTAGCACTGGAACTCATTTTTGAAAACGCTGGTGTATCACTATAGATTTATTCTGAAATAGAGGTGCCTATAAAAAAAATCATCACCTTCAATCACTTATAAGAAATGTTTGAAAGCCCTTAGTCTGCTCTAATAGAAAGAAATGCTGTGAGAGTCAATCATTCAGTAGTAAAATGTACTAATATATGTTTCTGAAAAAATTCACTTCGTTTTGAAAATTATCTAGTATAAAAATAAAGATACTGTATCATCAGTAACATTCCTAGGTGTGAGACTTGATCAGAGGTTGGACTGAAAAGACCAAATCAGTCAAATGTCATGTAGTATATTGAGGTACAGCTATGCTCTGAAAATCAAAAGTACTGCATTATTGGCATATCACGTGTATGTACAGTCAAGAATTAGCTATGGAATAAAATTGTGGGGAAATTCAGTTCATTCTCAAAAAATTTTAATTCTGCAAAAGAGATGTATCAGAAATATATGAGTAGGTTGAAAGCTCCTTGATCTGGATGTTCATAACTATGCCACGAGAAATTGCGCCAATCTGTATGTATGTAGAACGAATAGGAAAAATACCATGAATTCTTTGTATTTTAAAGGCTTTTCGACATACAATAAATTACCAAATACAGTTAAATCTAGTCCATCATTGAGCATTTTCAAAAAAAAGTTACTGGAATCAATCCAACACATTAGATGAAATATTATCTATCTAGAATTGTTAAAAGGGTATTTTTATATCGAGTTTTAAACTGAATACTATATATATTGGAGCTATTTTCGGAAACTATAGAAATAGTAAATCGAAATTGTACTTAAGAGTAATCAGATCTATATTTTTAATATAATAAATTATAATAGGTATCTAGAATATTGTTAATAGATTTATTTTTATGTATTAGTGTATATTAGGGAAACCTATTTCAATAAAGATTCTTCTTCCTCTTTATCTATTTATATATTTACATCTTTTCTTATATACTTGTATGTCTATTTTATTTTTGAAATGTAAATTTCGCAAAATTTATTTATAATATGAATTAATCATAAACCTTTTTAAGCTTCAATGTATGAAATGCTCTATACTTTTCTCTCAGGTCAATGTGGAGTTAATAAAAAATTTTCTATTCTATTCAGACTGTATTCTTCGCAGTCATTGCAATCATAGTTTTGTCCTAGCCTGCTCTCGGCATGGTAAAATATTCTTGCATTTTTTGTACTAAATTTGTTGTCGATACGACACCGTGTGACATATTATCCAATACCAATACCTAACAATTAATTGTATCGTGATGTTCACAATCATATATACAGTGTTTGTCAAAGTTTCTTCATTTTTAGTTATATTTTAGATGAAATTATTTGTCCATTGTTTACCCTTTTGTAATCATCGACATATTTCAAAATCGATTTTTTGGTTTTCTGATATGCAGAAACGATCCCCTATGAAGTTTTTTATATTACTCTGATAATAAGAGGTTTTACAATGTGTTGCAAATATATGGCCCACACTGAATAATTTTTTATCCTGTTGATTTAAATTAAACAGAAAAACTTGATTTTATTATATTTTTTCATCTGTCTGTTGCTTTATACTCTTCAATACAGGGTATCATAAGTTTATAATGAGTCCTAAAAGTTATTTTGATAGAGATAGGAAATTTTTCATTTAGGCCCAAGATCCAAATTGTAAACAATTTGTTCAAATAAGTTTTTTGCTATCTAAATAGTTTTCCAATGTGTTGCAAATATACACTGTATAATTTGTCAATAATTATTTGTAAAATTATAACTGGGAAATTATATTTTTTCCCGTTGAAATAAATCAAACGGAAACTGAAATTTATTATATTGTTTATCTGTCTGTTGCTCTATGATCCTTACTACACAACACAATTTTCAATAAGGTTTTTCCACTGAATATTCAAAAGAAAGTGATTATTTTTTTT
Source organism: Chrysolina oricalcia (assembly GCA_944452925.2). Lineage (NCBI taxonomy): Eukaryota > Metazoa > Arthropoda > Insecta > Coleoptera > Chrysomelidae > Chrysolina > Chrysolina oricalcia. The sequence goes on along the minus strand of OX101825.2, from coordinate 44,923,408 downwards.
ACAAACAAGATATTCTGAAATGTAGGAAGTTAGTTTCATTTTTTATTGCCCTGAATGCAGAGTCAAAAATAGTAGATAATCTCATTCCTTTGTTTTCAGAGGGACATTATTCACTAAATGCGGTTATTATTTGAACAGTTGGCTTCAAGAGCAAATGTGTTGGAGTTTCTCACTTGCCTTTGTGGGATATGAAATACTAGCAGAATATGGACACTAACAGGTATAGCATTTTCAAAGATATTATTTTAATTTTGAGAGAACTTTGAAATTAATAGAAGATATTATACTCTAATATTAAACAAAATAAAATTACCTAACCACTATAAATATATACCGGGTGTTTTCAATCTAGAATGCTATAGATACGATCACGATCACGATCATTAATTGTAGCCCTAATATTTTCGGAAATATACAACTTCACTGTTTTCGGTCAAAATGTATGTTCTATGTATAATTTAATTTTAAAATTGAAATTACCAGTTCGGGTAAGGAAAAAAGTCCATTAAATTACGATTAATTTGATACCCCACACTGATAGGTTTTAAACAAAATTCCGTTAAAAAACTTACAAAAACCATGTTAGATGTCTCCTAAAATAAAGCATCTTGGGTAGATCAACGGTTTTGTCACTGTCTTTCTGAAAGTCAGAATCTGGGATCAAAATAACGGGTTCATTTTCGTCATCTGATAGATTTTTATCCTCACTGTCATCTGGGATGTTCATAAAAGTGATTCTTCTTCTACCATAAAATGTATTCGCATTTATACACAAGTCTGAAAAAAAAAATCGTGGTTAGACATGTCTAGAATGCATATTGTTCCAAATATGTCCAAAACGAGTTTTGAAGGACACTACATATTGTTCCATATCTGGCAGATATTGAGCAGGTTCTGTCGTAAGACTCCACTATTTTTTTATGAAGTCAGATTCACAAAACCAGTCGTCAAATTAACGATGTAAATTCACTAATATCTTAACAGCTGTTCGACCTGGCGGCTATGACCCAAATAAGCTGAAACTTTCAAAATTCGCCATCAGATGTTAATCTATCACTACTAGTCGTTGGATTGGGCCATATATGATTTTCCATGCAAGAAAAGTTTTTTAGTTGAGACCTAATCAAAAATTATAAAACAAAATATTTATTGTGTCATATATGACCCGCTACGCAATGAGATCCTTCATTTTGAGAAATTTCTAATGTAATCTTTCAAATTTTTCTAGCGGAAGTTTATTTCAAACCTAATAATGTGCAGTATAAAATTAATTGTAATCAAATGCTACTTTCCCTAACCCAACGAGCCACCATGTTGTCATTTGAAAAAATCAGTAATAGAAATTTTAAAATGAAATTTTGCATAGCAGATGAATTTTGACCAAAAACACTGAACTTGTATTATTCTCAAAATTTTAGGACTTAAATAAGTGATTTGAAGATATCCATATCACTCTAGAATAAAAAATTAAAGGACCCCGCACTTCTTATAGGTAAAATGGTTCTCGGTGAAATTGTCTGAATTTTTAGTAAATTGTAGTATTCAATGTACTGATTGAACGTGCAGAATCGCAAAGTTCGTTGATGGATAGATTTTGAAATAAAATCAGTAATCAGTAATTTTCATTTAATTATTTTCTCGGGATGTGAAAGTGACAACTGCATTTTTTTCGTTCTTATCATCAACGTACCTTTATATTACTAAATATCATTCAGATGCTGCACATTATATCATTATGTGCAGAGTGAAAAATAAAAACATTTTAGTAATGTCTGAAAATTCGATGTAATAATGAAATATTGATAAAATTATTTTGGCATGCAATATACTACTCTTATTCCATCATTAATCACAATTTATACATTTCGTACAGAGTGATTTGAAAAATTGATGAAATGTATGGCCAGTTCTTTCGTACATATCCTGTATATTCAAGTGAATTATCATCCTCCGAAGAAAGCTGATACCGTTTAAACATTTCGTTTGGATATGTAGGGTGATCATGAAGATTTTCGATGATAAAAATGACAAAATATCAACGTTTCAGAAATCATCCTGTAATTCACGATTACCTCGGTGAAATTCCTTTATTATTCCATCATTCTCTCCTCAACACTGTCCCAAAAATTAAGTATCCTTCTATGACTAGCTTCATAGTTATTAATTGAGAAACTTATTACCAATTGCATTACGAGTTGAAGGAACTTGTTAACGCGTACATTCTACTAGTGGCCAAGATTTAAAAAAAAATAGTGAAAGGTGAGAATTTGCAGATCAAAATAAATGTAAAAGAGGGTGAAGATTAGAGATAACAATCACATCAGATATATGAATTTAATAATGTAAGGTACAAATAGTTAAGTGCATTTTGTTGGTTTAAGCTTTGTCGGAATAAAAAACAAACTATATGGGAAAAGTGAAAATGATTGATAGAACGCCTTTATTTCTGATAGGAGAATTTGAATCTGGGCAGCGACGGTTTTTTCCAATGCGAGTTCCACTCGGATAGAGGTTTCCATGATTTTTATATTTTCTGGTTATCAATAGAAACATATAGACATCTATTATATTTCATCAATATAGGTAATTCAATATGTAAAGGTAATCATAATTATCACTGATGGAACTAATTGATTTTTCGTTTTCATTCACTTTCCGTCAACGACAGAATCAAAATGTACCCGATAGCCGATAGGGTTTTCTTGTTGTATGAGGACCGTGGCGCTGCTACGAGGGAGGTGGATTCGGTTAAGGCTGTTCCTTGTCACCTTCAGTGATAAGTGATTTCCCGTACCGGGGCCTCATACACGGTTGGGCGAGTCAAACTATCCAAGCATTAGGAATTTTATCTGGCTCATGCCTGAATTGTAAGTCGTAACTATGTGTCGTATATTCAGTCAGTTCCTAAATGGTGGATGGAATTGGATGGACCGTCATTGGTCATCATTCTGCATATAATATATATTTTGATCTCCACATTCCCACGTTTCACTATTTGTGATAAATCTTGGCCACTAGTAGAATGTATGTGTGAACAAGTTCCTTCAACTCGTCATGCAAATGGTAATAAGTTTCTAAATTATTAACTATGAAACTATTAATAGTAGGAAACTAAATCTTTGGGAAAGTGTTGAGGAGAGAATGATGAATATATTGAATAATAATAAATGAATTTCACCGAGTTAATCGTGAATTACAGGGTGATTTCTGAAACGTTTGTATTTTGTCATTTTTATCATCGAAAATTGTCATGATCCCATATATATCCCAACGAAATCATGTTTATATGGTATTAGCTATCTTCGGAGGATGATAATTCATTTGAATATACAGGATATGTACCAAATAACCGGCCATATATTTCACCAATTTTTTAAATCACCCTGTACGAAATGTATAAATTATGATTAATGATGGCATAAGTGAAGTATATTGCATGCCAAAATAATTTTATCAATATTTCATTATCACATCGAATTTTCAGACATTACTATAAAATGTTTTTATTTTTCTCTCTGTACATAATGATATAACCTGCACCATCTAAATGATATTTAGTAATATGAAGGTACGTTGATGATAAGAACGAAAAAAAATGCAGTCACTTTCAATTCCCGAGAAAATAATTAAATAAAAATTACTCATATTGAACTTGAACTATCAAAATCTATCCATCAACGAACTATGCGATTCTGCACGTTCAATCAGTACATCGAATACTACATTATACTAAAAATGCAGACAATTTCACCGAGAACCATTTTACCTATAAAAAGTGCGGGGTCCTTTCAAATTAAAAATAAAATTCGGTTAGAAAAGATGACAAGTAACACATGTGAAAAGCTTTCGCGGCCATCGTTGAATGAATGATGGTTTTTCGTTTTTTTTTTTGAAAATGCCAACCACTCGTGTTGGCGAAACGTCGAGATTTTCTCTAAATAAATGTCGGCCTAAAAACCCGAAAAACCATCATTCAAGTAACACATGGTCTTATTCAGTATGTCATAAGTAGGCAAGAGAAGTTAAAATATACTGGGTGTCTCAGTTGAAAATCGAAAGTTTATGTCACTTCTGGTGAAACCGGAAGTTGAATGAAGTTGTGTTACTTGTGAAAAGATGCAGTTTTATGTCTTATAATATCCTTCAAATTCAATTCCATTATCTTCAGAAACAAAAAAGTTATAGGGGCGAGCCACTTTCCGCGGACGCACGGTATAAATGTTGCATTATCTTCCCGAGGGCTGTGACTGGCTAAATTATATTCTTTTATATAGGTTGCTTGATTACTTCAATCAATCAATCAGAATTGTATCGAACCAGTTTTCTTTTACAATAATATTGAGTAAAACCTAACAAAACTGGAAAATATTAACTACTCCAACAAGCCAAAAAGTCAAAAGATAAAACACACAAAATAAACACTAAAGACAGTTACTCAATAGAGTGAAACATACATAAGTATTAAAATATTATTTAAAACAGTAGTATATTTTCTTATATTAAAATAAAAATCACATAAAATTATGAATCTTGGAGAAATTCATCAACTGAGTAGTACGCATTCTTCAACAGAAATAATCTAACTTCATTCTTAAATACACTGACATTTGGAGATGATTTCAGCTCATCATTGAGCTTATTATATAGTTTTACACCTCTGTACATGGGATGATTCTGCGACACTGCCAACCTATTAAAGGGTTGGTGTAATTGTAAATTATTCCTGGTGTAATGGTCATGTATTTGTTCATTTTTTGGTAGACAAGAAATGTTCCTTTTGATGTAGATCAAAGTTTGATAAATGAGCAAGCTTGGCATAGTGAATACATTGAAATATATGAATAATGGCCTGCAGTGTTCTCTGTATCCAGCACCTGCCATAATTCTTATTGCCTTTTTCTGAACAGCAAAGACTTCGTGAGCCTTACTTGGTAATCCCCATTGTTCAAGACCATATACCAAAACAGACTGTATCAAACTAGAATAAAGCAGTTTAAGAACTTCTGTTGAAACTGTATCTTTCAACTGACGTAGCAAATATATATATTTTGACTGAGTTTCAGTTTGACACTATCAATATGATGATTCCAGGTGAGTTTATTGTCAATCACAACTCCCAAAAATTTAGTATAATTGACTTTGTGTATTGATTCATCATTCAATTTCACCAAGTAGCTCCTATCGAGACATTTTTTGGAACAAAACTGAGCATTTGAGTTTTTGCAATATTCAACAGCGACTGAAGCTTCTGTACAGTATTTAGGAAGATCATTAATGAAAATTAGAAAGAGAAGTGGTCCCAAGACTGAGCCTTGTGGTACTCCCATTGATACGCTTTTTACTTCAAAACACTTACCATTGACCCCAACCAACTGTTTTCGGTCTAAAAGGTAGGAACTGATCCAGCCCAATGCAGATCCGCGAATTCCATAAAGCTGTAATTTATGTAACAGTATGTCATGGTCGACGAGGTCAAATGCTTTGCTCATGTCAAAAAACAACCCCAAAGTTTTATGTTTTTCATCCAACATTTTCAATACATGTTTGAGAAGTTGATCAATTGCACTCATTGTGGATTTATTTTTTCTATATCCATTCTGACTACTAGAGTACAATTCGAATGCTTCAAAAAAGTTATATAGTCTATTGTAAAATGAACAATCTATAATCTTGGAAAATTGGCTGAGTAGTGATATGGGTCGGTAAGAACAACGAACAATCCATGCGAGAGCCTATATTCTTATATATGGGAATAATTTTTGAGAGCTTCAAAATGTCTGGAAAGGTCCCTTCTACAAAAGTGTTTATAATATGACTGAATGGCTCAGAAATCAGATGTCACCCTTTTGATGATGTGACCGGGAATTTCATCAATACTTGAAGACTTCTTCTTACAAGCATTTTTTATAATATCTTCGATCTCCAGTTTGGTTGTCGGATAAAGATCGATGCTATTCAAAGAAGGAAGGATGTAATTAATATTATTGGGATATGGTTTAGATAAATCTTTACTGACACTAGAAAAGTGATCGCTAAAAATATTGCTAATCATTTGGCTATCAAAAATATCTTCATCTTTACTGCATATAATGGGTACACTATTACAAGATGCCGTATTTTTTGCTTCCTTTATAATTTTCCACGACTCCTTCGCCTTATTAGAAGCTTTAGATATTGTTGTTGTTGATATTGTCTGTTTGAGCATTTGATACTCTGCCAAATATAACTCATTTTTATATAATTTATTCAACTCGGACAGCTCTGTTAACATTCTGCTCAAATCTCTGAGCTCATCAGTGATCCACTAATGTTGGCCACTTGATTTTGTGTTTGCTACTCTCGTTTTTGGAAATGAAATATTGAAATTATATGAAATTATATTATGAAAATTTTCAAACTTAGTTTTTAAACAAAGTTTAGTATTTATCGGAGACCAATCAGTTTCAGACAATAAATTGATGAACTTGGCAATATTTCCCTCGCTAAAGCATCTTATATCATTATTTTGATCAACATGTTCATAAGAAAAAGAAAAAATAGCCAGTTGATAAGTGTGGTCAGAAATAGAGGAGTGATTGACAGAACACTCTATTGGATCTAAGGTGGAAAGAATATTGTCAATGCATGTTGCAGTATCACCCCATATACGAGTGGGTTCACTAATGATTGTTTTCATATTGAATTGATGTAGTATATTGATGAACTCAGTTCTGATGTTGGTGCTCTTCAGCATATCAATGTTGAAGTCACCACAAACGATTATGTCAGGGTTCTTATATTTAGTGCACAAATGTTCCATGATGCTATCAAACAGATCGAAATATGTATCAGTATTACCTAAAGGTGATCTATATATATCGACATAATTATTGTGGTTTTAGTTTTAGACTTCAGAACAATGGCACACATTTCAATAGTTTTTTCAATGCTAGAATCCATATGAATTGTATAGAAATTTAATGATTTTTTTGTTAAAATGCACACACCACCCCTGATGAACTTCTCCCTACAAAAAAAGAAACAAGATTGTAGTTAGTGAATTGAAAGCTTGGACATTCATGTTTTTTGAGCCAACTCTCGCTTATGCATACAATATCTGGTGAATGCTCATCCAGTATCAACTCTATATTCAATAGTTTATTAGAACGGCCTTGTACATTGAAGTGCATAACTTTCAATTCAGAAGTACCAACTTCAGATTGAATATTATTGATTACAGGATATTTTTCCATGTTTTTATTTTTATTAGCATCTGTTGGATAGTGATTAGACTTAATCACTTCAGATTTTTCTGCAATTCTAAAAAAGAACTTGGCCTTTCATTTTCAACTTTGCCATCCAGGATGTTGCTAATACCAAATTTCTGATAATATAAATTGAAACTGAACCTATTGAATCCAACACCTCTTGGCCAAAATGAAGCTTTGTAAAATTCATCCTTGAACTTGAATTTTTCAGCTACCATAAAATTATTCAAACTTTCTTTATAGATAGATAGATATTTATTAATTTTTGAAGTCATCACAAGTAACAAACAACAGTGTTACTTATCAGGCTAGTAAAAGGAACAAAAAAGTCACAATGTGAAATACTAACATTCACTCTCGCTAACACATAATATTAAAAATGAATCAGCCATTGACAACAAGAAACAGATAATTGATTTAGATATTCAATATGCATTCAAGATGCATTTGTAAAAGATAAGTACAAAATATTAGAAGTCCAGGCATTCTTTAACAGAGTCAAAAGCATCAGCTTATAAAAAATTATATGATGTAGATCTAAACCTATGAGACTTCAGAATTGAGCCAAATGTATTTACGAAGTGATTATAACAAACAAAAATTATAATAATAGTAATAAATGTACTTAATTGGTTACCCATTAGGCTACCGACCGGAGTCCTTCAGCCTGTTATTAGTTGATATTTACATAATTTTATGTTATATAGATAATACGCATCAATTTGAGGTTTGTAAATAACATTGTTAATTTCCTGGCCTTTCTGCTAAAGTGGTGAGGCATTCCATCAACGTGTTTGCTGGAAACTTAAATCTTGGGTTCACTGTCAGGTCTCTTTGAATGGATTGGGGTTTGGATAATTTGAATATTGTTTTCATTGTTAGACAACTTCTGGGATAATTTTTTCAGTCTTTCAACGATTGGTTGTACATTAGTGCGTTGATAAAGGAGATGATTTGGAGGATTATGATGGGGGTTTTGTGGGTGTCGTATTTTGGAGATTGTCTGCAGGCTAGAACTTTCAGCAACTTCCAAGTTTTTCAAAGGTGGGTTTCTGACGTTGAGGTATATTGGGTGAGCATATTCAAGGATTGGACGCCATATGGTTTTATAAATGTGTGCAGCTGTTTTACTGCAGATTCCTCTGTTCTTATATGTAAGGTTCCGGAAATGTTTGGCTCTTGTAACACACTTTTTTTTCATCAGCTGAGTATGATGATTAAAGATCATTTTTGGGTCTATGTGAACTCCTAAGTACTTAACTACTGTGCTACTTCTTACTGTATGATTGTTCACAGTTACTGGTGAATCATCTGATATTTTGTGATTGAAGATTATCAGTTGAGATTTTTCGGGGTTTGGCTTCAGCCTCCATTTGTCACACCATCTTATAGTGCCTTCAATCGAGCCTTGTAGCTTCTTTACTGTTTTCTCCAGCGTTTTGTTGTGGCTAATTATGGCACTGTCGTCTGCAAATTGCATTCCATAGGATGATATGAAATGTTCTTGGGGGGTCTAGGTTGTTCTCTATGAATAGGTCGCATCAGTAGATATTATACAAGGATGGGGATGGGGTGAACCCTGTGGGAGACCTTGTTTTGGATGAAAGAAGGCAGATGTCTGGTGATTTGCTTTCACTTGAAGGGACCGTCTTAGTAGGTAGTCTTTTACTAGATGTATAACAAACAATATCTTGATATATGTGTGAGTCTTGCCCCACACTCAGTCTCGAGAATGGTAGACGTAAATTGTGGCCTTTACGGGTCTTGTGTATATGTGTCATGTTACTTGTTACATAGTTTGATTCCTCATTTTTAATTTTCATTATGTCAAGTTAAATATAGAGACATGGTAGAGTTAGGATTTTAGGATTAATAAATATTTTTTTGCAATGTTCTTGGGCAGGTGCTTTCACCATACAGCTGATGTTGTTTTCTGCATTATAAAATAATGTTGTGTGTGGGCTGAATTACCCCAGAATATCAATCCATAGCTTAAGATTGAGTGTACAAGACTGTATGCTGTTTTAAGAAAATTCAGTGAGACCGCCTCCCTTAATTGTCTTAAAAGAAAAGAAATTCTGCTTAGTCTGAAAATTACGTTTCCTGTGTGTTTTTCTCATGTGTTTTTCCCATGTAATTTTTTTGTCGACAGTTAAGCCTAGAAATTGTATATAGTCAAGTTCTGCAATTTAATGGTGATTGATTTTTATTAGAGGACTGAAAAAATTTGAATTCTTTTTTTGTTGGAATATCATGTGAAATGTTTTTTTAGTGTTGACCATAAGAGTGTTGTGTCTGCACCATTGGTAGAATTGATGTGCAACCGTATTTCATAAACTTACGGAGTTCAAAAGTGCTTCATTGGTTACCAGTTGATTTGTATCATCAGCATATGACTGTATTGTTTGCAGTATTGCACGTGTACAGCTTGGCAACTATAGCTGCGACCGATTAAAAGAGAGAGTATATATCCACTACCAACTTTAATAAGGAAGGACAAGAAACGACACTGGCTTTTCTACTGCGCACCCAATATTCAGAGTTGCAACTGTATTTGCCAAGCTGTATTGAGTATTCGTCATAAATATTATAAAAAACAATAGACCGAGAATTGAACCCTGTGGCACTGCCATTTTTAACTTGGCTGGATCTGACTGACTTAGCGAGTGATTTAACGTATCAAAAGCTCATGTGAGGTCAAAATATAGGGCAAAAGGAGTATGTTTGGTGTTGAGGTAGTTGTAGATATTATTACAAAACTCTCCTGAGCACTTTCAGTGGACCTTTTTTGTATGAAGCCATACTGATGGTCTGGTAAAATATTTTACTCGTCTACAAGATTCCTCAGTCTTGTACTATTAGCATTGAGATTGTAAGCTGATATTTCTATAATTGTATACATCATTTCTTGGTAGAGTTACATAAATAACATTTTTGAAACGTAAGGGTATAATTTTTTATTGCCATGAATGCAGTGTCAAAAATAGTACTCTCAATATGTTTTTTGTTTTCAGGGGGACGTTGTTCCAACTGTTAGCTTTATAAGCTCCAAGTGCAAATGAGTTGGGGATTCTCACTTGCCATTGTGGGACGTGCAATTCTAGCAGGTTCAGGAGATCTGGACACTCACAGGTACAGCTGCATTTTCAAAGATATTTTACTTTGAGACAACCTTGAAATTAATAGAAGGTCAAATAGTTAACATTTGTTACAATCATCCCATTATATCCATCCATAACAACTAAAAATAATGTGACAATAATGACAAGTGGGGATGAAGTTGGTAGAAAGAGTGAAAGAATATTATATAGAAATCATACAGGATATCTATTTATTTACGGGTAAACCCCAATTCAGTTTACATTATTGTATAATAAAATAAAATCTCCCAATTACTATTTATAACTATATACTGTAACGTAGTCAGGGCTACTTTCATTACCCGGGTTGCTCAGCAGAAAGCGATGTAGGTTTTATGTGGCAAGCAAGTATTTCCAAATTTGAATTGTAGTAATTTGTCTGGCTTGGACGCCAGCAGTTTTTAGTTTAAGGGGGTAAAAATACAAAATACCTAAACAATGACAGATAATTAGATAATTAAGATAAGATTAAGTTAACTTCCTTCTGTAATCAGACTAACAAGAAAACAATATTTCAATACAAATATATATTAACAATATAACGATTTTACACAAGCTAGTGTCAAAGTAATATTCAAACAATAATTTTAGGTTAAGCAATTAATTAAAACAAATCTGTGAAGATGGATTCGATAATAATTTGAGTAATGAACTTTGGAAACAACGTTATAAACCAATTACTGAATCTGCTTCGGTTAACACAGGTTACCTTAGTCCACACGATCTGCAAAACTCAAAGGTTATGGATACCTGGAACTTCTTGGTTGGTGTCCTGGCTAACTCGACTACGAAGAAGGTCACGGCTCAGGTTAGAAGAAGGTAACAGTTTCTGGCAATCCTCCGGTATTAACCACGTCTGGTTATCCAGATTATACTAATGTCGTTTTGCTTTCGTCGTTTCCCTCCGTGGATAACAGTTGAGGTCATGAAAACGTTTGATATGTATTAGTTCGGCAGATTAGCAGGATAGGAGTATATGATACCCTCTTCACTGGGTATTAAATATTATATAAAAATCATACAGGATATCTATTTATTTACGGGTAAACCCCAATTCAGTTTACATTATTGTATAATAAAATAAAATCTCCCAATTACTATTTATAACTATATACTGTAACGTAGTCAGGGCTACTTTCATTACCCGGGTTGCTCAGCAGAAAGCGATGTAGGTTTTATGTGGCAAGCAAGTATTTCCAAATTTGAATTGTAGTAATTTGTCTGGCTTGGACGCCAGCAGTTTTTAGTTTAAGGGGGTAAAAATACAAAATACCTAAACAATGACAGATAATTAGATAATTAAGATAAGATTAAGTTAACTTCCTTCTGTAATCAGACTAACAAGAAAACAATATTTCAATACAAATATATATTAACAATATAACGATTTTACACAAGCTAGTGTCAAAGTAATATTCAAACAATAATTTTAGGTTAAGCAATTAATTAAAACAAATCTGTGAAGATGGATTCGATAATAATTTGAGTAATGAACTTTGGAAACAACGTTATAAACCAATTACTGAATCTGCTTCGGTTAACACAGGTTACCTTAGTCCACACGATCTGCAAAACTCAAAGGTTATGGATACCTGGAACTTCTTGGTTGGTGTCCTGGCTAACTCGACTACGAAGAAGGTCACGGCTCAGGTTAGAAGAAGGTAACAGTTTCTGGCAATCCTTCGGTATTAACCACGTCTGGTTATCCAGATTATACTAATGTCGTTTTGCTTTCGTCGTTTCCCTTCGTGGATAACAGTTGAGGTCATGAAAACGTTTGATATGTATTAGTTCGGCAGATTAGCAGGATAGGAGTATATGATACCCTGTTCACTGGGTATTAAAGTTATATTACATAAAAAAAATAATTAGAACAAATGAAATAATGTACTCAACACAACAGTTGAGAAACTGAGCACTTAAATCTAAGATAATATTAACAACAATATAGATATAAATGGTACACCATGAAAATTTTTATTTGAATTCATTACTGAATTGTGAAATTTATACAAAGAAAATAATAATTCTTAGAAGTTTCAAAGTTCAATAGGAATTAGCGATTTTAGGTATTTCAAGTGATTGTAATTGTCCCGAAGATGAAACGAAATTTGAGGTTAGCACTAACTCAAATGTTCAATTAGCTGGCAACAGTGGTAACACTGGTATTTTTGTCAAATTGACAAAATGGTGTCGATTTCCGGTGTATGGTGTGTGGCATGGACAACTTGAAATTTTGTTTTAATATGAAAATTATGCAAAGTCAAAGTCAAAATATGCTTTATTGTCGGAAGTTAATGATAAACTTATTGACAAAGCTTCATTGTATTAAAGATAATGTTAAAAAATTTATGGAAATCAAATTAATACTTAAAAGTATAATGGTGATACCCCCTACCATCGGCACATCATTCCTGATGAGAGGGAAAACCACTGCTATATGCGCTCCGGGGCGACTTAACAAATAAAAAAGAAAAATGGGGTGTATTTGCTATTTCAACTACAGGGAAAAACCCGGAAAAAACCTACAGTACCACTATATGGTCCTTGGTGAATGAGGGAATGGAACAATACAACAATTAAATATAATACATGCTCATTCATCAAGGACTTCTCCATCTCTGCCATTTCAGCCCGATCGCCATTTCTTCATCAGATGAGGAGTATGCACATGAAATCAGAAAAAAAAAATCTTAACCAAAGTGTGAATGACATAAAAATGTTAAGACTCTAATTAAGCTCGTTTCGTGATCCAAAATGATGACTTTTAAAAACTATCATCATAAAACTCTTGCAGACTTTAATATGCCCTCTCTGATAACAAACTTTTCACATCTTTTCTGAAACGAAAAAGTGATGTGATACTTTTAATATTTAACCTGTGGTAGAAGTCCATTGTATCTCAAAGTGGAGCGGTGTGGATATATACGATGCAGAAAAACTCAGTCATGTCCACAATTTGAATCTCAACCTTAAAAGTTATGCATCAGGTAGAATAGCGACAACTATCTGTCAGTTGAGTGGTATTATTTAGAGTAGGTAGTACATGTTTCGAACCTAAATAGGTTCATCATCAACTAATTTAAATCCTACAATAAAGGAAGAAAATTATCACTAAAGGTAATCTAGTACAATATAGTAGGTATTACTTACATGGAGAAGAAAAAATTGTTATTTAAATTATATGTAGAAAGAGTAAAAAAGTTTATGTGTCACCACCAATAAAGGTTTATATAGTAGACACCATACTTGTTTTCATTAAAATTTGACATTAAGGAGGAAGTAAAACGGGAGGCTTTGAGCCTATATGCCATTTTATACAAAAAGGAGGAAGAAATAAAAACTTCAACCACATGTGAACGAGAAAGTACACAATATTTGATAAGTGGCTGTTCGAGTACTCAACAATATTTATTGGAAGGTGATTAAACATCTTACATCCATTATAAAATATCGAGTTTTTGCTAAGTGTCCTTATTGGAATTGGAAGTTTTAAATAATTACTCTGTCTGGTACTACGATCAGAAGAACTGAGACTCACAGATTTCTATCCCACTTGATCACACCTCAGATATCACTCTGGGTGATCTATAAGTTCCATATCATCGGCACAATTGTTTCCAATCAATCACACGTCCATTATGTATGGTTCTGCAACAACTCAGAACATCTCGATTCCTGTTTGATGGGCAGCTAAATTCTGGATTGGTGTTGGTCGACAATTTAATTTGAACCATGTTTCACGAAGATATCATTTATGATCACATGAATCAAAGTGGAATTTTATTTCATTACTGTGACCTGATTTCTCACAGCACCTCTTGTTACCCCCACGACAGCCTGGCTCGAAGAGCCCGTTCTCCTTCTCCCTTTTCTATTTCTCAAGGTAAAATTTTCTATATCAGTGACATCTACTGACAACCAACGCTATCGATCAAATGTCATTAGAGGGCTCTCTCTTAATGGAATTGTCCTACAGACAATTATTAGATTCAGCCATTCGCTATCAGATGTCACTACATCTACTAGCTAGTAAGAGAATTCTGTCGTCTACTCTTCAGACGAGCTTACGCTATCCATTAATAGGTGTCGCTCTTAGTACTGATGAGCATTCGATATTATTGATTCTTTTGTAACAGTAACGTTTATTTATATCGTTACAATACAGGGTGAGTCAGAATAAGACCGACAAATTCGGTATACAGATTCCTCACCTCATTTTTCAGTTTTTATCAAGGTATGTCCTAAAGTACATCCCCTCTGACATACAGGGTGTCGAAATTACGAAAAAATTAAGATTTATTTTTCTTCACAACTCGTAAAGGAAAAAAAAAACTGAAACTTGTTACACTAATCAAGGTTTATTAAAGTGATAATTTGGTAAATTATGTATACCAGTGGCGTAGTTACGATGGTATGTGACCATATTTTCTTTGGACAAGTGAATAGACAAATGAGTGTTTGACATCAGTTAGGTTCATCGATACTCAACCTTAACATTCCATGTGCCTAAAAGTGGAGGTTTCTGAGATAATTGAAAAAAACTGAAGACCTGCCTTGAGTTGCGGCGTAATATCCTTCGTGCAATAATCGCATAATGCTAATTTCTTACAACATATAGGAATATTTTTCAACCTCCTGAATATTTTTATATGTTGGGAGAATCTGAAACATATAGAGTGAGTCAGAATGAGACCGACAACTCCGGTTTTCCAAATAATAATAATAATAAATGAGCTTTATCAAGTATGAAAACAATTCTCAACTGGCCATTGGTATACGTTATTGTGTGAATCACAATAATATTCTTAAATTTTATAGTTTCACATTGATATAAGAAAAAAAAATTAAATAAATCATTGAGGAAAAGAAAACAATTAAGTATCATTAAAATAATAACTAAAACTATAGTTTATCCCATAGAATTTGTTCTGGATGTTTGTAATGTGTTCTTCTATTATTTCTTCTGTTGCAGTATGGAGAGATGAGGTTCTCGTTTTCAGCTTTCTTGAATGAAAATAAAAAAACTGCAAACTCCCTATATAACTAGGTTAATGGGATAAAGCCCGAAACCGGTCGTAAATATAAAAAACTAGTGGAAATAAGACAAAATTGTGTTTCTTTCGTTTCATTAAAGTATCGCAAATATCTCAGAAACCTCCCCTTTTAGACATTTGAAATGTTATGACTTTACGATAAGTATCGTGCTGGCCTTGTACTCGCCAATAAGTCATCCATGTAAAAATCGCTATAGGAAAACTTTCTTTATTGTCTAAACCCAACAGTTGCAAACATCTCACAGTTATAAATGATAAGTTGATAAAAACGCCAATTAGTTAATCACATGAAAATCGCATTAAAATTCTGGTACATGCCAGTACATTTTGTCAACGTCCCATGCTACTTCGTATCTTCGAAAGCGCAATAAAATATTAAAAAGGTTTTTTAGTAATGTTGGCCCAACCATCAAATCATTGTTCAATGATAAACCCGTATCGGTTGTTGCGGATCCATCAAATACGACCCTGTAGTTTGTTGTTGAAGATGTTTCTTTGAAAAGTCCGTAAATAGTAGATTGATTCATTCATGTTCCGTAACCCACCTAACTCTTCTGATGTTCCTATCCTTGTCATATGACCCAACTCAAAATATTCCCTTATGAATTCATGATACTGTGCTTTTATTTCTCATCCCTGTCTAATCATTTTTCCAGTTGTTGAAATCTTTTTGATGTCGTGTTGAATGAATCTCCTGAATCACCTATGTTTTCACGCGAAGTTAAATGAACAATGAATCTTCCTTTTTCATTCCGTTTAGTTTTTTCGTAAATAGTATATTTCATTGCGTGTTCAGAAAATAGGCGAAGCCAAACACGGGAAGTCGTGCAAGCACGGAAATAGCTATTTGTGTATTTAGAGCGCAAAGTGATTGACTGCCGCTCGACAAAGAGAGTTACCGCGCGACGCGAGGTGAAGCTATCCAAATATCCCATAATTTACATCTCTAACAAAAGGAAAAGAAGAAAATAACTTGTCTAAAAAAAAAACGAACTCCGAGATCGAACTCACGCCGATATCGAAGCCAGATTGGTAGGCAGATGCTCTAACCATGACACCACCGCAGTTCCTTAGTGAGATTTGAATTTATTGTCTTCAGTTTATATCGTGCAAGAATAGGTTCGTTCAACAAAAGCTAGGGAGATTGAGCGTTTTTTCAATATTCTCGCTCTAGAGCGTAAACGCTGTCACAAAATGACATTTATCGGAAAATGTCAACTTTTTGTTGAGATCTGAAAGCGTCAATGATACTTTGGTAAGCGGTAGTAGAAAAAAGCATTTATGGGCGAGTAATGAACGACATTTTTCATTATATCTAACTGAAAACCACAGATTGTTAAGAAACATTTATTTTTAATGATGAAGGAACGAAAACATGTATTATTAATTGAAATATTTATGGTACAATAAAAATATCCAGAAATTGCCACAAAACAAGCGTTATTTACCCTGTTCCTAAGGAAATATTCAAACAGTTTGCGATTTCTAGAGAACTGTCAACAACATATTATTTAATTTTGACTTGTAAATAGGCAGCCATAATGACACCAGCACACGGAAAATTTTTCCGTGCGAGCACACGGAAAAAACCCCTTTTCAGTATGCTAAATAAGCATGTAAATATAGTGTTTTCAAATAGGTATGATGAAAATATTTTTTCACATTGAATTTGTCCATAAGAAAGTGGTATTTTGTTGAAATTCCTCTATTTCCCAAAAATTTCTCGAGTTGATCTTGTTTGATGAAATATCACATGTTAATACATTATTTTTTACCTTATGAGTTCCCAATACCGGCCCTGAAATAATCCAATCCAATTTTGTGTTTTGAATCACGGGTTTGTTCTTTCCAAATTTTACTTACCCTAAATATCGAAGCGCCTAACAGAATATCTACCTCGTTTGTATTGTCGAATGTAATATCTGCTAAAATTATATTTTGTGGAATAATTGAACTTTTTGAATCAATACTCACTGATAGTAAGTTTTCAGAAATTTTATCGATTTTTAAAAAGGTAGGTTCAAATTTGAAATTGTTGAATTTGGAGTGAACAATTGCATTAACTGAATGTGTGAGAACTTCTTTGACTTCATTTTCCAGAATGAACATTAAAGGAATAAACATACTTTCAGTGGTATAGTCATCCCAGAGATTTCCTTGGCAGCCGATTCGAAAGGTCTCACTAATTTCATGACTACTCCCAAGTCTCTAGCATTCAACATAATGGGTGCAGACTCATGATTATAAATTATTGCGTTAATGTGTTTTGCAAGTTCCAAAAATCGATCAATCATATAGAATAAGGAGTTCCATAGTGTTGAGACTTCTTGTTTCAGTTTTTCGGAAGTGGTTGTTCTTTTTGAGCTTTCCACAACTTGTAACTTGCCACAACACTATGTTTCAACCACGTAACAATTTGATTAGTTTCTTTTAATGATCACAATAAGTCCATCTACTCCTTCTTTCACAATTTGAGTTGAGTTGATGTGCAAAGTGACGTTTCTTAGAAATTTTAATTGATAACGTTATATTGGAAGCCCCATCTGTGACATTGGCAGTGATTTATTCATCCAATAGATTCCATTGCCGGCATATCAACTTAAGTAGCTATACGACAAAATTTCATTGTCAAAATATTTTATTACTCAACATATTCTCCTCTTAATTGGATACATTTATTACAGCCAACCTGCAACGTCTCTAGACCTTTCAAAAAAAAATTTCTTCTTGCTCTGCAAACCAGACCTCCACAGCTTTTATTACCTCCTAGTTGGAAGAAAATTTACGACCTTATAAACTTTTTTTCAGTTGAGGAAAGAGAAGATAGTCAGACGGAGCCAAATCAGGTGAATAAGGGGGGTGTTTCTAGTAATTCAAACCCTAAATCACGAATTTTTTGCATGGCAACATGAGATTTGTGTGCAGGGGCGTTGTCCTGCAAAAACAAAACACCTTTGGATAGCTTTCCGCGTCTTTTCTCTTTATTTTTTTCCCGAATAGTAATCTTCAGTTATTGTTCTACCCGTATACAAAAAATCAATCATGATTACACCATGGCAATCCCAAAAAACTGAAGCAAGAACTTTTTCAGCAGATTTTTGGACACGAAAATTCTTAGGTCTTGGAGAACCGGAGTGTCGCCATTCCATCGATTGTTGCTTTGTTTTTGGATCGTAGAAATGTATCCAAGTCTCATCCATAGTAACAATTCGGTTTAAGAAGTCTACATCGTTTTCAAATCGAGCACAGATCGAACGCGATGCTACTACCCATGCACGCTTATGGTCAACATTCAAACATTTGGGGATCCATTTTGCAGCAATTTTTCTAATGTTCAAATTGACGTGAACTATATGATGAACGCGTTCGTATGAAATATTCAGTGCTTCAGATATCCGTTTTAGCCCAATTCGACGGTCTGTTAAAATCATGTCATGAACTGCATATTTTCGGGGACTGACACAGAAACTGGCCATCCCGATCGGTCATTATCTTCAATGGAAAATTTACCTCTTTTGAAGCTTGCAGTCCAATTTTTCACGGTCGCATACGAAGGACATTGATCACCAAGGGTATTAAGCATATCTTCGTAAATCTGCTTACCTCTTAACCCTTTCAACTACAGGTACTTGATGATGGCTCGATACTCCAATTTTTCGATTTTCACAATTTCGGTGGACATATATTTTCTTTCAATTTATTGCGTAACTCTGGTTTACTTTTTTGATGTCAAACTTTACACTGACACTTCTAATAAGTTATTGTTCGTTGCTATGGTAACGCAATATTTTGTTTATACAGGGAACTGGTCTAGGCTAACTAGATATCAATACATCCTCGTATACTGTCTTGCGTGTCTTTTATCTAGTTCCTATACCCCCAAAACACCTGAAGACATTTTGGTGCCATCTCTGTAATGAATAGCATAACACCAAGAAAACTTTTCATTTCAACATCTGTCCAAATATCAGTTGTTAATTTGTATGATATTGCACTTTGTCTTTTCATTTTATGTGTCCGCGGAAAGTGTCTCGCCTCTATAACTTTTTTGTTTTTGAAGATAATGAAATGAAATTTGGAGGATCTGTATAGGTAATAAACCGGAATCTTTTGGCAAGTAACTAAACTTCATTCAACTTTCGATTTTCAAATGAGACACCCGGTATATTTTCACTTCTCTTGTCTCCATACTTTCTGAATACAACCATGTACTTGTCACTTTTTGTAATCGAATTTTATTTTTATTTTCAAATTCAATTTTTATTTTCAAATTCAATTTTTATTTTATTTTAGGGGATATCTTCAAATCAGTAATTTCAGTCCTAAAATTTTGAGAATGATACAACTTTACTTTGATCAAAATGCATCTACTATGTGATAGGTCATTTTGAAATTTTGTTCAAATGGCAACTTGATGGCTCGTTGGGTAAGGAAAAATCAGACTTTGATTACGATTAATTTTATACTGCACATTATTAGGTTTCAAACAAACTTCCGTTGAAAAAGTTTAAAAGATTACATTAGAATTTCCTCAAAATAAAGGGTCTTAAGAGATTAAAATAAGATTTAAATGCATCGCAACCTGTAATCAACACCTAATGAAACAAAATGAATAATTCAAAATCTAATGAAATATCTTGCATAAATATCATTATCAACATGTTCTTTAAATAATTACACAATAAATATCTAATTTACGTTTGCAGAAGCGAGGTAAAATAAGAAGTCGACTTCCTTAATGATTTTGTTTAATCAGTTGTGTCTGTCAGATAATGGAATTATCTTCAATAACAAAAAAGTTACAGGGGCTAACCACCTTCCGCGGATACCCGGTATAATGGTTACTTCATTATATTTTTCAGCCAGTAACTTGGATTTTCTACCAAGCTAAGCAGTTGGTACTCCCGACATATCTTGTTAAGAATGCAATCACTAATTTTGTTGTGTTGTTTTCCTCCCTCTCCTTACGAGGCTAATACTGCGAATGATTCCCTTGGCCCTACGGTACGTTGACGCTCGATCATCCGTTTTCACTCTCAGTACAATTACTTTGTTCTTCAATTTGAATTGAATCATGCATATTCTGCATCAGAGCTAGTTTTATTTGTTCTACTGGTACTAGGCCCGTAATCGGGATTTCCTTCTCCAGTCTCAACTTGTGAAATTGCTTTAGAATGTACTGTACACTAGTTTTTATGGCACACAAACATTTTGCTAATCTTTTACTTGAATTTCTGTCATTAAATTTCCAGAAATAACTTTTTCAACGCATTTGAAATTTGAAAACGAATTAAACAAAAAAATCGATAGGTACATTTTATCTGAAATGAAACTGCTAGAATAGTGTCAGCTGTCGAATTTCATCCAATGAAATTAATGTCATTAAAATGCAAAACTGTTTAATCAATCAAAATATTCTTTATTTTCTGAAGATTCGCATCTAGTCGACAAAGTCTACAAAACAGTCATGACATATATAAAGTTAAAACATATATAAAGTAATAAAACAAATTGCATGCATTGATATAAACAACACATTTAACTTGAACGGTATAAAGAATACAAAAAACGATTGACATAGTTGAAAACAAAATACAATTTTAATTATTGTGTCACCCATGCTTTGTTGAAGTATTCTCTGACGTATAGAATATCTCTTCTGCTGGAAGGTGGTTGTACAGTTTGGCAGCATTATAAATTAGTGAGTTTTTCATTAAAGAAGTTGGAATGGGTAGCCTTAAAGGGCTCGTACATTTCAGCCTTTTCACTGCAAGTCGATTACTAGCAACTCCGAATTGCCAGCAAAAGTCTACATCGTACTTCGTACATTGTCGCAACTTTATCAGCTTGCTTTGCCATTTGCAATTTGTAAGGTTAACTTTTGAAAATTATGATATTCTGATTCCTTATCAACAAAACATCTAGATTTGGTGTATACTGACCATAGAAATATAATAAACTCTAGAACGTCAATTAGTTCACAGTAACGTGGTCCCCTACGGCAGATACACCGACCTATGAGTTTGCACAATAGATCGTAAGTGTCGCCAGGGACGGTCTTAGGATTTTTGACTTCCTGTTCCTGAATCTGGTTAAGATATCGGTAATAGCATTTGCAATATAATAGTTTTCCTTTGATGATATATACAGTAAACAAATGATTGACTACTTGAAAATAGAAATATTGAGTGTAGGTCTTCTATTTTGTGCTTTCTCGCGACGAAGTAGGGAGAAATTATTATGATCTTCAAATTTGATATTTTGATGAGAATTGATTCTATTTCACTCAGTCTGTAAATCAGAAAAAAACTCAATTTGTGTGTCCATCGGCTTCACGCCTGAACCGTTGAGCCTATTATACACTTTTGAACACTTTTTTAGGATAGGCATATTTCCGATTTTCTAAATTTTGAATGTTGAAGTTGGTTTTTATGAATATTTGAGTAATTGGGGTATAGTGGCCTTTGTGTTCAAGAGATTACGAATACTTTTGTTATGAATGATGTGAGTTGAATCAATTAAGAACCCAATGTATGTGGTGATTTTGAATCATATTATAAATAATAAAATAATAAATAAATTTATTCACCTCTTGAATATACATATGATACAATAATACAAGTTTTATGAGGAATAAATGGGTAACCCTACAGAAGATCGAGTCTGTGCGTAGGGAATACGAGATTGTGAATTAGGACTAATAGCCTAAAGCTAACATAAAAACATAGTACATCTTCTTAAATGATGATGATACAGAGATTATATAGAAAAATACAAATATGTACTAACATAATTAATAAATATATAACTATAAAACTATAAAATGAGTAAAATCAATAATAGTACCATATTACTTTGGTTACATTATGCTAATAAAAATTACAAACCTGCATAATTGCCTTTAAATGACTATCAAAATGGTTAAAGTGGTTTGGAGACAAATTATATACAATTTAATGAATCGATATACGTCTTAAATGGTATTTCTATGGAATATTTTCAACAAGTCGGTGGATTTCAATTCTTGGGGTGTTTTTTATATAATTCTTCAATTCTCTTTTGAACTGGATTTGTGGTGTTATTTGTTTGAGTGTTGGTGGAAGGGAGTTGAAAATTTTCGGTCCAAGATATAGGTATGCTCTCTGCATAATATCTTTCTCAGGTTTGACGATAATGTAATTTTCTGCGTGCCTATATCTGGTATTGTGGTGATGCTCTATCGGTAACAATTCACATTTTCGTAAGTGCTGATATATGGTAACCTTCAGAAAATAGAGCTGTCGTATATCAAACATTTTTGAAAGTTTGAAAAGTTCTTCTGTTGAATACTTTTTGGGTTTTCTGTAAATGGTTTTCAATATATGTTTTTGAACTGTTTCAAGTCCTGATATGTGAGTTCTCAAGGCTGCACCCCAAGCTATAATACCGTAGGTTAAATGACTTTCTATTAATGAATAGTATATTGTACGTAGTTGTTCGGTGTTAAAGATTGAAGTAAGGAATTTTATTTTATACAGTATCGTTCTCAATTTTTTAATTATGAAATTAATATGGACATCCCATTTCAGGTTAGCGTCTACGTATACACCAAGATACTTTATGTTCGTTACCGAAGATATAGTGATCGGTTGTTCATTTTCCTTCGGTATCGTTAATGTTTTGAAATTAGGTAGGTACTTTGTATAGGAAGTGAAGGGAATATAGTGAGTCTTGTTTATATTTATCGTGAGTAGCCGGCTATCGAACCATTCTATGATTTTTGAAAAGTCATTTTCTGCAATTGTTTTCAAATTTTGCCATGTATCAGCTTTATATATCACAGCTGTATCATCTGCGAAACTCACTATATCGCCTTCAAACCCTGTTTTGAATAGATCATTAAGATAAAGGCTGAAGAGTATGGGTCCTAGTACGGTTCCCTGTGGAACGCCATATTTTATTGTTTTGAATTCACTGATGTTATCTCCAATTTTGACGCATTGCTGTCTATTCTCAAGATAGCTTTTGAATAGTAAATGTGGTGTTCCTCTAATACCATATCTTTCCAAAACTTCGAGAAGCTGACTATGGCTAACCGTATCGAACGCCTTTGCTAAAAAAAGGGTCGGTGTTTTTTTGTCAATATTGGCAACTATTTCGCTAAGCACCGCTGATAGTGCATCTTGTGTGGATTTTCCTTGTCTGAATCCATATTGTTTGTGGGAAAGAACTGTGTTTTTGTCAAAAAATTCCACTATCCTTTTTTTTATGGCTTTTTCATGAATCTTGGCTAGCGTTGATATCAACGAAATAGGGCGATAGTTGGCCACATTCAACTTATCTCCATTTTTGTGAATTGGGGTGATAACCGACTTTTTAAATGCTGTTGGATAATACCCTTCTTTGAAAGATTTATTAATTAGATATGTTATTGGAGCAGTTATTTCATTAATAATCATTTTCAGATGTTCCGACCTCAGATTATCCAATCCTGGTGACTTTTTCTTCTTTAGTGAGACAATTATATTATATATTTCAACTTCAGTTACATCTTGCAAAAATAATGAATTTATTAAGTTTAGTTCCGTTTTAGAGAAAGATTTCTTACTTTTTTTTATGTTATTTGCCAACTTTTCTCCCACTCATATAAAAAAATCATTAAAGGCTCCAGCAATTTCTTTTTTATTATTTGTTATATGTCCATTGCTCAGCTTTATTTCTGTAATAGTTTTGTTTTGTGTGTTTTTATTTGTCAGTTGATTTATTGATTTCCATAATTTCGATGCATCCATTTTGTTATTGTTCAATTCTTTTTGGTAATAGTCTGCTTTCGCTTTTTCTATAAGTTTTCCGAAAATATTCTTATATTGATTATACTTCATTTTGTTTTCTAGACTCGGAACAGTTTTCATATTTTTGTATAATATTTCCTTTTTTTCGGTTGCTTTCAAGAGACCATTTGTCATCCAAGGATTTCTTTTGATTTTTTTTCTTTTAATTTTTACTTTTTTGGTACTTCTTATCATATTCTCAATTTTACTCACTAATATATTTGTTGCATTATCGGTATTATCAGCAGTGTATACTTCGAGCCAAGTTTCTTCTTGTGCAAGTTTCAGTAAATTTTTATTTTCAACAAAATATTTATATCTCTCATGATTAACGTCTTTTTTTTGTTTTTCTGATATTATCTGTATTATCGTTGAGAAATGGTCGGTGACATCAGACTCCAATACTATTGGGTTGAAATGGAATATTTTTGTGAAATCTTTTATGAAACAATGATCTATACATGAATTTGAATCTCTTCCTTCTCTAGTGAATTCATTAATATATGATCTGTAACCATGACTGTTCATAATATTCAGATATTCATCAGTGGTATTTGAGTTTCTTGCTATGTCTATGTTGATATCACCAATAACGATATGTATAATGAGATTATTTTCATCATTATTTAAATAATGATCAATTTCATCAATGAATTCATTCTCATTTGTTGAAGGTGGACGATATAGAGCAGATATTTTGAAGCGAGTATTATCAAATGTCAGGTCGATTTCTATTATATTCATATTATTATTCAATGTTATGATTCTATTTGTGTTAGTGATTTGTTTTTCAACATATACGATGACACCATCATTTTGATTAATACTACCTTCATTATAAACCATGTTGTATCCATCGATATTATGCAGAGAGATATCCTGTATCTGCCACGTTTCCGTTAGGACTATAATGTCAAAGTCGTGTTTTATTGTTTCTAGTAAAACTTTAAGGCAATTTAGGTTTTTACTAATGCTTCTGATGTTCATTTGAAAAAGTTTCAGATTGCTGTTATTACATTTCAGGATAGTATTCAATTCGCCTGTATTTCTCATCAATTTGGTGGGGATAGTTTCGATCTCAAAATTATTGATGTATTCATCCATCTTCGATGATGATAACCAGTGTTACCAATATGCAAGGAATATAATTGATATTAACAAATAGTAAAGAAAATCAATAAAAGTTGTGTATAATTACAATCGCCTAAATTAATATTGAATAATAATAATTATTATTATTATTATTTTTTTATGATCTCATTTACTTATTTTCTACTTAAATATTAATCAGAAGGTCAGTGCCCCGCTCTAGTGGAATTTTTCCGTGTGTTTGGCTTTTCTCGAGTTATTTCTCTTGCGATTTTTTTCGTTGCGCCTGTTTTTGGGGTACCCACTGGTTCAAATATATTTTCTTCTGTAAATTCCTTTTGAGATGGTGTGCCTGGTTCGCTTTGTGATTTTTGCTGCAAATGGTCGAATTCGTTTATATCTTCTAGATTCTCAAGCTCAGTGGGTGAGTAAATCCTGTTATTTACGTGAAGTTTGTTGTTCTTAATAAAGCATAAATTATTACTATCTTGTTTGGCAACGTATAGGTGCTTCCTTAGAAGTTTATTTTCCTCTCTTTGTAATTGAGTAAGGTCGTTCGCAATACTTATTGGCGTTCCTTTTAAATTTTTTGTGTTTCTGAGAACAGAGATTTTCTTCAGGTAGGAGGTAAATTCTACTTTCACCGGACTGTTGAAAGTTTTCCCTAATGGGTACACATCATTGAAATCGCTCTCGACTAGTTGAATATCTAGGAGTTTTCTTATTAGCTCAATGATGGATGGATGGATTATGGGATGGATTATGGATGATGGATTATGGGATGAGAGAATGTACTTCTACACATTGATTGATTAATTAATTAGTTCTTAATGCAAAAACAAAGGCTACTTGTTGACTCTTATTGTTATCACTCTTCCACCATTTTTGTTGAAAAACATAAATGTCCTTGATTGGAGATAAAATTGGGAAAAAATCTGTCAAATATAATTTCTCGGGTAAAAATAATTTTTGCATTCGGTCAGAGGCCTTATGAGACCACCTCTATTTTATTTATTCAATAATTTAAAGTCTTCTGCATCTGCAGAATATTCTGTAATGTCTTAAAGAGTAGACATACTCTACATTTGATAATTTTTTTAATAGATTTAAAGACAAATCATGATTATGTGTAACCACATTTTCAAAGAGAGTACTCAAAGAAGGGAGAAATGAAATTAAATAATAACATTCCTAATCTTCGATTAACATGTCGTTGACATCAATGTCGTATTTTTTTATAATGGACTTATCATCCAAATTCAAGTCCGCATAGATTTTTTTGCCACTGTGTCGTTGTCAATATATTGGTGTTATCCAGATTCACAGTTTCCCTGAACAACAACTGCTAAAACCTAACAATGCCAAAACTCAGAAGCCGACACTGTTATCTTTCTTCTCTTGATACGTCACGATAGGATTGCAAGGCGGTGTTGCCAAGTTTACTGGACTTACCACAATTACCTGCCCTAACCAGGGTTCCTTGATAGGGGGTTATGAAATGTCATCGATTTTGTCGGGCATATTGTTTTCGTCATTGGAGGGAGATTAGGGTGGCTATCCTGAAATTGGAGGCGGCAAATTTAAATTACACTAAAATATACCATTTTGTTGAATTGAACTCAAAACCAATCGGTGGGAGTAAATTCAAAAACGTGCGAGTGATTAAAACATATTTGTCATTAATGTATTCCCTAGTTCGCACAAGAAGACTTCTGAGAGTTTCAAAGATGACGAAAATAACAAATTTTTAACATTTTTTATAGATTCTGAATGTTGGGCGTAGTTGATAATAATTATCAAATTGAATGAACTGATGAGAAAGTAAATTCTATACTAAGTATTGAGCCTTTAAAAAAAAGAAAACATGGAAGAATCACATAATCTGAGATTTGAAACATATTTCAAAGATTCAAAGACTAATCTCAATATATCTGTTGTAACACTAGTTGAGTAAATCGCACTCCTCAAAGAGAAATTCATTTCATAAATCATCATAAATAAATCAAAACAACTCTCTGATATTATTCCAGAACCGCAGGTGCAAGAAGAAAGTGTGATTTGTAATATGCTTGATTTTATTCTGAAATGTGTGAATGTGAAATGCGGTAAATGATTAAAATGATAGATAGATAAATATTTATTCATCCCTGAAGTTTACTCAAATACATATAAAAATTTATCAGACTAGTCAGTGTCATTCACTCTGCCTTGTTCACAAAATTAAAACTCACATTTAATCAACATTTATAATACTTTCAGAAATAATTTATGAGTAGGTAGTCAAATACTGTTATTTATGATATGAATCAATGTTTTATTTTATGAATTTTGGTATTATTTATACATTGTTTCATAAATAGTAATTTACAATTTCTTTTTGTAGGAAAAATTTAACATTTCTATATATCTACCTAAAATTCTAATTAAATGGCGAGTAGTAAAATTGTGCATATCTAATATCTTAAATAAAGCTGAACCATCTTGAGCTGAACATATCATTTGTTTTTGCAACGTTCCATGTTCCATAATAATTTTGATAGTTAATTTCGAGTTTGGATAGTTCTGACACTTGGTAATGGGAACTCTTCTTTTAATTTTATTTCTTCCTTCTGATAATTGTTGTACAATAGTGTTATTGCACAGAACTATTCAATGAGTTTTTCTCATTCTTTGTAACATTGTTGTAAACAACGGGTGGGTGGAGACTGTGAATCCTCATCCGAAATGGCATAAAGACCTATCAATATCAATCATTTCATAGCACCAGGAATAGGATATAATGAACAAACCATTATTTGATGGTAAACGATCGGCCATGGGTAAAGATTCTAGCATCTCTCTATCTCCAATGGCACTACAAGTGCTTCTTGAAATGTCATAGATTGATAGGATATCACAGTGGACAGACCAGATTTTTACCAACACGTCTTGGTAGGAATAACTAAAAAGGAACACCAACATTATATCCTACTGGCATAGCAAAAATATTGACTTTCAACAGTTTCTATCCAAAACCAAATCGAGTTCTGTTTCTCATTAGAACAGTTTAATCTCACCGTTTTTCCTAAGCCTTTATCTTGACTTCTCTTTTATTAAAATGGTTTGAACAAATCCTGGAAAAATCAATAGGTAGTTACCCATACTACCAAAATTGATTCCATAGCTGCTTTACTGTTTTATTCTTGGGAATATCTGGAAAGACAATGTATCATCATGGTATGATGTAGGAGTATTGTTACAATATCAAACCCAATGACGTATTCAATCCCTTTCCTCAGTCTTCCCTTTGTCTAAATGCTCACTTATTTCATAACCCCTTCCTATCATAAGAACCCTGGCCCTAACCAGAGATGATTTTCCAAACTTCATATGAAACACGAAAAAAAGAAAAAAACAAAAAGCTTGGCAACGACGTAACTAGAAAGAGCAATAATGCACAAGTGCGAAGTGCGAAGGTTGGTCATCATTCCCTGTGAGGGGTCATTTAAATGAATCTCGGACAGCGGGTTTGGCGTTATTAATTAATAAATTCCGGCTTGTATGGTCTAAATAAAACTGTTCTTAGAATTCTTAATAAACTGCTCTCGCTTACATTCGTTCTTCTGCTAATTTAAGAAATACTGGACTCTCCGTGCTGTATAACATCTAAACAAACATTTATTTGCACTTCCTCAATGTTTTTCGGAGGATTATATGGTTTTTTGAAATTAGGTAAAACTGAACCAGTACTTTCGAATTTTGTCAAAATTCTACTGTCAACAGTCGACTGCTGTATATTTTTTATTTTGTTGGCTCAGAAAATTCTTACTCAAATATGTGTTTCGATTTTAAATAAGTTTATAATTTTTTTGTTTGACCATACACTCTAGAATTCTTAATTGAGTGAGGCTGGCAACATTTTTTTTTGTATATTTGTTGAAACATACTTAATTTTGTGTCCATAATAGCACAACACTGATGAAAGGTTTATAGGCGGACTATAGCAAGAATTAAATTTGAGATTTGTACCGTAAAAAGTCCTAAACTTTGGTGTGAAATTGCTTCTGAAGAGTATGTTTTCCAATTTTTCCGACCTTCCTGATGATCTTAGAAGAGTGAAATAGATTTTTGCCGACAAAATGTATTGAAGGCCAAGCGAAAGAGGTGCAATTCATCGTAGGTTTCTTCAATTTACCGTAGGTTTTTTTTCCATTTCCAGAGGAGTCATGTATTGGTTCAATTTCATTTGAGAATGTTTCTCTTCACAAGATTAATGATGTTTTCAATTATGGCTTTGGTATCATTTTGATACTGAAAGTAACCCACTCAATTATCAAATAATGGCAAACAGTGAAAGTTGCAATAGAACGTTCAAGTCCAAACATACGTGTTAAGTCGGAATAGAAACAGCTTTTTTCTTTAAATATTTTTGAAATTCGTATAAAAGAGCTTATTTCCAGCTATTATTTAGAAAAAATATTACTTTTGACAGTTTGCGAAAGTCACGTGACCACATCCGAGTAGGTCGTTTTTCATATTTTTCAAAGCTTTACGCTTTAAGTTAAATTTCGAAATATACAGGGTGTTTCTTAAGTACGTGTAGAAACATCAAGAGAATGTTGCTGACGTCGAAATAGGAAAAAAGTTCCCATAAACACATGTCCGCAAGTTATTCGTTTCTAATATACAGAGTGTCAAAGTTTAATTATTATATTTGTTATTTTTGTGAATAAATGTCGAAATATTTGTGATATTCGAGTAAAGTTTGGTATCTGGGAATTGTGAAAGAACTAATTTCTAATTGAATTTATTTTGAATTAATAAATCTTGTCATTCAAAATCACTTGCATCGATTATTTCAAATCTCAATAACTCGAAAATAGTTGCTCGCAGTGGCCTCTACCAGGAAAATATTTTTAACACAAACTGAATAATAAATATTTCCAGATACCAATCTTCACCCAAATATCAAAATTATTTTGAAATTATTCACAAAAAATAAAAATAAGAATTGAACTTTGACACTCTGTATCTCAGAAACGGATAACTTGTGGACATATGTTTATGGGAACTTTTCTTCTTATTTTGATGTCAGCAATACGCTCCTAAATTTTCTACACGTACTTAAGAAACACCCTGTATAATTAATAAAAGTTTTCCCATATGATGGAATTTTTTTGGAAAAAAATTGTCTGATTTCAGAAAAACAATTTGGATTCAGAAAAAACGTTCCGAACCAGGATGCTATCCGTCATCTGACTGATAATATACATATATCATATAATAACATCTTGATAATTATAATTCAGCTATGACTATTTTTTTGGACCTTGCTAAAGCTTTTGACCATAAACGGCAATTTATGAAATTAGCTAATAACGGTTTTTGCGGCAAAGTTTATGATCTTCTTAAAAATTACCAAAAGACCACGTTAGATTTTAAAAGATTAAAAATTGGTTTTAAACGTCGAAAAAACGGATTATATGTCATCCACATTTTATAAAATACCTTATCAGATATAGGACCACTATTACTTTACGATAATACTAGAATCGAAGAAACTTATAGTAGTTACGGGTTATGTTTGACAGACATCTGAAATGGGACAAACATACAGTAATTCTAGAACCTGAGTTCTTTTGGGAGATCTTGGGAGGAAATTACGAAGTTTATTATCAAAATTGAATTATCTCAAAACAGTTATGGACATTAAAACCATTGCCATTCTTAACAATTCATAAATACAGTCCTAATTGAATTATGGAATTCTGGCTTGGGGGAGGAGATATGAAATCGCTCCTCAAAAATTGCCTTTAAAAAAATAATGATCTACACCCGAGTAATACCCAGAAAATAAAAATAATCTAAATTTGTCCCTTAGCTGATAAATGTCCAAAAGGAATGAGTTCAATTTTTTACATGACTTTTGAATTTCTGAATGGAATGCAGTAATCTTTTCTATTTGATATTATAGCATGTTGCTCGTTGTCTACTGTTTGTTCGATTTTAAATTTATTCTCTATTCATTTATCAGTATGCATTTTATTTGTAACTCATTTTCTTTTAATTTACTTTGTTATCGTACACCCTCATAAATTTCTACAGTCGTCCAGAGAGAAATGAAAACTTTCAACTCAAAAACACTTATATTTATTACATGTTGTACCAATTTTTTTATATTGATTGAATAATAATACATTTTCAGACATCTTTACTAATAACCCTTTTTTCTTACAGAAATGTATTCTACCAGTTGAGATGAAACAGGACCTGATGTAGATAGTACAGACAAACCTTCAGAAGCTGACAAATGTGTATATTCGATACAATCACAAAAACTTTCAAATTTCATCAGCAAGATATTAACACATTCATTTTAAGATATCTCGGTAATATGCAGTGTTTTCCTAAATTTCTCGTTTGTAATGATATCAATATTTTATACTTTTTGTTGAAAATCTGTCATAATTATAAATTATCAATTTGTGCTCATTTCCATGAGTTCGTCAGCTAGGAAGGAAATCAATGAAGAAGCTTCTTGGTTCCTAACAGGTTACTCATTGAAATTGCTGTTTTTGTTGCCTTCTCTTCCAGGATATTCAAAGTCTTGCATCATTAGGTAATTGGTTGTTCTAATAAATCATTTGGGAAATGTTTCTATGGTATATACTCATGTGTGGCCTCATTATTGGCTCACGTTTCGTGCCAAGATCTATATCCCTTTCCGTCAACTGATTATGATTTACAAGACACAGGTCCGACCAGCCCTGGAATACTGTTCCCATATATGGAGTGCAGCTCCTAAACAAACACCGAAACATCAAGATTCTATTAAAAAGGAGCTATTCGTCTCGTCGGTAATGCTTCGCTCACAAGCTCGCTTACTCCTCTGGTTGGCGACCTGTCCGTGTTTTACAGATATTATCATGGACGATGCTCTTCTGAAATATCAATCCTTCCACAGTCAGCGGTACCATCGAGACTGACCCGCCATGCTCAGTCTTTCTATAATTTTGTCGTCACATTGGAGACATGTTGAACATCTCTTTCCCAGAGCTGGTTCTTTCAACGAACGGCAATGCTATGGAATTCACTGTCTCGGGAATTGGTCCCTGAGGCATACAACAGCCTCCTGAAATTCAAAAGGACACCAATTCGTACTTACTTTCCCTCGGCTTACGCGATGTTCGGAACATTACAGAATTTTCCTTTTTTTATTTTTTTTTGGAAATATTATTTTCCAGGTATTTGAAAACTTTGGGTGTATAAATTGGTTCAGTTTCAAAACTGGTATAAACTGAAAATCAATGTGGTAACTAACAAATACATGTACACGATACAGTGAGAGGTGTTTTGCAATATTGCTCTGTGATGAAAAATCTAAGTTTTTGGCAATTATCTAGGGGAGAGTGGGGTTATGGCGCTTAAGAGAATTTTTGTTTTTGTGGCTTCATTTTGATCTGAAACTTTGGTGCAAGTACTTAAATGTATCATTACCGTAAAACGGGGTAACTTGATCGCTATTTTGGGTCATTCTTGTGTGCCCTGTAATTTTTGAGTTGATTTTGGGAAATATATTTTCAGAGATGAAAAAAATCTAGTGATCTCCAACTTTTGAAAAAAATAAAAATAAATTGAAAGTGGTTTTTTCAAGTCACCCTGTTTTGGGGTTACTTGGAAAATGGTTGATTCCTTAAGAGTTTATCATGTTGGACCCTTCTCTGGTAACTTGAAAACAATTTAAAGAAAAAAATTACTGGAATGGTTAAAACAATCCAATTTTCAGCATTTTTACATATTTTTCAATGCGAATAGGAATTACAAATCTTTCTGAAATGTTCTTAGAGTAATTCCTCTATTCGCCCTGTACAGTTGTACAACGTTATGGACAGTTCTTTAGTGATAATTTCTGTTATTTCATAGCTCCCAGGCGTTTTTTATACACTCGTACTATTTTTCAAGTTACCCATGAAAAGCTTCACCCCCGCAAAAAAGGGTAGCCTCCTCGGTCCCACGGGTGACTTGGTCGTTCAATTTGTGCAAAACATTACTAACCATACTGAAAATGCTACAGAAGGTGATAATATATTACAAAATAGAATTTTGGTTTGGATTTTTCAAAAAAGTACATATTGTATATGATATGTTAGGGCTACAGCCATAAAACTATCAGTGCAATCGAACATTGAAAAACTTCTTTTATGGAAACGTAAGAAGCAATTTCGTCCTACAGAACAACATAGAAATATTTTACATACGGTACATTTCACAAATGTTAAATTCTTGCATCCCGGATATCTACAGAAGGAGCGACACGATTGTGATTTGTTCATGAATTCTGGTAAATGTGAAGCATTCTGCTTTTGGAAGTCTTTTTCTGGCATTGGATGAACACTCCGCTGTTTCTTCTTTTTGGGCTTCCCTGTTCCCTCATCTGAAGCCTTGTCTTCGTCGACACTGCTCATCGGGTCATACTTTTCCGAGAAATAAATGAGAGATTTTGCGATGGCTAGTTTGAAATCCAGATAATCTTTGATCTCCTGTTTTGGGACTTAACCATATCTTGTCGATACTCGAGCCATCCTGCAGCTGCAGCGAAATAAAAAAAGGATAGATGCATCGAATTGTCCACTTGTTGGTTCTAGTCCTCATTGAGGATTTACCTAGAACTCGGTCCAATAAGTCGAATTTGATTGACCTTGACAATATGGGGGGAATAGATGTGAAATATCTATCAGTGAATGCTGTTGCTCGTAGTGGTAAAGTGTCAGTGAGTTTCGAAATCATTCGACCACCAACATCTAATTTTTCAGGTGTTGACCATAAAGCAGACACCACTGATGATCCTTTACCTTCATATAAATAAAAATCTAATCTCCTCCAAGTGTGTTCATCACAAAATTCTTCCACGAACATATTGCCTCATGGAAATATGCCCGCGGAAAGGTATCATATGCTCGTCTATTGAAACTTGACTATCACTAAGACGATAGTCCTTCTGAACCGAATCAAGTAAAGGACGTACTTTCCAGAAACGATCTACACTTTTCTGTTCATTGGTAATGGCATAATCGTTCACTAATTTCAGACGTGTAGGTAACTGGAAGAGACGATTCCGGGAAATGTTGTCAGTAATTATTGGAACTCTAGTTTCACGTGACCAGAATATTTTTATGCGTGGTAAACCATAGACAGTCATTAACACATTTCATCCAATACATTTACGGAGCTCTTTGGCAGTGAGTTTTAACGATTTGCCATTATGATTAACTTGATATTGGTGAAATAGGCCAGGCGGCAAGTAATGTAAACGTAAAAAAAAATGGCAAAGCTTGTATTGTTTTGAATGGTTTATTAGGGTGTGATTATCAAGGATCTAGGTTTTCCCCACACCCTTAAGACCCGCGTCAATCTCAGAGAGGCTTCAAAGGTATATATTTTTGTTTTTTCGGTAATATCTCGTTTTCTCTTTATCGTATATGAAATTAAAGGTGATAAAATTCTGTACAAAATAGTGTCCTTTCATTTTTTCATGGGACTCATAGTTTCGGAGTAGTAGCCGCGCGAAGTTGTGCGAGTTTTGACAAATGCAGTAAATATCGATTCTTGCGTACCGAATTTCACTCTTCTCTCGGACTGGTGACTGCTGACAATATAAATAAGCACATATTGCATAAGTTTTCATAAAAAGGTATAGAATTGCAAATAGTTTGATTTATTGTGGCTTTCATTAAATACATTGCTGCAGCGGGTCAGTGAAGTCAATCTAATTGTCTTCTTTTCGACAAAGTACGACGTTCTCGCGTAAAAGGTTCGTCCTGAGCTGGTATGTTACCCGAAGTCGATGGTTCAGCAGTGCTTTCCTTCACTTCAATCCTGCTCTCGTTGTCGATCAAAGACTCACTCTCAGAATCAGTCATGTAAATGTCTTGTGCAGCTGAATGCTCGAACTGCACGTCGATCTCGTCATCAACGTCGAAATTATCTTCTTCCATATCGATATTTGTGCAAGACTGGCCCCGGCAACTTCCACACATTATAGAACAACCCAGCCCAGTCTTCCTGCAGCTACAAGCTGCTTGACACCCTTGCTTGCACTTGCAGGATATCGTGCTGAGAAGCTCCTGCGTCTATTCACGTAGGAATAGGTGTCAGTCCATTCCCCGTGCTTTTCCACTTGCACAGTGCGGACCACTTTTGAACCTGATGGTAGGTTCTGAAGAATTGCTGTCGTGCTGCTGCTTCGCTTGGTGGTAAAGATGCAAAATTGCAAGCACTCTTAGAAATTGATTTCGTGAAGCACCGGAACCTGTAATCATTCAACGATGTGTCAGCGCTCGCTCCAAAGAGTGCTCTAATGACAGATTTTCCGGCTGCCTCAATCAGGTCTGGAGAAGCATTTGGGTCTTCAAATATTCCAACGGTTCTTCGTACATTCATATTTTTTTGAAATAGGTTGACGAATTTCTGTTTTCCATGCCTGAAGAATGCTGAGGTTGTGTCGTACACACTGAAGGCGTGAAGGAAGAGTTATGTGCTCCGCAACTTCTTTTGAATGTGTGAACGACTTCGTCGAGTAAGTTCTGCTCTCAATTTTTCCTTTCCCTGGTTTCATGAGATAAACATTCGACAACGATGATGCGAGGCCTATTAGTAGTACGAGGAGGTCGACATCTTCACCCACTACCACTACGGAATCATAGTCTGGCGATAATTCAATCGCGGTGTTAATTATAAGAGTATCAGCGTCTTCAGCGGTTTGCTTTATGAGAAATCCTGCAGCTCAAAGTTTGCCCTCCAGCATAGAAATGAGCCGAGTCTTGTTCTGGTCGTTGGCAAGGAATTTCTCCTGTGACATGGTTGCTGTCATCGTTTCATCAAACATCACATTAGCAGCGACATGCCTCTGCGATCTACGGAGTCGTTCAGAAGCTTTAATGCTTTTGTTGTTAGCGTCATTCGGATAGCCATCAAAAACAACTACGCTGTTGGCCTTGTAGTACTTCTGTACGTACTGTACATACTTCAAAAGAATATTGCAGAACGTCTCTTGTTGGTACCAGACCTCACGATGGAGAAGGAATCCACCGTCTATAACATGTACCACGTTATCTGCATCGTTGATGGAATGAGCCACATGAGAAAACATTATACAATGATGATTTATTTGTATTGCGCATTCCTATTTCATCAAAAAGCGAGAGTGGATAAGGAGCTAATTCGAAGTGAAAATATTGCTGCAAATCCTGTTCCGTTTTCTTGGAAATTGCAATTCTTTGAAAAATTAATGAAGGAATCAGGAATCACTTCATTTTGGATGTTTATTGAAGAGTTTACTGCTCTTAAAGGAATTAATCTCTGCTTTAGCTGGAATTTCACATCTCCAAAGTTACCGCCAACGATAGCTGCCATTGATGACATGCCGACTTCGTATGCTTTGTAGCAGTCTATTTTCACATCTCCCTGTACTCCTGTGCTGATAGACATAATCTCGAGGCTGACTGGGAAGGGATTATGCGATGACAACCAATGAACAAACTTGTCGTGCTTTTGTTAATATTGTGAAAGAGTGGTGTGATTGGATTAACTGAAATGAAAGGTAACAAAAGTTTCAATTCTCAGGATAGTGGAAAGTCGGTTGTTAATAATATGCTGGCAACGTTTACGTATCGAAGTGCAATAAAAATAGAAAATAATAAAGACGCGGTTAATGAAAAAAATAAAGACGCGGTCAATGAAAAAAATTAAGACGCGGTTGGGAAAAAAATAAAGACTCAGTTGCTGGTTGTTCGACCCAAAAAATAAATATATTAAGTGATGTTAGGATACAGAAACCCGAACAAACAGCAACCGACCAATCGAAATATTTGGATTTTGAAGGATTTCACGACACAAACATACCGAGTTTTCATTATTCTAGCTTATCGGTGGCAGATATGCAAGAATTTGGAGATGTAGAAATGGCACGATATTTCTTGGACATCAAGGGCTCCACTCCACCTCTGTTACCATATGCTCCCTTATGTGAAGCGGGTGCTGCATCGTTGAATAAGTCTTCCAAAAGCAAAGAATCGACACCAGTAAACTCCCCCAAAAAACAAAGGTTGTCTACCACAGAAAGTGATGAAGTTGAGACCAACGAATTTCCGTTGCTTAGAGGACTACTTACAAGACCTCTGACATCGAAACAATCCGTCGGTAGTCCAATTCCAACGGTAGTTCTATCTTCCGGAGTTAGTTCACCGTCATCGTTAATTTTGGGGAGAGGGGGAAGTGTACCTTCCGTAATGAAATCATCGACCCCGGCTAACTCTCCCAAAAAACAGGAATCTACCCCAAAAAATGACTGAACTGGCTCCAACGAATATTCGGTGTCCAGTGGGTCACCTGCAAGTCCTGTCTCTGCAAAGCAATCCGTTGGTTTCACTTCTCCCAATCGTTCGGTAGATCAATCTGAAGTGTTTTCTGGTAGATGTTCATCGGTTCACCAATTTTGGGAAGTGGTAGAAGTGATGGCACTGTTTGGTCACAAAATGCGGAAAAACAACATAGGAAAATTGTATACGTTTTTACGAATTTTGTGAACAAAAAAGCCCGAGCATATCTGGAACATCGAGAAGCTGCTGCAAAGGTCTCTGACGCTCAGAAATCATTGCTGGCGTACGATACGGAGCTAGAAGAAAATAAAAATATATATAATATATAGAATTAAGGTAGTTGATACGAAAGTATCTAATACTAATTGAATGTATATTTTCCATAGGATAGATTAAATTTTAAGTTCTTGTTAGTTGAGTGTGTTCGTATTTGTAATAGAGTGTAAATAAAGATTTGTGTTTTTTTAAAGAGTAAGGGTGAGGGGGATATAGTATTTGTATACATATTTAGTTTTTGTTATTGTGATTATTAGAATAAATATTATCATTTAATAATATTTGAATGTGTATTTTTAATAAGATAGATTAAATTTAAGTACATGTTAGGATGTTCGTATTTGTAATAAATCATAAATAAAGGTGTAACTGGTTTAACCCTTAAATACCAATGCTCTTGAGATCAACCTAAATCGGTACGTGGACCCTTAGGGACCTCAATCAAATATAAGATATTTTGTAAATATTTATATGTATTTTTATAAAAAATTTCAAACTAAGATCTTTCAAATACAGTTTATTTCAATACAAATGTATATAATCAGATAAACTCCATTCTAGTAAACAAACCAATAAACTCATTCAACATGACAAAAAACGTTTAGAAACTTAGAGATACTCATTTAGTGAATTGGAATATTATAAAGGAATATTCAGTTTGACAAACAGGTACATACAATTGTTTGTTCTTTTTTTCTGTGATCTTCACACACAAATTTGCGACAGAGGGCACACGTTGTATTCACCTTCTTGTCGAAGCTCGAGGGCACTTATAGCATCTAGCCCGTTTTCTAGATGAAGGAACTGGTTGAGGATTATGTGCATCTTCTACTATTATTCCGCAATCTTGTAGAGCTGATTTTACACCGCTTTTATGATTTTTATATTGGGATCTCTTCTCCATATGGCTCCGAGCAAGATCGTCTCCTAATTGCAAAAGAAACAATCGTCTTCGTAAAAAATTCTTTTTGTTCCAGTCGGAATTTTCTTCAATGTGTAAAATAAAAGCATTTGAGGCGCAAATATCTATCATGTCCATAAATAGTCTGTATGTCCATCGAGCTGTTCTTCTGCTGCACGAATATTCTCTAATAAGCTTATCGGCATTGTCAACGCCACCTTTAGTCGCATTGTAATCTAAAATCATTATAGGTTTGTTTTGGTCGTCTGGACAAACTTTATCATCATCGTGTTGGCTTGACAATACATGTACCAATCTATTTTTCTTGGGAATGTAGGAGACCATCGTCAGGTTATTAGTAAATGCAAACATAGATGACTCTATTGGCCTGGATGTTAGATTTAGCTGTGTTGGTGTGTCGGTCTTATTTTTGCGAACTGTCCCAAGTAATGTGAGTTTCTTTGTCAATAAGTAATCTGCCAACGGAAAACTGGTAAAAAAGTTATATGTTGTTATTCCTCGCCAACTGTCATGTACACCTGAAGGTTGCATAAGTTTTACGTCAGCGGCTGCCCCAATTTTTATTCAATATCGTCCAGGTTTTGATTTGATATACTGTCTAAAGGGACATTTTCCCCGGAAACAAACCAACTGCTCATCAACCGTGATCTGTTCGTATGGTTCAAAAGACATTTTACAATTACCAACAAACATGTTCCAAATATTTCTTATTGCTGCTAACTTGTCATGTTCCTTCCGCTCTGCTCTGGTTACCTCGTCGTCAAATCTCAAAAATATTGATATTTGCTCAAACCTGTTCCGCGGTAACGCAGCTGTAAAGAATGACCGGCGAATAGATGTATTAGTAGACCACCTTTCTCTGGTAGACTCCTTTCTACATCTAAGTGCACCTGCCCTTAGAAGTACCCCTAAAAAGCTATCAAGCTCATCTTTTTCAAGAACTGACCATTGTTTTTTCTTGTTTGGATTTTTGGTATTCCACTGATCATAATGTCTAACAGCTTCTTCATTAGTATCACGACAAATTATTTCTTTCATTTCCGTTGTCAAAAATAGGTTGAAAATATCTAATATCGTATTGGCATCTTTACTATATATAATCTGTAATACCTGGGCGTGCATTTACAATGTTCCTTTGGCGTCTTCTAGTTGTCACAAAAGGCTGCTTATTCCATTGCAAACCCGATTTGGCCGTATAGATTGGACCATTGCCTTCCTCTGTAAGTTCTTGAGGTTCCGTTAATTCTTCGTCCGACTCTACTTCACTTTCTAGTTCTAGCACATCCTCAGTTTCCGATACAACCTCTGTCATCAAATCTTGAGCCTCCCCATCGTCCAACCAGTCCGACTCTTCATCGCTTTCATAATCAACGTCGGCGTCCAAATCTAAATTGTCTACTAATGCTTCGTGTTCTTTTTCTGTAAGTGGCCTGGTTTGTTCCCTGCGGTTCATTTTGACTGAAAACTATAAAAAATATGTATTTACTAACGCAATTTTTTTCATCGCCTAATGACGAATCGGGCTCCCAGCGGGACCCCACTAACTTACATCGTCTGTTACTAAACACTACCGCTGCAATAGGCTGAAGCATACTGACAGGATACACACGACGTGATTACCGACACATACCTAGAAGCGCTGTTGCCAATATGTTCAAATAATATAAATATTTGTATTAATTCTTGCTTGGGATCTCAACGGGACCCCGCATAGGCATTTGAGGGTTAAGTATGCGACCAAAACTGAACTTTTAGGAAAGTGAAAGAGAAAAGTTATGCGCAGTGGGTGGCATTAACCATACTACCATACATGTCGATGATTCTCTTTCATATTTGCACTAAAAATGTTCTCAAGACTAGAAAACTGGGTGCGCACAGGTTTTTTATTGAATATATAGATGCGCAGTTGGATTCACTACTTCCGTTATGTATTATATTACATGGCTGCTAATAAAAAAATCACAATTTTCAAAGAAATATCTCCTCTCCAACCAATTAAAATACGCAAGAAAGGTATGAAGTGTATATGAGAGCATTTTTTACAACAGGGGAGTGTTCGGAAAATGAATTTTCGTTACTACGCATTTCTGTAAACTCCCGTTTGCGCATTAAACCACAATAAAGTTATTTCAAAATGTGGGATAAAAATGTATGCGCAGTTGAAGGTTTCGGTTATATTTTGATACAATTCATATATATCACAACGAATTTTGCTGAAATACCAAATATAGCTGAAAAAAATGGTGCGCACTAGTTTTTCATTCAACATTGTGATGCACACTTGGGCTTGCCACTTTCATTTTAATATATTACATAATTTTTTTTATGATAAAATATACCGGGTGTCAACGAATCTATTAGACAAGTCATAACTTCTAGACCATTAGATGTATCAAAATAAGATATGGTATAGGTAAATGGTATGTGAAGAGGAGAGTTTTCACATATTTTTCACTTTCCGGTCACTTCTGGTTTCACCGTAAATGGCTCCGGTTCCAAATTTTTAAATGGAACACCCTGTATATTGTAACATTTTTGGACTAGTATGATAGATATGAATAAGACAAGTTGGCAAAATTAAGTTTTCGTGTCTAACTATTATTTTTCAAATGGCGACTATTTTTTGACAAGCACTTTCCGAAAAAAGGATATTTTGACGAATCTAAGATAGTAATTTATTTGCGA
Organism: Chrysolina oricalcia; assembly: GCA_944452925.2. Taxonomy (NCBI): domain Eukaryota; kingdom Metazoa; phylum Arthropoda; class Insecta; order Coleoptera; family Chrysomelidae; genus Chrysolina; species Chrysolina oricalcia. Next base: position 44,881,826 of record OX101825.2, on the reverse strand, counting down.
TTGGATTACAAATAAGAACATGAATTAAATATTACTGAGGAAAATACTTCATAATAATTTATTTACTTTTGTCAAGTGTGCCGAGGATAGGCATGATGCATAATATTTTGCAGTTATTTCGATCAAGTCTTCTTTGGAGAAAAAAACACTCACTTAGGTTATGACAGTGACATAAGCTTTAAGAGCAGAAGGTAAAATTTTCTTGATTTTCGTTAAATTTTAGTTCAATTGTCCGTCAAAATAATGTATACTCAAAGTGAAAAAGTGGATATGTTGTTATTGCTTGGAGAATGTCACAGAAATTCAAGGAATGCTGCTGAGTTGTATGCTCTGAGATATCCCAATCGGCAACATCCATCCCATCAGTATTTTTCGTATTTTGATAATCGTTTTAGACAAGAGGGAAATCGAGAGGCAGAACAGAGGTTTATCATAAATGAGGAGACTGAGATTAACGTTCTTGCTATGGTTGAGGTTGACAAAACGGTTTCTTTAAGAGAAATTAGTCGAGAAATGTCGAGAAGTCATGAATCAGCAAGAAAAATATTGAAAAAGCACGGATATCGAGCATTTAAATATCAGTTACATTAACATTTGTATGCTGACGATGGCGATAAACGAGTAGTGTTTTGTGATTGGTTGCTTCAAAATCATAGAGTTAACCCAAATTTCATCAACTTTATTCTATTTTCCGACGAATCATGATTTACAAATAATGGCTTGTTTAATAAGCAAAATTCTCGGTACTGGACCCAACAAAATCAACATGCAATGAAAGAGAGCAATTTTCAAGAAAGGTTTGGCGTCAATGTCTGGGCTGGTATCGTTGGAAACAGAATAATTGGATCAATATTATTTCAAGGTCAGTTAACAGGGGCTAGGTTCTTAGGTTTTCTTCAAAATGAAATCGAGGATCATCTTAATAATCTACCTTTAGCAGTTTTACGGCAAATTTACTTCCAACAAGATGGAGCACCCCCTCATAATACCAGATACGTTCTTGATTACTTAATAGATCATTTCAATATCAAGTTATTGCAGCCAATGGTCCAGTATGGTGGCCTGCCCGCTCACCGGGTCTGACTGTGCTAGATTTCTCCATTTGGGGATATGTTGACGAAAGGGTCTACTATGCAACAGCCCCAGCCACTCTCGAAATCTTAGAAGAAAGGATTCTACAGGCATTTAGAAGTATAACGCCACAAATGTTACGAAACGTGTTGAGAGAAACAATCGAACGAGCTAAAATGTGTCTTCAACAAGAAGGAATGCACTTTGAAAATTTACTATAGTGAAAATTTTAAGAAATTAGGATATTGAAAAAAAGATGTGCATCGATGAAATTATTGTTAATTAAAGTATCGTTAGATTCGTCAAAATATCCTTTTTTCGGAAAGTCAAAAAATGGTCGCCATTTGAAAAATAATAGACACGAAAATGTAATTTTGCCAACTTGTCTTATTCATATCTATCATACTTGTCACTAAAACTTCGTGATTGTAATATTCTGATATCACCTTAGATTAGTTTACTTCCGATCATGGCCACCTGTAACCTGTATGTAATTTCGAAAGCGACTCCGAAAAAATTATGTGGGCATACAAACTTTCGAAAATGTCACATTCTGATCTAGAATTATCTCAGAAATCCAAAAATGTTACAATATACAGGGTGTTCCATTTAAAAATTTAGAACCGGAGCCATTTACGGTGAAACGCCTCAAAGTCCAATCGCATGCACCTTCCCTTCGGATAATCTCTTCCTCGCCATCTTCCTCAGACAGTTGGGTCGGACACCACCAATGGCTTTGATCTGGTAAATTTTCCCAGTCCAATTCTATTGTCGAACAATCGATGATGTCATCCGGCGGTTCGTTTTCCTGAACAGAAACACGAGCAACACTTCTACACCGATGCATACACCACAAAGGGTACCTTTATTTGTCTCTCGAAACTTTCAAATATAAGTTTATTACCAGCCACCATCTTTCCATATTTATTAATTCTCAAATCATTTTGTGGTGTTGTTGTATAAACATGATTACAATCATGCATCTGATGACGCAATAGTAATCGCTCTTTTGGAAAGTATACTAAACAACCATGGCAAAAATATTTTTGGTTTTTGTGGGATGAGGTTTGACTAGATACCAAACCTGAAAGATTTTTTATCCAAGAATAATGACTATTACCCGCATCGTCTGTGATAAGCAACAAATTGACATGTCTTGTGAGTTTTCTCTGAGAGTATCGTAATGGGCCCACAACTTCCCATTTGACATTATTATCTTCGAATTTTGATTCTAAACCATAAACACAGTATTATGCTTAAAAGAACCAGTAGTTGCAGTCTTGTCGGAACCTTTGATGTTTCTGTCTCACAGTTTTATTTTTTTAGGACCACTGCGCATCATGAATTTACCCGCCACGAGTGGATTTGTCAGCGTTGGACATTTTATACACTGCTCAGCAAGTGGATACTAGATATAAACTGCTCCACAGTAATACGAATCTTATGGGAAACAAAATGGGTTGCTTTACAGTAATATAGAATTATATTAATAATAACATTTTCTAATCAAAGTTACAACGTTTTTACTCACGACTTGTACTGTTTATCTGTTCGGTACAAATTTTGCAATTGATTTTGAACTAAGTTATCTATGAGCTAGAGAGACTTGAAACTTTAAGCTTAGAACTGGATAACAATACAATATATGTGCATACTATGTTAATAATATAAACATAACGATAGTCGTTGCCAACCGATGTTTCACCTTTTTTTACTCCCTTACACCTACAATATAAGCTGTTATGGCAAATACCTGTCAGAAAACAACTACGCCCCGGACTAGTCTGTAGGTGGTCCCACAGAGTCTGAATTAAAGATAAATTCTGCTAGTTGGCAACAAGCTCTTGCGGCATATTATATAGACAGGGGAGTAGTTGTTTTCTGATACGTACTTGCCAAAACAGTCTACATTGTTGGTGTATATGGGAGTAAAAAAAAGGGTGAAACATCGGTCTACAAACGACTATTGTTACTAAACGATCTCCCAAAAAAACTGTGAGCTTTGTGCTCACTGTATGATTATAATATATAACCATTAATCAATGAAATACTTCTAGAATATTGGGTTGAGGATGAATTAGGAATCTTCTGAATAGAGATACGGTCACGCACCGAGTGCCCTACTCATTGATTCGATATAATATTGAAATGAAAATCAAACTGAATTAATTTTGCTTGCTTTTTTACTTTTTCAGGAAAATAACAATCAAACAGATAGATTATTGGTAGGTAGGTATAACAATTTTCTATTTCGGATATGATCAGGTGAAGGTACTTAATGCAAAAATGGTTCATCTGTAACAATTGTATTGCACTGCAAATACCAACTGTTGTTTCAGTTTTCTCAATAACAGCTACTCCCTGCACACCACGTTTGTCGTTTCATAGCTATTGCAATTACTAAGTATCTGTATTGGGTTAGGAATCTGTATGAGACTAGGAGAAAGTATTTTATTCTTTTTAGTGCGTTTTCAAAACGAGGTATATTGATTTAAATTACTTTTCAAATGCCATTCATAACTTATTCAATATTTGACTCTTCACTGAACATACTTGCCAAGTGAAATTTGATGGATGCTTGACAAGCGTCCTCTTGAGAACTCATATCCCGCTACTGCTAGTTTGTACTTCTACAATTAGTAGTAGAATTATGTGACAAAGAAGCCAATGAAAACCTTCCTTCAACCTGAGATGGTTTATTTTGATGATCAAGCGGTGCAAGTCCGTTTACTACTATTATATGAAATGCATGAATTTTCAATTTGTTTTTAATAAATCTTTATTGGCTAACAAATAATTTAATGAAACCAAAAAATAGACTGATACAGTCTTCTGAAAATCTAATTAATTTTGGAGAAGAGTATTGGCATATTTTTTGTGTGATGATGCCCATCCAGAAAACGTGTTAGAAATAACAACACAACAATTTAATTTAAATTATTTATTTATTTGCCTTAAGCCCTGGCATGAAAATGAAGCAGAATAAACTATACAATTGCACCTGCTACAAATACACTTCTGAATACAAGATGGGGTAACAACTTCTTTCAGTAGGTGTACATCTAAGAATTTTCAGTACTTCAGTAAACTCATTATCAACGCAAGTATCTCTTCATTACTTAATTCAGTACCTCAAAAATATTTTCAGTACAAAAACCCTCAGTCTTTCTGAACTTTCCAGTACCTGAGTCAGTTTTTCTGTACTTTATCAGTATATGATATATAATTATGGTGTAAAAAATTATGCCTAGTTGTTACCTCCTAGTGAATACATCTAAAAATATAAGTAAACATTTTTTCACTCGCCATAAACAATCCATTGAATGGACCTAGGTGTTGCTACACCTGTATGTTGCATAAGAAAGAATAATTAACAGATGAGTGAATGCTCAATAATAATAATCTTTATTTATCCTTTGGGATCATTACATGATATAGGACAAGTCAAAAATTTTATATAGTACAGTACACTTGGGAGAAGATTGAAAAATCATATTCCATTATAATTAGCTACTTCCATGAAGTGAAGTTCGATGCTTTGTAACACTAAAAAAAACCACCATGTCTCGTAGGATAATCATTACAGTCTGAATTTTTTGAATAGGTATTAATGTTGAGTTTGCGTTACATTATTGTCTGAAGAATGATAATTCCCATTGACAAAGTGAAATAAAAAGTAAAAAACTGTTTTTACAGGTAAATCTATAATTAGGCGAATTATCCTTTTTAAATACAATACAATTACAATTATTTACAATATTTACGATACAATACAATAACATTACTCAACTATGTTCATTAATAAATAATAACGTAACAACATACGAAAGAAGATTTATTTATAAATGTTGTAAATTTAGTAGTTTTTGATTTTTTTCTTTTTTATTTGTTTTCCAGCATCTCAACTGTCGGTTTATAAACTTAATGGAAAACTATATTCGAACTCTTATAAACAATGATCCATTGGAAAATCCTTACAAGGATGTAAAAATGAGATCGTTGAACATTGCTCTTTAATAATTTTTCCAACATTTTGCATCACCGAAAGTTGTGGGAAGAGATGACTAAAATTATTCTCCAGCGAATCAATAAATGCAACAAAAGATGTATTGGGACATTGTAAATTTCCAAATATATCCTGTTCAGAATTTGGATATGCTCTGAAATGGGAATACATATTTTCCATATTGAGTTCATTGTTTTCCTTTCCAAATTCTAAACATATATTACACTTATGCCTATCTAAACATTTTTTTATAAAATAGCCACAGATATATGTGAAGGCATTTTTCTGTGTCATATCCAATCTTTTATAATCAGAAGTGTCTATGAACAATGCTTGATTAGTACAAGTTTGAGGTACTAATAACTCATATCGCTTTATTAATTCAGGTGTGATAAGGGTCAGTATTTCATCAAATTCCTCTAAGCAGTTGGTTCCGTCAGTTTGCTCGAAGTAACCCAATGCAAACAGCTTTTTAAAACTCCTTTGAAATTGTATTGGTGTTGGATTTTTACAATTTCCACTCTGTTGCCTAATCTTTCCAAAGAAATTTTCTAGACAATCTTGATTGAAACGCCTGGTGAACAACTTATTCAATCCCTTACTTTATAAAATTGGCCACAAACTAAGGAATGCTGATTTCTTTAATTGCCATCCCTTTGCAAACTTTATCCTATTGGTAACATATTCGTTGTTTTCTTTCAAAACTCTCATTTTTCTGAACATTATTTTCATATTTTCTAAAAATTCAATATGTTCCTCGGCACCCATAAAGGGCCTATTGAAATTTTTTACATTGCTAAATCTGGATGAATTCAACAAATCAAATAACTTATTTTCTATGAAAGTTACAGTGTGAACAGCTGCAGCACTTATGTTACCAAAGGAAACATGAACATTCAATCCTGCTGCACCTGTGGAGCTGAAAACCTGTGTTGCTAATTTTACTTTAATTTTTTTGAAGTTATTTGGGAATAAATGATCATCTGTCAACTTAGGAGCTAATCTAAATCTGCTTTTTTTGTCTTCTGCATAGAAATCTTCCAGATATTTTTTGATATGACTCCTTCTTTGATTTTCAAATGATATTTGAAAAAGTTATTTCTAGTTGATTTAATCAAATGTGGAACATCAATCATGTAGAATATTTTGAAATCATCAACTATAAAATATGACTGTTCCACTGAAACTCCTAGAATTCTCATTAACTTGTGAAAATTTCCTCCATTGTCTGAAGTGACTGAAACAACATTCAAACCAATTGTGTGCATGCGATGAATTGCTTCAACAAGTATATTTTTAAGGTCAGTCACTGGACAAGAAGAGTTCACCAAAAAGTATGCCAATGGCTGTTTCCACTTTTCATTGATGCCTCTTGCCATTAAAACAAGGGCCTCACTTGCAGGCTCAAATGTCTTTTGACCCACATCATGAAATCCAATGATTTCGTGATGTTGTAAAAAAGATTTGATTTGATAGACATCTCATCGATGCATAAAATACAGTCGGTTCTTTTCAGGAAGCATCTTCACTTTCATTTCCAGAGTGGAAAATAAGAAGTTGCTGAAGCCATTACAAATATTCCAATTCTGGGTGATTCTGAATAAAGTTGATTTGGATGGCAATCGGAAAACATTTGATAAAAATTTATAAACTTTTGGCCCCAGAAAATATATTGTTAAGGCAAATTGTTTATATTCATTGGAATACCTCAAACCCTTAGCAGCTTTTCCAGAGAGTTTAAGTTGAGTTTGTAAAAAGGTCGCCAATGTTGGTGAACAATTCTGTTTTACATACTCTACTACTTCTTCACTTGAAATTTGACGGCAGGAAGGAGTATTCTGCTCTTTCGATTTTCGTTGAAGGACTCTTATTTTATGTCTCAAGTGAACCTTACGTGGTGAGTTCTTGGATAATGATGTTGTTGTCTGAGTACTCACATCTGAAATAAGAACATTAATTATAATAAACTGACAACCAATTGTATAAACAGAAGCACTCATTGCTACGTATATCAGTGATGTTTTTCTCCTTTGAGCTCACATTGGTGAAGTTCAAATTAAACAAAATGATTTTGTAGATTGGAAGATAGTCAGTAAAATTAATAAAACTGTTGGCAAAAAACAACTGAAGATTTTCTTGTGTCACTTCAAAAACAGATCCAGTTTTTTAACAAACACAACTTTGTAACATCTTAACAGACAGGCAGACAACACAGCAAGTTAAGTAAGAGCTTATAAAAAAGATTACCTTCTAAATATGGTTCTGCAAAGCTGGTACTAGGAACAGATTCCATCTCAGGAAATGTTCGAATACAAATTCCTGTAAAAAATACATATCATTAGTGAATAAACACTAAATACAATTAGTAAAACCACTGGATCTTCAACACCATTATGATACCCATGAAAACCTAGTTAGCCCAGTTCACATTTGCTTTTTTTAAGCAAACTTAAATTAAATCTGTTGTTGGTTACTACAATCACATACTCTTCTGCAGTTACTGCGAACACATACACTCACACATTTAATATAGATGAATTATAAAAGAAACTTATTTAGTTTGAAAGTATATAAATAGAACAATAAATACTTAATACTTAGTGTGATTCAATACTTTCATAAAACTAGTGGTGCAAGTGGAGTTTACAAAATATGATTCCCATGAAAAACCACCATTTTCAAATAAAACGTAAGTAAGGTCAACTACACGAAATTAGCTTTTATTTATATTGATTTAAAACAAATGGTTTTGCAGTTATTGACATCACATATGGTGAATTATATTTTTATAGATGAATTATGTGACAAAGCAGAAGGATACTGTTGTGTCTTGAAAATACATGAATACAAAAATTACCTGCTGGGTTAGGTTTGGAAAAGCTGGTACTAGGAAGAGATTCCAACTCGGCCAATGTTTGCATACCAATTCCTGTGAAAAAATAATCATATATAATATCATGAGTGATTTAAAACTGTCATACAGCTAGTGGTACCATTAGTGTTTAAAAAACACCATGATTTCCATGAAAACCACACCTTTTTAAATAAACATAAGTAAGTTCAACTGCTCGAAATTAGCTTTTATATTAATCAAAAAATGGTTTTGCAGTTACTGAAATCACATATACTGTATTATGTTTATATAGATGACAAAGCTGAAGGATATTGGTTACTTGGAAATACATGAATAAAATAATTACCTTCTGGGTTAGGTTTGGAAAAACTGGTACTAGGAAGAGATTCCAACTCAGCCGCCTGTTGCACACAAATTCCTGTAAAAATATCATGTATTGATTAACAACCTTACTACAATACAATTTGTGGTGCTAATAGTTTGAACAATATCACAATATGAATCTCATGAAAACCACTCATTTTCAAATAAAATATAAGTAGGTTCAATTACACGAAATCAGATTTTATTTATATTTATAAAAAAAATGGTCTAGCAGTTACTGAGATCACATATACTGTATTATATTTATACCGATGACTTATGTAACAAAGCTGTGTAACAATGTGTCAATAAACACATTCATATAAGTAGATAGTGGTGATCAACAAGTGCAATTCATAAGCAGGTCTTTGATTGGGCCTTTTCACAATACAAAACAGATTTGGAAATAGAAATGTTTGTTTTTATACAGAATCACTGTTAGTATGATAGAATATCCATATTTACCAGAAGATGCTTCATTCTCTCCACTAGAATGTATGGTATATTGAAATATGGTTGGAACAGCATCTCTCTTCAGTCTATTTTTTTGTAAGCTTCAGAACATCCGCTCTTCAAAGTGAGCACTACAAACTCTGAACCTTTTATAACATTGTTCTGCAGTATAGGAATCCAGTTGCACTAGATCTAGATCCACTTTCCATTCGTTACATCTAGAAAATTAATGAGTAATATACGTTTCAACGTTCTAGTAAAAAATATAATAAATACCAACGAAATTTATTTATATTGAACTCACCTATCTTCATCTTTAGGAAATCTAAAATAACTATATTTAGGATTTTTCTTAGCATTGTTGCAACACACTGCACAGTAATCCGATGCCTTTTTGAGATGTTTAAACGAATTGCTCTCCATTATTCAAGTTCACAATGATTACAACACGAGAGGGTAATAAAATCACAGGTAATTAGGAATCCGTCCTACTACACTTTAGTACGTAAATGAATAATACCTGGCACTTTCACAAAATTTATATGAATCACACTGATTACAGAACGAGGTAAACGTTAAAATGTTAAAATCAGGAAATAAATATTCTTCTTCTTCGTTCCTTTTTTTGAGCTCGGTTATCGTATTCGAATATTACTGAAATGTTCCAATGTTGCCAAGTTTTACTGAAAATATTCTCGTTTTGAATATAATTATTCGGGTGTACGAGATTAAATATGGATACAATATACAGTTCATCAAAACTTGCAATGTTTCAGGCGAAGTAGTGATTCTGGACAAAATAAAACTTCTTATAGAATTCAACGAACCAAAAGTCTTGATTCTGATAGATCGAAGTGGTAAATTACAAGAAAATTTTTAGACATGGAAACGTTGCCGATTAACGAGGCAATTCACGGCGCATCCAAAAACTTCACGCCGTGATTCGATCATGCGCTCTGTGATTTCATACCAAAAAGTGGGGATGCTGACACTACTGGTTCTTTTAAGCATAATACTGTGCCATAAACATTGACAGAAATATCATTCAAATGCTCAAACCATTTGATATCCCGTAATTTCATTGGAAAATTCATATCTGTTACATTCAAAGCGGTGCTGTAGTGGGGGTATGAAGACACCAACGAAGTATTATCATTAGCAGGAAACAAAGCTGACGTTATGGCCAACGCAAAGCAGTATTGATCATAATTCTTCACGTTGACAACTGCGTTCTTCATCTCAATGAATCGTGGAAGTTTGATGTAGGAAGATGCACCCAGGGGGGTGTAGTTGTTTATGTTTACCTCCAGAAATAGAATTTTTTCACAACTCCATCCTGAGAAGTTTCAATTATTAGATCTATTATTATTAACAGTCATTTCTCCACAAACCTGAATCACGTCCCTTAAATTCTGAATATTGAGCAATTACTGTCTCGGAAGGTATCGAATAACCCATCCAAGTCACAGGATAAATCCGCTGCACAATTTTTTGAATTGAATGACTTGATACCCATCACTTCCTGGGTTTGAATAATGTAACTACCAAATGCCTCCATATTGACCTTGGTAGTGTAATGCAATTTGATGTTGTTCTTCAAGAAATCGACTACTTTATGTCTGATTTCACAATAAAAATGGAGCATACTCGCTATAAACATTTTCAGCAAACACCCTGTAGCTGGCAGTCCGACATCCGAATGCACTCTTGATAAGCTGTACTGCATCACCCAAATCGATACTCGCATTCGTTCTATGTTTGAGCGTCCTATTGTGTGAGTTGATTTGAGAATGCGGAATCACCACATTACAGGTACCACACGTATACGGTGGTAATACAGGAGTTTCCGTCTGTTTTTTCGGAACGTCTGCCTGATGCATGTCTGCCTGATTGGATTGAAGATGATTACCACTAGTGGAAGCTCCATTGTCTATTTTCACACGTTTTCCTGAAGACGCTGCCATCTCTCTTTGTTTAAAGTAAAGATCGCCCAAGAAAGATTCATTGTACGTTTTCGATCGTTTTGCTGATGAAAAGTAGATGAACAACTGTCTCGTTGATGTCGAAGGCGATTGTCACTTCTTGTAAAAGATTTACCACAAATGCAAGGGAACATGTTTACAAAAAACTAGCTGCTCAAATGAAAGAAGTGTGGTGAAATAGCTCCTCACTTGCTTTTTATATAATCGCTGAGAAGTGGGGAGTCATATTACGAATTTGCTCGAATCATTGAGTCGGAGACGGTAAAGTCATTGGAATACGCCCATTCAAATATCAATGTCATTCTCTATAACCCCACAAGGTCAAACTTTTGCCGGAACCAGAATCGACTAAGTTACACTACTCTTTTCCAAAACCGGTAATGTTCTTCTACTTTTTTCTTGATTATTTGATTATAATTCCACAAAATTCATCCTCGGCTATTGAGTTATTTTTGAAATAAATCAATCACCAATAAGAAAAAAATTCTTCAATTATTCTTTCAGAAAAATCCGCAGCACCGTTCTTATGGGTCCCCGGTGACAATGGCTAAAACTGTAGTATGTTATTCTCCTCAATATAAATGAGAAAAATTGTTGTTAAACCTACTCACCAATCACTTTTAAGTATATTGAAACATGAACGAATAATGAATATTCCAGTTCAGAATTCTTGGCTACAACGCCTCTGGATTATCTTGAGTTGTATCAAAGTTTTTTTTAGTTTCCCAATACTTGAAAAAACTACTCAATTGAATTGCATTAACAAAATATCGATATATTAGAAATAAAACACCTTGATAGTATTAATATATCTTTATTTATAAATGACGAAAAAAAACATCTTAAATCTATTTAGACCACGTCCTGAACATTGATTTCTTCCAATAAATTTTGATCTAAAATGAAACAAAAATACATAGTACTTTGTAGTATTTATTTAGGAGAAAAAAAGACACACATAAATTCAACTCGATATAACACAGCTGTCATAAATATTCTTTCGCGTTGGAGATAGCTATATTCAACATTTGTAAATTCTGATTGATAATACCCGCATAATTAACCTATAATAAAACAATCATGGTACTGTGTAAGGTATATTTATGGAAAAAATATTAGAGAAACGAAAGAATTATTTAAAAAAAAATAGAAATTGTTATCATAATTTTTCTTTAATAAAAATCACATTTTACTTTGTAATATTTATTTGGGGGGCAAATGAAAAAAAAGTCATGTAGATTAGGTAATTAAATAATGGTTGAATTCTCCAGTTTTTTCTATTCATATCGCAGAAACGAGTAGATGCAGTTTAACTTAGTATGAAAACAATAAAATCGAACATAGAAATGTCTATAATTCACTTCAAAACGGTATCCATTTCTTCCCGCCATTGTTTGAACACTTTTTTAACCTCAGCCAAGGACATCTCAGCAGTATGCAAGTTCTGCTGTGCTTGCCTTCGTAGACCCGTGTTCATCACATTGTCTTTATTTATCACATTTTTAGCGGATTCAGCTCTTTTTCTCAATTGGAATATTTTCACCTTCATCAAGGCGATTTCTTCGTGAACTGTTTGGTTGGATTGTTCCAATTTTTAAATTTTATCACTCGTTTCCAAACACTGTGTGATGTTTTTTTTGGCTTGAACCATCTCCTGTTTGGCGATTCTTGCTTTATCAGTCATCTCTTGAAATAATATGAAAGGTGATATCGCTGTTTTCGATTTCACTGTTTATTCGCCCATTTTGTGTGATATTGATAAAAGTAATGGTTTAGTTACCTCTACAACGTTGGTTTTATTCTTTTTGGGTGCTGATGGAACGCCAATACTTGTGTGTCTTTTGCTAATCTTCTTGACTTTGAAGTCTGCATAGGTGGGTATTTCATCAATTCTGCAAAGCGGTATTTCACAGTCCTTGATTGTACTACTTTACTACTATTATTTGTTAACGTCTCTGGTGCTGCCAAATCGATCGTGACTACGTCTTGAAAAGATGTATTGTTGAGAGAAGTGTTCTCACACATACTAGCAGAATCTCCAATAACTAGAGTTGACTGGTCCTTGAGCTCCTTGATAGTACTACTATTGTTTGTTAACGTCTCTGGTGCTGTCCAAAAATCCTCGAAAGTGATCGTGTCTAGGTTTTGAAAAGTTCTACTGTCGAGACGAATGTTCTCACACATACTTGCAGAATTTCCACTAACTAGATGTGACTGACTATTTGAAGGCCCGCACAACACAATGTATTGTAATATATTGATAGCACTCATTTTTTCTCACGATATTTTCGATATATTCAATGTTGAAGTCGAGATTAGGTAGGTATGTGCGGTGAAAAAATTGAAAAAACTGAGGGCTTCAACCATTATTTCATTATCTTATAGAAAAACTGAAAATGTATTTGAGACCATCCCCTATATACTTATGGGGGTAGTTTTTTGATAATAGAGGCTGGTATTTAACACGGCGATCAATACTATAGGTGAAAAAAGTGACAACCTCTTAGTTAAATAATAAAGACCAGTGGCAAGTAGTGAACTGCACATACCCACCCTTGGATTCCGAACGTTCCCACGCGATTAAATCTGTATAATATATTCTCCATACGCCTAGATAAATTTATTTTCGGTCAAGGGACTATTCACCTGATACTGAATAGAAAAAAATCATAAAATTCTTTGATATGTAGATATTTCGCTGGAAAAAGGAACGGATACATTAATTTCATACCTGATGAGATTGTAGGCGACCTTCATTGTTGTTGGATGGGATTGCAAGAACTTTCTCAGCCACAACGCATTGTTATTATATGGTTAGTTGGTTAAAGGCTGACGAGCGAGTTACCGGGTTTACCTTGTGGTTTTCCTTAACCCTTAGACTCCCGTGCATTCATTATGAACGCAAATACCCGTGAGGGGTACCTCAGGGACCCCTAGTCATTATACACGTTTGAACATATATTATGGAAAATGTTGTTCAAGAAAACACTCTGTTGCATTTAGATTACAATTTCTCATTACCTAACACAAAACAACACATTTCTGACAAAGTAAATAACACAAAATGAACATATTTTTATTCAAATACTTTTCGTTAGACAAAGGAAAATATTACACTCCTATAGATCAAAATAACAAGTACAAGATACAGTGAACAATAATTTATACATACTACATAGATGCACAATTGTAACAGATCGTAGTTTGATGCGTTTTTCTGTGGTTATCACATAAAACTTACTACACTTATGACAAACTGTTTTCACTTTTTTGTCTAATTTTCGCGGGTATTGATAACAACGTCCACGCTTTCTAGGTTGGTTTTCCACTTCAGCCACATGATCTGTAATATCATCCAGAACAGGTATCCCACAGTCTCGCAAAGCAGATTTTACAAAGGACTTATGATGTTTCGTGGCACGCTTCTCCATAATCTTGCGAGTGAGATCATCTCCTAATTGCAGCAGGAAATAACGTCGTCTTGCTGTGGTTTTCTTTTTCCAATCAGGATATTTTTCTATGTATAGAATGAAGGCATTTAATGCACAAATATCTATTATATTCATGAACAACCTATAAGGCCATCGGGCTGTTCTTCTGCAACATGAATATTCCCTTATAAGCTTATCGGCTGTATCAACGCCGCCCTTGGTTTTGTTATAATCCAAAATCATGAGGGGCTTGTTGTCATCTCTATCAGAAATAGTATCTTTATCGTGTTGACTGGAAAGCAGATGGACCATTTTATTTTTTTAGGTATATACGAAACCATCGCAAGATCTTTTGTAAATGCAAACATCGATGTAATTGCCAATTGTGCTGGAGTATCTGGCTTGTTTTTGCGAACTGTGCCCAGCAGAGTTAGTTGTTTTGTTAGCAGATATTGTGCTAATGGAACACTGGTGAAAAAATTATCCGTTGTTATTCCTCTCCAGCTACCGTGATACGGCTCTGCCAAGTCCGACACAACACGCAATCCTTGCTGTCTCTCTGCTGCTCCATTAGGCGCTTTTCCAGTGTAGACCTGCAGATTGGATAAATATGAGGTCTTAGTATCGGCAGCTGCCCAAATTTTCTTCCCATACCGACCAGGCTTTGATTTCATGTACTGTCTGAATGGACAACGTCCTCGAAAACAAACTAGCTGTTCATCAATAGTGATGTTTTCATAAGGTTCAAATGCCTTTTTGCAATTGTTAATAAACATCTCCCAGATATCTCTAATAGCTGCTAGTTTGTCCTGTTCTTTTCTTTGAGCTCTAGTGGATTTGTCATCAAATCGTAGGAATGTTGAAATCTCTTCAAATCTGTTTCTAGAGAGAGCTGCGGTAAAAAACGACCTACGTATAGAAGTGTTAGTGCTCTACATTTCCTTGGTTGATTCCCTTCTGCACCTCAATGCACCTGCTTTTACAAGTACTCCTAAGAAACAGTCTAATTCTTCTGTTTCAAGTAAAGTCCATACTTTTGGTTTGTTAGGATTTTTTTCATTCCACTCAGCGTAATATCTGCAAGCTTCTTGGTTGGTATGATTGCATATAATATCCTTCATTTCAGTCGTTACAAATAAGTTGAATATTTCTAAAATTGTTTTAGATGTTCTGCTGTATTCTGTAAGACCCGGACGTGCATTTATAAAATTTCTTTGAAGTCTTCTTGTTGCCGGAAACGGTTGACTATGCCATTCCATACCAGATTTTGCAATAAATTTAGGACCTACGGACTGAACATTGTGAGCTTCGTGGTCTTCAACTTCTTCGTCTGAACTTTCCTCGCTTTGAATTTCTATGTTGTCTTCAGTTTCTGAAATATTTTCCTGCGGAAAATCATCGTAGTCGTTGTTATCGGAGTTATTGTCACTATCATATTCGATTTCAGAATCAGAAGTTAAATTATTCACAATATTTTCCAGTTCACGTTGTGATAATGGTCTACTTCCTTCAAAACGCCTCATTCTTGATGCTAAAACGAAAGCGACGTGCATAAATATTTTGTTACTTAATATCCCATGCGGGGTTCCTACAGTACCCCTCTCACCTTTTTTAGCTCTACAAACGACACGCACACTACAAAATTTCCGTATGCACTGAGACCACATGCAGTAAACATAGACTGACCACAGAATATATACCCACACAGAAACGAAAGCTCTTGTCGGCACTTTGATGTTCAGTTGTCAAAAATCAGAATCCTTGAAACCACTTAGAGCCACACTGAGAAACGTAAACAGGAGAAACGCCAGTTATAGAACTACACTAAGAAAATCGAGATTCGTTCCTAAGATGAAATTCTCTATACCCTGTGTCTAAATATTCAAAAAATTAAAATAGTAAGGAATACTGAGACACATAATGGAATGAAAAACATTAATTGGGATAGGAATGAAAAAAAAAAAAGTTATTACTTTCAATGAAATATTTATGTGATGATTAAAATGTTTTCAATTTCTTATTTTTTTTACTTATCACACATATGCACACACCTTCAGTCGTGTAAGAGTAGATTATTTCAATGATTTCGTGATTTATGTATTTCATAAGTATCCTAATATTGTAACAGACTGGATTCAACTGTTTGCATACTTTGTCTACAAGCCTATCCCAGCAAAGAGTTCATTGCCAAAACATCCAGGTCATCTTTACAATTCATCTCATTTGAGTGTAAATAACTTTGGCAAAACAATTTCTTGAAAGCTCTTTGGAACTGAATTGGAGTGGGATTAATACAGTTTCCTCCTTGTTGTCTCATGCTGCCGAAGAAATTTTCAAGACAATCTTGGTTGACCTGCCTAGTTTGTAAATATTTAAAGCCATTCTGTGATAATATCTCCCATAATTTTTTTATACCGTTCAGGGTTATAATCCAGCACTTCTTTGATCTTGATTTATTTGTGACATCTTGTCCTGCTTTACTAAATATCTTAATATTTTTTATGAATTCAGTCATCTCCTTCAGATAATTTTTCTGGTAGTTGCTGTTATCAAATACTTTTTTGTATTTATTAGAACTTTCCAAGCAGGATGAATTTAGTAAATCAAAAAGTTTATCAAATTTTTCCAAGAATTCAATGGTTCCTATTGCATCTGCGGGCAGTAAACCCAAAGTCAAATACATATTCATACCGCTTCCCACACTGTGACTAATGACTTGGGTTGCCAATTTTACTCTAATTTTTTCGAAGTTGGAAGGATGAATATGAGAATCCGTAAGCTTCGGAGCAGACCTATAAAATTGTTTTTTGTCCTCATTATAAAATAACTCTATGAATGACCATGAAGTTTTTTTGTCATCAAAACAATAACTATTATTGATCAAATTATTTCTTGTTGCCTTAATCAAATGGCAGGTATCGAATAAATATATAACTTCTCTATTTTCAACTGAAAACACAGGATTCTCCGGTGTTACTCCTAGACGTCTACTCAGTTCCATGAAATTAGAGCCCATATCACTGATAAGACAATTTACGTACAAACCAATATCAAACAATTTTGAAATACATTTCAAAATAACAGGTAACAGATCTTCAGCAGCAAAAGTTGAACCAACAAAGAAATATGCCAAAGGCTGTTTCCATTTTGAATATAGACCTCGAGCCATCAGAACAAGAGCGTTTTCGGCTATATTAGAATCTTTTTGGCTATTTCCTATATCACATAAACCAATTATTTCATCTCGTCCAGTATTATAAAAAAGATTGGATTTGATAGACATTTCATCTACACATAAAATACAGTGTTTGTCTTCATCGATCATTGTGTTCGCCTTCCATCTAAGTGCCTCAAATACAGCGGAATTTTTTAAACCTGGACTACATACTAAATTTTCAGTTATTTTTTGCAAAGTGCGTTTTGTTGGCAGGCACAATATTTTTCTCATGAAAGCATATGCCTTGGGGCCCAGAAAATTCAATGTCAAGGCAAATTGTTTATATTCATCTGAGTATCTTCTGGCTTTGGGTTTCTTTCCTTGTAATAGTGTCTGTGTTATTACTATTTCGGAAAATGGTTCACTCAAATACTTTTTGCACATGTTATGAAAATCTTCAATTGTGTAGTTTTCATCTGTACTTGACTTTTTCTTCATGTGCATTCTTTGTTTATGAATTTTTTTTAGAGAAACAATTTTTGCTCTTAACTTCTGTTTTCTTGGTGAAGTAGAGGTCAAATTGGCAGGGGTTTGTACTGCAACAGAAGAGGGATTGCCAGGTCTAGGAATAATCCCTGAAACAAAACATATCTCAATTATCAAATTTGTCAGCAAAAACCTGAGTTTTCATCATTATATGAAGTAAAGTTAGGGTATATGCTGAAGAAAGGAAATATCAAGGGATATAACAAATTGTTCGATTCCACATTAAAATAAAACTGTTTTCTGTATTTCTACTCGTGATTGAAAATGATTTTTCCGGTTCATGTCACTGTCAGTGGTGATGTGATTGAAATGTCTGACTTGACGAGACTTGGGCAACTTCACCAATTGTTATATGAGCTGCATGGAACTTTATATAGATCATATTAACGAAAAATTCAATATTGGTTACTTTTAAAAATAATCTCAGTTCCACGCAACTTTTGAAAGTTTATTATGCAATTGTCTACACCCATATTACCTATAATACTATGAGGCTGTGCTACGAATGTAAATCGAATTTTTATTTCTCTGAACAGAATCATAAAACTTATTTTCAACTGAAATCGACTGAAATTATTTACAATCTACCACTTGATATACCAATGTGTGCTTAATGTGAGGAAAAAACTGAGTGAATCTGAGTTTTACAATTGTTTATGATCACCTATAACAGGGGAAAGGGTCCAAAAGAAAAGTAAGAATATTTCTCGTTTGTGAATGTTACCATGATTATAACAAGTATGTTTCTATATTGACACACCAGAACAACTTTCAGCGAAATTTTAATTTGTTCACAATGAGTTTGGATATAGTCAGAGAAATTTTCCTTTGAGACAAAACAAAGTGAATATCGATAAATATCTGACACATCTAATTTTTTGGCTTATATCACATAACCAAAGACATTGAACTACATCTGTCAGATAATTATGCAACATTATTCAAGAAACATCCAATTGAAAGTGCTTCCTTCTGATCGAACGACTGGACTCTCACTAAACCTAGCCAGACCTACCACCTGGAAACTAGTTTCAAGGAACCTGCCTCTCGTAAATAATAGGATAGGTCAGGCAGTATTGAAGCTGTATGGCACCTATCAATTTAAATGACTACTAATCACGATTACGTAGGATGAAAATGACCATCCAAGTTTCTCACACAGATCTTTTTTTTATACATACAACTTGAATAGACTATTCTTTAAATTCAAAAGTTCAGTAAAAAAACAAAAAAATAGTTTACCTGAGGTAGAGGGCTGGTTTAAAATATCCAATGCTGATGAGTTGCCTTCCAGAGGGACATCTGATATGTCTAAAAAAAGAGAAGAAAGTATGATTTCAATATACTACAATGGAATCGTGCATCATCAAAAATCACCTTGTATAAAATTTCATGAATTTTTCTTGAGCCGTATTGAAAATATTGGAACTTTCCCAGACTTTTGAACGAAAAAGCCATGTTGTCATATTTCAAAAACTGCATTAATTCAAAATCTGATATTTGGAGACATAAGTAATAAGGCGTCGCTGAATTGATTGCAATGAAAACAAATAGGATGTTCCATTTAAAAAAATTGAGTTACCCTCAATATCTGAAAAACTGTTGATTTGACAATATCACCATTGAATCGAGCATCATCAAAAACCATCCTATCGAAATTTTCATGAATTTCCTCGGGGCCGTTTCTGAAATATGACACTGTTCCGAAACTTCTGAAAGACACTGTATGATGCCATTATTTGCAAAATTTTCTATTTGCTCAAAAGCATTTTTTTGGGAAATATAAAAAAAACGTTTAACAGCTTAGTAGTGGTGCTTTCGCAAAATAAAGTGATATATTATAAATGTTGCTTAAAGTTTTTAGGAGTGGAATTTAGAACTTTGCAGCCTAAAATATTTAGAGCTTTGTTAAAAAAATAATATATATTGCAAATAGCCAGTTTTGCAAATAAATATCTGGTGAAAAAAAATAGTATTTGCATGTTAAAGAAATGGTTTTGGTAAATTCTGATTTCATCACTCAAAATTCCTCTGTAACGAAACTCAACAAAAATAACTTTCAGAGATTTTGTCGGACAGCGAGTTTTGCAAATAATGGTCTCATATATTAGACCAATTTTGAATTCCATTTTCTTGTGGTATTTTTTGACTTTTGTAGTTTGTGGTAGGTATTTTTAACGTGTTGTGTTTAGGTGCTTTTGGTCTCTGTACGTTTCTTTCTTTGAAGAGCAAATTGTGTGCTAATAAAGAGGTAAACACATAATTATCCCCAGTCGCACTTTGTAATTTTTCACAACTGCCCTAATAACTTACTTGAAACAATTATGACTTTGCTAGAAGGATCTGTTTCACTCTCTGTCGTAGTAGATGATGTTTGAGGAAAGATTGTCGGGACAGCATTATCAAAGAGATGTTTCCTCGATTCACCTTGAATTATGTATTTGTCCTCGAAATGCAGCTCACAAATTCTGCAATTTTTATGAAGTTCCTCCGTGTTTCTTTCAAGCAAATCTTCTCTACCTGCTGCCTTTAGCCACAATGCCAATCTAAAAAATATACATACATCATATGTATTGTATTCATCATGCCTAATGTAAAATTTGTGTACATACCTTGCAGGATCTTTCACAAGGGAAAACATACTCATATTCTCACCGGTTTTCGAAGAACATCCCCAACAAATACAAACAGTTCCTCCTCGACGAGGCATTGTTCTCCCAAAAACAGATTTATAGGAACAGCAACACACAATATTAAAAATATATCAAGCAGAAGCACAACAATTCAACAATGTTTGAAAATTATTCACAGCCGTAATATTTATTTACTTATTGTCATGTCACTTCCCACTTGTCATTCGTGACACTTTTCAGTTAGTTTGTGTTTGTTCTTTTTGTGTACTCGGATTTCATAAACACCCGATTTCTGTCTTTGTCTTATTTGCGGAATGAAAGAAACAGAAAACTACACTTTAGGAGTAGAGTCACATCGGCGTAAAAACAACGAACACCACCCTCCTTATTGGTGTCCCACTTACCGAGGAAGTGGCTACAAAAATGTTTGGTACCTGCAAGGATCTGACATTCGCTTCTGTGTGGGTATATATTCTGTGGACTGACACATACCTGAAAGCAGCGTTGCCGGTCTTATCAAATAAAAATTTTGTTTAGGGAATTATACCACTGGGGTCCCTCAGGTACCCCAGATGGGGATCTAAGGGTTAACACTGAGACCAGCTGGGGTCTTATTGTATTGTTCTGTCGTCAGGGATTCCTAGTTAAATAGTACTGTGTTTTTCACCAGGTTCAGTAGTCTATTTACTAGGTGTTTTGGATTCATGCCTGTTTCTAGGTTGATTTGTCCGAATGTTATTATATAACAATGGTCTGTATTTTTCAAAGGAGACAGGTTTTCGTAAAGAGTGTTTCAATAATAGAGTATTCGTGTAAAGATTAAGTACTGATTTTTTTCCACATAAATAAGCCTACCTAAAAGAATATTTGAAGGAAGATGGAATTTAAGCTCACCACTGACTCAAGAAATAGAAGACAAAAAATGCATAAAATCTAAGGAACAAAGTTTACACAAAAATATACAGAGTGTACCTGAATGATTTGCTTTATGAACTATGGTTCAAAACTGTTCCTTGATGAAAATACTGGATGCAAAAATGCATAAATCTAAGGAATTAAGTTTACTCAAAATTATACAGAGTGTACCTAAATGAAGCGTGCCATCATGAATATTTGAAAATTTACTGGAAAAGCATTTGGCAAACATAAGAATACTTCAAATTAGAATTCAACAGTATGAAGACAAAATTGAAATGATGAAGAAATTCGACAATATAATCCTGGAGACGACGGTAAGAGCGTGCCACGATGTTTTCACATAACCACGAAATTTTGTCAATTACAGTGTGTACCATAAGAAAAAATGTATCTACCATAATAAAAAAAATTGACAAATGTGTTTTTTCTATATAAACCCATTCAAAGATTTAATTATGTTGGGACTTTGTCACCTAGTACATAAGTAGTTATAGAATGCCGTTTGAAAATGTAATTAGAGCCAGTAATTAGGGCAAGTAATTAGAGCCAGTAATGAGATCCCCATGTACATAGAGCTTTCCAGAAGTAGTCTAGAAGTACATAGAGCTATCCAGAAGTACTTAGAGCTATCTAGAAGTGTTCAGAGAGCTAATTAGATGTAATGAGAGGTGTGTGTGTGTATCTAGAAGTATTGCACATTTGCCTCTCAAATACTGGACTTTCCATGTACCTCTCTCATTTACTTTCCCTCTACTTCACATTTCATGTTCATTACAGTATTTCAGTTGCTCATTTCCTCATTACATTACATCATTTGCAGGCATTATTTATATGGAGGTGTAAAAAAGTCATTGATTGATCTCATATCTGTTGTATTTTATATTTTTTCAATAGTACCATTCACAATTTTTCCGACTATATTTTTTTCAGCTAGAAGATATAGGATTATTCTTGTGGGAAAAAAATGTTCAGAAAGTATTTGAAAAATTAAATCTTCACACGACTCCTAATTGGAATGCAGCTTTATATGAATAACGACTTTCTGTAAATCTTCAACACCCTTCATAATAACAACATGTGACATCTGAGAAGCTCTAACGCCCCCTTATCCCACGCTTATTTAAAAGGTTTCACGTGAGATATATGGATTTACGAACATCCGATGTCTGAGAAAATCTGACTTTCTCACATCTCACACCAAATTAAGCATGTAGTGGTATAATTAAAATATTCGGCCTTTTTCACCCAAAAAAATGTGCTTATAGAAATTTATGGACTTCTATTCAATAATATCTAACCGCGTGAGAATGTTTTTCTGTTCGAATCCTAGTGGGTCGGTTTACTGTAAAAATATATTTGATTGGTCTGTAATATTTAATTAGGGAGTTGCCACTTTTTGTATGCATCACATTGGTTGATGCTTACTGAACACAACCCTCTATTGGTTGAAAACTATCCCTACAATCATAATCTATATTTTCAGTTTTTCTATAAATGGTGATGTTGTAATTTTAGCTTACAGATTTCGATTTCATTTCGTTCGCTATACTAAACCACATCTTCGTAAGAACATATCAATAATGAACAAGATTAATATTTTACAAAACATTTTGCTCAGTGACGCTAACAGTTATGTGAACAGTGTGGACGGTGATGTACCCACAATCGATTTCGATGAGTTCTTGAGGTTGTCGGAAATAACACCGAGCATTGCAGCCAAGGAGTCTTCAGCGGCACCAGTTAGAATTGATGAAATTAGCATTGCAGCCAAGGAGTCTTCAGTGGAACTAGTTACAATTGACGAGGACAGCATTGCAACCAAGAAGTCTTCAGCGGTACCAGTTAGAATTAATGAGGCCAGCATTGCAGTCAAGGAGTCTTCAGCAGCACCAGTTAGAATTGACGAGGCCAGAGTTGTAGTCAAGGAGTCTTCAGCGCCATCAATTAGAATTGATGAGGTCAACATTACAACCAACGAGTCTTTAGCACCAGTTATTGATGAATCGAACATTGTAAAGAAATGTGAAGTATCACTGATAAGAATTGATGGGGTTATAACATCAAGCTTTAATGGAGAAAAACAAACGAAAAGGAAACCCAGTGTGCATTCTTCGTCCTCAACCAAGTTGAATAAAGGTATCGTTGAGCCAATAATACTTTCAACATCGAACTCGGACGGACAATTTTCTATTAAGTCACGAAAATTTATACAATCATTCATACATTTCCGTGAATTATCACAAAAGGCACAAATTTCCAAGCGACAAATAAGAAAGGCAGGGGAAATCTTGAAACGGTGTTCAGAGATGGAGATTCGTATTCGAGAAAAAAAACAGGCGAAACAAAAAATGTATGAAGAGATTGTCTTAACCCTTTGTGTCCCAAGGGGAGATATTTTTTTTAATTGTATTTTTTTTGGTGAATTTACAACTGTAACATAGTTTTCAAAAAAATGCACCCCCCGAAGGGAGTTGGGGTGGGTGTGGGACTTGAAAGTCCCGTTAGAACTGAGGAGGCATTAAACCAAACTATAATTTTGTATTTAAAATGCTAATGGTAACTCAAAATAAATTCGTTTGTAATTGAAAGTAGAAATACTTCTAGGTTACATAATTTCTAAGATGAAGGAAGAACGTCGTGGTACTCAATGAAGCAATTTTTTCTTTCATTGGCACATAGAAAAACTCCACATAGAGAACATTTTGAATGGGGTCTTGATTCAATAGATCTAGAAGCGCATTGCTCACACCTTCCTCTTTTGTCGACAAAAATTGTCCAATGGGATCCTTTATTTCCCAATCTCACATCATTCGGAACAGAATAATTATATTTCCTCCTTTTTGCATCAGAAGAACCAGCAGTTCAATAAGTTGATGGACTGGGAGTCCTGGAACCACTTGCAGAACTTTTGGTACGCATGCCTTGTTTGCTCATTCCATAATTCATTAGCCCCAGGCTAACGCCTCGACGAAATTCTAGTAGAGTTACTTTATCTTCAGGGTTCAAGGATTTGTATACAATATAGCTATTGACAAATACCATATCCATTACACCGAAGAAGATTCTGTGCCACCACTTCTTTGACCGTCGATCCGTAAAGTAGACTTGACGCAGTCTGTCAGCGATATCAACTCCACCCATATGACGATTGTAATCATCGACAACTGTAGGGCACGGAATGTATTTTTTGTGCCATCACGTTGCAACCTCTTCACAGTTGTTTTTTCTGTTCCGTGGAAATTTGATGCAAAATAAACGGCTGGCTCTATTGTCCATCCATTTGAAAACACTCACATCCATAATTGATATTCTATAGTCTGAGTCACCTTTCTCCATGTCTTTGTCTGCTTTCAGGCCTGTTGGTAACCCTGCTCTATCACGTCGAATAGTCCCACAAGCATGCGTGTTCTGGGTTTTTAGTTTTTCTAGTAATTCTAATCTAGTAAAATAATTTTCAAAATAAATTTTTCTATTTTGATTCCAGTATTTTTCAAGCCCAAAACTTTTGAATTTTTCCTCTACAGCTTCATCTTTTCCTTGGTAAACTTGAAACTTTTTTATGTATCCAGTTTTGTCCGCAATAACCCAAAGTTTATACCCTTTTGATGTTTTTTTTTTTGAGTTATATTGTTTCATCGTGGACCTGCATTTGAACTTTATTATACTTTCGTCGACTGTGAGTTCTCTGGATCCACTGTGTAATAAGTTAAATTGCCTATTGAGAGATTCGATAAAATGTTTCAACTTGTAAGTTTTATCTTTATTTCCGATAGGAATGTTTGCATTATCATTCAGATGCAAGTGAGATGATATCTGTTCGAATCTATTTCTTGTCATTGTTCTTTTTACAACAGAGACACCTAGGTCTTCATTACCCGACCAGTATAATTTGTAACTTGGAAGTTTGTGATATCCCATAAAGAAATTTATACCAAAGAAAGACAGCAGCTTATTTTGTTGTAAGTTTATTGTTTTGTCTTTCTGGAAACCATATAGATTGGTTTGGAATATTATATTTTCAATGGTCTCCTGAACCAGCATACGAACAAAATAGTCCGTAAAAGTATTGCAGCTAATGAAGTAGTCCTCTGTTGGATCCTCAGGAAGATTATATTCATTGATTTTAGTAGTCAGTGATGATTTCTTCCACTTTCTATCTATAACTTTCTTCTTGGTCCTATTGTTTGTATTTGTTCTGTTTGTTGTTTTCAATACTTCATTATCCTTGGTTACATGTATTATTTCTTCATTCAGTTTTGGATTATCTTCCACTTCGTTTTCGATCAATTCATTGACTTCATTCATCGCGTTTTTCAGACTGATTTCTTCATCACTTTTTTCCTCGTCAGTTAGAATTGCATTATCCAACGGTATTTCTTCTAGTTCAGCAACTGCTTCATCAGCTGCTTGCAGAAGTTCTTCATCTGTTAAGAATTCACGTTATCTCCTCCAAGACATCTTGGTTGCAGAATATTCTGTGGTAAAATATTTTTGTCAATATTTTGGCACTTGCATAAGCAATAAATCAGACCAAATTATAAGGGATTCATAAGCGAATAATACAATTTTCGTACTTCCGGGCCTAAAGTGACAACTTCACTCCCTTGTGACAGGTACTAAAGTGTCACATTTAATCCCTCCGGGATTAAATATTGACGAAACTCCCGGAACGATTAAATCACAAACAAACGAATTTAAGGGATATTTTATTGAAAAATATAATTAATTAGAATGGTAATTAACGTTAATATTCAAATTAATATTGTGACAGTTCGTCATATTGACCAGTCTTTCCTGGGTTAATGCAGCAGGTAACTGACGAGTAACAGATAGGTCCTTTTCATATTGAACTGGTGTTTGTTTCGAAGATCCTGCGGAAACAGGAAGCGAGAATGAGGACTGTGGCATAAGTATAGTGGACGAATCGGCGACTTGACCAAATATTTTATCTGAAATTTTTTGTTTATTTTTAATAGACGATTCAATATATCCCTCGGCCACGTTGAAGGATTTCCATCCTCCATGTCTCTTCAGCACGTCTATTGTTGCTCCCGAATCAGCTAACAATAGACCTACTTCGGCTGCTCTTTTATCAATATCAGATACACCTTCTTCACTCATGATACCAATAATTATCAATAACAATGTTTCTTTACAATGACACTAGTAATGACAATGTTTCTAAATTATAACTGTCACAACGCAATGTTACTATGGTAACTTATTTTAAAGACAGTTTATTAAATGAGTTGAAGAGAGAAAAACTGATTGAAATTATTGAAATAATTAATAAAATCATACCGGAAGTACGAAAAGTATCGTATATACCTTGCGACTGAAGTACATTTAATCCTTCAGGTAAATTATGGCCCTCCCTGCGGTCGGGCCATAAACTTTACCTTCAGGATTAAATGTACTACTTCAGTCCCGCGGTATATAATGTACTATTCTATAACGCATAGAAGTCATTTCAGTGAAATAAAAATAAAAAAAATATATTTTTTATATGAAATACCGTCTAGACAAGATACAAAAAAGTCCATATCCGATATCAGTACTTCTGGTACTGACGGGACTTCAGAGTCCACATTACAAAATCATTATTTATAAACAACGTATCTCATTTCCATTAGTTGATTATATTCAGTCACATGCAAATATACCATATACAAACAAGTAAATTGAATTAACTCACCTAATATGCTTTTTTGACAATATATCAGCAAAAGTTCACACATGAAACAACACAGACCACCATGCGGCGCCGTCGTAAAGTTAGGTTAGTGAAGACAGGTTCAAGCAATGTAAACTGTTCTATCGGGTAAAGTAGGAGTACTGATGCGTCCCATCAGCGCGCAACCAACTTATGATTGATACAAGCCCGGAGTAGTTTAATTCATTGTGATTGTTGAATCAGCCTACAATTGAGCAGAAAATCAGCTTGCTTTTGTTATTTCATATGCAACCTGTTCTCTAAGGATGGACCGATTATAAACATTGAGCTTACAGTAAGACTCGGTATTGACCAATAGTAGATAAGGGGCTCTGAAGTTAATATTATTTCCTGATGATTTTACTCTGATGATCATGTTGAGAGTTACAATAGGAAAATATATCATTAAATAAAACAGATGAATAATTCTGAATTATTCCAGACATGAGATTATAATTAAAGCCAATATTAAAACACAGATTCATGTTTAATTTTTTATTGAAACTTCAATCAGTTACATCCCCAATAGTGTACAAGTTTTATTGATAATCAAAACACTGAATAATATACCAAATTGATGTAAAGCTACAAAAACTGAAAAATAATGATCCTATACCTGCAACAATACAGGGTTGTATTTAAAAATGTTAAAAGTGGAAATCATTCGATGTATCATTGAAATGTGTTTCATAAGTGAATTCACTGCATACAAACTGCAGGACAGTCAAGCAGTACAGTTGCAGCAGGCCATTTTTCAGAAAGTTATTACACTTTTTATATTTGATTAGTTGGTAAAAATATTAAAAAGGTTTAATGCACAAATCTTTCGTTTTAACTTTATTATCCTTTTTGGTATGATTACAAATAATCTAGATTTTTTTATAGACTCGTAAATTATACTGTGATTTTGGAAATAAAATATTACCTCATTACATTATTAAAATCAAAATAAAAAAGTGAAGAAAAATAATCGAGAAAACTTTGAAATGACAAATTTATGGACATACCCCAGTTTAAATCGTCAAGTATGATGGAATATTATTGCGTACCCCGGTATATTCAGTATGATCTTCCCGGTATATTCAGTAGTTCAATAAAAAAAATTAATTCTCAACCCTTACGATCAAAATCTCTCATAGTAAATCTTGAACTAGGAAAATGAAAAACTTAAAACATATTGTTATGTTGTTGAACCAAATAATGCGAAAGTGTTGAACTATAAAAATAGAGAAATAAAACTGGTAGATTGACAATGTCATATACAGTGTGTTTCATTTCTCAAGGAAACACCCTCGTATCTTCCGTAATTGTAAGTGTATATCACATAGGATGACTCCTTTTGTGCAGTCAGTTCATTTCTAGTCTATTTATCGATCCTGAAAATTCCATGGTTCTACATCAAAAATTGCGGGAGATATGGGGGCGGTTCCATGAGAAGTGAAGCAAATTTGAATTTTTCAGGACTGAAAATTTTTCGGGAGACAGGTGTATTAGTAGGAATTTGGGGATCCTGAATACGAATCCGAAGGAATTTCGGGCCAATTTTGACCCTAATATAACTCTCCGGAAAAATAAGTGATTCTATCGCTGCTGGCGTGCAGTGTATATCACGTAGGATGACCCCTTTTGAGCAGTGAGTTCATTTCTAGTGTATCTATCGATCCTGAAATTTCACGTCAAAAATTACAGAAGATACGAGGGTGTTTCCATGAGAAGTGAAATACTGAAGAATTTTGTTAACAAGGATTATCAACAGAAATATAAATCGTGTTATTGCAAACGATAAGTATTATAAACTAAAGTTTTGATTCTAAGCCAATCGCTTTCTGTGAATGATTTATTTTGGCGAATGAAATTTAAAATGTCTTCTTTTTTAGGTGCTATTTTCTTCTCAACGTGTTTCTTGAAAAATTTTAGTGCCAATTTTTTTTCAACATCTGACCAACGAATACGTCTATGTATTTTTGAATTAGAAATGTTCATTTTCGGCGATTTGATTCTCTCTTCGCTAATTCTCGATCCATCAAATGGAGTGTCAGATGCATCATAAGACCTAATTTCTTTTGAAATATCTTCACCATCGTCTTTTTCTGAAAGGTTATCCGCGAAGATATCTACTACCTCCTGATCCACTTTGATTTCATTCAGGCTTTTCCCTTTGAACTCTTTACCTTTTCCAGCATTTAATAGTAGCAAAACTTTTGCCACTTTCGCAGTTTGATAAGTATCTTCTGTTAACCTGAAATAAAATAATGGAAAAAGGTATATAATTTTGTAAAATACATATACCTAGTGAAAAGGGAAATACGTAGAAAAATATCGTAGTGCATTCATTCACCTACAATTGTGAAAATATTTCTTGTTATGGTGTGTTTTATGTATTCTACTTTTAATGTGCAGGGTCACTTTAAATAATCACATTTTTTTATAACATCGACTTTCTGAACAAATACATGTATTTTTGATTTCTTTAAAAATTTTGAGATAGTCATCTTTGTAAAAATTTTATATTTAGGTGTTACTTATTCAAAGATTTCTCAAGTTGTAACGCTCCTCTAACGCGTCACAAGATTTTGGCGGTCGCTATGACACACCAAGTATTCGACTCCGGCCAGACTCGAGTGGAGATGGGAATGGGTGGATAAAATTTTTTTATAGGGCGCCAGGTGACTTCTCCCTTCGAATACTTTTACCGCTCTAAACCACAAATCACCTAAATTGAATTAGTGCAGATATGTCAGGTTATACCTCCAATAAATCAGAAAAGCAAAGGAAAGCAAAAATATAACCTCACAAAATTAACCTTATATTAACTTCAAAAATTACACAAAATTATTTGTCATATGAGGTGCTTCCATGCACAATTATCATTTAAGGAAAATTTACCAAATCAAAATGAGTAGAAATTAAAGTTTTCAAATAAATCTAATCACCCGGAATACCAAATTAACCGTTGGCATAAAAAGATTATTTTACTCTCAGTATTTAAGCTTGGGCCCAAACCTAATAACCAGTATATTGTTAAACGAAAATGTCGGGACAACTTAATTTCCACTATACAGTATCAAGAAAACAAAAATATATACGTTCAAGAAAAAGCCAAATTTCAAAATTTTCTGTTCAAAGCAAAGACTACTTGCGTATCCAGGATAACTTTTTTGGTTCACAGTCCAGCTTCGACGATCCAGAACAACGTTGTACTCGAATCACCAACGTAGGATAAGGCGTATCCTCGCTGCCGTCGTTTAAAACCAGGCGTAGAATAAAACGTATCCTTCAGGCCGTGGAATAAAACCAGACGTAGTATAAGACGTATCTTTCCTGACGTGGAATAAAACCCTTTAAAGAAATAAATAAATCCCAATCAGCCTCAAAACTACCATTTGAAAATTAATCCTGAAGTTCACGGACTTCGTGTACATCTTGGCAACATTGTATTTCGAAAAAGCGTGTCGAACAATAGATATAATATAGTTGTACCATGTGAAAAGGAATTCCTAAATTTATGAATTTTTCATACATCTTGGCAACGTTGCATTCCGAAAATCATGCTGAACGCTATAAATAATATAGATGTATCATTGAGAAAGAAATCTGAAATTCACGGATTTCTTTACATCTTGACAACATTGCATTGCAAAAAAAAATGTATCGAACAGTACCAATAATATAGATATACCATGTGAAAGTTATTTTGAAATTTACGGATTTCCTGTACAACTTGGCAACATTGCATTAAAAAATCATATCGATCAATAAAAATAATATAGGTGTACCATGTGTAAAGGAATTATGAAATTTACAGATTTCTTGTACAACTTGGCAACATTAAAAAATCATATTGATCAATAAAAATAATATAGGTGAACCATGTGTAAAGGAATTATGAAATTTACAGATTTCTTGCACAACTTGGCAACATTGCATTACTAAAAATCGTATCGAACAATGAAAATAATATAGATCACCCATGTGAAAGTTATTCTGTAAGTCTTGGACTTTTTGTACACTTGGCAAAAAAATCAAAAACAATGAAATGTAAGTTGAATATTTCCAAAATGATGAGTAGTCCCCAACATTAATAGTTCTGAGAACAAAAAGACAACACCGTACCACTATCGTGAAATGTAGCATTGAATAGTCAATCAAATTCCACCCAAAACTCGACAAGTCGTTGCCGAATGAACCACAAAATGAAATTGACCACCTTATTCAACATTGTTCAGAAAAGAAAAATTGATTGAACTAGAAGTAATGTGAGCCGTACTCGCAAAATCGAACGGCTCACGTTTACACCAGAGTGTATAAAAGATACACTACTGTCTCCCAATAATCATCTCGGTAATTAATAATTATAGAAAATAAAAAATTGCTTACCTTCGATTCTCGAAGGGTTTCAGAGATAAAAATGTCTACAATCAGTGAGTTCTATTCACGTTTTCTTATTTCAAGAAGGGTGACGTCCAACGCAAAAATTCTCAAAATTCCAACAGTATTGCGCTTCGTGCGTAACTTCTACAATGAACAAAAATTAGATTCGCTATTGAATCACTAGTTAAGAGACTTTGATGGAATGTATCTAATGAACGAACTACTCACGGGGAAGTCGTCGAAGATCATCTAACGAGTTTGAACTGACCTGCCCTAGACCAACAGATTCAACAACATACGACTAGGTACAGTTCCATATATTGGAATTATTTGGATTAATCCTCTTATGAGGTGTTATTTTCTCAACACGGCTCCACAAAAATTCCTTTACGACGACCTTTTTTTACCAAGACATGACATTGTTAACATAGATACGATTCGCAGTTATTATTTTATTTTTTTCTAGTAAAATCTCGAATCTTCTAGAAGTATTGAAGGTTTGACACATATTTGTCATCCTTCTTCTCATCTGTCAGTTTCACGTAAAAAAAACTAAATGTCAAAATGACAGCTGTACATCATAACTTCCGGAAACATGACACAAAAAGGAAATGACAAATGGCGACAAACTGGATGGAAAAATTAATCAATCAGTTCAATTCACAGGGTGTTGCAGCTGATTTAGTGGTAGAAATTTATTCATCCTTGCGTTACTTGATACTGTGATTTTGGAAACAAAAAATTGAGCGTTACAAAGTTTACTTAATTGCTTGCATATTATTCTTCCAACATACCTACAGAATTTCCTGTGGGACTTCTCTGTGTGTCCCATAAAACGAGCAATTTGTTCCATTTCGTCGTCATGAAAATTCATCAATTGCAGTAGTGTGGCAATTTGCTTCCTAAATTTTGTAGATGTCAGCAGTTCTGGTTTTCTGGCTCCACATTTTGATGCAAATTTTTTCATTATGTGTGATCCAGACATCCACCAGGATTTGCAAATATATATTTGAAAAAACTTACAGTCTATCTCAACCAAAAATATTCTTTATTGCAGCTGTCATGCAGTCAGAAGACTGACATCACGTTGATATCATGTAGTCAGAAGACTAACATTAAGGGGGAGGACATGTTTCGAAGGATTAAACCTTCATCTTCAGCAAAATATATGAGTTAGTTACAAGTCGATCTAAGGAAAAACAAAATGGTTACCAAAGAGTAATGAATAACAATAAAATGTGTGAACCTACCATATTATGGTGGAAAAATCACAGTCAATGGGAAAAAGGTTTTTTTAAAAAAAAAATTTTCTTAAACTAAAATTTTGGCCCTAACACAAGACCATGTGGTCCGTATCTGGAGCGGAGGCCACAACCACCAATGTCAGGGGTTGGTCCATCCAACAATAAACATTTTCATAATAAATCAAATTTTTTAAAAAATGTGACCATGCAGCAATTGTTTACAAAGTAACAAGTAGGAAGAGGAAGTGACAATAAATTTGACATGAATGACATCTGTCATGTGGACAGTCCTGACTCAAGGTGACAGAGAAGAGAGTGAAACGTCCCATGGTTCATAGAACAAGAAAATTGAGAAAATGACATCTACAGACAGAACCATAGAACGAACGAATTAATGTTTTCATTTGTAAAGATTATTGGGTATTTAATAAAAACTTTAACCAAAAAATTTAAGTGAATCATTGAAAATTAAGTGGAATGAAACAGGTATCAAAATAGTAACGAGTTAAAAAGTTTCAAACTGTCAAACTGGGTCTGTTCGTTCAAACATTGTAAATCTGAATTTTTAATCGCTTTATTAATTTCAAGAGTCTCAAGTAAGTTGAGTCTCTTGCCTTTATCACAAATAAGTAAAATTTTTATGTCAGAGTTGGAATCAAAATTGTGTTTCTCATTTATGATGTGATTGGAAAAAACAGAATTTGAATTAATTTCTTCTTTTTCGGAGTTGGACTCTATAATTCTAACGTGTTCTGCTAAACGAGTTCTAAGCTTGCGACCTGTTTGGCCAATATAGCAAGCTTTGCAATCAAGGTTAGAACAGTTCAATTTATAGACTTCAGATTTATCAAGCATTGGAATTTTATCTTTAGAGTTGACCAGCAAGTGTTTGAGATTATTGGAGGTTTTGAATGAAATCGAAAAATTTGAAATGTTGTTGGCATTGAATTTTTAAGTTTTAATGAAAGGGGGCCAAAATAGGATAAAGAGAAATATTTATTTGGTGAACTTGATTGAGTTAATCTATAGTTTGAGAATTTATTGACATATCTGTGATATAATCTATCAATTAGATGGATTGGAAAGCCATGATATCAACGTGATGTCAGTCTTCTGACTGTATGACAGCTGCAATAAAGAATATTTTCGGTGGAGATAGACTGTAAGTTTTTTCAATATCCTATTGAATCTCACCTCCACTGTATGCGATGGATCGTCTCCGATGGAAATACATATTTGTTTGCCTTGGGAACGATGTCAGTGTCTTTTCGAACTTTGAGAAGAAAGTCTATGTAAGTTTGCATCAGTTTTGTAAATAAAATAGGAACAGGTTTACTTCCTTTTCCGAACACAACTACTCTTTTCAAACAAGAACTCATGTTTCTTTCGAATTCAGTCAGACAATTCAAAAATTCCTTCTGATTTGAACTGGAAAAGTCTTTTTTATATGAATTGATATCCAAAAACTGGACTTCCCCAATACATTTCCTGTTGAAGACTAGCACAAAACACAGAGTACATTTAGCAAGTATTTTATAATTTTTTACTATGTCTTCTTTGTTCTTCAATTTTTCGTAGGCTCTAGATGCCAATGTTGTGATATAGTTATTGAAACATCTGATATCCTCAGTAAGTGATACTAATTTATGCCTCTCCATTTTATTTTCATTAAGCACCTTATTCGCTAAACTTGACAGGTCATTGCACCAATGATTTGCAATCATGTCTCTTATGTCAGATATTTCTCTCAATTTTGTATCTCTTTCTTTCTCGGCCAGTATAGGAAATAGTGGATTTTTTGTAATTACAGCCTTTTTAGCTATGACGCACAAAAATTTCAAATTTGTCCCGAAGTTCAACGCGAGTGATGAAGCTTTAAAGGTTTTTTTTTTCGTCATCAAATCCGCTAATAAATTTCGCCGCCGTTATAAGATTTTCGTACATTTCGGGTTTTAGAATGTCCATAGTATTCCTAATTGTGGTGAATTTTTGTAATGCCAATTTCAATCTTGCGATTTCTCTTATTCGGTTTGAGGCGACAATACCCATTTGCTTTCTCTTATGTTTATTTAGATAGATTCCTCATAAAGGCATATTAAGGGATCCATTTTTGCTGCAAAGCTGATTTCATCTGGCCTCATAATGGAAAACACTTCAGTTTTTAGACGACTCTTGTTTAAATAATTGCCAAGCATACCAGTGGTTGCCAAAAAAGTTTGAGCCTCACTAAGATCTTGTGTTTTGGGGCCATATTTTTACGGGAAATTGAAGCTGAACATGTTTTTCTGTGCCTCCACAAGTATGTTTTTTTATAAAAACCTAAGCATGTCGTACATGGGTAATATTCTCCTTGAGTTTTGTTTAATTGTTTCAAAGGTTTTCTAACCGGTTTGAGTTCATTTCTTTC
This sequence comes from Chrysolina oricalcia, assembly GCA_944452925.2. Classification (NCBI taxonomy): domain Eukaryota; kingdom Metazoa; phylum Arthropoda; class Insecta; order Coleoptera; family Chrysomelidae; genus Chrysolina; species Chrysolina oricalcia. Next base: position 44,846,677 of record OX101825.2, on the reverse strand, counting down.
TAAATTCAGAATAAAATTTCTCTTTTTTCGTAAAGCTATTATTGCCATCCTTTTTTCTTTACTTCTATTCTTCATCTCTATGATTTTTCTGACAGCCTCCTCGTCCGAATGTTGTCTTATTAAATGTCGAGAAAAATGCCCTACGCCTTCATAACAGAATGGACACAAGTCCTTGTGAGTACTCGTACTATTTTTGTATAAATGGTGATATTTCATTCCTTTTTTTCCCTGAAATGAGGTATGGTTTTTGAGATGGAGGATTAGTTAAATTTCAATTATTTAGTGATAATATTTGAAATTTTTATTTTCAGTCAGAAAAAATAATAATAATTTAATTTGAATGAAAATGTTTGAAATTATTTGCGATTTTTTAACTCAAAAAATATTGCTCTATCCTTGGCAGAAAGAGTTAACTGTGTATGAGAATATATTTTTATTGAGAGTAGTTACATAGATTTGAGAAAAAAAATTTTTTTCTACTCATGTATATGAAAATTATCATTTTTCAACCGGATACTCTACATGAAAGTGATAGTTTTTTACTCTAAAGATGAAAATGAAACAAATGAATATATTGATGGATTTTTGACACTAATGTCAAATAAATAATATATTTGAACTTCTCTTTATAACTATAATTGCTATGGACTCTTATAGCGAAATTCCAGTATTTTATAAACATCTATCGTAGAAAAAATAGCATTTCCTACTCGAGATGAAATACGTTTTTTTCGTTCGCGAGAGTGCCACACTCGCTCCACTCCGCTTCGCTCGTGGAAAAACTCCCACCTCACGAAAAAAACAGTATTTTCATCTCTTGTTGAAAAATATACTATTTAGCTTTCTACCTTTTCATTCCGCATGAATATTTAAAATTATGCGAAAGCCAAAAAATGCTTCCTCAACTTTTATAACACTCGAATATTTTTGTTTTCTTTACCTTTCCGTCAATGGCGTCAATATTTGAATGAGAATTATTGCCAGAGTTGAAATGGTTCCTCGATGAGGAGGGTTTTTTGTTCGTACTTGAACCAGTAATATCGGCTATATGATGGTCTTTATTTTGTTCCTGAAATTAATGTTCATTTTAATGTTAATTATTGATTATGCTGACTTCGTTATTTCATAATACTGAGGATTGCTTGCTATGGAGAGTACATGGAGTACATACATTTGACGAAACATTTTTACTGCATACTTGTCCATACAATATATTATCAAAGCCAAAACTATCATTCTCACCTGCCCTTCCATATTCACATCAGAATAATATGCAGAATTAGAATGGTCTGATTTCTCTGATAAGGGGAGTTCATAGTCTGGATCAAGGTATGTGTTCTCTGAGAATAAGCTCGAGGAACTCGCCCTAGAGTCTGCTTCACAGTTTTTATTATCAAACAGAGCATTATCAGTAATATCGAAAGAATTATTGATTGGTTCGGTAACGTGAGGAGCTAAAATTATTTGATGGTCTAAAATATGTATTTTATTATTGTTGGTTTGTCTTGATTCATATGGTTTCTCCAAAACATCCAAACAAGAAGAGTTATATGAAAATCTTGCACATTTGTTGGTTTCAATTTTGAAATCATCTTTGTTGTCACTTCTTGTTTTTTCTAAATTATATGTATTAATCATATCTTGCTGTTCTTGCATATTTTGCAGATAATGATAAACCTTTTCTTCGCTTTCTACCTCAGGTAATGATGTTGAAATCTGTTGAAACCAATACCTACATTATTGATTTTTTCCTTTTACTTACTCTGCCTACATAAGATTCTGTAAGCTCCAAGTTTTGTATGCTTCCTCCATTGCATTTAGAGCCCGTTTCATGTTTTAATTCTTCTACGTCATTTGTTTCTTCAAATTCATATGTGTCCAAAACATTTCCATTCCCTACTTCCCCTGAAAATTTTAAATAAATTTGAATTGCTTTCAAAATCCCTGGTTAATTATCTTCCCTCTTGACCTTTTGATATGACCCAAACAAATCTTTGACTACGAAAATCATCATATAGGGCAGAGGCACCACTTATTACACCAATCAATAGAGCCTAAAATGAGTGATTTTTTAACAAAAATACTAGTAGGAAACCGACTATGCCATCACATGACAGACAGTCTGTAGTTATATTCTGTTATGTTTTCGACGTCTCGACGTTTTTTTTTTATTGTTTTGCTTGAAAAATTAAAAATAATAGAGCATTCTGGTTGTAGAAAATTGAAATACGAACAAAATGGGATGTTTTGCGACCCGATCAGATCATTAGTAACGGAGAAAACCCAAAAAACCGGAAAATTTTGCGATTTTTTAAAAAAATTCATAACTCCGCCATTTTCAAGAAGTAGGGTTGGCCCTTCTCATGAAAGTATTGAATCATGTGTAGTTTGTGTGTGCACAAATCAGGCGCTGTCGGATTATTAGTTTTAGCACAATTGCAATTTAATTTTTTTTGCACTATCTTGCAGCGTGCATGGATGCTTTAGTGATAGTCCGATTTCAATTTATCAAACAGATTTTGAAAGTAGAAGTATAGTACCACAAACCGTATATTCTCATTTTTCTCTACAATGCTGAAAAATTGGTGAAAAATGGTTGCAAACATGACTGAAAACGGCGTGAGCAGTCGAGTTGGAGAGACCGGGAGATGAGGGGAAGCGTATTATCACATAACCCGTTCATTAGAAGAATTCCCCTCATCTCCCGGTCTATCCTACCACTCGTCCGCTTACGCGGGCTAGTCCGTTTTCAGTCATGTTTTCAAGCATTTTTCACCCATTTCGCAGGATTGTAGCGCAAAATGAGAATATACGTTTTGTAGTACTATACTTCTACTTTCATATTCTGTTGGAGAAATTGAAATCGGGCTATCACTAGAGCATCCAGGCACGCTAAAAGTTAGTTTAAATTTTTTAAGAAAAATAATAAAAAACACGATGACCATTAGTGGAAATGAAATATGAGCGTGTTTCTACTTATGGCCATAGAGGTGGTTATTCGTGGTGATACTTTTTTTGGACGCCACCACAAGAAAATGAATGTATGAACAATTTTGCGCAAAATACTCATTGTTGCAAACAAGACCAAATGGATGTTGATTGTTTCTCTTTTCAGTCAGAAATGCCGACAAGAGTTCAATCAGGAAAATTAAAGTTTTAAAGTTTCAGTATTCTCTATCAAAAGCGGAGTTTGCATTGGATTTTTACACATTAGAAAATGTTCAAACCTTTACATCTACCATCCATTTCACGATAAAATGCCATTCAACGTCAAGCTGAACATTCAATATAAGAAAGGTGTCAATTGAATACGACAATTTTTACATGCGAAAATTTTTGATTTTTATGACGTAATTGTATTAAATCTTAAGAAAATGGTTGGACTTGTATCGCCTTCTTGAAATCGGGTTTAGTTTTTTACTATATTCCTGTGGTAAATATCTGGCCATAAGTGGGGGAAAGATGGCCAAAAGTGGAGAATTTTACAGTTTTTTTAGTAAAAATTGTTATAAAATTTCTCAAAAACAAATAATTGTATTTAATTCAATAGATGACACTCACAAATATTCGAATTCATATGGATTTTTCTGTTCCACACTTTTAGTGACCAATAGCATAATCAAAAGGTATATATTTCTCTTAACTTGGCCTTAGGTGGTGCCTCTACCCTACCAAGTTTGAACAGTGTCAATTATCAAGCAAATCTCCTTTGCAATTTTAAATTCTTTAATTTTAATAATGTCATAAATTACCTCCCCAAAAACCCCCTACACTAGTTTTGAATGAAGTCGAACCATAAAGCATGACACCTACTCATCCGTATTCTTGAGACTTTTTTGAGTGCTTAAATTTTAACGGAAAATTCATATTTTCTGCCACAGTTACCCCCAGATAACAATTTTGCATATTGTCCGCCATCTCAACTTTTTTAAATATGAACAAAAAACATCCCTGGCCATAAAAAACATTAGATACCAAGTTAGATTATTCTCAAAAATCAAACATCTTGTGAGCCATATTGAATACTGAATTTTAATAATGTCATAATAATCGACCCTAAAAAGCCACAGACACCAATTTTGAATAGAGTCAAACCACAGTGGCCCGTGGTGGTCGTGATGGTTGAGCTTTAGTTTCTCAACCGTGGGTGTGTGAGTTCGAATCCCAGCCCGGTCACTGGTCCCATGCATGGCATCACACGTTAAAATGTAAGGGCCTCGAAAACTTCTGAGGGTTGCCGTAAAGGTGCAGCCGAGTGGTGGAAAGAACAAATTTTTTACAAAAATTTGTAACAAATAGAGCACAATACTCTCGCTTTCTTGGATCAACTATTTTGAGTCATCAAATTTCAACTGAAAATCATAATCCCCGAACTGAAAACACCCTCAGAAACATCCTAGGCATGTAATCGGATCATAAATCACAAAATTTATCCGCCATCTTAAGTTTTATCACAAATTCATTATCTCCAACATCAAAAAATCTAAGATACCAATTTGAAATAGAATCGTACCGTTAATCATGAAAACCCCTACATATAAATTTTTAATTGAATTGGAAAATAAATCACAGTAATCTTCCTTTAATTTTTGAATTTTAATAATGTCATGTTAAAGCTGTCATCTTGCTTTTTTTGTATTATAAAACTGTTAATTCAATTGCAAGGTTTAAATAGATATATGGATGAATGAATGTAAATAAGGGATTCTAATAAGCGGTATGATCACTGGGTCTGTTATCGTCGGTGGAAATATTATATGTATAATGGTTGATGGGTTTCAAAAGTCGGTTCAGTAGCACTGGCTTGTTAACGGCTATTGAATATTTGACAGTTTTTTTCGTTAAATTTTTCTACCCCTCAATGGTTGCTATATTTATTTATGTTAATTATGTAATATCAGTACTTCATATACTCTTCTAACTTCATTATTTCTAGTGGGTTCGTGGTTGCCTATTGGATATAGTGGGTCTGGCATCGTCGGTTGAATGTATATATATATATATATATATATATATATATATATATATATATATATATATATATATAATACGAAACAGGAAATTTTTTGGGTATAGCAGCAAGCAAAACGTGTACTCTTTTAACACTATATTTCCGATATTTCAACAGTGAATACAGGGAAGCTACAAGTAACAAGCAAAATTGTACGATTAATGGAAAGAAAACTTTGAAGAAGAACCACTTACTGTGTTGATGAGAATGATTGCTATGGATGTAATATTTAAAATTTGTAAACAACATGTCATGTAAGTCACATGTGAGAAAGATGAACAAAACACATTAAAATACGTCAAACAATAAAAATATTAAGTCATTGTTATAAAATTTTGTTTAAACATTTATTTGAATTATCTCCACACGTGGAGAGATTCAAATGTAATGTAAGAAATTTGGTTAGGATTATTAGACAACAGATAGTTGACATTATTGACATTAGATGTCAGACACTTTTGAAGTTTGACACGAAACCACGAATTGGCCGCTGCTAGTGGGTGAAATTAACCAATTGTCTCAACTCAAAAGAGATGAAGTGTTCCCTAAGGGAGAATTATTTAAGTTATGTGTAATATTATTGTCGATGAGGAGTAAATATGAATAAATTTCACTTAAGTGATTAACGTCAGTTTTTTTATTTAAGCAAGAATCTGATTGAGAGATGAAAGCCATTTCCATGAAAAGTCTTTTAGTGATATTATTTTCTTTAGTCAAAATTTTTGTATTACTATAGTTCATGTTATGACCAGTGCTATTAACATGTTCACTTAATGCACATCTTTCAGGATGGCATCTACAGTCGCTTTTATGTGAAGTGATTCTATCTTTTAATGTCCTCGAAGTCTGACCTATGTAAGTTTTATCGCAATTAGAGCAAGGAATACAATACACCAACTGTGATTGTGAAGTTAAATGTGTTTTATCTTTAACTTTGGTAAAAATGGAATTAATTGTTAATATTGTTTTATTCGCAATTTTTATGTTCTCAAAATCTTTGAAAATTCTAGCAAGCCTGGGTGAGACATCTGCGATATATGGAAGAGAGGTGAAAAAATATTGGATTTGGATCCTATCTGCATCATTTGTAGTAGTGATATTATTTTGCGAAATGTTATTGATATTATTTAATGAATCATGTGTGTCTATGGTAGACGTACTGTATAAAATATTTTTTAATAGTGAAAGAGGATATGAATTATCAATGAATAAATTATATAAGGTTTTTAAATTTTGTTGATGAAAAGAGGAGTCAGAAATACAGAGTATTCGATGTTTCATTTGTTTAACCAAATTAACCTTCATGGATTGTTTATGGTATGAGTGATAGTTCATAAATCTTCCACTACTTATGGGTTTTCTATACCAGTCAATGACTAAGGTATTGTCCACTGTACGACGAAATTTTGTGTCCAAGAAGGGAACACTATGTTCTTCGTCTTCACGTTCAATGGTGAACTGTATATACGGGTCATAACTATTGAATACATTAACTACTTCTGTAGTTCCGTTATGTGGTAAGGCTATAATCAAGTCATCCACATATTTTTTAATGAAAAACAATTTGAAAGGTAAAACTTTTAGGACTGTATCCAGTATGTCATCCATGACATACATAGCAAGAATAGGACTAATTTTTGCCCCCATAGGGTAGTCTGTTTGTAAAATTTATTATCAAATGAGAAATAAGTATTATTGAATAAGAAAGTAATAAGTTCAAAGAAAGTTTCTTTATCAATACTACAATGATTACTGATACTATCCCATCTTTTATCGATGGCTCGTAAACAAGCATCCAAGTAAACATTACTAAAAAGTGAGACAAAAGCTTCTTTCAAACCAAGATTTAGGGATGATACGAACAAAGACTATAAAAGAGAGAGAAAGGCTGAAAAAAATAAGGACAAGCAGTTAAAAAATCGTCATTTTTGGCAATCAACAAATGCGATTATTTCAGGGGGGTCAATTGATAAACTATGTAGATCAGTGGATACAACTAGGTGCTCCACGAACTCTGGTGAAAGTTTTGGAAGGGTATTCAATACCATTCAAACAAAAGCCTCCCCTTGTCCCGTTCGATCAAAAAACCATATCCCAATTCAATTAAAAAATATCGCTTCAATTGGACAAAGAATTATAAAAAATGATGAAACAAAATATTATAAAAGAGACGGAGGTGAGGTCAGGATTTCTCTCAACAATGTTCCCAATACCAAAACCAGACGGAACTTGTCGAGTAATATTAAATCTAAATAGATTGAACGAGTTCCTGGCTATAAAGAAATTTCACTTGGTGAGTCATTACAAGGTTCCAAATTTCTTGCAGAAAAACGATTACCTGATAAAACTCGATCTATCACAGGCATATTTCCATGTGCCGATAAAAAGATCTCATCAGAGGTTTCTAGCATTCGCTTACCAAGGAAAGGTGTACAATATGACATGCCTCCCTTTCGGATTGGCAACTGCTCCTCGATTGTTTGCGAGTCTTACAAACTGGGTTGCCAGTTATCTAAGAAGCCGAGAAATAAGAATATTGGTATGTCTAGACGATTTTCTCCTTGCAAACCAAAACCTACAGTTACTACAGAACCAAGGAGAGGAGACAGTGAGATTACTACAATATCTAGGATGGAAAATAATCTTCGAAAAATCTCAACTCATTCCAAAAGATCAGCTGGAATTCCTAGGAGTGATCTGGAATCCAGTCAAATATGTGAAATTCATTTCAGAAAGAAAGATAGAGAAATTGCAAAGTTCAATACAGAACATTTTGACAAAAGCAATATGGAACTGTGACAGTGCGAAATCCTTATTGGGGGAGCTGAATTTTGTAGCCTTCGTAGTCCCTATGGGACGTTTACATTGTCGGAGAATACAGAGGGAGAGTCATCTACTACCAGAAGTATTACCTCAAAAGTTATACAAAGTGAGAGAACGAATTATCCAAGATCTAAAATGGTGGCAACTTTCGATTCATTACAGGACCCCAATATTCCGTCAGAATCCACACATGTTCATAACAACAGACGCCTCGGATATTGGATGCGGAGGTCATTTGAACAATATTCATCAGAAAGACCTGTGGAAAACATGTCAGAAAAAATGGCATATAAACAGAAAAGAAATGTTTGCAGTCCAGATGACAATACAGAAAAATCTCAGCATATTAGAGAACAAAAATGTAATAGTTCAATCAGACAACAAGACCGTAGTATCCTACATCAACAAAGAAGGAGGGACGAAATCGTTAGTTTTACTGCAGCAAACCGAAGAATTGTTGAAGACGGTCCATCAGAACAATATGAGTCTGAAAGCCAGATATATTCCAGGAATTTACAATTCATTGGCAGACTCTTTCTCGAGACAATGCCCCACCCGATTGGCACCTTCCGGAGGAAGTCACGACAAAGATTTTCAGAATGTGGGGGATTCCGCAAATAGATTTATTTGCGACCAGCCAGTCAGCAGTTGTTTCGGTGTTTGTAGCCCAATCGACCCTAGAAGAAAAGGCATTATTTGTGGATACTTTCAGTCAAGAATGGAATTACAGCTTGGCGTGGGTTTTTCCACCACCACCGCTGATACCCTGAGTATTACAACACCTGAACAGGGCCAGAGGAGTATACATAGTCATAGCTCCCAGATGGCTGCAAGTTTTTTGGAGACCAGACCTCAAATTACGATCGATCAATACTCCATATCGCATTCGCAATTTACGAATGAACCTGATAGACTTGCGTTCCGGCTGACCACCACCACAAGTGAATCGCTTTGTTTGGAAGCTTGGAGAATTCGGGGTGGATTAATCTAATAGGTGATTGGGGTATAGAAGACAGACAGTTATTGCAATGTGCTTGGCGAGAATCTACTTTGAAATCTTACAGAGCACCATGGATTAATTGGGCGAAAGAAAGAAATATGTCTGTACATGATCCAAATCCCCAAGATGTTGCAGTATATTTGAGTTATTTACATAGATGTGAGTCTCTGTCATATAGTACAATACTAGTTCACAAATCTGTAATAGCAACTTTTGCTAATCCACTAAAAAGTCAACATTTGAGCTCTCATCCAGTTGTACAACAAATTTTGAAAGCCATCAGTCTCCAAAGACCTATAAGAAAGAAATCTATTTGGGATATAGACATAGTAGTAGAGTGGTTATCAAATCATTCTCCTAGTGTGAAGAGTTTTTTTTCAGGTATCTGGGCATGTTGCCACTTTGTTATTATTATATTCGGGGAGAAGAGTTCATGACTTGACATTGTTAGATCTGAGTGAAGATAATTTTCTTTGTGAAAATGATTATATTATCTTCTGGCCACTTTTTGCCTCTAAAACTGATAGAGATAATTACCAACAATCTGGATTGAAAATCAGTAGACACAATAATAGGAATTTAGATGTAATCTTTTGGATAAACAAATTAATTGAACTCGCTAAAATTAGGAAAGGTTCTATAAATATCACTTCTCTATTCATCACAACTAGAGCCAAGGTGAAATCCGCTTCTAGGTCTGTGATAGCAGGGTGGATTAAGTTTATTCTCAAAGAGGCCGGTATTGAAGCCCCAGCAGGTAGCTGTAGATCAGCGATAGCATCCTCACGATTTTCTAGGGATACACTAGTAGACCTTATACTGAAACAGGCAAACTGGAAAAATAGCAAGACCTTTTTCAGTCATTATTGTAAGAAAATAGATAAAAGTAATTCCAAGGTTAGAAACACGAATTATAATTGTTGTGATTATTTCGAGGCAATTGACAGATGAACAGTTTTGTGTACTTCTATTGTTGACAAATATATTTCTGTCCCTATATGTTGAAGAGGGAAAATTACTTGATATATTTTTGGTGACTGTAGTTGATGTCATATGGTTTTGTATGTTGATACGAGTTATTATTTGTTATTCACTTGAATAAATCATGGATTATGTATTTTTTGTTGCTTAAAGAGTTACTGTTATAATAATAATAATTATTTCTATCATTACCTAATATATAATTATATATTACATCTTCACAGTACGCTTTTATATTAGCCGGCAGAAATCAAACACTTCTCAGATGGGTCAAGCGGAAGCACAGACTAGAAATAGAAAAGTTTTTCCCCCGAAGGGATAAAAACTATTATTTCGAGTCTTGCTGAAGCTTGACCCATAGAATAAAGACCTTGCCGACTTCATTTTCAAAGGTACTGAAAAGGCATGGCACTAGCCGGCTAAGATCAAGAAATGTGACAGATATCTCCTTGATGTCACATGCATTGCCTCAGGGGCAGAAAGACTGACAAATACACAGTGTTTCACGAGGAAAGCAAAAGGGTAATCTCAGATGGGTCAAGCTTCAGCAAGACTCGAAATAATAGTTTTTATCCCTTCGGGGGAAAAACTTTTCTATTTTCGTCGTCAATTATCCTACAGAAAACATCCACTGCCCCCTAGAAATATCGCTCCAGCAGCGTTATCTCTAGGGAGCAGTAGTTGTTGGATATATACCTTGGTGTATATCTTCTCATAAGCTGAAAAAAATTCAATTGGGAAGTTGGCCTGCACTGATGAGTGGCAAGTACCATGAAACCGGTACGTAGGTGTTCTTCCATTATATTGTAAAAGCATTTTTCGAAACCAGAATGAAAACTTTTATTCAGTACTCATTTATTCACTTTAACCTTTCAACTTATATTGTATTTTCCTACGCGAATAAGTACTATTAAAAAATTATTCTCTTAGAATTATTTGCAAGGTATTTAACAGATACAATTCAAAGGTCATAGGGGGCAGTAGTTGTTTTCTGTGAGATTTTTGCCGACGAAAATACCTATTGTATGGGTTTATTCAAAGGACTGGATTATTAAATCCATTTTTCATCAGAAACGTATGGTCTTTCGTCAAATAGTCTCTCCCATTCTTCAAGAAACAGGTATTGTCCTATTTAAACTGAAACATAATTTTCGCTATAATGTTCAAAATGCAATGCAAAGTATTTCTTGTAGAATTCTTTGACAAGTATTCAAAAGATATAATTCCATGGTCGTAGCGGGTAGTAGTTATTTTCTGTGGGTTACTTGCAGACGAAATTACCTATTGTATAAGTTTAGGCAAAAGACTGAATTATTCAATCCATTTTTCATTAGTAGTTAAAATGGTCTTCTGTCAAATAGTGTCTCCACTCTTCATAAAAAGGCTTCTTGTTCGGTCTATAACCGAGGCTCGATCTTATATGATGGATAGAATAAGAGATTTCTGCAATTATACTTTCCAAAAAAATATTTCATAGCCGGTATTGAAAATCAATTTAGAAACAGAGAGTCATTGTAAACGTTTATTTCGAACACATTTAAATAAGTATTGGTTCGATTTTACACTGAAATTAACACAATTATCGCTGACACTTCTGGAACTTCAAGTCAACAATAAATGTCAAGATAAAAATCAAGTGTTTATAACTTTGAAACGTCTAGTGCGATTATTAATAATGAACCAGCGTTGAATGAAGAACTAGAATTCCTTTCAAACCATAGGGCTTTTAATGATACCACCAATTTGGCAACGAGAGACATCACACATATATTTTTTATGCAAAAAAGACTGAAAATGCCACCTTCTTTCTCACATAAACTTTATTTATATAGCTCCATATGCAAAACGTTCAGATTTCCGCACTCTTGAAGATATCACTTTGAAATTTGAATCACATGAATAACTTGACGACAGTATTTTTCAGTTTTTCTTTTCGATTGGAAGACCGGAAAATTTTTTTACGGTTTTTTCTGTTTTCTCAACTTTTCAAGATACAGGTCCGGCAAGTGATTTGATCTGATTCATATTTCTCGAAAGGATTCTCCTATATGTCCTGCACAAGTGTTTAGTTGTTGAGGAAGATCGCAAATGCTAACAGGCTTTTCCTGGCGATTTTACAAAAAAAACGAGAATATTTCAAAGTTCAAGTGCGGCTAAACGGATGAACGTAACTGAACTTTCAAAATTGCAATCGATAGAGCTTCAACGAACGAATGAATCCCAACAAACCGTTTTTTGAAAAACCGATCAGAAAATGGTGAAAATCCCTAAAATCTGAAAATTTGAATTCCCACAATTCACCAGGATATCTTTTTTGACCGCCTTCAAAATTGTTTTGGAAAAATCAGTTGACCAAGAAATATTTCAAAATAATGAGAAAATTGAAATATTTTTTTTATCGCTTCGAATACATCTTCGTCAGTTCCACCCACAGTCAAAATCGGGTTTTTCCAACTTGATTAGAAAGTGGAAAAAAGTGGAAAAAATTTGAGAAAAATAACAATGTTTTTATTTTCCTTCTAAAATACCCAAATACTCGAAAACGATACAAAATATGACAAAAATAAATAGCTATAGTTTAATTTTTCCTGAACAGTTCTACAAAGAAATATAATCTGTTTTTTCCAAATCTCTATAAACACACTAGTAAAAATTGACTGAACCTAAAAAAATGAGCATTACTTGATTGGACTTGTGAAGAATTTTGAAATTGACAAAAATAAAAAAATCAGATTCACAAAAAGTTATCATAATTTTTTTTTAAATCTTGGTATACCGTTATAGAGTTGTTCTCGACATTTTAGTGAAAATTTCATGACCGCACATGCATTATTATTAACAGCGTTATCTAGGAATATTTGAAAGAACCTCCGAGAAGAAACAGTGCCTGGGAAAATAAAAGTCGGTACACATGTATCTGCATTGGCACTATATCACTGTGGAGGTATCCCAGACATTTCAGTGAAAAATTCATGAATGCACATTGATTATCAACAGAGTTTTACCAAAATAGTAATGAAAAATACTGATTATATTTCAATTCCAATTCTTCTACTCTTCTATCACCATAATAGTAGTGCCATAGTTAGTCTTTGGAATAATCTGAGTAGGAAAAAAACATTCTCATTATTTTTATACTGGGAAACGCAAAATTGCTCATATTTCAGATACGTCCCAATTTTCAAAAGATTTGTAGCACTAGAAATATATCATGAAATTCATTCACATCGAAAATATTACTAAAGTGTTTAAAAGCGTGGCTGGGAAATTTTGCGACATTTGGCAACGTCGCATTATAATTCTCCTCTATCCCATGTTCGACAGTAAAATCGTAGATAACTTCACATTAACATTTTTCTAGACGTTATTCTGAATCGAATGATCCATCGCTCATATTTTTAGGAGCTTTATCAAGAATTAACACGTTTTTGAACTTGTTAATCAGACTATACAATCTACACAGAAAACGATTCCATCTTCACAAAATTTATTTAGCAAGAAGTTTCGCCAACTCAGTAGCTTCTTCATGTTTTGCATTGAAATCTATAACAGAAACAAATATCTTACCATTACTCTCTGGAACAACACAACAATTAACGCGACCCGTTCATTCAACGAAAAATAAATGAAAAGAACAAATTTAGGAAGGAATAAGACGCACTATGCACAACACATTTTCAATTCGCTTTCAGAGGAATGGCATTCAGAGGAAGATGATGCGTAGCCAGGTGCATTCAAAACGGATACGCAGACGCACTATCGTTCAGACAGAAACACCTCAACTGGAGGGGAGGAGGATAACGTGGTAAAAGGTATCCATTTCAACCACAAAGAAGTTGAAATGGTTAGCGTTGCCATTGTGAGCGAAAAAGCTTACAATGTGAATGAACCATACCTACCACCCCCATCAGTACCAGCCAAGTGGAAATAGCTATTTGAGTATTTAGAGCGCAAAGTGATTGATTGCCGCTCGGCAAAGAGAGTTACGAAGCGAAGCGCGGTAATCTTTGGAGAGCCGCAATGAAACTTTGTGCTCGAAATGAACACATGATTTTTTCTACAAACGCAGCTCCTCAGACATAAAAAAGATAGACACTTCATTCAACATAGGCACATAATATTACCTTTGAGAAAATTCACATTCAATAGTATTCCCAAATGTATAAGCTATCCAAATATCCCATAATTCAAATTTCTAACGAAAGGAAAAAACTTGCGTAAAAAAAAATAGCGCGTCCTGAGTTCGAACTCACGCCGAGAACTCTAAATCAGTTTCGTACGAAGAATCTTTGACATTTCACCACCGCAATACCTTAGATTGCTATGAATTTCTTGTGTTCACTTTCCATCATGCAAGAATGGGTTTGTTTTCAACAAAAGCTAAGGAGATATAGCGTTTTTTCAATATTCTCGCTCTACAGTGTAAAAGCTGTCACAAAATGACATTCCTCGGAAAACGTCAACTTTTCGTTAAGATCTGAAAGCGTCAAAGGCTACTTTGGTGAGCGGTAGTAGAATATATTTATACATAATGTTTGCAGCATATGTAAAAAAATTAGGGAGTTACAAAAATACTTTTCTGTACAACTGTCAAAAGAACTTGACAATTCTGCATATCTATTGTTTTTTTTACCTTGAAAAAGGTTTTTTTTTTCACCGTGAAAAAAAGACTTTCATTCACTGCCAAAATAATTCACAAAATAAACATGAAATATTACTTTTTGAAGGATTTATTTTTAATAGAGTCAATTATTAATTGATTATTCATCATAAAACGATTTCATTTATTGGAATACGAATTGATAGTAAAGTTTGAACAATTACTTCCAACATAAATTCCCAAAGATATTCCATGTTCATTCCACAATTTTATGAGAGACGAAGGTGGACAAATTCAATATTTTGTTAGGAATCTCAATTTTGTTATTCAAACTATCTTCTATTTATGCTTCTCCTACAGAGGCAGATTTCCAGCCACCGACCGTGATGTTTTATGGATGTAATGTTGCCCCCTGCATTGGCCAGAAGAGTTACAGAACTTCTCCTGCAACAGTGACCTGTGTAGCTCTTATACATGTCTTTTCCAAGTCATTTTGCAATCAAGTTGGTCACATGTTGGTTGGTACATTTTCCTCTGGAATATTTCAAAAATAATCGGTTACTTTCTGTATGAGGCGGCCGTAGTGCTCTGTACTTGCGGTATATCTCAATATATCAGAATTTGAAACAGTAAACGTTTTTGCGCAATAGGCCTCCATATCAGGTGTTTCAACAATCAGTATAGATCCAGCATCTTCAATGTCATCAATAGTTATATGTAATAATTCTTCACGGCGACAAGCACCACTGAGACCCAAAATTAGGAAAACCTACAAATAAAAAATATTGAAATTACTACTAATCTTAGGAAATTATGATTATTACTACCTTGTAAAGTAAATTCGTTTCATCATCAGCATCTTGAATACATTTATTAATATCATCCCTTGATAAAACTTTAGATTTATTTCCTCGGTAACCGACGCTTTTGTTCTTAATGAGCGGGACCAATTTTGAAAACTTCCTTGTATCAATATTTTCTTTAACATTCAATGTACTTTTCAACATTGGGTAGAACATAACGTAGGAGGTTTAGTAATTGATTTTTCCTCAAAATAGCATGTAAGCACATTTTCAGAAACCTTTTTTACATGTTTCTTGTCGTACCATTCACGAAATTGGTCATAGTTTTCTCATATATTAACCCATTAGCGCCCGAATAATTTTTTTTGGAAAATTAAGTTTATATTACGATAGTGTTAGCCTAAATGATGTTTTTAACAAAAAAGTCTCAACAGAAAATGTTCTTTCGGTTACCGCTTACGAGATAATGGCCGTTGCCATATGGCAACGCTAAGCGCTTTCATTGTCATGTGGTTACCAAGTGTCTGAACGAAAATAAAAAGCATTCATTTCAAAAGAAAGCATAACGGCAAATATTTATTCAAAGTAGCATAGTTAACAAAAGCTAATTATTACATAGTTTTATTTCAAATAAACTTGTAATTATTTTGTATGAAAAGTTTGGAAACAATCTAAACAGAGTCCGACGAAACACTTGGAACACATTGTTCTGACTATGGACTTGCACGTATTTTTTGCACATCTTCGCTTTTTATTATTTGGAGATTTTATAACCAAGTGGTCCATTCTGTCAAATCTAATGGCGTCTGATATGCGACTATCCGACGCATTCGAAGACGTAGCTGGTTTACCAGGACCCTTGCTTGGAGTTCCATATCGTTTTATATACGTCATCGCAATTTCTCGTTTGAAATCTAATTGTGGTACTTTCTCATTTTTACTTTTGTTGTGTAATATCCAACTATTTTGGAGAGCTACGTCAAGCATCCAAGTGAAAATGGGCCAATACCATTTTTTTGAACGCATGCTGACTCGATATGTATTGACGTTCTGATCCATCTGGTCAGTTCCTCCCATATAATTATTATACTGCCGAATTGCTCTTGGTCTGGATACATACACATGTCTTTTCTCTTGTTGGGAGTATCGTTTGACTTGGGCAGCTTCTTGAACACCAAACGATGTTGATAACATAGTGACATCTGAATTATCCATCCAACGTATATACAAAAGCCCGTCATTTTTTTCAATCGCATGTTCATAGTACCCTCTTTCTTTCTTTTTAAATTCAGTTCTGGTGAGCAAAGGACAGGGTTTAGGAATTCGATTATCTCGAATTGTCCCAACACAGTGATAACCGCAATATCTTATAAATGAGAATAAAGCTGGCCCAGAAAATAGATTGTCCATATAAAAATGGTATCTCAGATTTCGCTTTTCATCTGGCAGCTCATCCAACATAACAAGAAGAGGACTGCTGGCCTTTCCAAATAATTTTTGATAATCATCGTTGGACTTGGGGCTTTTTCCTTGATATAGGTCAAAATTGACCAGATATCCAGCTTTTGTATTTATACACCATACTTTGAACCCGAACCTTATTGGCTTAGCACGAATGAACTGCTTGCACCCATGTTTGCCAAAATATTTGATCATACTCTCGTCATATGCAAGGTTTTCTTCAGGTTGAAAATTTCGAATGCAACGATCCTTCAACATTTTCATTATTAGGCGTAATTTCCATGCCTTATCTTGTTGGCTTGGCTTTGTATTATCCGTAAAATGCAAGAATCGGCATATCTGCATAAATCTACCTCGGCGCATGGAATCAGATACAGCCAAATTTTTTAAATCCTCCCCAGAACTCCAATAATGTCGTTTTGATGGCAGGTCATTGTAACCACTAACAAACAAGATTGCTATGAAGCATTTGATTTCATCGGTTGTTATGTTGGGATCAGGGCAGTTTAGAAACAAAGCGTAACGACGAGTTTCTTTTACTAAGTGCTCAATAAACTCAACATCAATAAATTGTTCAAATATTTCAACAATAGTTAATTCTTTATATTTCGAATAGTCAGGGCTAGGAAACGATAATGGTGTTGTAACTTCCAAGTCCGCATTCATTATCCATCTCGGTACTGATTTTTTTGTTGACTTTCTCTCAGAAATCCACCTTTTTGTTGCCTCAGACATAAGTTGATCAGCCGAGATCTCTTCGGTAGTTTCTAGTTCATCATAATTTACACCAAGTCGACTATTATCATTCAATCTTATTTCTGCACCGGCTGTCAGTTGGCGATGTGTGAGATTATCAACGTGGCTGTAAGTAGTAAAACAAAATTCATTTATTTACGTTCCTGATTACATTTTCAATATTGCTTACCCACTCTCTTCATCACCAGAATCTTCGTCTGTCTCAATATTTATTTCAGGAGGCTCTATAAAAATGTCTCCATCGATGTCGTCATTTTCTATCATATCCAATGCCTCAGCAAGCGAAAAGCCTCTTCTGAAACAAGACATATATTATTAGCTCCTGTAAGCGCTTAGCGTTAACATATGGCAACATCTACATTTCCAAGGTCACCGTAAATGAACTATAGACACTAATCGTTGAATAAATTCAAATAAAATTTCATTTAGGTATATATTACACTGTTGTAATTGTAAAATGATATATGTTTGTACGAGATATAATACTTACTCAAAGCGAATGTCCATTTTGTTCACTATTCGTCAATACACCAAATTTCAACACACCCGTACAACTCGACTATTCACTGGAAACTGTTGAATATTTATTTTCTAGCACTTCTGGCGTCTTGACCACCACTCCTTACCCTCTCCCTACTCATCTGGTCGCTACCTGACTCACAATGGAATATTATGTAGCAATGTGTTCGCTGTTGCCATATGTTAACGCTAAGCGCTAATGGGTTAACTTGGATTTGGCCGGTATCATATTAGATACTATTGCATTTGCTTTATCAGATATATCTGATGGAGTATCACTACCAATATTATAATCAACATCCATCTTCTTGAAAATAACTTGACATTGAAGCATCTACGAGAAAACAGTCAAACACGCGGCGTGCCAACAAACCGTTTCTATAGTAACGAGACACAGACAGACCACTGGATGCTGTGAAATTGTATTGGAAGTATTGATAACATTAAAGATAACAGTATGGAAAAGAGAAGTAGTATTTAGTTATTCTGGAATTATTGAATAATATTTTCAAGACAACAGTCGTTTAAAAGCGATAACTTATCGGGACAAGAAACCACGTTAAGATGTATTGGAAGTATTTATTTTCAATATAGGTATTTCATGATGTAAATTCGTGTAAAATTAGTGCTTTCATGGCATATTCGAGAAAATGTTTGGCCTCGGCCAAAAATTAACACTCTCTTGTGCCACCAATTTTACGCACTTAATATAAAAATAACGATATACGAATGGGCAAAAGTGGGGATATTAATACAGATATCAAAATGATTATTTGAAAAAGTTGTTGATAATTCAATTTTAGGACCATTTGAAATATCCATCTGAAAAAATTGATAATTGCAATTTTTCTAAATATTGTAAATATTGACTGCTGCTTTTTGGTATTGAATAACTCATAGGTAATCAATAAAGTAGAACTTTTTAGGATTGTTTCCAAACGGTAGTGCAAAATACTAGTTTTTACTGTTCGTCGTCGTAATTAACAAACCTCGTAACTCGCATGTCCCACATTTTACAGGGGAGACAAAAGACTGTTTTATTTTGTATAGGAAATAATTTTTGTTTGTATTATATGTTTGTTGTTGGGGATATAGTAATTGCTTGCTATTTATAATTTAAAATATTTTTTATTTTCACACTTTCATTTTTAAAATGGAGTTACAAGGAAACACCTAAGCATAGGAGTTACGCGTTATGTGTTGAAAGATATACGTGGTTTGTCAAAACTGAATTTGGAGTTAAGTGGTCTAACATTAACATTAAAATACACTTAACTAACACCACTTGGTTTAGGTCATAATATATTTTTGACTTAGACTTAAAATTGTTCTTTATGCTTCTTAATCACCATCAACCTTGTACTGCAAATTATTATAAAAACTATGATAATCCTTTGGAATTGTAATTTTTACTTCTTGTAGGTGGTTGAACTTTCCCTCGTCAATTGTTAACCTCTTGTCATACAAACTTAAAAACTTTGATTCACGAATAGCTTTTATTTTGTTGAAGAAGTTTTCTGTCTCTGGAGCGTGGCTTTTTCGTCTTTATTTCCTTCTTCGATTTATTTGTTCTTTTTCTCGCATAGAGGTATAAGTCTGTACTCATCAATGAAATTTAATTTACAGGAAATGTTACCATCAACAGAATATTGTAAATTGCGGATGTTAACAGCGGTTGGATCTCCTTTCTTTGATCCAGGACGTATAGACTTGTACATTATTGGTTTCGTGAAGTCTTTAAAAAATGAGTGCTCCAAATATTTCACCACATATGTCCTAGGGTTCTTTCTTGCATTTTTGCAGACATCCACATAATCTGCTGGTACGTGAATATCTCTCTGTTTCAAATTCCTCTCTAAGGTCGCATGCATTGAATCACACTCCATCTGTGTGTCTCCTTTTTCCAGGTATTTGCTTTCAATAGTAATGTTGTGCTTAACAGCTAGATTCAAAAGTACATTGCTCATTACAGCATTTCTGTTCTGGTAGTTGCACCCATCACTGAAAATAGTAATTTTGTTTGAATTGTTTCGAAGAGGTAACAGAGATTCGATGAAATGGGTCAAAATACTTGCAAACTCATTAGCAGATAGTTCGCCCTCTGATTCGTTCCACAAGTAGCAGAAACCATCGTGTGTCTTCAGGTCATACAGACAAAGGTTATGGACAGAGTTTTCTCTTGTAATAGAGAGCAGATGTGTTTGATTTTGGGCACATCAAGAGGGATTGTAGATCCATTGTATATACATGCTCTTCATTTTTTTGTCTTTTTCGTTTTCATTTCTAGCAGCTTCCTCCTTTCTCAAATGAATATTGTATTCCTCCTCACTAATGTGTTGCAGCTTATATGCT
Source organism: Chrysolina oricalcia (assembly GCA_944452925.2). NCBI lineage: Eukaryota > Metazoa > Arthropoda > Insecta > Coleoptera > Chrysomelidae > Chrysolina > Chrysolina oricalcia. The sequence continues at coordinate 44,826,371 of OX101825.2, read as the reverse complement.
CTGCAAATATCACATTGGTCCTTTTTTGGTCTATAAAGGGACAAATTTAGGTCTTCAAAGGTTTTGTAAAATGTACAGGATGATAATGGTTTAAGACTTTTTTCACTGCACCAATTTTCACAATAAAATTTATATATTTGAAATTTTGAGGTCCAATTTGACTCCAAGTATAGTTTCTAGGAAGATGCCCGACAATAATGCGATTCTACATTAGGCAGGGACAATAAAAATTCTTTTAATGTTATTACTTTTTTTCTTTAGGTCCTCTTGCCTTGAAACCTTTGGCCTTCTTTTGGTTACAGTAGTGTCATCTGCTTCTTCTTCAGTTAACTCACTATGTTCAACTTCACTTTCAAGCCAGTGATTTATCATCCACTCTCCTATCCCCAAGGTTGACATTACTGTTTTTTGCATACTCTTGCCCTAGACCTATTCACATTGAGATAACTTAAAAGAAAATTTACGGCGAGAAGTGTGTTCGCTTTTTCTATCTCGAGCTCTCTGTGTTAAACTGACATCAGTGATGCTTTTGACAAACATTTTCCTCTGCTTCCAGCTTATGCTCCAAAATTTATTGAACATATCTTGCCTTTCTGCCTTTGAGAGACTTGCAATTAAATGTTTTACCTTTGCACTTACAGGTAAGTGCTCCCATTGTTCTTTGTGGACGGTTGACAAACAAAACCTTTTACTTTAGCACTTTTCTTCCCATACACTCTTTTCCTTGTTCCCGTAACATCTTCGCCATTTTACATTGCCAATCATCTTCTGACACCTGGTGCCTTTTCTTCCTTTTAGGTTTGACAATATTTTCGTCATGTTCCCATTACAATCTTCTAGTAACGGTGTAATCTCTCTTTCACTATCTATTGATGCTGTGAACAAGTCATTATTTGGTTCAATTTCATTTTGATTGCTATTATAGCCTATAATGGCTCCCACTTCCTTAGAAAGGGGAGAAGTTAGTAAGATTTCAGATGATGTGGCTTCAATGACTTCATCATTCAAATTATTATCACCCTCATTGTGGCTAAAATCAAGGACCTCTAGGTTCTGAATTTCCATGCATAGTTCTGTTTGTGAAAGATCCTTCAATAAATGAGAAGAATCATCAATCATTTCTTCAATCTTAATAAGTTCGCCATGGTCATCTATAATAAACGTTCCTGTTTTCCCTATGGGATTATCCAATACAATAGTTTCAGCATTTTCGGTTGTTTCTGAATGTTTACTTGATATTGTCTGTCCACATAATTCCAATATCTTTTTAGCTCTCGAAGACATTATTTTGGTCTGAAAAGAAACAAAACGGAATTAGTGGTAGCTATGAAAAAGAACGATACTGACCACTTAACTCCTGAAATTACTGGAATTTCATAATTTGTAATTCCACCACGCAACTCTCGACAAAAGTTGAAATACAATCCTCGTAACTCCATAAAAACCCTATTAGCAAACCAGGTAACTCCGAAAGATTCCAAAACTGGCAATTAAATACTTCAATTGTCATTCCTACTGTAAATCCTAAATTGCCCAGGCATAGACCTCACTAAGAATTAACTGATAAATTTCAGTCTAAAGCCTTTAATTAGCTTACGACATAAAAACACGCAACTCTTATTTTATTGTTAAAAGTTTGCATGTAAACAAAACAAGTAACTCACAACACTTTTGGAATGTTGTTTTTCATTGAATTTATGGCGAACTATAGTATTTATGTTTTACTTACTTTTCCTAAAGTATAGTGTAGGGATCTGAAACAATGATCGTTTATCCTGATAAACAAATTACACTGCACTGCACAAAAGCTATAGACCTTCCCGTTGAGACCAGCTGCCACAACTGGGAGTTACATGTTTTGCAAACTAGCAATTCCCCTCATAGAATATACGTGGTTTGTTTTTCTCTTCTTATGCTGTCTCGGAATTTTTTGGAGCTAAGCAGATTGACTAAACCATCGTCCATAGATATACTAATAAGTCTGGTAACTCCTTTGATGTGGTCGAAAAATGCCGCTCTTTTTGTGAGCGGTCGTATATCATACGGACATCGTTGCGGCGATGCGAACTGTACACTCTGTAAAACTGGCTAGCCCACCAGGCCGGCGCTCAAACCAAACAGACAGGGCAAGGGACGCGCGAGGACCGGAGGGGATGATTTGGGTCGCTTGCGAGAGTGAGCGGACTTATTAGTATATCTATGGACGATGACTAAACTGTACAGAATCCATAAAACCACACACCGGCTAGAAAATCCCAAAAAGAGATCATTTGGAGTTACGAGGTTTGTTAATTAGGACGACAAACTGAAATATCTTGGTTTCGTTTCATTTTCATATAATTGCACTTTTGAAATGGAATTGCACAAAAGTACCCTTCGGAGAGAGTGAAATTTTCTTGAAAATTTACGCGACGTGTTCGAATAGTCACCTGCCTAGTGTCATCATCGCAGCCGAGTCCCTCATCCTCTGATGATTCGTCACCTGGTTCTTGAGCTGGTGCTTGGGGAAGTTCTGCAGCAGGACCTGGGACAACTACATCCTCGGGGGCAAGTACATTCTCGTCATCGAACTCATCTATCCCATTATCGATGTCGCTATACACTAGCGTTTCTAAGACTTGTCGTCGTGATAAGGCCACTTTTTAAAATAGATTATCAAAACTCAGCTTTACTAACAGAACAAACACTCCACATCAATAAAAAATAGCAGACAGCAAAACGAAACCATTCAATTGTGGATGGGTGAATCTCCCACTCCACAAGCCCTAAAGCTTTGAGTTGAAAACAATGTGATAACTCAAGGGTTGAAAAAGTCCCATCTCACTTTATGACCACAGAAAGTAAATCCTCTCACAACTACCATTTTCGAGACCACATAACCTTATTGAGAATGTGCATTGGTGTAATATACAGGATAATGCATAAGTTATACACACAAACGCGGAAAGTATAGTTGAGAATAAATCATGAATAATAAAGGACACCGATTTATTACTGATAATAGAATCTGAATATCACAAAATTGAAAATACATTTAATTCATTGTGATTGATTGCAGTTGTTTTTAACCATCGATCAATGTGTGAGAGATGAAAAACGCTTATTTATTGCAGAGCAAGAAAAAAAAAAACAGGATTTGAGGAATATGAAAAATGTGATTTTTAAAATTTAAAAAAAGAGAATAATGGAAAAAATCTTCCACTGTGTCGCAGCTGTACTGTTTCCTCATTCATGCCCTGGACCTGCATATTAAAAAACAATAATTAGTTGAAAAACATTTGAGATTTATTAATAAAATATTTGAAATGGATTCATTGTACTTAAAAAATTATATTGTTGTGCAAGCAAGCAAGCAAGAAAAAAAAACAGGATTTGAGGAATATGAAAAATGTGATTTTTAAAATTTAAAAAAAGAGAATAATGGAAAAAATCTTCCACTGTGTCGCAGCTGTACTGTTTCCTCATTCATGCCCTGGACCTGCATATTAAAAACCAATAATTAGTTGAAAAACATTTGAGATTTATTAATAAAATATTTGAAATGGATTCAGTGTACTTGAAAAATTATATTGTTGTGTTTGAAAAGAAGGTTTTTTTTAATGCAAAAGGGATTCTTTCATAAGAAATTATTCAATTGACGAACTCTTTATGCAATTTAGATTGGGAACTCATACAGATAAAAGTGGTGAACAAAGAAAAAAGTTTGTAAGGGACTATTCACCAGAAATCACTCATACATTGATGGAGGAGATAGTATTCCATTTATTATCTCTCAAATAATTTTTTTTATATATTAATAGATCAGTTGCATCTCGCATTCTCAAACAGAGGAGTATCCAAATAGATGATTTTTCTTTTCAGATTGAATAAAAAAAATAAGTTATTTACATTATAAATGAATGTTTTCTGTATCACTTTTTTGGGAGTAAAAATCATTGTATAATCTATTCATACACAAATTGAGTTGATTTGATTGAATTTGATAGTATGAAATAAATAATAAATAATACTTTTTGATAAAATATGTTTTTGAGATCAAATGGGTTCCAATAGATTATTGAAATACTTACATGAGCACATTTTTCCTTCGAAAGCCTCATGGATTTGTTTGTGCCAATTCCACTTCAATTATTGTTAAATCACTAGACACATAACCACTTTTGTCACACAACAGCAAATTTTGTAAAATACTGATTATTTTTTTCTTCAACTGAGAGGCCATTTTGAAGGTATCACATACGAACAATGGTAAATCGAAATCCAAAGTTTTCATAATGAAGGCACACTGACTCAATGCAGCTTTCATACCATTCACGGGAGGCTGAGAAAACCTCCCACTCCTTTAACCCTAAACTGTTAACTTTAGAACTTGTAATGTTCAGTTGTTGCAAAAGTTCTATTTTCAATTATATTTCTTTCTGTCTCTCTCTCTCTCTCAATACTCTTTGATTTTCCAGAGTAATAAACATTAACCGTTTTCAATACTATAATTTTTTTAAAAGTGCATATACTCTATGAAATACTTATTAAGACGATTACATACGTTTATTGATTGTTTGCAAATTCACTTAGCGAATGAAAAACAATTTACCAATTAATAATATTCTTCAAGATATATTTGAAAAGCTTTATCATCAGGACAAGGGTTGGTTTGGTCAGAGATTTTTTGGATTGTTGTAGGTTATAGTTGTTTTGTATATCTTTTTCTTGTTAAGAAGTTATTTATCAATTGTGTTTAATAGATCGATCCTTTTCATGTAATTATTGTTGTACAGTTGTTTGATTCTTCATTTCACTCATTTCATTTTCAAGAAATATGTGAGGTAGATTGCGTACCTTTATCGGTTGAGCTGTACTTTTTAATCGTTTACCCTGAATATCACTTCCATTTGATGTTCGTTGGGTAAGGATGTCTCGAATTTTATCCAACTTAACCTAGAACTGATGAGAGGCAAGAACTTCGAATCATGTATGATAAAATCTATTGTTTGATTGCATTCCGTATTTACAAATGTTCTCATTGAGGAAAGTTACAAAAATACCTGCCAGAAGTAATTCAATATCCGTATGGGAAAGTAGTTGATTTCTGACAGATTTTTTGTTTGTCTCATGTTTCCCACTTTGAAAGGATGTAAGGAAATGTGGGATTTTAAATTGTATGAGCGAATTGTCGGAGCTCTTGTAATCCTAACGAGTTAAAGTGAAAAACGTATACTAATAGAATAAAAAAATGCTCTTCATTAAAATAATTGAATAACATTGTGATAATTGGATAACATTGTGATAATTGAAAATATACATTCACGGATGGAAGAGTTCAACCAATTCTTTACTCCAAGTGTTATAGGAGAAATCAGTTTCATCATATATTTTGGTGGTTTTCGTTCATTCAGCTCACGATCCCTGCGCAGTTCTTGTTGGCACAACTCAGACTTTTTCCGCAGTTTGGTAAATTCAATTTTCAATAGCGTGATTTCCTTGTAGATTTCTTGCAAAGAATCTTCTTTTTTATTGAGAGCAAGACATTATTTTTCACACTGACCTATTACTTCCTTCGAAATATTGATATTTTTAATACTTCTTTTTCTTGTATCAACGCTTTTGCGCAATGGTTCGAATGATACTAACGAATCAACTCTTTGTTGGTTAATCGATGGGCTAGTTTTCACACTTACAGTAAAATTTCCTGTAGATCTGTCCGCCGAAATAGTAAGAGGTGGAATATTTTTTCTTTCTTTGAACTTAGTAGATTGGACGATTGTATCAGTGGCCTTCCTTTTGCGTATATTCTTATTTTCTAAAGTTATATAGGAGGTCACACAATTGGTTGGTAGTTCCACTTTGGTAAGCAGCACTTCGCACTCCATGATTCGGGGAGTATCTATCATACTTATTAGGTTATCGCTATTGAGGTCTTGAACGTCTGGAAGGTCAGTAATTGAATCCACAGTTTGTTCAACGAATGTTGGTTCATCATCAATTATTGGTAAACCCCGAGACACAAAACCACTTTTTATCACTCAACAACAAATTCTGTAAAATACTGATATTCAATTATTTCTTTCTTCAACCGGGAGATATTATTTTGAAGAAAACTGTATGGCCTCACTCCATTTACATACATAACACCACCTCCCAACAGGTATAATCTCCAACCAATACAATCACAGTCAAAGTTATAACAATTCAACAATATGGGACAGCAAAAATATGCCCAAGACGAAGAAATTTTTCATCCAATGAAAAAAACTAAAAGTCAGCCCATTAACCGTATATCCATAGATATTACTACGACACCAAATCAGTTTAAATTTTTTCTCTAAATGAGCAGGTAAAATATTCCGGTCATTTTTACACAAAAGATTGGTATGTGATGATGAAAATAGGTTTTGATATACATTTGAATGTCTAGGACTTTCAGAGAGATGAATGAGAGAATTACCATTTGAGCATATCTGAAATGTACCGGGACGAATATAATACCAGAGCTTTAGCAAAATCGGAAATTGTGTTTTTTGAAGAAAATATTGAAAGATGATTGGTATGTATGGGTAGCGACAAGAATGATTGTTGTAATATCATTGGAATCATATTAGGAGATTTGAAATGTTATACGTGCCAATGCCTAAAATACTTGGATATTTGATAATCAGTGGTATATTTTTGAAATATTTCTTTTGGGAATAACATTTGTACAAATCTTGATCGGGGCGGATATATTGACAGAATTTAGCAGAATCAGAAATTATACTTCGTTGATTCATCAATTACATATCAAATCTCTTACAACAGTGATTGTGAGTTATTTCTGGACTTCTTTCCGGGCAAGGCGGTGGTGATCCACCCGATATTCCTGGTCGTGATGTTGGCGATACTTCTGTGCTCCTATGTACAAACAACTCGTCTTTGTTGTCTGATTCAGACCTTGCTTGGCTCCTGAGAACACGACCCTGTTCGTTTTATGGATGATCATCACCTCTATCAAGATTAACTTATAACACAGACACTCATTGACCCTTGCGACCGCTTCAAGGAAGAATTGAAGCTACCAAAACCCTTGAGATTGTCCAACAATTTTATTACCTTCCTTTCTTTCCCACTGGAACAAGCCACCTCTCCGTATTATTTACTATTCCTGCACTATTTTGTTTGTATGGCGAATTTTATCAGTAACTAATTATTTCGTAGATCAACTTTAATCAATGATATTTGCTACCTTCTCTCATGAGACACTGTATTCATATAATAGTTTGTATTCATAGGGTTAACTAAAATATGTGATACGTTCTGATTCAGTTAAAAAAATACCAACGTTATATTAAAGGTTAGGGTATGTTTCCTACTTTAGGGCTCTGATAGTCGCAGTGAGGTATGAAAAAATTATTCATTTTTCATGAGCTAGTAACAAGGTCAAGTGAAAAAACATGAAAAATTAACTGTACTAGTTTGACTTGAAATCTGAGCACCAGGCTAATTGTAAAGGAGGTTGAATAATTTTTTTCCCCTTCTAGGTCAATTAGAGAAAAGTGATTTTTGTTAGGTTAATTATGGAGAATTAACCTCCAAGATCAGCAAGGCGCCTCCACCATATGTCTTGAATAGGGCACCTATAAACCCTTCGCTTGGGAAGTAGCTCGGAGGATAAAAGGGTAACCTGATTTCTTTTTGGTACACCCACTACCAAATGAAAATAAATAGCCAAATGATTTCAAACAAAATGATATATATTAATCAGTTCTATAGTTATGACCTGGTGCACATAAGACCTTATCAAATATATATAATATACAGTCAAATGCCCTAACTTGGGACAGTTCTACACTTCAACTTGAAATAACTACCCCTTTATTAATTGAAAGAAAGAACAAAATATATCAACATTCCGAAGGGTAACTGGGCTCTTCAGTAATTTTTTTTAACATTCTACGTAGCCATCATTCAGTAAACTAAAAAAACTTTGGATAGCCACGTTTTTCCCAGTGTTTTCGTATTCAGAGCTCTTGCATCCAACATGGGACGGGAAAAGTGTTTTTAAAAAAGTTTTGAATGGATTCCCAACGAAAAAAAAAATCTGAACAAAATGTTTTAATAAAAAAATAGCACAAATATTTTATACTTTACTTGTTGACGATTTCACAACCTGTATATTGCAATAAAACAATGTAATCCAATCACAAAATTAAAAAACTAATATTTATACATTCTGAAAGGCATTTACCATCGGAAACTAAATTGATGTTGCACTAGTTACATACATAAAGACTACAAAACTCAAAGAAAAAATATCAACTGAGGAACTCCAGTCCAACATAAATTTGTAACGATCGCGACGAAGGTGTATTGGCCTCTGGATCGCATCTAAGGGGACGTTGTCCACGTCATCAATTCCAGAGAAATGGTATATGTCGTCTTTGTAATTTCGCATACACCGGATGGTAAAAGGCTTTCTATCGGATGCAGCACTGATGACCTTCCCCATATGAACTTTGACGGTCTCTTGTTTTGTGCCCTTATTGTACACATAATTAAAGACAACAAAAGGAATGTTCATTGCAGATGTGTCACTGGTCGAAGGCAAAGTGTCTTGACCTGTTGGATCGCCTACATGGGCCTTGGCCTTCTGTGAAGGATGTGGAACACACAGTTGATGGAGGAGAATCACTTCGCAAGAGCATTTCTATTTCATTAACATCTTCCTCAGATTCTACCGAGAAGGAAGCCATGTCAACTTCAAAACTGTCATCATCTGACGAGTCGCCATAATCATCAACTTGTTTTTTCTTCTTCCTTTTTGGTTTGAGTGTAACTTGTTCAGGCTTCACCTTACTGTCAAGTTCTTGGATGTTCTTAATTTCAATTCCCCTCACTGTACTTGCCTTCTCTCTCCTATTATTCTCCATCTGGGCAAAAATTTTCTCGCTGGCCACACTTTTGCCAGGAATAACGTCGATTTTCTTTCTTCTTGGATTAGTGACTGTCTCTTTATTCCTCGTTTCTTTTAGGAAGTCGGTGAATGTTCTCATCCATTCAGGAACATTTTCTCCATGCTCAGCAGATACTGGCTCCTTAGGTAGACGACTCAAAACACGGTTTACATCAAGAGGATACAGTCCACTGGCAGCAAACCCAGCCTTCATGTTGTCTGAAATTTTATCGTTTATGTTGTCCAATGTCTGTTTCAGAAGAACTGGAAAGTAGTCTTTGCGGATTGGACCCTTTCTGTTAATTTTCCAATCATAAAGTACTTCTCTTCAGGAATTCTTTATGGGACTGAAAAATGCAAGATCCAATGGCTGGCATAGGTGCGTGCTGTTGGGAGGAAGCAAAACGAACTTGACATTTATTTATTCATTTATTTATTTATTCACTTTCAGAAACAGGATGCTAACATACTGTTAAGAAATGTCGTCAATGTAAATAGATCATAATGTAAAATGTAAAAATAAGAACAGACATATGAAGAACTACTAACAAATGAACAGATATTTAAGTACATGCATAAAATTCCCTAACTGTGTAACAATTTGTTTCTAACAGAAATACTTTCACTTTTTTCTTAAAACTATTCAAATTTCAACTACTTTTAATACTATCTGGTATCTTATTGTAAAACATACATCCCATGTAAAATTAACCTTTCTGGTACAGAGTAGTATCATGCTTGTTAGGTAAGAGCTGATCTTTTTTTCTTGTATTATATGAGTGCTGAGCTCTTACTTCGTTGAACCTATCCCTATTCTTGAAAACATAACAAACAACTTCATATATATATATATATATATATATATATATATATATATATATATATATATATATACAGATACTAAAGTTAAAATTTTAGAGGATTTAAAAATATTTCTGCATGAATCATAGAATCCAAGATTGCCTAAAATTCGTACCGCACGTTTTTGCAATTTAAAAATATCATCTCAGCATCTGAGGCATATCCCTAGTAACCTATAGCATATTTCATACATGAGTGAAAACAGGCGAAGTAAAGTTGTCTAACTATATTCTGACTGCAGTGCTTAGACGTTACTGCTAAGGCATAACAAGTTTTAGAATATTTAACACAAAGCTCATGAATATGATCTGACCATTTGAGGTGATAATCTATCTTTAAACCGAGCATTTTAGTTTCTCTTGTATAGACTACGGTAGTTTTGTCCGACAATACTATTTCGTTGCTGTGCTCTACCCGCGACTGCGATCTTTTGAACATGATAC